>LR990059.1:13565847-14765847 GCA_905147135.1 Blastobasis lacticolella
TCTCAAGCTGGCATTTTTTGAAACTGATAATAATATATGCTCCCTTAGCAATTATTTGCATGTATTAACAAATCATAATAAAATACAGTGAATTAACTGCCCAATTCAATTAAGTTGGCTTGAGGGGCTGTCACTTACATTTAATTGTCAATTAAATCTGCTGTTGGTACATTGCTGGCAATTTAAACTTCGTTAAAAAATGCATGAAGATGGAAATTAACTTAAGTTAAAGAGGTACATTACCTTACCCTATTTTGAAAAAGCCCACTTGACTGTTAACACATTGCTATATAATCCTACACGTCGTTCCAACTATTCTAAAATATTTATTATTTTTAGTTGAACTAGGTATCCATACCAAAGTTGCAGAAAAATTAAGGACCCTACCTGTTTTGTCGAAAGTCTGTCAATTTATGGTTTGTAATATAAAGCAAAGTTTGGGTTTTGATTAATAGACATTTTCGTGTGTGACTTATACATAAATTGTGAATGTTGCGTGCTACCTAGTTATATTAAAAGCATGTTAGTATCTATAAGGCTTCAGGTTATTCAGAGATCTTTTTCGAGTTCCGGCTCTCGGCGCTTTTAAAAGCTTTAGAAGTACAATGGAATAAAGTAATTACTCCCTAAAATACGTATTTAATGTTAATTCTGACAAATAGAAGCACTAACATTTAACTAGAAATTCCATAATTTACAACCATCCCAAAGGGATAGTAAAGGATTCGATCCCAGGATAACGAATCTCGGGATTCCGGCCTCATTTTGATCCCGGGATTTTCGGGACAGGATTGAAATTGATTTTTTAAATTTATTCCTGAAATTAATTGAAGAATTTCTTCAAGCACGAAGTGTTCCTTCTATTTCCATCGAGCCTGAAGACGCTTTTGCAGCCTCTGCACTTATTATGTGCAACAAACTAAAACAAAATTGGAAACAAATCTTTATACCGATTCTTAAGCAAATCTTTAAAGAATCGTAAAATATTTTGCAAATCAAATACTTAAATAATGATAAGTAAATACAAATATAAAGTAGTTACTGTCAGGTCAACTTTATTTAAAAAAGGTACTGGTTTACATAATATTGATCTCTGTAGTTTTTAAGTTTTTGTTGACTTACCTTAATGTCTTACTGAGTAAATTTTTTCACAACTTAATTTGCAATTTTATAGGTCTCATGTATTGTTAAAATGCGTGGTTCGTCGAAGTTTGATGTATAATCTTGTTTAATCGTTTTTATTTAAAACTTAAATTGCCAAAAGAAAATAATTTTTCTTTTGGCAATTTAAGTTTTATCGGATTTTGATATTGATTACTAACTTTTTTATTGCTATTTCCAATATAAGTTCAATCCTGGGATTGTCCCGGGATCCCGGGTTTGACTTTAGATAATCCCGAAATCCCGGAATTAAAAGAAAGGCCCGGGATTGAATCCTCTAGTCTCAACGCCCGCGCTGCTGCTGATGACATTAGCATCATACCAACCAGTATACGGTCAAATCATGCACGTATTTACTAACATATCCACATACAGTCGCACTTTTCCCATACGAGTTAAGGGACTAGTCGCATGTGGTACTTAACTTAATAAACCCTTATAATTTTGGTAGGTACCTAATGGTTTTAACAAAACTAGTATATTTGTTTGGGGACGTCAGAATTTAGCTGGCATAGTGGTTCAGGCGTACGTATGCATTTCATTCCAAAGGTTGCAGGTTAATATCCACGCATGTACCAATGACATTAATAGTACATTACTGCAGCGGCCAGCAACTGATCAATCCATCAATGCCTAGTTGTGGCCAAGGCTTGTATAGTACTTTTCTCAAACAATGCGCGGAATTTAAAAACACAATTTTTTTTTTAAGTTTAATGACGAATAACAAACAATAATAATTTTTCGTACGCCATAAGGTTCCTTTGTTTTTATTTTTTCAATAAACAGCTTTCTATTTGCAAGCCAGTTCGAAATTTAAATAAAACCTTTTATTAGTTACCTCCTTGGTAGCCATGTTTCGAAGTAAAAGGTCATTCCATTTTTAAATTACAGGACAGATATGAGTTTACATAGTAATTTATTTGGCCGCAAAATACGACAGATATGGATTTTCATACAACTTAAGCCGGCCGCTGCCCGCATGTATCTGGCCAGCACGGCAATTTTGATTTATGCATGCCAGTAACTATCGATTACCCATACAAGCTATTCAAAAGTTACTTGTTGGCAGCAGACTTTTAGAAATTGAAAATCATTCAATAAACAAAGAAAATCCTATTGAAAAAGATTCTGAAAGTGAAATAACTGATTCATATGTTAACGAAATTGAGAAAAGAAATAATGAAACTGATAGTGACACAGATAGCAAAGAAAATGAAACCAGTAAATGTGATTATATTAAGGACAAAAAAATCAAAACTTTCAAAAATAAAGAGAAACAAATAGAAGCAGAAATAAACGATAATATAATTGAAGATAATGAAAGCGATCAATGAAGACAATAATAAAGAGAATGATCACCAAAATAAAAGCGCTATATGTGAATAAAGAAGTGAGAAAATAAGAAACAATAAGAAGAGTAAGTATGTTAAAGAAATACAACTATAGATAAAAACAAAAAAGACAAAAAAATAGTCCAAAGAAATAGTTAAAAAAAGAAAGAGTCCCGTCCAAAAAATAACAAGTATTGAGGTTTGATCTGGAGTCACGTTACTCCAGACTGATTTCTTGTGAGTTTTCCTTTTTCTAAGACAAGACCACCCAAACGTGCCAATGAGGAAGCCCTTAGCAAATGCTGCGCCCTGATTGGCCCATTTGAATTGGATCAACAACTGCTCATACGCCAAAAAGGTGGATTTGTATAAAAATCCCTTAATTATTATTATTACTCATCGTGACACTTATGGCTCCGAACTGAGCTACATATTTATGGTCAGCTGGCATCGGATCAACAAAAGACACCTGGATCAACAAGTGAAATTGGATCAACAAATTACTACCTATACGGCACGTCTGAGCCACAAAGTGCCCAAAGGTATATATATATATATATATATATATATATATATATATATATATAGAACTTAATGTACGTTCATAAAAATTTACACTTATTTAAGAAGAATAGTGATGTTCATAATATTAATACGAGAAATAAAGATAACTTTGTTGCTGGTACTTGTCGTCTAGCCAAAGTCCACAAATCATTTATGGGTCAATGTGTACGCTTTCATAATAAGGTTACAACAGATATTTAGAATTTACCATTGAATAAATTTAAAGTCGCTATAAAAAACAAATTATGTCAAAAAAGTTATTATAGACTGAACTGCAAAATAGGACAAATAATGTATTAGTATGACGGCGCATCGAGTTATTGGTCGTGATAAGATGTCTATCGGTTAGATACTCTTTAGCTGGTCCTTGTTTGTTTGTCTGTGGTTAGTTAACAATGGCAACTCGCGCATGCATTATTGTGCGCTGTGATGCTCTTGTTTTGATTAACACCAGAAATCAAGCACCCACGAGGAACTCCTATAGAAGTCACGAATACCAATACCATAGTCTTTAAACTAACGTCGTTGTAAGTTTGTGTCGTGGTGGACCGCGGGCCCTCACGCACCGCGCTGGAAAAGTCGGCCCTGATGTTAAAATGATGATGATAGATCCAATTATAATGATGTCGGCTATCTAGACTCTAAGGCCCCGATATCAGAAGTGGGATCTGATGAAATCTGAATATGATAATCACACCAAAGTGAGGTCGTTCCTGTGGAAGGTGAGTCTTACCAACAGACAACTGGTTACCACTGGACGTCTGATTCCTCTCTTATTTGATGTATACGAGTCCCGCTACAATAAAACAGAGAGCAAATCATGTTGTTGTCAAATGGCTCATGCCTACAAGGAAGAGAAAGGAATGTGAGGTTCCCCTCATTGTGATCATATCGTGTACGAGATCAACAAAACAAAGTATAAGGTTTATAATTGTGGTAACTATGGTATTCAAGTCCGGTGTCAAATGCTATTTTATTATATTGTCCCGTATCAACAGTTTAATTGGTCCCATTTTTATAAATCCTGCCGTACAGGTACAGAGCCTACCATCTTAAATTGTGCTCCTTTTGAATGTGCTCCCAAACCATTCAATATACCTAATCATGGTACCTATATTGATTTGATTATTTCAGTAAATTTTTACATTGAATTTTATACATTGAATTTAATTTCATAATAGCAGAATGATGTAATAAGTTGAAGATTAAGATGTATTAACCTACCTATTGATTGTTGGGATAGGCCCTGTCAGAGCCGAATAGTATAATTATGTTTCTAAGAGGCTATGCCAAGGGATTTGGGTTGGATTCCCATCGTTCCCATGTTGGAACGGTTTGAGGAGACTGATTTGAAATTTTATTGCACGGGTTGTATTTGTGTTTTTATTTAATTCTTTATTTGGAATATGTGTGGTGTATGTATGCAGATACTATAATGTAATACTGATTTACATAGTTAGTCATGATTACATTTAACTTCATGTTTCAAGTTTTCTTGTCATTAAGAAACCTATAAAATAAATAAGCAATTCTAATTCTTAGATTTCCATGGAGCTTATTTCTATACCAAACGAAACTCTCTGGGAGTGTCAATACCGTGGCACCCATAGCTATTTGTGCAGAGCTTAATACAAACAATTAATATTGTAGCAGCAAGTAAATTATTTACAAAAAATTATGATGAAGAAGTTTCAAATTGAATTTAAGTATTGATTTGGACCATTTGGTATGTACTTGCCTACTTACACTCTTTAATATTATGTTGCTGGTGTTATCATAAATCCATAATAATGTAATGACCGCTGTGTCAGTTAAATTGTGACCCTGCTGCTGCGCGGATTCTCCCTGCCCAAGTCTTTGTTGGAAACAGCATGTTGTTTTGTATCACCACACCATGTTTAGCCTTATTGGAGGCATACAAACATTGAATTGGATGTAGGAGCATAATGGTAAAGTGTGAAAAAATTACTCAATGCTTTTGTGCATCTCTATCAACATTTTGTCAAGAGCCTTAAGATATTTAGGTTTTTGAGATGGAGCAGGTGGACGATGGTGATTTGAGTGTTTAGTGATTTTAAACTAAAGGTGAAGTCAAAAATAGATCTACTTAGGTTTAGATAATTGTTTGTGTAGTGTATTCTTAATGGAATTTCATGCTAATAATGCAATATTTATTGAGCAAGTACTTAGTTATACACAATTGATCAAGCTGTAGGTAAAGTAGGTGGCAGCCTATGCTAAACTACCAGCTAGCGGAAATAATGTTCATTTTGCGAAACAGTACTTTTAAATAATAAATAAATAAATAAATAAACATTGGACTAACAAGCTAATAGCATTCTATAGCATTATTTTATACTAATGTATGTGTTTTGTTTATTGCACTGTGCTATGTATTTGGTAAAACGTAGGATGGCAGGTAACTAATTTGGAGGATGAATTGGGCACTCAACAGTTTCATAGGAGAGGTCTGGAGCCAGTTTGTACACTTGCTTTGGCCAGTTTGTGACATATGATAATATATTATTGATGATAACGAAGATACTGATGATGATTTATTAGAAACCGGTCGCAATGGGTAAGGCCTAGTGAGCGGCCACGTTTTAGTTCCGTAAGTCATCACTGGCAACACACATTGGTCAAAGACCTTCGTCTTTAGACACTGCGGTAATTGGGACGAAAATATGTGGCGTAGCTTCCCGAACGCTGCCCAACCGAGTTGGATTCGTCGATTGACCTCTTTCTCGAAATTTGACCTACCTAGCTACACTATTTGTCCTAAGTTTTTATAGTCATCAACAACTTCAAGTGGAGTGGTTCCAAATGTCACTGGAGTAGGCACAGTATGGACATTCGACATAAATTTCGTCTTACTCAAGTCTTCCAGGGTTTCAGCCATGACTACGACATCGTCAGCAAATCTGAGGTGAGTGAGGTACTCGCCGTTGATATTGATGCCAAGTCCGTCCCAGTCCAGAAGCCTAAATATATCCTTCAGTGCAGCGGCGAACAATCTCGGTGATATGACATCACCTTGTCTAACACCTCGCTGCAGCTGAATAGGTTCTGTGGTCTTATCCTGGAGACGAACTGACATCGAGACGTTTTCGTACAAACACTTCAGTGCTTCGATATATCGATAGTCAATTTGGCACCGCTGTAGAGACTGAAGGTCTAGTAAAAAAAAAATTAAAATCGTCTGTTAGAATGTATTTTTGCAAATTACTGTGGGTACTGGGTAAGTAGCTACCTCTTGTTGAAAAGAACAGGACAACGTAAAAAGTGCTCGTTTCAAAGTAGCGGGCAAAAGCTATTATACTACGACGTTGCATCCTCGAGATTTATTCTTTACTTCACTTGGTAGTCCACTTCTCAATGTACTAGGCATCGCACAATTTTCAGAGAACTAGAAAAAAAAAAGGTTTAGTTCCTTCCGCCTCCGCACTGGCCGGTGGCGGCGCCCCTATCTTGCGTCATTCGTATTTCTTGTGCGGGCATCGCAACACCTAATAAAATAAATAAATTGTTTTTCAGTGAATTGTCAAACAGTTAAACATTTTTTTTTTGAGTGTCATACAAAGTGAACATGGGAAAACGTAAACATCGTAAAAGTAAACATATTCGTAAGAAAATTAGGCGATTAGAAGATCAATTACGAAATTATTCTTCGGATACTACCTCGGATGAGGGTAAGTCGTGAATTTGTATGCAACGCTTGTTCTAGATGATACACTCCGGTTACTCACACAACATAATAGAATTATGTTGTATAAACTAACAAGGTCGATAATACTTTTACAAGCTACCTTCAGTAGCGTATAACAATGGGGGCGAAACTTAACTAGTTGTATACCTACTTATTCGTCAAAATCGTGAATAATGTGATTATAGAAATTTATTTTTCCAAAAAAGAAATACAATTTCGCTTACATTGGAAAATATAGTTAACTTATATAATAATTATCTTGAATGAGCGTTGAGGTTACATAATTGTAAGCTAAATAGGTACATTGAATGTTACTAAAGCGTTGACTCGGCACATACACAGAATATTGATACTAACGTAAACAAAAGCTAACATTCCAAACATGGTATTTTAGTCTACCCGCATTTTTCATATTTCATACATCATAGATATTCTTATTCATAGGTTGAAAAATCCTTTAAAACATGATGTCGGAGACTTTTTTTGAATAACGGAAACGATTGAATGTCTTTTATGTCCTTTGGAAGACAGTTATATAACTGTGCGCCTTCAAAAGTAAGGTTCTTTTTTCCATAATTTGTTCGAGGTGGTCGTAAACAAATATTATGGGATCTTCTAGTGAGTCTATGTTGTACTTGGATGTTTGTAGTGAAGGTAATATGTGTATGTATCTTTTTGTGTAATATTTTTCTTATTAATATGCATGTAGTGTATTTATAAGTCTGTGTGATTGTCATAATTTTAGTTTCGCTATAGACTTGACTGGAAGTGGCATGGTAGTCGTAGTGGAATAATAGTTTGACAATTTTATTTTGAGCTACTTGTAGTCTATTTAGGTTGGTTTTAGCGGCGGTACCCCATATTTCCACGAGATAGTCTAGGTGTGGTTTAATTAGGAAATTGTAAATAATATACCGCACTCGCTTCGGTAAACAGCGCACAATAGGGCGGACTGTACCAGCAAGTTGTGACAACTTGGAACATAGTTTTTCCAGGTGAGGTTTCCACGACAATTTACTATCAAGTAACAGGCCTAGATACTTTTCCAAAGAGACCTTACTTAGAACTTCTCCATTGATTGTTAGTGGTTGAAAATGAGGAATTATTTTGTTTTTAGCCGCAAATACTATATAATTACTTTTGGTCGCAGTAATTGTCAGTAAATTGTCTTGGAACCAAGTGTTCAGGACTTTTAGATCGTCATTTGTTTGTTGTGATATGGTTTCAATTGACTTGCCAAAGTAAAAAAGACTTGTATCATCTGCGTATAAAGATATGTCTCCATTTAAAGGTAGTTTGTGGATGTCATTGATGTAAATCCCAGGATAGAGCCCTGAGGAACGCCATAGGTAACCAGTTCCGGCTCCGAAACAATGTTTTCAATTTTGACAACTTGGTGTCGGTTTGAAAGATAGGACTCAATAATATCGTAGGCGGTTCCAGTGATTCCGATCTGCCTCAGCTTTCCCAGTAGCAGCCTATGACTTACAGTATCGAATGCTTTTTTGAAATCAATAAATTAGCCTAGAGCTAAATTTTTCTGATCTATATTGTTTTTAAGTTTGGTTACAAGGTCAACAGCTGCGCTCAGTGTATTCGAAGCAGGTCGAAATCCGTATTGTTTCGGAAATAAAAAGTTAATCGATGACAGGTAAGTAAATAGTCTACTGTAAATTATCTTCTCGTATATTTTTGATAATATTGGCAAAACCGAGATAGGTCTATAGTTTCCTGGGTCAGATCTACTACCAGTCTTATATATGGGGGTCACTTTTGCAAGCTTAAGAGCATTTGGAAAAACCCCTAGGTCTAGTCAATTGTTTGAACACTGCGCTATGTCAGGGGCAACAAAATCTTTAAGACATTTTATTATTTTAGTGCTTATTAAGTCGATACCACAGCTAGTATTTATATTAAGAGTATCAATTATTTTACTGACTTCTATTGCTGTGGTATGTGTAATTATGGATAGTTTTGTTGCAGTGTCCTGAGTAACTTTATCGGGGTGAGTGTTTGTGTTATCTTTACTTAGGTTTTGTGTGATTTTTAATGCTAGGCTTTCTCCAGTAGTAGAGAAGAATGAATTGAAACTTTGGCAAATCAATTTTGGGTCTTTGGTTATTGTGCCTTGGGGTGTACGCAACTTTGATGGTGCACAGTTAAATTTGCTTTTATTGCTTGCTAATTCTTTAATTAAGCTCCATATTTTTAGAGGACTTTTCTCACATTTTTTGAAGGCTTTATTGTAGTAGCTACTTTTGGTGTTTTGTATAATATCGGCCACTTTTTTTCTTTGATCTTTGAACTCCTTTTGCACTTTCTCGTCGCTAGGGGTAGCTTTGTGTTTCTGCCAGAGCAGGTTTCTATCATTGATTGCGGATATTATGTTCTTGTTAATCCAATCACTTCGAGGTAGGTTTTGTACTTTAGTTTTTGTTATTCTGCTTTCAGTTATTGCTGATATTAATCTTCGTTCTAAATCTTCATATTTGCCACTTTCCAACGGTCCCATTTCCTTTACTAGTTTGTAAAGTTTCTTGTAATCTGTTGCTTGGTATTGGATTCTTTTGATTGGTTTTGGTTTAAATTTGTGTATTTCGAGGTAGATTTGTTTATGATCCGACATTGCGGATTCTACAATGCTCATATGGAATTTATTATATTTTAGGTTAGTGCAAACATGATCTATTATTGTTTTAGAAGTTTCTGTTTCCCGAGTACAGTGCCGTTCTTCTGTCTTGTTTAATAATATGAAGCTAATATCTTTTAGTACGTCTTTGTAATCACGAATTGTCTTTTTGGCTTGAAGCAGATCTAGGTTAAAATCTCCAAATACGACTGCTCGTTTCCGTTTAGAAAGCTGCGAAGAATACGTTTCTAGAAACTCGGATAATCTTGGCCTCTCTGGCCTGTATATAGCACCAACATCTAGACAGAATTTATCTATATGTATCCACAGGTAGTGATAATCATCATTTTCACAGATATTTTCAATTAGGTTATGTTTTAGATTGTTATGAACGTAGATGGACGTTCCTCCACCTCTAGTGTTAGTCCTGAAACTGTCATAGTGTGAATAATTCTGTAGCTGTAGTTTTTTTGCTTCATCTTCCGTTTTTATCAAAGTTTCGGTAAGTATCACTACATGTACAATATTATTTTCAAATGATTTAAGGATACATTTTAGTTCGTCAAGTTTACCGGGTTTTACAATGCTCTTCACATTAGCATAGAAACATTTTAGGGATTTCTTGTCCTTGACCAAATTAACGTAATTGTTTGTAATATTGTACGTTATATTGCCCGATGCATCGTCAATGTCAGCCAAGTTCGTTGTGCTTAAATTTAGTTTTTTGATGGGAATGTTATTATTTCAGGGATACCTTTTATATATTTTATTGACAAGTTTTCTTCGCCATTTTCAGTTCGAGTTTTTAATTCTTCTCTTAATTTAAGAATATATTTTTGTTGGCACGGCGTTGAGTCAGAAAATATTTTTATGGAGTCTTTTGTAATTTTAGTTCTATTTCGTAAGATTTCTTTTGCTATTTCTTGTTTTGAAAAGTAGACTTTCAAAGCACGAGCTTTATTTGGTACATATTTTCCCAGTCTTATTATTTTTATGGGCTCTTCGGATATTGGTGCCACCGACCTTATTACATCCATTACTGATGTTCTGTCATGTTGAGATGTTTCTGAACGCTCCTTTGTATGAAGTTCTGATATTCCTTGCACAATGACATTTTTACCCGTTGAGATCGTTCATGTAGTTCGGATATCATGTTTTCATATGGTAGCTGAGACTCCGACAAAATGGGTGATGCAGTTTTTAAAATTTCAATATCATTCTGTATCGAAGACATTTTTTGTTCAGTATCAGTTTTAAAGTTTGTTATATTGGCAATTTCTTCTTTGATTTTTAGTTGTTCGAGGACTAGTTGATCAGTGGTTGTTTTGATTTGACCTACTTGGGCTTTTATGGATGACACGTCCTGGAAAATTGCATCCATTTGTTCCTTTTGTGTTTTAGTGAAGTTAGTTAGTAAAGATGTAATTTTTTCTTCAAAATCTTCAAATTTCGATGATATGTCATCTCCATGTTTGCGTTTTCTCCTAAATGTACACTTATTCATTTCAGTTTCCATGTTAGTTGAAAGTCTCAAGTCAGGTTGCGACCCGGACATACCACAGAGTCGGCCACTTCCAGTCGTCGGAGATCTTTATACGTTCATAATGTAAACAAGTTGCGGTGTAGGTACTTACTGCGCAAGCGCTTCCACCGCACCGTATCGAGAGCGTACGAGCGGGACAAAAAATCACTGTCCGTCTTATTTTCCCCGCAAGGGAGGCGAAGAGCGGCTACCACGCAATTCGATAAGATCACAAAACCACGTACACTCCACAGTTTACTATTATATATATACCGCACGCTTAGTATTAATAAGGTTTAATTTTGAAATTCACTATTTTAGTTTAGAAAATGATCGACACGTCTACTCTCAACACTCGCCCACGGAGTTATAATAGGTAGTTTGATGTACATAATTGGGCAAAAATACTATTCCCTGTGACGTGATCACAGCGGATGGTTACAAATACCTACCCTTTACGGGTATTGATGTTGGTTATACTCCGTGATGCGATCACGGCTGATAACCTGTCTAGTTATTCCGCTAAGCGGTACACTACGCGCTATTCTCCGTGACGTGATCACGGCTGATAGTGTTCATTAGTCTCGTGTCGTAACGTGATTACGCCCAATGACTTAAAAATGCTAAAATGACGTAGACGTCATTGAAAATTAACTGCTACGAAAGTAGTACGGAAGATAATGTAGTATTTCCTATTTTGTCCTAACAGACTTCCGTAACGTGGATCATAGCCACGCGACGAGGCGGTTGAGTTGCAACTCACCCGCAACTATTCAAACCTGGGAACTTCACTCCGATTCTGACGGTACCTTACCTTTTCCCGAGCCAACCAATGTTGAAACGGACATCGAAACGGTGGTCCCTAAAATATCTTCCGATCCAATTGCTACGGAGCCAACAGTAACAGGGTATATCCCAATAGAAACAGTCCCGAGCACCAGCTCTGACTTAGCTAATGCGACGTTACCTCTTACCAGTGATATCTTAGAGGCACTCGGGGATCCAAAAGGAAAAGATGAAGTTTTTGGTCCTGCTATTCCCGATGAAATCGCTAAACGTTGGGGGCGTATCTTAACGGATGGCCTTACCAAAGAACAAAAACAGGATATAGCTGACAGGACTCTCATCCCATACAACTTTCGGCTAGCTAAAGCCCCTTTACTAAATCCCGAAATCACACCACTATTGGGTGATCCAGTTAAAAATAGAGATAAACTTTTACAAAAAGCCCAAGACCATCTCCGATTAGGAATCGCAGGACTGACACACCTAACCTCAGACATTATAAAAGGGGAGACCGATAAACTGGTACTCCTGAAGAGAGTCTCTGAGATTAGTAAAATTTTCTTAGGCTTACATCACGAAAATACAAAGACCAGGAGGAAGCTAGTTATATCTTCCTTAGATAAAAAAATTACCGGAATGATCACGGACGTTAAAAGAGATACATTTCTTTTCGGCGAACATCTAAATGAGAAGATAAAAGCATCAAAAACAGCCGAAAAATCGGGGCTTCAAATAAAGCGTACCGACGGTACCACATCAACCCGCAAGTATCCACAGGGAAACTGGAGGGGCCCACCCAGGGGTCGCGGACAGCTAGCGTACAGACAGGGTGGGCCGAGGAACCGTTACACCGGCCCAGGGACCAGACGTGCCGCCCCCCCAGCGGACCGCCCGGCAACCTTAGCGAAGACCGGCGGACCAGCCATCAAGACGCGCAAGTCGTAGATCAGGTAATACCCCACTCAGGTCGCCTTCGCCACTTCTTACAGAAGTGGTACAAACTGACCGATGATCCTATCGTACTGCAATACATTGAAGGTATTCGAATTCCGTTTGAAAATACCGTGGTACAACATTATGTACCCGAGAATAATAACTTTAGCTTTGCTGAAATTAAACAAATATTACACGAAATGTCAAAATTACAGGTTCTTGGTGCAATTACAAAGTGTAGTTATAAACCTGAACAATTTTTATCAAAAATTTTCCTAACTGCTAAAAGTGACGGTACATTTAGATGTATTCTTAATTTGAAAAATCTTAATAAATATATATATCCGCACCGCATTTTAAAATGGAGGATATACGTACCGTCACCAAATTAATGAGCAAAGACTGTTTCATGTCGACTATTGACTTAAAGGAGGCTTATTTTTTGGTACCGATAGAAGCAAACAGCAGAAAGTTCCTAAGATTTGAATTTCTAGGCGAAATTTATGAATTTCAATGTTTACCTTTTGGGCTATCTTTAGCACCCTTGATTTTCACGAACATTATGAAGCCTGTAGTAGCCTATTTGAGAAATAAAGGTTTCATTTTGGCAATCTATTTAGACGATATTATCTGCTTAGGAGCTACATTTTTGGATTGTCAAAAATGTGTCAAAAATACTAGAAATCTACTGTTAAAGCTGGGTTTCGTCATCAATAATACTAAGAGTAACTTAGTACCAAAACTTAGGATTTGAGTTAGACTCGCTTAATATGTGTTTAAAATTACCAAATCAAAAACGATTAAAATTAGCAGATTACATTGAAAAGATTTCTAAACAATACGTATTACCTATAATGGACTTTGCAAAATTTTTAGGACTCTTATGCTCTGCCTGTCCTGCAGTGTCACAGACACAGAATGGAGTCTAGATATGCTATCATTTCAAAAAATAGTTGACATTTAGGGCTGTCCCGAAATAGACCTCTTTGCGTCTAAAAATAACGCCAAATGTTTAAAATACATCTCATGGAAACGAGATCCCGAGGCCTATAATGTAGATGCATTTACTATGACTGGAGAGAACATTTCTTCTATGCCTTCCCTCCTTTTTCGCTGATTTTGAAATGCTTACGGAAAATTGTCAATGATAATGACGACCTGAGTGGTTCAATGGTCAACTGGTCTGCCACGCAAGAGGTCCCGGGTTCGATTCCCGGCCGGGCAGAAATTGAAATGATGAATTTTAATTTCTGTTACGGGTCTGGGTGTTCTATGTATAATAAGTATGTATTTAAAAGTATTTAAGTAGTATATCAGTTATCTAGCACCCATAGCACAAGCTTTGCTTAGTTTGGGGCTAGATAGCGCTGTGTGAATTTGTCCACGAATATTTATTTATTTATTTTTTATTTATAATCGTAGTTCCATACTGGCCTAGTCAGCCTTGGTATCCTCTTTTTCTTAAATTGTCAAAAATAGAGCCTATATACTTTAAACCTAAGCCAGGTTTGCTATTGTCCTTCCACAAGCCGACAGGTTAGTACTTACCGCTAAAAGACCCATCCATAACGCGAGCGCTTCAACTATCAGCCGTTGGATTAAAAATGTAATTACGGAAAGCGGAGTCGATACCACTGTTTTCTATGCGCATAGCACGCGCCATGCTTCTATCTCAGCGGCTAGTCGGAGGGGTATATCAGTTGATATTATAAAGAAAGCTGCGGGGTGGACCGGAAACTCCCTCGTGTTTGCAAAGTTTTATAATAGACCTTTGGCCATGGAGGATAGTAATACCTTCGCAACAATTGTATGCGATTCTGATTGAGTAGTTGACACATTCCTGTATAATATAATATATATAAAATAATTGTAACAGAATATAAGTTTATATCCATTTCTTTGCACAAATTTTCTTTCGTTTTCCTCTCCCACCTATTTCACGTCGGCGCTAAACATCTACCAAGTGAAGTAAAGAATAAATCTTGAGGATGCAACGTCATAATTGGTGGTTAAACAAACTTACCTGTAAGTGACGTTTGACCATAATTATACGAGACGTTGCATCCGAAGAGATTTATTCTTTACTTCACTTGGTAGTCCACTTCTCAATGTACTAGGCATCGCACAATATTCAGAGAACTAGAAAAAGAAGGTTTAGTTCCTTCCGCCTCCGCACTGGCCGGTGGCGAGGCTTTTTAGAGATCCTGCAAATTATAGCAGACGTTGCATAAAAAGGTGTTATAATTCTATCAAATAAATAAACATTTTAATATATTGTCTTAGACTCACATATAAAAAAATTAAACTTACCTCTTGGATTAACGTTGAAAACAGTTCTGGCACCAATTATTAGAAAAAGTGAGTCATAGCACAAAGTAGATAAACTAAACAAGTTCCTTCAAATCTATACGCACGACTAAACATCTCATTAATAACCCATAGTTTGTTAATAAATTTGCGACAAGCACTTGGCCAAGTTTTTGTGCTGCTGAGTGTATATATAAGACAAGATAAACTATGATGCAATGATATTTTATATAAAGTTTGTTACACGAATTATTGGACATTGTGCTCTCTCCTCTTTATAGGAGCTTTTTCTTTCCTCATTGCATTACAGTTACAAGGATCATTTGGCATTTGGATGAGGGCGTGAATGTCAAATATCAACTCGAGCTGTCTGTCATAAGTGACGCTTTACAAGATGGCAGCGTTAATTCTGATTTCGGCCACGTGCCAAATGATCTTTGTAAACCATCAGTTGACAGTGTCGCGTGCATGTGTCGCGCATGCATCTTACATGCGTTCTGCATGTCTTCGTCGCGTCCGTGTTGCATCATGTGCGGAGTGCTTTAGGTGATTATAATTACCTGTCTCCCGCAAGACTATAATATATGATTGGCGAGCAGCAATACACAAATAAAATAAAAATATAAAAGCCTATATTTTTATTATAAATTATAATTACTATACAAGACAAAATTATTAAAAATACACTAACCTACAACAAACAAATATAAATTACAACTACTTAATAAACCATACTAAACTAAAAACTAAAACTAATTTACTAGGCCTCCTCTCGCTGGAGATTTTCTCTCCAGGTGTTCAGATCCAGCCGTGCTGCCAGTGCTTGACTCCTTATCGATGGCCTTGTTTGAAAAGTTTGTCGTCCAATATTATCATCTGACATATGATATGGTACTGAGGTACTACCCCCAGAGTTAAGATTTTCTCTCCAGGTATTACGATCTAATCGTCCCTGGAGAGTTGTACTTCTTGTCGTAGGCCTTGTTTGGTCATTGTCTCTATCGTTATGTTCGGGAGCTGACATAGGTTCCCTCGCAGGTGTGATCGGTGACCTTGTTTGACTATTTGGTCTCCTAATATTGCCATTCGACATAGCGGAACTAACCTCCGAATTAAGATTTTCTCTCCAGGTATTAAGATCTAATCGTGCCTGGAGAGTTGTAGTTCTTGTCGGAGGCCTTGTTTGGTCATTTTCTCTAACATTACTTTCTATAAATGTCCTTTCAGGAACTGACACAGGTTTCCTCACAGGATTGCTTGAAGACTCGGTAGCTCCGCAAATGCCGTCCCACTTGATATGCAAGTGGGAGCTATAAAACAGTTCCAAGTGTTTTGGTAATGGACCAAAGTTTGTCAAACAAAGGTCAGCCGATAAAAGGAGCCATATAACATCAACAGACGGTGGGCTGAGCAACTGGAGTCGGATCGCCGTTGACAGCTCCTCCAACTCTTGCGGCACCATGGCTGATAGGTCTCGTCCGTTCCTCAGCAGCTGCAAGTAAAAAAAGAATTTACGTTTAAAGAAAAATGTGGTAGTACGTGATATGAAAGGAAATTAAAATAATATAATACTATTGGTTTTTAAACAACAATAACCAAAAGAACTTAGAACTTAGCATTGTATGTGATGTTTAAAATAAAAATATATTTATTAATAATAAACAGAATGAAAAATCAAGCGATGTCCATGTACGACGACTTACCTGTGTGGCAAGAGCGCGGTACGCGCGTGGCTCTCCGACGACCAGCAACGCGCGCAGCCATCGCAGGAGTGGCGTGGCCAACATCGCCATCTTGCTGCCGTTACTCAGACGGGCCTCTGTAGGATGTCATACAAACAAACATTATTTAATACACAATAGCTATTACACAGTATTTTTCTTGACTTCGATACAAGGCATGCCGATATGATTGTTACTTAACCTAGCTGTACCGTACCAAGCTATTTTAAATACTTATGATAAATAACAGAATAATACTATACGGTCACTAAAATAAATACTATAGATACGTAAGCCAATTGACAGTCAATAAGACAATAATAATTCCCATTTAATAAAAATAATCTCCCAACGTCAATATTGGCCTATAATGTTATGGACTGTATAAATTTCAATATTAATTAAAAAAAAATTAAGGTTATATTCCGGGTTTCCTACCGCGTACCTTTGTTGACGAGTAACCCGATATTTCGACACACTTGCATGCATTATGGTCACGGGACGACCGCGATAGTTTAAAACATTAATTAAAAATGACATGTAATTTTTTTATTTTATGTAATAAAGAGTATTTGAGTATTTAGGGATTACTACCTACCTGCAAAATAGTCGCCTATTATGTTGGCGGCATTGATCACACAATTTGAATCACCGTCGCGCTGCAATAGTTCTAATTCTGAAAAAAAAGAGAATGCATATGCAATAGGTACGCTTGTAAGCCTAAACAAGAATAGGAAAATCTCATGCCAAAACTGAATGTTATTATCTAACTCAAAACAGAGAATATAATGTATAAAATAATTGAAAAACCTTTAGTAGATAATAATTGTGAAACTGTGTAATGAATTAATAAATAAATAAAAAGATAGGGATAGTTACTGTTGAAGGTGTCCTGCAAGACCGTGTTGAGGAACGCGGTCCGCAGTCTTTGTTGGTGCTGTCGGCGTGAGAAAGACACGCCGACGGCCGTCAGCCGCCGCGCCGCCGCCGCCGAGCGCAGCGCCGCCGCGCGCAAAGACAAAAACGCCTCTCTGTAAATAGACGACGCTCGTAAATACCACTTTGATGTGTCGTAGAAAATCAGGTTCGGGGCACCTCTCGCGGAAAGTATTGCCTTTTAACAAAATGATGTAAAAAATAGAATAAAAATGTACCTGTTTAAACGCATTCAGGTATCTCGAGTTCGAGAGAGGGTAAATAATCATACTTACTATTATTTAGTTATTCATAATTAATGATAATTTTAATGGTGGTTAGTAGTTTAGAGAAAAGCTATACCTACTTACTAAATCTAATACTTACTCTAGCCGAACCTCATCGGGACACAATTTCACCACCATCTCCTCAAAATCGCTCAGTTTTCTGTTAAACAGAATACCGTCTTCGTTCATGGTGAATTTATTCAGCTGAAAAACGAAAATAATTTAAAACAACTAATAATTATCTCTCTGGGCACCATTAATGGGATTTGTTTCAGTTTTAATGTTTCAGTATTAGTGTTTGTTAAGGTTTTTGTAAAAATTTGTCAGTAACTAAACAGTTAATATTTTTTTTAAATTAGTCTGATTATTATTATGAAATTAAATATTGTTGTTGTTGTCAATAAAAAAATAAAATTTTTGATCATAATTTCAAAATGTTGAAAGCAAAAAATATGGCTAGTAAATAATGTTAATTGATGTGGGCTTTCATTTTTACTACAAAAGAACTAAGTTTTATTAATTACTTAATTAAAGTGGCTTAGTTAAAAAAAAAATTAAGTATAATAAGAGGCTGACGATACAAGTAAGGACTACTGACGTTTGAATAAATATTAGTTTTATAAGAACAATAGGTATACAATCACTTACCAAATCAATTAATGGCTTATATTCATCGTGTATGCGCAGAAAGGCCAGTTTCCGCGCCCCCTCGTCTTCGGAGTTGGCCATCCCTGCAGCCAAGGACAGACTCCTTTCCACAGCCAGTGCCCAATTTTCCATTTGTGCCATTATAATTATTATATATATTTCCACAATTTATTACAATAAACTACCGAAAAAAACAACTAATACTGCGACGGAACAATATAAAGAATGAAGCTGCCACAATAGTCAAGCAAAGAATGGCGTTTACGGCGTCAGCTACGCCTTTTATGTGAGCTAAAGGCGACGACGGGGGCGGGGTTCGGGGCGCTGTTAGTGACAACATAAAGAAAGGAGTTTTTCCAGTACAATAGGGCCAGACTTGGTTTTGTGGCAGTTTTGCTCGAGGTATTCACACGTGGCATTTAAAACTAGAAAACGTATAACTAAGATATCTGCTGATTGTGCGGTTTGTGAATTTAACATATTGTACCCTATTTGTTTTGTGGTATTTTCAAGAAATATTTATTCCAAGCACTGAATAGGTACAGTAAGAAAAAAAATTAACTATAAGTACCTGTATTGTATTCTCCGATTGAAGTATTTATCCAATATTAATACCCAAAATGATAATGTTAGAAATACTTAGAATATTATTTTTTATTTTCTTTCGAAATTACAGAATACGGGTTTTTTCCACGTGAAAAATGTCAGGTAATAATTTGGTAACCTTGTTAATTTGTTTTTGGTACATACATTATTCTTAAAAATTTTATGCATTCAAAATATTCAATGAGTTAAGTTTCATTAATGTATTTGTATTCAAATTAAACACGAATAGAAAATCCAAAATTGTAATAACATTGTGGCTGTGCAAAGAGTGCGCAGGGTATATAGGTACGGCGCTGTTTGGTTCTCGGGGAACAGGAGAAGGAACACTATAGATTAGTGACGCACTGCAGGGCGGGCAGGTAAAAATGAAGGTAAGAATGTAACCGTTAATCTTAAGATATTATTTTGTTTAGTGTCAGACTTAGTCTAGAGAGGTACAAACAGGTATTTTTTTCAAAGCAGGCGGAAGAGTGGAAATAAAATGTTACAAATATATGAACTTTGAATTCAGCATTTAGTCGGTAATTAGTTAATATATTAGTGGGACGGCCAGCCTACATACGTATGCGGTCTCATTGCTAACGGGATAGGCTAATCGTTTGGCTCTAGGTCCACCTTTTGATTGTAAACGACCCCAATAAATTAAATAATCATCTCCATTAAAGAAAAAGGCTATTGCGTATATTTATGGTTCCATTTGGTATTTAGTTTTTTAGTTCGTTAATTTAGTTAATTAGTACCTACAATAGACGCCTAATAAAATACAATTATGATTTATGTCACACTAGGGTATTCACTAAATCATTTTAAAGCGTATCTATAACGTATCGTAAGTGTATCACATAACTAGACACCTGTGATTATTAAAACCATAAAACCAGATTCAGGTCGTCGGTTCTATATGTAGGATATCAATTATTTATTTCGATATTTAGTTGAAACGTATTATTTGTATAATCAGTTCCCTACCAATCCCATCACTTGACGCTCAACGTTTAAGATATTTACGATATTCTGTCTGTTGTTCAACTAATCAATAGTTTTGGCTAAAAAAACCCATAGTCGCCAGAAATGTCATATATGTCATTACTATATTCATAATATGTAAATCAAACATTTACAATAATTTACTGCAAAATCGTTGTGGAATACTAGATTTTTTTTTATAAAAGTTACAACCTCCATACAAAAAGTCAATTGCTCTTCGTTAATCTCGCTATAACACGAAAACGGCTCGACAGACTTCAATAATTCTTCTTTTGTTTTGTTGGTTATAATACAGGAGTGGTTTGTACGAAAGAAAAAACAACAGGTAAATATGGTTAAAGTGTAAGGGATCCCAATGATATAGCGAACAAAACAAAAATTATTAAAATTGGTCTAGCCGCTTTCGAGTTTTAGCGAGACTAACTAACTACAATTGATTTTTAAATAAATGGAATAAAATAAAAATAAAATTGTTATAACGAAGTATTAAAATATGTATTAGGGTAGGGTAGGGTATATTTTTTAATATAAGTATTATCATTTAATAAAGTGATAGTAATAAAATAAAAATCAAGAAAAATCAATGTAGTTATGATTCTCATACTGTATAAATAAGTCATATTCTTTATGTTCTACTTTTGTCTAAGGGAATATTTACATGACGGAAATAAATTAAATCAAGCTAATACTAAATTATAAAATAATATTTACAAATAAAAAACTTGCCCCAAGTCCCTTGTTAAAGAAATTGTTCCCAAAAGGCTGGCCGCAATGCCTCGCTGTATCGCGAGGCTAATCCTTTGGCAAAGGTATTGGCCAGCCTTTTGGTCATGCGAAGTGTTAACCAGGCGCTTAGACAACTCTTTGAAGAGAGTATGAGCGCCTGGTCCCCACGGCCCAAGCGTTTCTACGCCAAACGGCGCAAATAGATGATCTCCGCTGAGGCCAGCATATTTGCGCCGTTTGATATTTTCTGCCGAAGCGGCAGCGGAACCGGCATTGACACTCGTGGATGGAATATGTGACGGTGCAAGGGTATCGACGCAGGTAGCGTCCCAAACCAAAGACCGACCCATCTTCCAAGGCACGAGTGTCATACCGTCGGGCCTTTTTCCGTCGTCTCTCGCCAGTCCATTTGGTTCCAGGATGGCGGGAGAACCAGCAGTGGTACAGGCCCGGCAAATGATGTCGTTCAGTTCTGCATGCCGTGAAAAGCGCCCGGCGCTCCTGCAACACGACAACCCGTGATGCCCAAGTTGTGACACTGCATGGCCACAACTGCATTCATGACGGGCCACGAAGGGAACACCAAGGCGAAGGGCCGTGGCAACTCTAAATGTAGAACTATCCAGCAGGGTGCCAATGGTGAATGATGGAAGTGTCTGAAGCCATAGACCTGACTCCCATTCGCCGACAGCTAGGAGGCGGGCACGCACTGCAGGATCGGTTGACGTATTAACCAGATTATCCCGCACCAACCTGCAGAGCGGCTCGTCCCACAGTTCCTATGACGAAGGGGTAGACGGATATTCAGTGCTCGGGCAAGCTAAAGTCCATGAATTCCTGGCCTCTGTCATATATGCCACCTCACACGCGTTGATAGACGTGCCCAAAATCTTATCTACCAACATACACGTGCTGTGTACAGAGGACAGGAAAGCAGGTAAAGAAATACTTGAAATTTTTCTGATGCCCAGACCACTAAACCTGATGGGTAGAGAGGCCTGAGCCCAAGCATTGTCATCGAAATTTAAATTTAGGAACATCGTTAATGATTGTTTAATAGTGCTGTCGAGTCGAAAGAGTAAATCAGGATGTGTCCATAACTGACAGCACCGTAAAACATATGTAAACTGGGGGACAAAGAGGCAAAATCGTAGAATGACATAGGCCATGTTGGTACTAATATGCTGAAGGCGATCCGACACTGCTGTAAAGTTTTGAATTTTAAGGTCAACAAAGGGGGAAAAAGATTCGTCGAAAATGGGGGCACATAGGAGATAAAGCGTGCTCTTGTTGACAAACGAGATGTTTGGCGCCAGGGTATTGAATAATTTTTTTTTTTTTTTTTTTTTTATTTAGGACAACCAACAAGACTTACACTAACAAAGTTATAGCATCTTATAGCTTAAATAGTTTTTCTTTCTAAGTGCAGCCTTAATTAAAGGTTACCACGACAAGAAATGTAGACAACTTCGTTTAACATATTATTTAACGTACATTATTGTTTAAATTACTTAAAGTATTTTAAATATATATTTTGGGAAAACAATGTTAAGTAGGTATATAATAATAAATAATAAAGGTATATAATAAAATATTAAATGTTTAAATATGTAGGAAATATGAGCAACGTGGACCGCGGTTTATTAAATTTTGCGTTATATACCTACAACCCTGAAAACACCAATATCGGAGACCTGTTAGGGTTCAGCGACAGATAGAGAGGTAACAACTTTCTTTTTGATTGTTCCAGCGAAATCGTAAAATAGATCTATGTCCATAAGTTTGCTCATTTTATTAAACTGAAATTGTAACCGATTCAAGGTTGAAAACTTACCTAGGTTACTCCTAAAGCCGGCGATGCAGAATGGAACAAACCGACTTTGACGCACTGATCTAGAGGGAGCATTAAAGTTCAACTTTTCAAGAATTGTAGGACAATCAATAGCACCCTGGACAACTTTTGCGAGAAACATAAGATCTAGTAAAAATCTTCTGTCTCTAAGGTCAAGTACTCTAAAATGAGAAAGTCGATCATGATATGATGGTAATAGCCTAGCTTTATAGTGTTGATAACTGAGATGCCACAAGAATCGTCTTTGTACTCCTTCAAGGCGCTTCACATGCACTTCGTAGAAAGGAGACCAAATTTGACTGCAGTACTCAAGGCCCGAGCGGACAAGGGCATTGAACACAGCAATTTTTGTTTTAGGTTTGTGGAACTCCTTGCTGTTTCTTATAACAAAACCTAACATTTTAAACCCCCTCGTAACTACTTTATCGATATGCAGATGAAACCGTAGTTTCGTGTCCAAAACAACCCCTAGGTCACGAATAGAGTCAACTGTCTCCAGCGGCTGATCCTTTATTGTGTATTTAATGCTGTTGGAAGAAGTACTCTTAGTAAATCTCATGTGTTTACATTTGGATATATTCAATGACATGCTATTTCTCTCACACCAATCAGATAGGTGGTTAAGGTCTTCTTGGAGCAAAGTAGCGTCATCAGGAGAATTTATGGCTTTAGCCAATTTCAAATCATCCGCATAAAGAAAATAAGCAGAGTGCTTAAATTCCCTGACAACATCGTTTATGAAAATGTTAAAGAAAATAGGTCCAATATGAGATCCCTGGGGAACACCTGATGAGGCAAAGAATGGAATGTTAGAGCAGAAGCCACTGACAACAACACTTGATCGGCGATCCGAAAGATAAGAAGCACACCACGCAAGAAAGGCACCAGTAAAGCCACAACAGGAAAGTTTGTTTAGTAATAATCCGTGGTCAACTGTGTCGAAAGCTTTACTAAAGTCTGTGTAGACAGTGTCAACTGCTATTCGAGAATCGACCGCTTCCGAGACATAATCAATGAAACAAGCCAAATTAGTCGTGGTGGAGCGAGCCTTCATGAAGCCAAACTGGAAAGGTGAAATAATATGTTTTATTTGCCAAGAAATTATAGGACAAACTAACGACTCGAAGACTTTAGAAAATGTGGATAAAATAGAAATCGGTCTATAATTTCCGACGTCAGCCCGGTCACCAGACTTAAATATGGGCACAATCCGCGCTTCTTTCCATTTGGTTGGAAAAACGCCTGTGGCAAGGGAATGATTAAAGATTATTGAGAGCGGCAAACACAACTGCTCAGCACATGGAATGACAAACTGGGGAGGTATGCCATCAGGGCCAGCTCCTTTAGTTTTATCAAGTCTTTTTAAAGCTTTTAACACCTGATCGCTACTAAATCGCACGTTTGAGATCAGGTTTGATGGGAGAGAATGTTCATCTGCGGTAGAGCTCAAAGAGCAACATTGCGGTTTGTATACTGAGGAAAAATAAGACGAGAAAAGATTACAAACGCTGACTCCATCCGAGGCCCGGGTATCTTTATAATGCATCGCCGCGGGGAAGTTACTACAATTACGTCTTTTATCCTTCAAAAAAGTCCACAAGTATTTTGAATTCTTTAACAAATTATCCTCTACTCTGCTAATGTAATTTTTATAACACACCTTTGTAACACTTATGCACCTGTTCTTAAGAATGTCGAAGCTAATTTTATCCAACTGGTTACCATAAACCTTAAACCGCCTCCTATATTTATCTTTCTCCCTGAGTAATCGTTTAAGTTCATTTGTATACCAAATAGGATAATTGTTACTTGTCAAACGCTTACCTTTAGGGACAAATTTAGTGATAGCTTGAGTGATTAAAACGTAAAAGTTATTCACCATTTCATTAACATCTTTGTATGAACATAATTCTTTTTCCCATTGCACATGGGCTAGATAAGAAGTTATCTTGTCAAAGTCGGCTTTGTAAAAACAATATTTTTCTGAGTTTGCGTTTTCGAGAAAATTACTTGAGCGATTATAGGGAATACAAACTTCTAGTGGAGGATGATATGGATCTATATTGCTCAGAGTATAATTACTGATAGCCACATTCGTTATGGTCATGTTAGATAAAATGAGGTCAAGAATTTTATTTTGATGATTAGGTACATTATTGTACTGGTTTAAGTTATTTAAAGCCATAAAATCAAAGAGTTTTGAGGTATGTAGTGAGTCCTTCGAAGGATCTCTTACTTGAAGCCAAGATATGTGGCTCATATTAAAATCGCCCACAATAATTGTATTTTTAGAGTCCTCCAACAGTCGATTTGTGTTATCAAAATATGTATCCAATACATGAGTCTGTACTGGCGGCGGTACGTACAAGGCACAGACATAAATTCTTTCTTTTTGACTTTTATTATTTATCTCAACAGCTACCCATAGATCTTCACACTTACTCTCATAGTGTGATAGTCTTATTGATACCAAGCGCTTAGATACAGCGATAAGTACACCGCCACCAGACTTATTATAATTAAACCCACAGGTCTCTCTATCCCTCCTATAAACCTCGTATCGGTCACAAAACAGTTCAGAGTCAAATAGAGAAGCATTTAACCAAGTCTCGCAAAGAACAATCAAATCATAGTCACAACATAAAACATTTTTGTAAAATTCTACAGTTTTGGTACGCAAACCCCTAACATTCTGGTAATAAATAGATAAATTGAACGCTAACAGAAAACAATTAACACAAGCGCGAACCTATAATAAAATCAATTAAGCTTTTCGAGCGTCTCCAAGTTTCGCACAAACACATATTCCGAGTCATCTGTCTTACGCATGTAAATGCGTCCGCCACGTACCCAGACAAACTTGTACTCGAGTTCCTTTCCCCTAAGTCGGGCTGCTGCATGAAGATTCTTGTACTCTGAAGATAGGTTCTCCACTATGTAGACAGGCGATTTTTTATTCTCGGAATCTCCATAACCAAGGTGTCCCGAGTGCAGCTTCTCTTTAGGGTGTCCTTTATAATAATGACGCAATAGTACTTTTATCAGGACATGTGTCTGGGATATGCAACTCACACGTCGCTAAATTTAGCTCTAATCCAATAGCGCCAAATTCGCGAATCAGGAGTTGTAGATCCTCCAGCACTGTTGTCGCTTTACCACTTAGGGTCCCATCGTCCAGGTACCAAACATTAAATTTGGATTTCAGTTTCTCTTAAATATTTCTGATTCTCATACAGTATAAGTTACAGAAAGGGAAATAAAAGAAAAGACGCATTTGATGACACATGCATCACTAGCAAAGTAATGACTGTTATATTTTTGTAAATATTAAGAAGTTAAACATTACATCATCTCTTGCGCTTTTTTGTCATGACAAAAACGTCCTGTATGATTATAATTTACTGTACTTACCTTAGGTTAAGGATGTAATGAGGATCCGAATAAAATACTGTCTGTGTCTTTCTACTAAATATTTGCATTGTATATGTGTTTTTTGTGTTAAAAAGTAAAGAAATATCTAATCAAATATTAAAATTCTATAAAATAAAATTAATCGCTTTACAAACTTTGTACTTTACGGTTTATGGTTTTTTCATACCACAATGGTGGCAAACAAGCTTACGGCCTGCCTGATGGACCCCATAAAAACCATAATACCCCTTTCTTGAAGGAAAAATCTCTCCAGGTAGTTAATTTCACAACCTTAGTATGCATGGGAGAAAGTTCCTTTGGAACCACACAGTTCGCGACCAATTTGGCAACAACTCCCTATCAGTGGCAGACGGTGCGATGATAGAATGTAGCTGTATGTATCATGTCAAAACAGTTCTTCAGAACAAACAACGTTGTACCTACAAATGGTAGCATTTATACAACGGTGTTTGTTGTGGTACTTGTGAGCATGGTATCATCGACAATTCTCACAGCGGCCCTTTGGATCGAGTGGCCTGACAGTCTTTTTTATTATTATTTAGACAAGCGAGGCATTTGACTACGTGACGATGCGGCCGATGATGGAGCATGCCCGTATAGGAACAGCCTATTTACTGTAGCCTTGAAGGCGTCTAGATTACAATGATCAGTTCCATTCCTTAGCCGTACGCATTATAAAGG
This sequence comes from Blastobasis lacticolella, assembly GCA_905147135.1. Classification (NCBI taxonomy): domain Eukaryota; kingdom Metazoa; phylum Arthropoda; class Insecta; order Lepidoptera; family Blastobasidae; genus Blastobasis; species Blastobasis lacticolella. The sequence goes on from LR990059.1 coordinate 13,592,642, forward strand.
TACCGTAGAAAGCTTATCTAAAGCGGCTCGTGCGGATAGCTGGAAGATTAACAACATAAGGATGAAGCGCTCGCCCAGATTGTGTTTCCCAATGCTGGAGAGGGGCCGGCGGAATGAGGTCGTACAACTTATTCGCACACTCTCCGAAATACAACCTGTAGACTGACAGACGAGCAATCCTACGCCGATGCTCGAGACTCTGCGGCTTAGTTTAAATCAACTGCCTTTCACATATTAGCTTCTTTGTCTTTAGATGATGGTTGATAGTGCTGTATTCAGAGTAAGCCGATGTTGACTTGGTTGCTTTAGGTTGGTAGATACGACATACAATAACTTGGACACTGATTGGTTTAATAGATATACTAACCCTAGATCACTAATCTTCGTCGATTCGACGACGCGGACTTTTGAAAATCGCGTAAAATCCTGAGCAATATTAGTCGACCGATTGCCGTTGGGCCTCATGAGAGTGTTTGAACTGTAGGCCGTGAGCGCTATTCCAGCAACCATGGCTTTTCGCATCGACGAAGGTTAAGTAATAACGTATTTTTTTTTACTATTTCCATTGTGAGTTATTGCGTTCCTATTTCTGTTGTAGATGTATTTTATTTATTTTCAACGCTATTTATTAGTCATTGTTTTAAATATAATTCGTTCAATTACGAAAATTCACCAGGAAGCGAGAAAGAAGACCACAATGTAAAGATAGAAAGAAAAACCTCAAAAATACAACGTAAAGAATACTCAGAGACTAATGGATGTATAATGAAATTAGAGCCCTTGTTGGCATATTTACATTATCTGCAGCAATGAAACTATCATTGATATGATATGAGAGTTCTCATGTCAGTTTCATTTCGCAACCCGCATATCCTTTAATTCCATTAAATGTCAGTTCTAGTAGTTTTAAATGCTCCTTGTAAATAAAATTAGCAAAGTTTACACAAAATTGAGACGGCTTTTGTACTAGAGAGGTATAAGTTCTTATCGCTTTTACATAGGATAAATCTTTATTGTATTGAAAGAATTTCTATCCTTTCCTTATCTCGCTCCTAATTCTGCCCCTTACCCCATCCGCGTCGTTATCACCGTGCACCCGTGCGTACCGCATCCCTCCTATGCGCACCCTATCCCTATACAGTGTCGCATTTTATGAAACTTTAAAAGCTATAAATAAGTACTCCCATGGCAGAGTTTAGCTGGTAGGTGCCTTGGGTCTCTTACGAGTCCAGTCTTATGGGTCTTTTACACATGAGTGTAAAAATATCAGTGTTATGGCAAAGAGCATTTAAAATTTCTTCTTCTTGGGCGATACGCTCTTGTCAATTAGCGGTTGTGGTCGTTATGTGTGGTGGGCAGCTGTCACTCGCTACAGAGGCCCGTCTGAGTAACGGCAGCAAGATGGCGATGCTGGCCGCGCCGCTGCTGCGATGGCTGCGCGCGTTGCTGGTCGTAGGAGAGCCGCGCGCGCACCGCGCTCTCGCCACGCAGATTAGTTGACGTACCTGGACGTCGCTTGATTCTTCATTCTTTAATTTATATAATCCCTTTATAATTTTTATGAGAATAACATACATTTTTCTTTAAAATTTTATGCAATCAACATTCTTTAATGATTGAAAGGAGATCCTGATAACCTCTGACTAACGTTGAGCGATATGTGCTATAGAGTACAATGACGATAACTCTATAATCGCTGTGAGAAAAAAGTTATGTTCAATTCAAGTGAACATCATTTTGTACTAGACCATAACCATTCTATTGACCATCACTTTTTCGCATATCGATTCGAGAGTTATCGTAATAGTAAAAGTTGTAGAAAATGAAAATTCCTTTGCACTGACATATCGCTTATTGGACATATATGCTAGAATCCATACATTTCTGCCAGGACTGGCTTTCATTAATTATATCAATTAAACACGAATAGAAAATAAAACATTGTTATAACATTGAAGTTGTGCAGGGGGTGCGCGGGGGTATAAGGCGCTTTTCGGTTCGCGGGGAAAGGGGTAAGGAATACAATAGATTTGTGGCGGACTGCGGGGCGGGCAGGTATAAACGAAGGCACCTTGCAGTTGCTTGAGTATGTCTGCAGTTCTCATTTGCGAGTCGGCTTGAGCGGTTGTTCTCGGTTGTGCACTTCATTTCTTAAAAATCTTACATTATATTTAAACTAAAATGGCGTCAAAAATCTTGGATATAAACGTTTCTGAAGACGTTAACACTGTGTACTCGTTTGCGTCTATGGGCCTGTGCGATGAGTTGTTACGGGGAATATCAATTTATGGTGAGTTTTACTATTGTTTTCATTATTTTTGACTAGATGATGTAGCTTCCTACTGTTTGTAAATTTGAACTTTATGTATATTGTTAATATTCTTCAATTTTTAAGGACACTCAAAATAATGTACCACTTCACTTTGCTAATTATATAATACCCTACACTTTCCGGATACAATGAACCGTATCCCATCCAGCAGAGGACAATTGTGCCGTTAACGGAAGGAAGAGACTTAGTAGTTGAAGCACCGTCTGGAACTGGCAAAAAAGTTGCAGTCTCGATCGCCATACTGCAAACCGTGGACCCTACTCTACTAGAAACGCAGGTTCTGGTGTTGTCTCCAACACAGCTATTAGCAGAGCGGTTCCAGAAGTGCATAAATACATTCCGTGGCATGATAAAAGTGCAGTGCCATGTATTGGGGAAGCTAAGCTTTGAAGATGATATTCAAAGCTTAAACTCGGTACAGCATATTGTTTCGGGCACTCCTGACAGAGTAATTGGTATGTTGTCGTATCCTACTTTTTTAATTAAATTGTACCAGTGTAGATAAAGACTAAGTTTCTTATGTTTAATTTCTCAATTGCAGATATGATTTACAGAGGGGCACTTCATACTGGCACTCTAAAAGTGCTGGTGTTGAACGGTATTGACCAAATAGTCAGCAAAGGACATATCATGAAATATATTTTATCTGTTCACCGATTTATCCCCTTAAGAACTCAAACTGTTCTCTTGACTAAGGCTGCACCCGGCAAGGTTGATGAAGTATCATCAATATTAACAAGAAACGCAATCAGGGTAGTAGCCAAACGGTGAGTGAATTTATACCTACTATGTTTGAATCTTTATGTTTTTTTCATACTCGTACTTATTAATATATGCTGGCAAAATGTATTCTGCGACCTATTCCATTGACACGATAAATAGAAGAATGTACCCCTTAATCACTTAAGATATCATTTTATATTTACAGTGTCAAACTGAGTCTAGAGGGGAGGAAACAGGTATTTGTTGCAATACAGACGGAACAGTGGAAATTGAAGAAGCTGAATGACCTCACTATGATGCTTGACTTTACCCAAGTACTTATATTCTGCAACTCTAGAAAAAAAGTGGAGTGGCTTTCTAGAAAGTTGCAGATTGCTAGGTACTCGGTCTGTTCTCTGCATGCCAATATGACAAGCATAGAACGAAAAGTCATCATGTACAAATTTTCTTCTGGACAAAGGTATTTATTTCTTCTAGAGATTGTTTTTATTTGTATATGGCTTGTATAGATAAATACTCGTAGTACCAGCACATTTTACTGCCCATGCAAGACGGCAGATGTTATTTTGTAATAAGCAGTGCAGTTACATTTTCTTTTAGTGTTGCTTAAGCTGGGGTATCATTATGTCTCAATGTCAACCTTGAAAATTATACAAAACCATTTGAGCTTATCGCGAATTTGAATATTTCGAAGAAGAAATCATGTTAAATGAGATTATTAATTCTGGTGTTATTGTGTTGCAGCAAGATACTCATCACGACCGACTTGAAAATGGGCAGCTTAGAAACGCAACAAATCCTCACCGTCGTAAGCTACGACTTCCCATTGAGCCCCGAGCAGTTCATTCGTAGGGTCGCTCGCTCGGGTGACGAGGGCGTCGCCATTAATTTTGTCAAGCGTGAGGATATTGCTACCCTCAAACTCATCAGGGAGCAATACCACTTCGGGTCTGTGAAATTATTCTATAACAATTTGATGGTTTTTTAGCTTTGTTTCATTAAAATCAGTTTAGTGGTTAAAAAAATATTCCAGTTAGTATGTTTACATATACTTGGTTGGAGAATATTCGACGTTATTTGTCGCTTATGTTATTTTATAAGTAGTATATTTATGTTAGGTATTTTTAATTCGGTTTATGGTATTTAAGTTCGTATTTACTGTATTTAACCCTGTAGTTTAGTGGTTTAGTTATAGTAATTTAATTGCAATTTGATTTATGTTGTTTAAATATATTACAATAGATGCAAATCATGTATGTTTTTTTTCATTTGTTAAATATAAAATACCCGGACTTTTATAAATAATTATAATAGACCAATATAGTACTGTATTGTTTTGCTTTATAGCTTTATCAGGCTTTGACATGACACAATTTTAAATAAATTTCACTAATCAGGTGGCATGATCAGAGAGGTCTTTCTCGATGGTTCGAATCTTAAAACCTTCAAAAATTCATGCCCTAACAGTTAAATTAATGGAATTAGGGACAATCGAAAATTAAAAAATTAGGATACCGTCTATTGTTCTATCACCTCAGATGGCCAATACAACAATTACATAGTATGAATTCTATAATAATTATTAGGAGTGTTACCTACCATACAAACATTACATTACAAGTTCTTTGCATTAGAGCTAGGTAACTTACATAATACCATATCAGTCTAGCTTGTACCTACTCGTCCCTTTTGACCAAACCTAACCTAACCTTTCTTTGCAATGTCTTCAATTTCCCTCTCCTTTTCAAAGGTTTCACCCATCTTTGCCATGTAGGTCGTAGTTATCGACGTCGATATTTGTTTGTACCTACCTATGTATCAAGCGGTAGTCGCCGCTCTTACCCTTTGCCCCCTTTCCTCAATCCCCTCAGATCCCACCGCACCGCTCGTCCCTACAACTACCACCAGTAAAACCGTTAAATATTGTAATTTCTAAATGCATTAAATAAATCTAAGTCAAAGTTTTATAGTATTTTCTTCCACCACGCATCACCCTATCACCAACAGTCGTTTTCATTATTCTTTATAGTTTTTTTTTTTTTTTTTTTTATGTTATACGGCAGACAAACAGGCAAGCGGGCCACCTGATGGAAAGTGGTCACCGCCGCCCATGGACATCAGCAACACCAGGGGAGTCACTGATGCATTGCCCGCCCCTGAAGAGACCTCTAATATACCTCTTGAACGATCCCATGTCATAGTCCAAAGGAAACACTGTGGCTGGGAGCTCATTCCACATCCGAATCGTACGAGCGAGAAACGTTCTTTCGAACTTTCGCGTCGTGACCAACAGAGGGTCCACGTAGTGAGGATGAGTTCCAAGCCCACGGCGGGTGGTGCGATGGCGGAATTGTGCTGTGGGCACCAGATCGAAAAGTTCCTCGGAACACTCCCCATTGTACAGCCGATAGAACACACACAGGGAGCCAAAGTCCCTTCGGTTTGTCAGTGGTTCCAACTTGCGTGTTAGTATGGGATCATCGACAATTCGTACAGCGCGTCTCTGTACGGAGTCTAGAGGATTAAGCAGGTCGGCAGTTTCGCCGGCCCAAAGATGGGAACAATACTCCATATGTGGCCGCACTTGTGCCTTGTACAGCAGCAGGCGCTGCCCCGGGGTGAAGTATCGCTTGGACCGGTTAAGCACTTGTAGGATCTTACTTTGCCTTATGTAATACTTACGATTATGAGGACTCCTGTTTAAACGTTGTTTTCAACACGTTTACACTTTTATTCTTAATTTTTCCACCTTTATTAGTTTATTATGGGCATCTTTGGATCTGGCCCTTCAGGCTCTGATTGTCAATCATTATTTCCTGGAAAATATGTTAATTCTGTATTTGATGTAACTACGTTTTTACTAATGTGTTTAATTTAAATTGAATATACTAGAATATAGGGTTTTGCTTTAACTTGTGTTAGTACTTACGGTTATTAGGACTTCTAGACACATTTTTGTGTAGCATGTTGATGCTTTTTATTTTCAATTTGTCACTTTTTATGGGTATCTTTGGATTTGGCCCTTCAGGCTCTGATTGTCCATAATTCCTCCCTGGAAAATTAAGTTTATTCTGTATATCAGACTATGTTGATTACTACGTTCTATTAATGTTTTGATTATAATAGATTTTGGGGAATGTTCTTTTGATATATAGACACCCAAATGATAAAAGTAATGATGGTTTCCGAATGAAAAGCAGGGGGCAATGGCGTGTGTCTGGATTCTTACCTTCGTAACTTCTTGTTTTTTTAAATATTATGGATCCGGACGGGCCCCAATGCTTCGGAAGGTTGCATTCGATAGGGTTTGATTTATATATAGTTTCCAATACGAATTATACACATAAATCCGCATTTTTATTGGGTGCGGGTTCTTTCTGTTATTTTACTCTTGTCATGTCATTTGATGACAAGTGGGAAATTTTTAATAGTCAAAAGAGATTTTAATCTTTTTTGTGCCTCTCTTATTCTAGATAACTGCTGGATCCAATTCCTCATCAGGTCGGCATGAATTATATTCTTGGCTGTCGAACACCAGACCGTCCGAAAATTAATATGGACCATTTCGGGAACTGGCTGGTTGACTATGACTACTGGCCAACAAGATAGTATCTTCCTTTGTGCCAAATGGTTCTAGAAGGTATTTAAACGAGGACCCGAGCCTTCAGTAGAGGAAGCAGAGAGGGATTCAGTTCAGTTTTGTTTTCCCAGCCTTCGGCCTTGGAGGTGAATAGATTATAACGTGATGTTACCTTGAGATAATAAATCGCCAAAAGTTATTATGTGTGCAGTATAAATCTAAAAAGTATATGCTATGAAGCATCAAATTCTATCTCCGAAGACCCAGTTCTAAGGATATGCACCTAGTCGCATGAACCACCAACTCCTATAAGAATCCCAAGCTGACGTAGTCGCTCAACCAGTTCGCAAACCGGTACTTTCGGTCTGCGTTGAAAAGTGAAATAAGTGCTCCAGCCCGGACAGAAGGTTATGTGGACAAACTCTTTTTTATAACGTTTGTGCTTTTGTAGATTATTTTGATAAATTCCTTGTTTTAGATAGATTACAGATGGACTGAATACAATACCCACTACCCTGATTCTTTTGTTTTCTTTGCTCTAGGGGTCGGCTACCGACCTCCAATTAATCTCTCATAAAATAGCTTGCTACTGACCTCTAACAGAGCATACCTTATTTTACAACTGAACCTGACCCACTGCTAGGCAGTTCGTTACGTTACAGTTTGGCGCCTTCATACGTGGTCTTTCAGTCCAGAAGTAAATAGTTATACTAGTAATATATTAATGCACTATGAATTATTTTGCGTAAATGCGTAAATAAAATCTTTAAATATATATATTAATATTCATACTCAACACTCTTAACATACCATTATACTTACATCTATACTACGTTGGCATCGGTTCCAGGGCTACCCTCTGGCGGTGTTAAACATCATAACATTATACACACAATTCTACTACGTTGGCATCGGGTCCCAGGGAAACCCTCTGGCGGTGCTAACATAACTACTATATGAGGCATATAAAAACAAACCTGGCAATCTCCACAATATTTCAAACTTAAACTGTGAATGCAGGATTTTTTGTCTGTGGTTTACAAGTCTAACGAAAACACCGTATCTCGACAAAGTCGGCAATGTCCCATACAAATAAGCTGCTAAAATTATGATTCCAATACAAACACGGCAATCTCCATACCATTGCGTTTCAATGTTGGCAATGTCCAAGACAGCCAATCAGAGCACGGCATGAAGACGCCATTTTTGTACTGTTTGTATGGTGACGCGGGTGGTCTTGTCGTGCATTGTGTTGTGGTTTTTTTATGATTTCAACTGTTTTTCGCTAGTTATCTATAAAATTAGCATATGCGTATTATACGATGGAGCAGACAGCATCTCCCTGTACTACCAAACACACGAGAAAACGTAAGGCTGAACCAGAAAAGTGGAAGAAAAATTTGACAAAACCGCCCGGTAAGTACGCAACGATTAAACCATTTTGATACTTATTTTTAACCCCGATTTTAGTGAGTATATTTCTCCGCGTTCATCTCCGTAACAGCTGAACACATAGGCTACTTTTTTGTCTGGGTAGGTAGTTAGGTCCACGCGAGCGGAATCGCAGGGCAGATGCAAGTTTTGTTTTATAAACTAGATCTATACTTGGGGTTTTTTAAACTTATGTTCATCATTGTAATTATACTTTTTGAGACTTTTGTGTTTTTTTTTTTAAATTATGTTTTCTGTAATTAGAATTACAGCCTTTTTTTTTTGAGTGTTTTTTGGATGTTTAGACTTTCGTGGTTGCATCTAGACTAATTGTATTTGTTTTGTTCCCGATACCGTGTTATCCCGATACCTTATAGTTATTTTCATTATTTTTAAAATTTATATTAATCTCAAATACCTAGGTATGTTCTGTAGTAAAAATTAACGGATTCTCATCTCATTTTGTTTCAGTTACTCTCCTTGGACCTTACCGACTAAACCGAAATGTAAACACAATAAAAACGCTTACCAGTGTGACACATTAACTTTGCGTGATTTGCAAGCTTTTCATGGATCATTTTATAAATATAAAGACAAGGAAACCCAAGATGCATTCTTGCTCAAGTGCTGCCATGCAGAACCCACAAAAAGAAAAAGACCAAAAAATAAAAAACACACCGAAAAACTATTTCAAACAAAATTTACTATCTACAGTAAATCAACAAAGACTCGTGTACGGGTATGTCAAAAAGCCTTTCTGGACATTCTGAACATAACTAAACATAGAGTTCAGTATGTTATGAGGAAGTTTTTAGAAACAGGAGAATCAGTTAAGGAAAAGAGAGGAGGAGATCATAAATCGCACTTATTTATGCGTAAAAAGGAAGCAGTCATGACTTTCATCAACTTATTTCACGTAGATGAAGCACATTATTGTCGCGGAAAATCTCAACGACATTACCTAGCAGCCGAACTAAGCATAAACAAAATGTTCAAACAATACAATGCTCAACAAACAGAAGAATGTTTAAAAGTCAAACGTGGGTTTTTTAGACGAGTTTTCAACAGAAACTATTCGCTTGGATTTGGAAGTCCCAGAACCGATATTTGTTCAACATGCCTATAACTTCTTGAAAAAATTAAATTAGAGACAGATCCATCAAAACGGCAGTCACTTCTTATCGAAAAAAGAGTACACAGCCTCAAGGCAAAAGCATTTTTTGCATTGGTGAAGGAGGAAAGTCCAGATTTAAAAACTCTATCATTTGATTGCGAGAAAAATATGCCATTACCGAAGATACCCGACCAGAGCACTTATTACTCCCGCCAGTTATATTTGTATAACTGCACAGTCGTTGAAGGGAGCTCTAAATCTCAACTTACACAGAACAATGTTTTTGCATACTGCTGGACGGAAAACGAGTTTAACAAAGGTGCAAACGAGATATCGTCAATTGTATATCACAGACTTATGAACACTGACCTAGCTGGAATTTAAACTGTAAGATTAATAGCAGATGGATGCGGAGGACAGAACAAAAATTCAATAATGATAGCAATGTGCTCCAAATGGTTAGTAGAATCTGCACCTAGCAATGTGAAAACTCTAGAACTTGTGTTCCCTGTTGTAGGACATTCGTTCATCCCTCCAGATCGAGTCTTTGCCCAAGTTGAGAAAGAAGTACGAAAACGAGATACTATAGTGCGACCTGAAGACTACCTAGACATTATAAGTCAGTGGAGTACAGTTGTCAGAATGGGTAGTACGGAATGTCAAGTATATGACTTTAAAAGTGCAATGTCTTCTATTATAAAAGAAGTTGGAACTTGGCATTTTCAATTTTAAAAATGCAAAAGATTTTATATAGCTCGGTCTAAAAATGACGGAAACGTTATCATTAAAGGTGACGTGAATTATAGAATCAGTGATGGAGTGTATAAGAAGGTGACACGAAAAAACAAGTTGACCAAAGACATACACCCAAATGTTATTGCTAAATGTCAGATAAAAACAAATATTAACAAAATTAATGATGTCAAAAAACTTCTTAATACTCATTATGGTGACGAATGGCAACAAGAGGAGGGACTGGTTTTTTATAAAACCGTATTTGCTCAAACCTCTGAAGGTGCCAGAGATAACATAAATTCATCGGATGACATTGTTTGTGAACCCCAAGAAGAAGACCATAACCTTAGAATATAAGTTATTTTTCTATTACAATAAACAATTTCAGACTTTAATTTGCATATCTTTATTTCTCACTCTTAAAAGTATCAAAACTAGTTGGTTGTAGTATAGGTATACGTGCAGACAGTTAGCCATAACAAAGTAAGCTATCTCCAAAGGTAATCAGATCAAAATCGGCAATGTCCTTGTAAACAAAACAAAGACGGCAATCTCCAAAACTTTTTGTGCATTTTATGACAGGTTTTTCAAGTAAATGTCTACAAACAGTGATCACACATAGTCCACACTAGAGTTGTTCATGTAAATAGCTAAGAATTATATTATTAATAACTTAATACTGTTTTTTATTACATTTTTCTATTTCGCCAACAATTTGACGCAGTGGAGATTGCCCGGTTTGATTTTATATGACTCATATATCTAACTATATATTTCTCTAAATTCTAAAGCAAGACAAGCTCTGTCTTTAAAGTAGATAGAAAGTATTTCTGTATTTTGGCACTAATATTTGGCTTTTGAATAAATAATCATGGCTCGTCCTATTAACTTCATACTCTTAAACAATAACGTCTATACGTTTATAAGTGAATACGTTTAGAAACGCCCGCTTTAGATTTATTTGGACTAAACAAACAAATTCTTCTCATTTCTAAGACTTTTCGGCTGATGTAATTGAGTCAACAATGCCACTAGATGAGGATGTTGCTCAGATAGAGTCAGTTTTGCTCTATGTAGAAGAGAGACTTAACTCGCTCCAAAAGAGGTTTACCTCAGTTACCTCCAATAAAATTATAACCTACCTAAATCACTTATTTTATAGATTCGAGCGCCTAGACTATGATGGTTGCTCCCTTTCTTTAAATTCTATTAGAAGACAAGCACATGTCTTTAAATTAGATAGAAAGTATTTCTGTATTTTTGGCTCTAGTATTTGGCTTTTGAATAAATAATAATGGCACGTACTTTAACTCGTGATAAAATTTTAATTACGTAGTTCTACTCGTGGGCTCTCTTATATCGGTTTATTTCTTTCATTTTATTATTGTATAATATAGTTTTCTTTGCCGACTTTAGAATATGTTTATTAATATGCTATATATATCTTCTATCCTATATTATATTTTTTGTTTATTTTTTCTGGGTTATGGGTAGGGCCGTCCGGTATAAAGAAGCCTACACCGGGTGCGGTTCGCGACACTTTAAATAAGCCTTAGATGCATCTTCTTAGAGCGGTTGGTGACTCTCCAAACCCGTGTTAGGTCCCGCTTGATTCCCCAAATATTTTATTACTTTGATTTTGTTTTCATGATGGGTAGGGCCGTCCGGTATAAAAAAGCCTACACCGAGTGCGGTTTGCAACACTTAAAATAAGCCCTTCGCTGTATCTCTTAGAGCGGTTGGTGACTCTACAATCCCGTGTTAGGTACACCGCCTGTTCTTTCAAATATTTATTTCTTTCATTTTGTTTTCGTGATGAGTAGGGCCGTCCGGTATAAAAAAGCCTACACCGAGTGCGGTTTGCAACACTTAAAATAAGCCCTTCGCTGTATCTCTTAGAGCGGTTGGTGACTCTACAATCCCGTGTAAGGTACCGCTTATCCACTTGTACATTCTTCTCGTTGTGGATGCTACGAGCGCCCGTAAAAGAGATCAACTATTGAATCCCATTTGCGGTCATCGTGTATTTCACAGATATATACAGGGTGTTTCATAATACATGTATAAAGCCGTGAACTGGATGGAGTGCTAAACGTATTAAAACGATAGGTACAATTATTTTTTTCGTGCGTGGAATAGTTACCGAGAAAATGACTATCGAACTTTTTCTTTTTCAATGTCGATAATCACATTTTGAAAACGAAAGACCGCATCTCTAGAAATCAGTTGTAATAGATTACTCAAGTTCATAATCAGGTCAATCAACTGAATAATACAATTTTACCAGTTACAGATAGGATATAGGTTTTGTGCCTTTAAGTCTTTTCTACCTACCGTTTCATATGAGTTTTAAAATTCAATCTAAAGATCACTACGATCAATACCTCAAGTGGCTGGTTAATAAAATTATTATTACAAGCAGCTCGTGAGCAGTCCGGCACAAAAACAAGACATTTCGATGTTTGTTTCTACTTTAATTTATTTGTTTTTTGTTGCCTTCAACACAATGTTGCACCTAGGTACATAGTCTTCAAACTAATTGCGAAAACACAATAAACATTAATAGGCAAAAAAGTTACAGCTTGATTTCGCGTCTGCGCCATATCTTCTATTGTACTAGGCAGTCATGACTGAAGCAGGTGGACTATGTACGGGATACTGATATCACAGGGTGTCCATAAAGTACATTCACTAGATTTTAATATTTTTGGAAAGTGCAGCAAAACTACACGATATTGTTGTTATACTTTTTTGTCTATTTTTTCACTCAGTTTACATCCTGTTGAATGCATGTGGTGAGTCTTGGCACAAGTTTATGCATTTCTCGTTGAACTTTTCCGCCAGCTCCGAAATAAGGAAAGATGTCATTTTTGTACCTATCTAATAGTAATTATTAAATTCTACTCATGTTTGAATTCAAGAAGGTGAATATTAAATTTGAATAGCTGAAAAAATACCTAGCAACACTATTTACGTACTAGGATTTAAGCATTTAGGTTGCAGGCAACAAACATGCAGAACAGCAGATGCGTTGTCACTGTGAGGACTAAGATGAAATGCGTCATGCCTGTATTTGCACTGGCATATTTTATGGACACCCCACGTACTAGGCGCAATATTAAGGAGGTCTAAATTATCCGTTTTGTATTTTTTGGTTTCGAGGGTTCTGTACAAAAAAATATTGTAATCAATTATGATTTTAATTCAAAAGGTTCATTCATAGTTTTTACGAAAGTGCACCACCACCTAACTAATAGCAAAGTAGTCTTGTCTTATTCAAATTACTGTAGCATATTAATGTAGCAAACTCTAATTAATGTAACATCTTTGTCTTTTTACGAGTTTGCTTTCTCATGTCATGTCTGTCAGTCATGTTTCAGTGTCGCGTAGGTAATCGTACCTATCGTTTTCACGAACATTTCTTATCAACTAAAATTAACATAATGATTCTTAGTTGATGGAGCTTTACCTGTAAATATCCCATGCTTCACCCAATTGGAGAACCTAGGTCACCTAGGTGGAGCACGGACCCAAAAACAATTTTAGAAATTACTGTCTAGGTTACTGTCATTGTACCAAACTACCCGATAAAATCGTGATAAGCAAATGTAGGCCATCGCCATAAGGATTATTATTAAGCCCACAATTTGATTCGCTTGAGACTCACTTTAACAAATAAAAAAAAATCAACATTATGGTGCAACTACCAGGAGAACATAAAACGAGAGAACATAAAAGGCGAAATAAGTTAGACCCCTAAAACACGGATCCCTAAGTACGAATCCTTTTGCACGTGCCGTCAAGGTCAAGGCCGGCGCCGGAGCTGTGGCGGCGCTTTTGACATCAAAATAGAAACTGAAAACTACAAAATCTAAAAATGGAATACTTTGGCGGGCCGTTCTTTATTTTGTGGTTTGACCCACAGCGCGACTTCCATTGACGAAATTTGCCTACTTTCGCGTCGTATTCGTTCATTCAGTTTTTAGCTTTTCGCGTGACCGAAATGATTGTTGCGTTGTAGTTGTAGGATACCTAAGTACCTATTGTGAAGATAACTGTGATAAGAGTGTTAACGATGTGAACGAATGATTTATAGCTTCAGGTACCAGTATTAACGTAGTCTTGTCTGTGTTCAGCGCTCAACGTTTAAGTATTGTGATAATCATTATTCTGTGTATGAATGCAAGCTAGCAGTAGGCCAAACACCATGGTACCTACCTATTTACGTATTGCATAGCAACCAGAGCCTGCGTAGTGTTGTGTATCTGTGTGTATGGAGTGTACCTACCTAGCTACGCTACGATACGAGTGCAAGCTTACTTGATAGTTAATACCTATCAGTCATCCGAGCCACAAGAAAGCAAGAAAGTACCTGAAGGCACCTGACGCTGTTTGTTTTCATAAAATAACTTTTAAAAGGTACGTACCTACATGCTTTAAAGGTCTAGGTTCTAGCTAGACTTTAAGATATGCTACCTAGCTAGTACCTAATCGTAACATTAGGAGGTTCTTTTCCGACGGGAAATAGGCAGAAAAGACAACGCTTTTATCTGTTCATGAAAACATGTAGGTATTTAGTAAAACCTGTCTGTAATCTGTTTCAACAAAACTAGTCTCATAAGTGGTTCCCTACGCTACGTAGGTCCCTAGATGAGTGAACCATTTTAGTAGGACATAGTACCTACTTATTTGTGTAGAACGATTTATCAATTGAACGAATTCTGTTTTAGTTATGTAGCTATCTTAAGTATGTTTTTCAAGAACGTTGGTGGCTGGGCGGTTGAGTATCCGACTCGTAAGCGAGAGAGGTGCCGGGTTCGAATCCCGCTGTGGCAATGTACCAATGACTCTTTTCTGAGTTATGTACATTAGTTGAAATTAACCGATGCTCCTATGGTGAGGGAAACATCATGATGAAATCTGCAAATTCTGGCAACTGAAATTGTAACCATGATCCAATCGAGTCAGGTTCCCCTGGTAGCAGGGTCATGGAGGTCAGATGGTAGTCGCTCCACTGTAACAAATTCTTTTCTCTCCACAAAATTATTTTCCGTGCCCGTGGTCCGCCTTGACTATGGTCCATGATCTACGATTTGGCAGATTAGGTAATTAATTGCAGTGGAGCGACTGCCATCTGACATTCCTGGCTCCTAACCCTGCTACCAAGGGAACCTGACCAGATTGGATCATGGTTACTTACACATTCAGTCGTCTGAACTGAATGTGTAAGTTTCATCACGATGATTTCCCTCACCGTAAAAGCATCGGTTAGTATTCAGCTACTGTGCATAACTTAGAAAAGAGTTAGTGGTACATGGCGGCAGTGGGATTCGAACCCGGTACCTCACGCGTACGAGTCGGATACCGCAACCTTAGGCCACCGACGCTCCGACTATTTAAGCATACCTACCTATCGAAAATAATTAGTGTAGGCAAGTTCCTAGTTAATTTGGAAGAGCCTATTCATGTAGATAAGTAGGTAACATTTAGTACGACGTCTGGTAGTAAGATGAAGGAGGTTGGTTTGTTTTGATATGAATGGCACGAGGTTATTACTCGTCCTTATGGTGTGTACACACTCAACGTACGCCAACGAAGGGCTGTCGGCAGAATTATTTGGACTTCTAAGGTCTAATACTTGCATTTCGTGGTCAAGCAAACGATCTTTGGGAGTTTTGGGAACCGATTCGGGCTCGTATTTGCACGTTTGTTTGTTGGCCTTCGGTATCCGCCCAAACTGCGATTGGATGATTACTTCTATCCGTTTGCTGTTACCGCCACGCTGCACTGCGGATTGCCGGCTGGCACACGCCAACGGACAATCGTTAGCCGAAACGGGTGCGCGTCACACATCGCCCGGTGTGTACGCAGCATTAGGCTCCTGGTAGTAGGCTTGAGGAGGTTGCTTTGTTTCGATAGGGGTCGCACGAGGTTATTAACCTGTTTTTTATATGATCATCAACTTGAAATAGAGCTGCGCTTCAACGTAGTCGATATGGTTATTTATCTTTAAAAATTATTATTTTTTATTAAAATTAAAATTCAATGTCCGGATAAAATGAAGTCGCCAGTGCACTCTTTGAAAGCTCTACTTTAACACCCTTTCGGCTTTATACATGTATTATGAAACACCCTGTATATTATAACGTATTTATTGATTACACAGAACATTCGAATCTTTGAGTCACCCTTTTTATTTATTCTTATTTAAATTTATCCTAACGTATTTATTTAATGTTTATTCAAAATATTTTTAAGTCGGAAAAGTCTTACTTATTTTAAATGATTGAAGTTTTCCTACTTCCTTAGATTTGAGCGCACGGTTGTGACCGAGCCATGTTTCCATTTATCAATAATAAAACTTTATTATTTTCTTATTAAAAATAAATTAACTTTTAACTGTTATTTTGGAATATTAGGAATAATAATATAAACATGTTACGAATTTTATTTTACTTGAACTTCATATTCCAATATCATTCTTATTGTATGAAGACTGCTACAAATTATTATTATTTTCTTCTGATTAACTAACAAACAAATTCTTACAATTACTGAACACTTCCTTATTGGTCTTGTCTTTTCTTTTCTTCTTGTTTTCTTTTATTTCTGAAAATATTTAAAGATTTTAGATTTTTCTTTTTATAAGGGTTGTTCCCACTTTAATGTTTTTTTACTTTGGTTGTAACTAAGGATTTTCTACATATTACCCATATTTATTTAACTCCCTCTACACTTTAACCCCTCTAAAGGGTTAGGGTTCTTTATTTTGCTTAAACTACTCTAATGGATTAGGGTTCTTTGTCATGCTTTAACCCCTCTATAGGGTTAGGGGTCCTCCTATACTTTAACCCCCACTAAAGGGTTAGGGTTGTCTCTATGCTTTAACCTCTCTAAAAGGATAGGGCTGTCTCTATACTTTAACCTCTCTAAAAGGTTAGGGTTCTCTTAAGATACTCTAACCCCTATAAAAGATTAGGGTTCTCTTAATATACTCTAACCCCTCTAAAAGGTTAGGGTTCCTTTAATATACTCTAACCCCTCTAAAAGGTTAGGGTTCTCTTACTATACTCTAACCCCTCTAAAGGGTTAGGGTGTTCTTGTTTACTTTATCCCTCTAAAGGGTTTGGGTAAACTCTTATCACTCAAAGTGATGTAGGAATTACTGGGAGCGGCTGACAACTCCTTAAATAAGCCATTGTTTTAACTTACTGACAAAATTTATAAACCTTACTTGTACTTAAGTTGCAAAAAATTTTCTTTATAGGTTCAAATTTTTTTTTCCGAGTTTTTGGGGTAATATGTAGGATCTTACTTTGCCTTATGTAATACTTACGGTTATGAGGACTCCTGTTTAAACGTTGTTTTCAACACGTTTACACTTTTATTCTTAATTTTTCCACCTTTATTAGTTTATTATGGGCATCTTTGGATCTGGCCCTTCAGGCTCTGATTGTCAATCATTATTTCCTGGAAAATATGTTAATTCTGTATTTGATGTAACTACGTTTTTACTAATGTGTTTAATTTAAATTGAATATACTAGAATATAGGGTTTTGCTTTAACTTGTGTTAGTACTTACGGTTATTAGGACTTCTAGACACATTTTTGCGTAGCATGTTGATGCTTTTTATTTTCAATTTGTCACTTTTTATGGGTATCTTTGGATTTGGCCCTTCAGGCTCTGTTTGTCCATAATTCCTCCCTGGAAAATTAAGTTTATTCTGTATATCAGACTATGTTGATTACTACGTTCTATTAATGTTTTGATTATAATAGATTTTGGGGAATGTTCTTTTGATATATAGACACCCAAATGATAAAAGTAATGATGGTTTCCGAATGAAAAGCAGGGGGCAATGGCGTGTGTCTGGATTCTTACCTTCGTAACTTCTTGTTTTTTTAAATATTATGGATCCGGACGGGCCCCAATGCTTCGGAAGGTTGCATTCGATAGGGTTTGATTTATATATAGTTTCCAATACGAATTATACACATAAATCCGCATTTTTATTGGGAGCGGGTTCTTTCTGTTATTTTACTCTTGTCATGTCATTTGATGACAAGTGGGAAATTTTTAATAGTCAAAGGAGATTTTTATCTTTTTTGTGCCTCTCTTATTCTAGATAACTGCTGGATCCAATTTCTCATCAGGTCGGCATGAATTATATTCTTGGCTGTCGAACACCAGACCGTCCGAAAATTAATATGGACCATTTCGGGAACTGGCTGGTTGACTATGACTACTGGCCAACAAGATAGTATCTTCCTTTGTGCCAAATGGTTCTAGAAGGTATTTAAACGAGGACCCGAGCCTTCAGTAGAGGAAGCAGAGAGGGATTCAGTTCAGTTTTGTTTTCCCAGCCTTCGGCCTTGGAGGTGAATAGATTATAACGTGATGTTACCTTGAGATAATAAATCGCCAAAAGTTATTATGTGTGCAGTATAAATCTAAAAAGTATATGCTATGAAGCATCAAATTCTATTTCCGAAGACCCAGTTCTAAGGATATGCACCTAGTCGCATGAACCACCAACTCCTATAAGAATCCCAAGCTGACGTAGTCGCTCAACCAGTTCGCAAACCGGTACTTTCGGTCTGCGTTGAAAAGTGAAATAAGTGCTCCAGCCCGGACAGAAGGTAATGTGGACAAACTCTTTTTTATAACGTTTGTGCTTTTGTAGATTATTTTGATAAATTCCTTGTTTTAGATAGATTACAGATGGACTGAATACAATACCCACTACCCTGATTCTTTTGTTTTCTTTGCTCTAGGGGTCGGCTACCGACCTCCAATTAATCTCTCATAAAATAGCTTGCTACTGACCTCTAACAGAGCATTCCTTATTTTACAACTGAACCTGACCCACTGCTAGGCAGTTCGTTACGTTACACACTCCAAGCTTTTTCGAAGCTAGTTTGGCCTTGCCTTTCAGGTGACTCCGGAATCGCACGCTATCCGATATGTCGACACCGAGGATCCCAATACTTTTTGAGATGGAAAGGGGTGTTCCTTGAAACTGCGGCACTATGTCAAAGGGATCTTTTTTGGCGGAAAATGCGCAGACCTGTGTCTTCAAGGGGTTGAATTGGACTAGGTTTAGTCTGCCCCACTGAGCAACTTGCTCCAAGGAATGTTCGATATTCGACACAAGTCTAATTCGGCACTCCGACACCTCGGAACGAGGGACATTCGCTCGGCCAGTATAACTAACATCTCCCGTACTGTCATCCGCATAACAATGAATACTGGGGATATTCAGCATATCATTGATATGCAGAAGAAACAACGTGGGAGATAGT
Source organism: Blastobasis lacticolella (assembly GCA_905147135.1). Taxonomy (NCBI): domain Eukaryota; kingdom Metazoa; phylum Arthropoda; class Insecta; order Lepidoptera; family Blastobasidae; genus Blastobasis; species Blastobasis lacticolella. Next base: position 13,611,861 of record LR990059.1, read on the forward strand.
ACTGAACCTTGGGATACTCCAGCATTTATAGTCTTGGTATCGGAGCAGCATCCATCGACAACGACTTGGATGCTCCGTCCAGACAGGAAGCTGGATACCCAATTGCAGAGCCCCTCGGGGATACCGTACTTCGGGAGTTTTGATAGAAGTGCCCTGTGCCAGACCCGATCAAATGCCTTGGCTATGTCAAGACTGACAGCCAGAGCCTCCCCCTTGCTCTCGACGGCCTCAGCCCACCGGTGCGTTAGGTACACCAGAAGGTCACCAGCTGAGCGACCATGGCGAAAGCCATATTGACGGTCACTAATCAGCTGGTGGTCCTCTAGGTATCCGAGGAGCTGGATATTGATAACCCACTCCATCACCTTAGAGAGCAAGGAGGTTACCGCTATAGGCCTGTAATTTGATGGGTCTGAATTATCACCCTTCTTGGGTATTGGATGCACAAGGGCTAGCTTCCACGAAGACGGCACCGTTCCAGAGGTATAGGAAAGCTCGAATAAGCGCATTAGCACGGGAGACAACTCGGGAGCACATTTTTTTAGAACAATAGCCGGAATGCCGTCAGGCCCACTGTACTTCCGGATGTCTAGGGAGAGAAGCACACGTCTTATAATTTTTTGGGTGAAACGAACTTCGGGCATGCTGCCCTCACACCGCGAGATGGTAGGCGGTGCAGCTCTCCCATCATCCAGATTTGAGTTTTGGCAAAGAGATTACCCAAGAGATCGGCTTTCTCCTTTGCCGTGTGGGCCAATAGGTCATCCGGCTTGCGCAAAGGTGGAAAAGAAGTCCGACAAAAGTTCCCCTCAACAGCTTTGGAGAGAGACCAAAAAGCACGACTCCCAGATGGGTAGCTGATTAGTCTCTCCCCAATTCCACCAATAAACTTGAATTTTGCTCCAGCCATTATCCTCTTTGTAGACCTCGATACAGCATTATACTTTTTCCTCAAATTGTGGGTGTTAGGGTCCTTATGGGCCCGAGCCATTGTCCAGGCACGAAAAGCATCCTGCTTGAGGCGAGTTGCCTCAGCACTAGGCCTGTCGTACCACGGCTGGCTCTTGCCGCCGAGGCGGACTACAGAGGATGGGATAAAACATTTCATTCCCTGCAGTACGACATCAGCTACAGCGGCAGCACAGGTGTTGGTGTCATTTGAGGAAAAGCCAAGCTGTATCCACGGGTACGACGCGAAGAATTCTCGCAATCCATCCCAGTCTGCTGAGCCATAGTGCCATACCTTGCGTGACCCACTGGGGCGAGCCCGTTCGGGTATAGCAAGAGGCACCTCAGAACGGACCAGGCAGTGGTCAGATGTCCCAAGAGGAGCATCGACGGACACCCGATAACCGTCTGGGTGGGAGGTCAGCAGAAGGTCTAACAAAGAAGGATCACGGCCCACAACATCCGGTAAGTAGGTGGGTTCTGATACCAGTTGCGTGAGACCATTGGCCAGAGCAAATTCGTGGGCGGATCTCCCGGCTGGGTTGGTAGGACGGCTTGACCCTAGCCACTCAGTGTGGTGACTATTAAAGTCTCCTAAGACTACTAACTCAGCGGAAGGACATCGCTCAAGAACTTTGTCGGTAGCGCATTGAACGTGATCGAAAAACCGATTTGTCTCACCTACGCCGTGACGGTTGTTGTGTAGGCATGCGTAGACACGGGAAGAACCTCCCTGTTCCACGCACACCCACAAAACAGATTCGTCACTTTGTTCAATGGCAAGACGCCGACAGCAGATATCACCTCTGACGAATAAGCACACACCAGCGCGAGGAAGAAACCTGTGCTCTAACTTGTACCCAGGATAATGGAGATACGAAGTGTCGGCCGGAGGTGATATCTGCGTTTCAGTCAGGAAGAGTAAGGCGGGCTTCGCCGTCTCAAGGTGGTGATGTACGGCGTTCAGGTTGGAGTGGAGGCCCCTGATGTTGCAAAAGTCCACTCGAAGTGTGGAAAAGGGTGCCGCTGAAAAAACCATACTCTTTTTTTTACGTTTTGCCAATATAGTAATTTCGTTTATTCATTTTATCTATTTCTTCTCTACATCTTAGTTTATCCTTAACAAATAATTATTTAAGCTCCCAATTCTACCATAATTATCCTATTTGCGTCCTTTCACTGCAAATATATTTTATTTCCATAGTAAGGGAATAAACAAATGAAGTAAATGTACCTATATGTGAATAATTTAGTTTATTGAAAAATAGAAAAGCTCAAATTGTTATATTATACAATAATTTAATCCTAATCTTAATTCTTTTAATATATATATATATATATATATATAAAATGCTTGTGTGGGTACGTGTGTGATTCCAATCAACACCCCATTGGGGTGGTAGACACCCCTTGGGCCCTAGAAGGAAGTAAGGGAGTTTGGGCGCGGTGGGTGGAAGTGGGTGGTTGTGGGAGGCAAAAATGTAATATAAGATATGTATCTGTCCTTTTCTAACTCATTAGAACTTCGGGAAAGTTCTGAAAATTTCTAGAATGATCTAGAAAGTACTGAAATTAATAATCTGTCCTTTTCTAACTCATTAGAACTTCGGGAAAGTTATGAAAATTTCTAGAATGATCTAGAATGTACTGAAATTAATAATATCGGTTATTATCATTCTGGAACGTTCCAGAAAGTTCGGTGTATATTTTAACCCGTGCAACGCCGGGTTTCGCAGCTAGTTTAATATACATTTATACAATTACACACAAAAAATACAAACTACCTTATTTTTTCCAAGTTCTAATACATTAAGGTTAACTTTAAGATAGCTGTTCATCCAATGACAACTATGTCAATCTCCAATAAAATTCTAAATAGGTAGATACATAAAAAAATATGATTTCCGTACACCTAGCCGATAACTCCAGGTCCCTATTTATAATAAAATACAAACGTAACTATTGGTAACTAGGAAACGATGGGTCTATTTAAATATCGCACGCTGAGAACGAAAGTGACGCAACTCAAAATTGTCAATTTTTGGGAATAGATGAAAATGTGTCTGTGGGAATAAGCATTTTCTGTTCATATTACAATAACGCTAAAACACGATAATGAAAGTTATGAATTTCATTTGCATTGTATTGTTTGACTTAATAGCTATACATATACTAAATACCTTTTACCAAATTATATTATTTTCTTATCTAAAATAGCACTAGAAAAAAAACTTGGAAAAATAGGTCACTTTAGTATTAGAAGTTTTTTTATTTCTACTGACCTTTTTAGGTTAAAAATAAATGTGTTTTTTTTAAATCAGTCAGTTTCCTTCTTATGGTATTTTCTCAAAAAAGCCGAATAAAATGGTGAAGTAGTATTAAATGTAATTTATTAAATTACTTATTAAACAAAATAGGAACCTGTAATCTTCACACTAATCAAAATAAATCAAAATCGTATCAAAAATTTGTAGGAAACCAGACATACCAAACCATAATTTTACTGGTTTAGATAAGTAATTCCTAAATAAAACGTAACATAATCAATTATCGCTTATTTCTAGCAATTGTTTCTATAACAATAATAAAGTATTTATCAAAATCAACAATTTGCCGTTCTTAGCAATAACTTATCAGTTTAACATAGTAGTTCAGTCTTGTAGTTATAGTTCGGTTGTATTGTTAATCAAATAATTTTAATCAAACTCTGCTTAACACACTAACTCAGATAAACCCAACAATGAGTACCTACTGTTTTCACTAGTTGTGGAAAGTCATTCTAAAATTTAACGAAATAACTAATATCACTTTATATTTCTATAAAACTGGGTACTTAAGTATTTAAACCAAACATAAAAATTTATTATTAGCGCTAACTTAGTTTAATATAGTAACAGTCTTGTAGTTATAGTTTAGTTTAACATAGTAACAGTCTTGTAGTTATAGTTCAGTTGTAACTTAATCAAATAATTTTAATTAAACTCTGCTTAATACACTAATTCAGACTTTGCTTTTTTAGTATGAGATACCTTTTTAAATTGTTGTATTGTTATATCACTCCCAATAATAGGTTATACCCAATAATATTTTATGTTATTATTTTTAAGTTACTTATAAAGTACTGTAAAAAACGGCGTAAATACTAGGTATTAAATTTTTTCTGACTAAATCTTTGAGATCTTTTCTTTTATTTTCTTTTAATTCAATCGCATGCTCATATAGCTGTTTAATTACAATTTCTTTGAAACCCATAAATTTCTTACGTTTGTTCCGCATGTCAATTTGAGAAAACATCTCATCGGAGTATGATGTTTTATAATAAAAGTGAAACATCTCCGCTTTGTCAAATTTAAGTATTTTAAGATCATTCCACAAGACTGTGTCCTTATGAAGGTTTTCCTTAAAGTTGTATCCCCACTGCTCTTGAAGAAGTTTGAGATTTAAGAAGAATTCATAATTAACTTCTTTGACTATGAAAGGTTGTCCAGACTTCCGAGCGCTTTTGATCAAGGTAGAAAATTGAAGAGGTATGTATATAGGCCCTGCTTTTTCGTTCTTTTTAATTTCTTTTTCAATCAAACTGTGCACATTATCTGCTTCGTTTTGGGTGTGCCCTTTTATCAGATACTTATGGGTTATACTTTCGATGTTATCAAAATGAGCGACAGCATATGAATATAGGCTAGCAATAACTTTATTCTTGTTCTGGCCAGTGCAGTTGTCAGAATAAAATGTTACGTGTAACCTTTTATCTGCGTTTTTTACGCTAAGGGTTCGTAAGTAATCAAAAATACATGAACCTATTTCATTAGCTCCCCTTTGTCCCTGGGTTTCGTCCCAAAAATAACAGTAAACGTCTCCGTAAGACTTTTTATCCTCTTCCCCATTTTTTAATTCTGTTATTGTGAAATCGAGACAATTTATTTTTGAAGAATAGTAAAAATAACTTGGACTGGGACATAACATGACGGACTGTAAATCATAAATTGCGCAAATGTGGGTTTCGTCAATGTTTCGACGATCCGTCCGTTTTTCTTGGCGACATAGTTCTTTTTCTTTGAGGTGTTTGTCATAGTTCGGCTTGAGCAGTGTTTTATTACTTTCGGGAGCCAGTTCGTACGCAACACACGTTTCACACCTGTCTTTTTTCGGCTGAAAAAAACTTATATTGAAATCTTTATTGAAAGTATTCAAGTATAACCAATAGTCGCAGTGTGGCAGACTTTTTTCTATTTGCTCATTGTTTAAATCAGTCCAGGGGTCCCTTATAGTTTTGCTGTCAGTTATGTACTCTCTGCTTGTAGTCGCTCTTGAATAATGAGACTCTATCCTCGGTATTGACTCTATGTGTCTCCTGATGCTTTGGAGTAGTTCAGGGTCTACCCTCTTTTTGTTGTCATGCTTTCCTCTACCTTCAGGCTCTACAATACCATGGCTATTGGTTTTACTTTTAACAGTTCTTAATTGTCAGTCCGTTATGTCCAAAGTGTTTATAAAAAACAATTTGCAAACACGGATCTTTTTGCCATTCACTGTAAAATAAAAGGCGTTGTTAGGAAGGCGGGGATTTTGAGCATTTGAGTACCTGTACCTAGGTTGCACTTCCATCATGCAAGATCTAATAAAAGCACGCTGTAGTTCCAAATTTGACAATCCCCAATAGGCTTTAAACAGATTAGACCTCTCATCCTCTTTTATGTTATTAAAACATTTAAGTCTACACTTGCTCGTGCATGTTTCTTTCACATGCTTAGCTGGAATTATTATTTTTTATTTGGACAAAAACCTGTAACTTTTTCCGGAGTTTCTTGATATTTTTGTTTGGTTCTGTTTCCAGTTACCAGGGTTCCTTTTACGCTTCCTACTTTTTGAGGGTTCAGGTTGACCCGAAGAATCAGAAGATGAAGAGCTAGTACTGTAAACACGTCTACTTCTTTGATTGGAATTTACAGCTCGGTATGTTGGATCTGAGTCACTTAGATCCACATCACTTTCATTCGGGTGTATTGGTGATTGAGCGTATAAACGTTGGTTACCTGTTTGAGGTCTTAAATTGCTGGTACTAGGGCCAGGAGTAGCTGTGTCTTGAGATTCATTCGTAACTGAAGTACTTGAAAATGATGAAGTACTGCTACTACTCGAAGATGAAGAACTACTTGAACTGGAACTTCTTGAACGTGGTTGAACAGCAGATGTAGTTTCCGAGGTTGTGTCTGTAACTTCTAACTCTGTATTTATTTCTTGACAAGCTCTTTCACGGTCCTGAAATATAAATAATTTAACATTTATCAAAATATAGGATGTTGCTGTTAATGTAAGACCCATAAATTGCATTATAATTAATTACATACATTCATAGATTTTTTGCTTGGGATTTGTATTATATATTGACGTTCTTGACACAGCCTAGGAGGTGTATTTTCGATAATTGAAGGGCTCGATGGTATATTTTCTTTGTCGAGTTCCAAAGCCTCGTTAGGATTCTGCAAACAATACAATAGAAAACAATTTTAAACACTTTGACAAGTAAATATAGTACAAACGAAAAAAGAAGCATAAATAAATTGTGTCAAAAATTACCTCATATTGCTGTTTCTCTTCCACCATTTTAAGAATTAAAGCACTTCTTTTCATTTTTAGCTTTTGGGATAGCCGACTCAGTAGGACACATTAAACACGGAAAAAAGTAATGAATTGCACTATTAATTAATATGCCTATTAAAAAACAAACTTAAAAATGCTAAACAGACTTTCTTATTAATAGTACAAAATAAATATGAGTGTACTATAATTAAACAGACCTGTTTCAAAATGGGTCCATTAATTAGACTAATTTCTTAATAATAAGGTGACCGAATTTATTGTATGTCACCTAAGTTGATAATACATAAAATGTGAAAGGGACCTGAACCTAAATCGGTCAGTTTATGATTATAATTTGTAACTACACTAACCACCGGAATTGTCAAACAAACAGACGCAAAGCGTAATCGGTCACTGCGGTACTAAACTTGTCACGTCCTGCTACGACAACTCGTGGTGCAACACTGATTTCGTCACTTCGATTCGGGCGCGGGGGGAAAGAACGGATGGATGACAAAGAGACCGAAAGATACCTCTATCCATCTCTTACCATAATTGGGCAGTTTTTTAATATATGTATGATAGAGTATGCTTTTTTGAGTCATTCTGTATATTTAACTCATTTAACCAAAATTTTGAGATCGGTCACTTTCGTTCTCAGCGTGCGATATATTTAAAATGTACAAAATTGTTGAAGACTTTTTCTAAGTAAAGAAAAAGTAACTACATTCAGAATTCCGAACATTTTAACAATTTAGCTGCTTTTTAAAATGTTGATATTCATTCTGTAATTTTTGCGGGTAAATATACTTAGAGATGTAATAGTATTTTTAGGGTTACTAGGAACTTTTAGGAATTAGTATCAAATAATCTAAAAAACCAACATCTACCATCAACCTAAAACGATATCACCGAGGTGGCCGTGAAGATTTGAATGTGAATGTTCCTGTAGATCAGGATGGAAGAAGCTGGAGGAGGCATAATTCTAAAATTGGACGGAGACTATAAAATAAATTTGAATAAAGACCTATTGAAGAAAAACAACTGTTTTACGATAACGGCCTGAATTTCTCTATTTTTTGCGGATTTGTAGGTTAATTAATTCAGTTGGGGATTTCAAATCTCAAATTCATTCCATTAATTCTGTTCGATTTCCGACCAATTATAAAACCAAAAATTGTATTAGAATACAACCGTGGCTAGAAAATGTAGTCAGTGAAAATAAAAGTTTGGTTTAGTTGTTGTTCTATTTTTATATAGTAACATACTTCAAAATGATTGCCCGGTAGTCCATTTAATTTTTCACCATTTCATAGATTATGCGTGTTACCCCATTTTATGCTTAAAATCACACGTGCAAGAATAAGCAAGCCTATTATTTCTAAAGGGCTCGAGACCCATATGTGATGCACCCACGTATCATTTATACCTCAGAGTGCCCCATATGTGGGTCACGCACAGGGAACGTGTTAATATTGATGACAAGTCCGTCCCAGTCCAGAAGCTTAAAGATATCCTCAAGTGCAGCGGTGAACAACTTCGGAGAGTCCCTCCTTAAAGTCGGCCAGCATCAGGCCACGGGCGTTTCGACTTCCAACTGCAAATTGCCCCATTCTCAACTCGACTCTGCTTCGTTTGCCCAGTTTCACGTTGCAATCCCCTGTGACAACGGTGTAATGTGTCTTAGAGGTATGTATGGCTATAGAAATATCCTCATACATAGCCTCTACTTCATTGTCGAAGTGAGTCGAAGACGGTGCAAAGATCTGTATGACCTTTAACAAATCATCATATCAGCCAGAAGACGCCCACTGCTGGGCATAGGCCTCCCCCAGAGATCTCCTTCAACAAATACCGCTTGGTAATTCTGAGTATAAGGTACGCTACCCTAGACGACACACTCTCGATCTAGACGATGTTGTTCATGAGGAACCAGACACCACCTAGGGTCTGTTGGTGACCCTCCCGGTAGTAAAGCAGATTTCCGGACTTCAGGATTATCGAGTGTTCCCTCTTTCTTCGGACTTCAGATAACTTTATGTTGTCCCAATGTAATCTGCTCACCACTTTCTCCAGTTCCACGAGCTTTTCGTCGATCCGCAGTGTCTGGACATTGTACGTGGCTAGGGCCAAGGATCGTACTTTGTGGCACGATGTAGTGAAGTGAATTTCCCGCCGCTTGATATCCTCGACGAGTAGGTACCTAACTAACTCGCAGCTCACTTCCAGCAAAGTTGATAACATTTTAGTTACGAAATTTTAATATGAGTATAGATAAAATCGTGTATGCAGCTACATATGATTAGATATTAAAAAACTCGTCTTAGACTATAGTATTATCATACTCGGCTACGCCTCGTATGATAAACAGACACTAATATATGCGGCCTTTTATATGCTAGTTGCATAAATTACTATTAAAGTGCCAAATAGGTATGCTAATAAAAAGTATTGGCTCTACTTAGTTTATCATTCTGTTGATTGACAGAATGAATGGAATGAATTTGAGATTTGAAATCCCCAACTGAATTAATTAACCTACAAATCCGCAAAAAATAGAGAAATTCAGGCCGTTATCGTAAAACAGTTGTTTTTCTTCAATTGAAAACTGTTGGTGATAGGGTGATGCGTGGTGGAAGAAAATACTATAAAACTTTGACTTAGATTTATTTAATGCATTTAGAAATTACAATATTTAACGGTTTTACTGGTGGTAGTTGTAGGGACGAGCGGTGCGGTGGGATCTGAGGGGATTGAGGAAAGGGGGCAAAGGGTAAGAGCGGCGACTACCGCTTGATACATAGGTAGGTACAAACAAATATCTACGTCGATAACAACGACCTACATGGCAAAGATAAGTGAAACCTTTGAAAAGGAGAGGGAAATTGAAGACATTGCAAAGAAAGGTTAGGTTAGGTTTGGTCAAAAGGGACGAAGGTACAAGCTAGACTGATGTGAAATTATGTAAGTTACCTAGCTCTAATGCAAAGAACTTGTAATGTAATGTTTGTATGATAGGTAACACTCCTAATAATTATTATAGAATTCATACTATGTAATTGTTGTATTGGCCATCTGAGGTGATAGAACAATAGACGGTATCCTAATTTTTTAATTTTCGACTGTCCCTAATTCCATTAATTTAACTGTTAGGGCATGAATTTTTGAAGGTTTTAAGATTCGAACCATCGAGAAAGACCTCTCTGATCATGCCGCCTGATTAGTGAAATTTATTTAAAATTGTGTCATGTCAAAGCCTGATAAAGCTATAAACCAAAACAATACAGTATTATATTGGTCTATTATAATTATTTATAAAAGTCCGGGTATTTTATATTTAACAAATGAAAAAAAACATACATGATTTGCATCTATTGTAATATATTTAAACAACATAAATCAAATTGCAATTAAATTACTATAACTAAACTACTAAACTACAGGGTTAAATACAGTAAATACGAACTTAAATACCATAAACCGAATTAAAAATACCTAACATAAATTTGTCGCTTATGTTATTTTATAAGTAGTATATTTATAGTATATTTACATTTATACTTATGTCGCTTATGTTATTTTATAAGTAGTATAAATATACTATATACTATAAATATAATAGACAAATAACGTCGAATATTCTCCGACCAAGTATATGTAAACATACTAACTGAAATATTTTTTAAACCACTGAACTGATTTTAATGAAACAAAGCTAAAAAAACATAAAATTGTTATAGTTTTAGTTATCAAGAATAACTAAAACTAGAATAATTTCACAGACCCGAAGTGGTATTGCTCCCTGATGAGTTTGAGGGTAGCAATATCCTCACGCTTGACAAAATTAATGGCGACGCCCTCGTCACCCGAGCGAGCCACCCTACGAATGAACTGCTCGGGGCTCAATGGGAAGTCGTAGCTTACGACGGTGAGGATTTGTTGCGTTTCTAAGCTGCCCATTTTCAAGTCGGTCGTGATGAGTATCTTGCTGCAACACAATAACACCAGAATTAATAATCTCATTTAACATGACTTCTTCTTCGAAATATTCAAATTCGCGATAAGCTCAAATGGTTTGAGACATAATGGTACCCAAGCTTAAGCAACACAAAAAGAAAATGTAACTGCACTGCTTATTACAAAATAACCTCTGCCGTCTTGCATGGGCAGTAAAATGTGCTGGTACTACGAGTATTTATCTATACAATACAACAAATAAAAACAATCTCTAGAAGAAATAAATACCTTTGTCCGGAAGAAAATTTGTTCATGATGACTTTTCGTTCTATGCTTGTCATATTGGCATGCAAAGAACACACCGAGTACCTAGCAATCTGCAACTTTCTAGAAAGCCACTCCACTTTTTTTCTAGAGTTGCAGAATATAAGTACTTGGGTAAAGTCAAGCATCATAGTGAGGTCATTCAGCTTCTTCAATTTCCACTGTTCCGTCTGTATTGCAACAAATACCTGTTTCCTCCCCTCTAGACTCAGTTTGACACTGTAAATATAAAATGATATCTTAAGTGATTAAGGGGTACATTCTTCTATTTATCGTGACAATGGAATAGGTCGCAGAATACATTTTGCCAGCATATATTAAAAAGTACGAGTATGATAAAAACATAAAGATTCAAACATAGTAGGTATAAATTCACTCACCGTTTGGCTACTACCCTGATTGCGTTTCTTGTTAATATTGATGATACTTCATCAACCTTGCCGGGTGCAGCCTTAGTCAAGAGAACAGTTTGAGTTCTTAAGGGGATAAATCGGTGAAGAGATGAAATATATTCCATGATATGTCCTTTGCTGACTATTTGGTCAATACCGTACAACACCAGCACTTTTAGAGAGCCAGTATGAAGTGCCCCTCTGTAAATGATATCTGCAATTGAGAAATTAAACATAAGAAACTTAGTCTTTATCTACACTGGTACAATTTAATTAAAAAGTAGGATACGACAACATACCAATTACTCTGTCAGGAGTGCCCGAAACAATATGCTGTACCGAGTTTAAGCTTTGAATATCATCTTCAAAGCTTAGCCTCCCCAATACATGGCACTGCACTTTTATCATGCCACGGAATGTATGTATGCACTTCTGGAACCGGTCTGCTAATAGCTGTGTTGGAGACAACACCAGAACATGCGTTTCTAGTAGAGTAGGGTCCACGGTTTGCAGTATGGCGATCGAGACTGCAACTTTTTTGCCAGATCCAGACGGTGCTTCAACTACTAAGTCTCTTCCTTCCGTTAACGGCACAATTGTCCTCTGCTGGATGGGATACGGTTCATTGTATCCTGAAAGTGTAGGGTATTATATAATTAGCAAAGTGAAGTGGTACATTATTTTGAGTGTCCTTAAAAATTTAAGAATATTAACAATATACATAAAGTTCAAATTTACAAACAGTAGGAAGCTACATCATCTAGTCAAAAATAATGAAAACTATAGTAAAACTCACCATAAATTGATATTCCCCGCAACAACTCATCGCACAGGCCCATAGACGCAAACGAGTACACAGTGTTAACGTCTTCAGAAACGTTTATATCCAAGATTTTTGACGCCATTTTAGTTTAAATAAAATGTAAGATTTTTAAGATATGAAGTGCACAACCGAGAACAACCGCTCAAGCCGACTCGCAAATGAGAACTGCAGACATACTCAAGCAACTGCAAGGTGCCTTCGTTTATACCTGCCCGCCTCGCAGTCCGCCACTAATCTATTGTATTCCTTACCCCTTTCCCCGCGAACCGAAAAGCGCCTTATACCTCCGCGCACCCCCTGCACAACCTCAATGTTATAACAATTTTGTATTTTCTATTCGTGTTTAATGATATAATTGATAAAAGCCAGTCCTGGCAGAAATGTATGGGTTCCAGCATATATGTCCAATAAGCGATATGTCAGTGGAAAGGATTTTTCATTTTCTACAACTTTTACTATTACGAACTCTCGAATCGATATGCGAAAAAAGTGATGGTCAATACAATGGTTATGGTCTAGTACAAAATGATGTTCACTTGAATAGAACATAACTTTTTTCTCACAGCGATTATAGAGTTATCGTCATAGTACTCTATAGCACATATCGCTCATCGTTAGTCAGAGGTTATCAGGATCTCCTTTCAATCATTAAATATGTTGATTGCATAAATTTTTAAAGAAAAATGTATGTTATTCTCATAAAAATTAAAAAGGGATTATAAAAATTAAAGAATGAAAAATCAAGCGACGTCCAGGTACGTCAACAAATCTGCGTGGCGAGAACGCGGTGCGCGCGCGGCTCTCCAAAGACCAGCAACGCGCGCAGCCATCGCAGCAGCGGCGCGGCCAGTATCGCCATCTTGCTGCCGTTACTCAGACGGGCCTCTGTAGCGAGTGACAGCTGCCCACAACACATAACGACCATAACCGCTAATGAGGAGTTTTCCAGTAGGTATTGTCAACGCATTTTGCAATTTGTGCAACGCATTAGTTTTAAGCTGTAATGTTGTACAAAAGTATGAATAAATAAATAAATAAATAAATTATTGTCAGTTGGTTTCAAAAAACATCAATAGATGGCGCTCCTACAATTTTGGTAATATTTTTTAAATCTGTATGATGGTGGCAATGATTTCATGCAGCCAACTATTACTAAACTTAAAAATAAAATGTTTATTAATATAAACAGAACTGTTAAAGGTTGAACGAAATGTACATTAAAATATTTATATAAGTTGGCACTATGTTCCATTATTATTACAACCTCTAAAATGGTTTAAAACTATTGACAAATACAATATTATCCAATACAACGTACCCAGTGTTTATATCCTCAGTGCTAAGAACCTATTTCAAGCGATTATCAATTACCAAAATTGACGGGGCGCCATCTAGTGAGTGGTTAGGAATGCTTTTAATACCTATTGGAAAACTGCTCATTGACAAGAGCGTATCGCCCAAGAAGAAGAATTTTTAAATGCTCTTTGCCATAACCCTGATATTTTTACACTCATGTGTAAAAACGCGACAGGCCGGCTGGTTATGCTGGACTCGTAAGAGACCCAAGGCACCTACCAGCTAATCTCTGCCATGTTGCATGTGCTAAGTACTTACTTTTAGTTTTTTAAGTTTGATCAAATGCGACACTGTATAGGGATAGGGTGCGCATAGAAGGGATGCGGTACGCACGGGTGCACGGTGATAACGACGCGGCCACCCACGGTAAGGGGCAGAATTAGGAGCGAGATAAAGAAAGGATAGAAATTCTTTCAATACAATAGAGATTTATCCTATGTAAAAGCGATAAGAACTTATACCTCTCTAGTACATAAGCCGTCTCAATTTTGTGTAAATTTTGCTAATTTTATTTACAAGTAGCATTTAAAACTACAAGAACTGACATTTAATAAAATTAAAGGATATGCGAGTTGCGAAATGAAACTGTCATGAGAACTCTCATATCATATCAATGATAGTTTCATTGCTGCAGATAATGTAAATATGCCAACAAGGGCTCTAATTTAATTATACATCCATTAGTCTCTGAGTATTCTTTACGTTGTATTTTTGAGGTTTTTCTTTCTATCTTTACACAATGTGTCTTATTTCTCACTTCCTGATGAATTTTCGTAATTGTAATAATAACTGACGAATTATATTTAAAACAAAGACTAATAAATAGCGTTGAAAATAAATAAAATACATCAATAACAGAAATAGGAACGCAATAACTTACAATGGAAATAGTAAAAAAAAATACGTTATTACTTAACCTTCGTCGATGCGAAGAGCCATGGTTGCTGGAATAGCGCTCACGGGCAGTACAGTACAGTTAAAACACTCTTATGAGGCCCAACGGCAATCGGTCGACTAATATTGCTCAGGATTTTACGCGATTTTCAAAAGTCCGCGTCGTCGAATCGACGAAGGTTAGTGATCTAGGGTTTGTATATCTATTAAACCAATCAGTGTCCAAGTTATTGTATGTCGTATCTACCAACCTCAAGCAACCAAGTCAACATTCGGCTTCCTCTGAATACAGCACTATCAACCATCATCTAAAGACAAAGAAGCTAATATGTGATAGGCACTTGATTTAAGCTAAGCCGCAGAGCCTCGAGCATCGGCGTAGGATTGCTCGTCTGTCGGTCTACAGGTTGTATTTCGGAGAGTGTGCGAATAAGTTGTACGACCTCATTCCGCCGGCCCCTCTCCACCATTGGGAAACACAATCCGGGCGAGCGCTTCATCCTTATGTTGTTAATCTTCCAGCTATACGCACGAGCCGCTTTAGATAAGCTTTCTACGGTACCTTTATAATGCGTACGGCTAAGGAATGGAACTGATCATTGTAATCTAGACGCCTTCAAGGCTAGAGTGAATAGGCTGTTCCTATACGGGCATGCTCCATCATCGACCGCATCGTCACTTAGTCAAATGCCTAGCTTGTCTAAATAATAATATAAAAGACTGTCGGGCTACTCGATCCAAAGGGCCGCTGTGAGAATTGTCGATGATACCATGCTCACAAGTACCACAACAAACACCGTTGTATAAATGCTACCATTTGTAGGTACAACGGTGTTTGTTCTGAAGAACTGTTTGACATGATACATACAGCTACATTCTATCATCGCACCGTCTGCCACTGATAGGGAGTTGTTGCCAAATTGGTCGCGAACTGTGTGGGTCCAAAGGAACTTTCTCCCATGCATACTAAGGTTGTGAAATGAACTACCTGGAGAGATTTTTCCTTCAAGAAAGGGGTATTAAGGTTTTTACGGGGTCCATCAGGCAGGCCGTAAGCTTGTTTGCCACCATTGTGGTATGAAAAAACCATAAACCGTACAAGCACAAAGTTTGTAAAGCGATTAATTTTATTTTATAAAATTATAGTATTTAATTAGATATTTCTTTACTTTTTAACACAAAAAACACATATACAATGCAAATATTTAGTAGAAAGGACGTTTTTGTCATGTCAAAAAAGCGCAAGAGATGATGTAATGTTTACAAAAATATAACAGTAGTGATGCATGTGTCATCAAATGCGTCTATTCTTTTTTTGTAACGTTGATATAATTCTAATTAAATAATTTAATATCTTTTACTTTAAACATATTAATCATATTAAACATATTAACCTTTATAATGCGAACGGCTAAGGAATGGAACGCGTTGCCTGCGAGTGTGTTCCCTGATCACTGATAATCTGGACGCCTTCAAGGCAAGAGTGAATACGCTGTTCCTAGACAGGCTTGCTCCATCTTCGACCGCATCGTCACTTACCACCAGGTGAGATGGCGGTCAAATGCCTGGATAGTCTAAAATAAAATAAAAAATCCTAAATAACTAAAATTAATGGAAAATAAAACTAAGAAGGTTACAATAAATTTACATAATTACCACTTGTGCCATTTCGCCTTTTTATTTAGGTACGTAAAAGACACAAATATTTGATTTAAATTCCTTTGTCCTTTTGACGGCAGTTATGTAGATACCTGTGCTAATAGCACAGCCGAAATAAGGGTAAGGGGCGAGATAAATAAAGGATTTCTGACAGAACAATAAGACTATTACTATTGTTAGAGCGAGAAGAACAAATGCGATTTTGCTGCGGCAGAGTGAGTTGCAATACATAAAATCCCGTGTTTTCGTTTTGTGGTATTTTTCTAAAGAACAATTCAAGAGTAGGTAATGCAGCGTGACAGTAATAATATCTTACGGACACAAATTGTTTTTGGCTGATTGAGTTTCTTCCCTGGTATAGCTATAGCTATAAGCAGCGATTCAGCAGTTTGTGTAATTTAGACACGAAAAATGAAAGTCTGTGAGAACGTAAATAAAAAAAAAATTAATTATTAAAAAAGTTTAAAAGGCATGAGTATAAATGGACCACGGAATTCCTGCATAAAATAATGATTTACAAAAACGAAGTACGAGTATGAGAAAAATGCCACGAGGCCCAAAAAATTAAATGCATTTGTATCAAGTGGCGTTTAAAACGAGAATAACTTATTTAACTGAGGTGCTATTTTTCCAATATAGCGGCGTGAACAGCAAAAATACGAATTAGCTAAGATGAAGTCAAGAATGAGCACATGTAAATCTTTAAAATTACTAATTTTAAAAACTCCCGGAAATCTTTCCAAGTAATACTAAGTACCACGTGATTTTACGAATGGTCAACTGTGGATTGTCCAAAATGAATAATTATGACCTATATGTTCTGAAACCTGATGGAATCACATCGCTAAGAATTATTTTTCTTAATTGTATGCAATCAAAAGACAAATAGACAATAATCAATGTCGTTACAACATTCTTGATGCGCAGGCGATGTATGGCGCGGTGCGCGGGGAGTGTGGAGCGCTGCAGGTCGCGGGGCAGGGAGAAAGGAATGCAATGGATCCGTGACGGACTGCGGGGCGGTCATATAAAAGGGCTCGTAGCTTATGCTTAAGGCAGTTTGCATTTGCGAGTCAGCTTGAGTGGTTGTTTTCGATTGCATAGGAAAATTTTTGTTTGAACACAATGACGTCGCCAATAGTAGAAATAGAAGTGACTGAGAACGTAGAAGTCACATATTCGTTCGCGTCTATGGGGCTGTGTGATGAATTGTTACGGGGAATATCTCACCATGGTAAGTTTTAAAAAAAAAAATTATTTTGTTTTTTTTTAAAAGCTTACAATTATATGTCGCAGAATTATTTTATATTATGTTAAAACTTCCTCGAGGGAGTGTCAGTTTGGTTTTCGGACAAAAATCGATTCTCTGAGGCACCCCATGTCATGCTTATGATAAGATTCAGTAATAATTTTGTCCTTGATAAGTAATTAAATATGCCACCTTGCTAATGTAATTATTAAATTTTTAGAGTTCTATAAACCATCTACTGTCCAGCAAAGGATTATTGTGCCGATCATGAAAGGAAGGGACCTTACAGTTCAAGCACCGTCTGGCACTGGCAAAAAGGTTTCTGTCTCGATCGCCACGCTGCAAACGGTGGACCCTTCCCTACTAGAGACGCAAGTACTGGTACTGTGTCCATTACAATCTTCAGCAGACCAGTTTAAGAAATGCACGCTGGTATTGGGTGGCATGATGACCGTGCAGTGCCATGCATTAGGAAGTGATGATGATGTGCAAAGATTAAACAGTGGACAGCATGTTGTTTTTGGCACTCCTGATAGAGTAATTGGTATGTAATGGAATGAAATTAAATACATTTATTGCTGTCTAAAAATACCACATCTCTAGCTCACAATACAAAATACACACACACTTACAGACAGGAAACAATATGTGGTCATATTTTACCCTAAATTTCTTTGTGTTAATTTATTAAGATATTATGTACTAAGTAATTTTTCTTTATTTCACTTCAGATATGATCTATAAAGGAGCACTGCACACAGGGTATCTAAGAATGTTGGTGTTAGATGGTACTGATCAACTGATCAGTAAAGCCAACATGGAAGCCATTTCTTCTGTCCATCGGTTTGTTCCCCTCAGGACTCAGACAATTTTACTGACGACGGCTGCACCTGGCGAGGTGAATGATTTGTCATCAAGATTGATGAAGAACCCGATTAGGGTGGTCGCCAAACGGTGAGTGAATTTATCTGTACCATATTAAAAAATTTAGGTTGCTATCTTTTCCGCTCTTAATATTTTATTAAGGTTTAGAAATTAGTTTCCTAACTCAGTTTTGGGCTTACAAAATATAATATATGACCCATACCTTTTACACGTTAAGTAAAAGAACTTAAACGTTGCCTTATTTGACTTTTATTATTTTATATTTACAGTGCCAAGCTGAGTCTGGAGGGGACGAAACAGATCTTTGTGTCAATAAAGACGGAGGAGTGGAAGTTAAAGAAACTGAACGACTTCCACATGATGCTCGACTTTTCCCAAGCACTTGTATTCTGCAACTCTAGAAGGAAAGTAGAGTGGCTTTCTAGAAAGTTGCGGAAGGCAAAGTACTCGGTTTGTCTCATGCATGCCAACATGTCAAGCATGGAACGAAAAGTCGTCATGAGAAAGTTTACTTCTGGCCAATGGTATGTATTTATTTGTTTATTTGAAATACATTAATGTTGAATTTTGTAAAATTAAATAGTACCACTAGATTTTAAGAACACAGATTCGTAGCGACATGGGTTCTTTTCTAAAAGGCAATTAACTGTTATTTATATCATTGATCTTGACATATACCTACATAGAGTTTGTGAATTATATTATGTAGTTTAAGTTCTGCTATAAATGTGTGTCTGGCAACCACGGTAATTATACCAAACTTTTTATAACTGACCTGAGTCCCACATAACTACTATAATATATTAATTTTTTGGTAAAAACCTATTCTTAAACTATATTCATTAACTTTGAGTGTTTTACTTTGCAGCAAAGTGCTCATCACAACAGACCTGAAGATGGGCAGCTTGGAGACGGAGGAAGTCGTGACTGTTGTAAGCTACGACTTTCCCTCTTCTCCGGAGCAGTTCATCGGCAGGGTCGCGCATTCGGGCTACGACGGTGTCGCCATACATTTTGTGAAGCATGAGGATATCGCTACTCTCAAAAATATCAGGGAGCGTTATCATCTCGGCTCCGTCAAATTGTTGTAGCTTAAGTTTTAGGTGTTGCTATTGTTAAGTAGTTTAAGTTTTAGTTTTATAATAGTAATTTTTTTCTGTTTTATATTGTTTAAGTAAATTTAAGATAGATACTATGTAAGACGTAGATTAGGGTTAATTTTTTAAATGCTTGTACATATAGTTATAGTTGTGCTCTCTACTGTCTTAGCTGGTATTAGTAAGGGAATTAGGAATTTTAATGTTTTATAAATGTAATATACTGGATATAATTTATCGGTTTTATTTTTTTTGTCAACCCTTCTGAGTAAAGTACA
Source organism: Blastobasis lacticolella (assembly GCA_905147135.1). Taxonomy (NCBI): domain Eukaryota; kingdom Metazoa; phylum Arthropoda; class Insecta; order Lepidoptera; family Blastobasidae; genus Blastobasis; species Blastobasis lacticolella. The sequence continues at coordinate 13,631,306 of LR990059.1, forward strand.
AAAAACTGCTTCAGGTTAAATCTTCTTACAAATGTTATCCTCGATTGCAATGAAGGTACTGCAAGTCGTCATGGTGCCAGAAAAAATATTTATTTAAAAGCTGGATTTGTCAACACTGTATCCAGGGCCATAATTATGTATTTTAGATACTTCACCTACCTATGTTATTATTCAAACATTTCATTTGGTGTATTGCCTAAATTAGATTTGTTAATCTGGTGTTTTGTTAGTTCTGCGGTTTGCGTACAGTTGATATTTTGCGTTTTTTTATATAAGGCGTCGAACGCTACACTTTGCTATTGAGGCAGACTATATGAATGAATGAAATATTTATTTCAAAATGTCAAGTTGAAAAATGTCATCATAATTTAGTAGGTATGTCATATTTTACATGTCATTTTACGTTAAATTATTTTTCCATCCACGTTTAGTGACGTGAATCAAACAACAATGGTTTACATATAGGCTGTCTAGCCTGTTCGCTAGCATGGCCAGGGTGCTGTTGGAGCTGGCCCTCACTCTTCGCATAAGTGAAGCGGCCCGGTTGCAAATGGCTGCATAAAAGCAATCGACGCGCGCCTCCGCAAACATTTGAGACGCACTGCAAAAGCGGGACAGCCCCAACAGCACCCTGAATGCGTTGTTAAATTGAACTCGTAGCGCGTTGTACGATCTTTGAGTATAGCTTGCCCATAGGGAGCCCGTGTAAAAACTAGTACAAAAGGCTCTGAACAATGTGACTTTCACCTCTCACGAGCAACGCGCAAACCTATGGGCAAGCATGTTCGCCCTTACCGACAACGCCCTACGCTCTCTTTCAATGTCGCCATCGTCTTTGAGGTCCGTGGTGAGTATGTGTCCGAGATACTTAAACTGATGTACACGTCGTAATGGCGTGCCATCCAATCTAATCGGAGGCATGTTCTGCACTTGTCTGCCACGGGCCTCAAACACCATGATCTCACTTTTCTTAACGTTATATCGCAGTCCTTGGCTGGCAGCATATGTATCACATATTGTGATCAGTTTCCTGAGCCCGCAGATCGACAGGCTCGGCAGGACCATGTCGTCAGCGTAACTAATATTATTAAAATTCCGTCAATGTAGCATCCGACTGAGCGCGCCGATCAGCTCGTTCATGTACAGGTTAAAAAGTGATGGGGAACTAAGCCCCCCTTGCCTTACCCCGCACTCCATCACGTACGGCTCCGAGAGCGCGTCATCCCATCTAACGCAGTTGACCTGGCATCCATACCAATATTTGAAAATGTTTTTTATTTCTTTAGGAAGTTTAATTTCCTAAAGTTTACTCCATAATCTGTCATAGGAAACCAGGTCAAATGCCCTAGACAAATCGAGATAAGCAGCATACACGGGAGTTTTTCGAACGGTATAGTATCTGACAGCACTCTTAAGACACAATACTGCACTTACAGTGGATAATTCAGGTCTGAAACCGAATTGATTATAGTGCAAGCATATATATATCTATTGAGATGTATATTAAGAATGCTGTCAAACACCTTCGCTATAACTGTCGCTAAAGAAATTGGCCTGTAATTACTTTTGTCAGATAAATCTCCCGTTTTATTTTTAACCACAGGTACCACAATTGTTGTCATTAATGCCTGGGGCAGGTACGAATGACTAAGACACAGCGAATAGAACATCGCAAGGACTCTGCAAACATGAGGACCAGCAAATTGAAGATGCTCAATACTGAGACCATAATTACCATAGGATTTTCCTCTAGCTATCCCTTTTATAGCTTTTGACACGTCCTTAGCGGTAAAAATGGTCCCTATCTTCTCCCTGGATATCCCAGTATCGAGCATCGACCTTGCAGGTCCAAGCGGAGATTTCACAATAAATAAATCCCCGAATATATTTGCAATGCCCCCGCGATCGCTCTCTCCACCTACACTCACGGGATAGCCAGGCCTAGCGTTCAGCTTACTGGTTTGTTTCCAGAAAGCATGAAAGTCCTTGTTATTGTGTTGTACAGCCAGTATATCCATTTTAAGTTGATTTTAATGGTCTTGACACCATTTTAAACAAGACTTAAATAACTTTCTACTTTCGCGCATTTCTTCATAAACCTGACCACTGGGCTTGCCGTGTAGTTTCCAAAGCTGAAATCCGAGCCTAGCCATTCCGTGAGCATTCCTTGTACATGCTTTATTCTTCCGCTCCCGATCCACAACTGACGCCTTACGTAGTGCCGACACAATATCGTGGTATAACTTGTCAATAATAGACGTGTGGCAAGGATTATTACAATAAAAATCAGCACAATCTCTAAAATCCTCAGGAAAATCAATTCGCTTCAGTCTGTCGTTACTTTGGCTACTATATAATAAGATTTCATGATTATTTCTTTTTTCCCATATCACATTACTATGTACAATATTTTTACTATTTAATTTCGGTGTTAATAATTTTAAATTACATTTAACAACAAGGGGAAAGTGGTGGTCTGACCACAATACATCAAATTTTACACCAATGAATACAGATTTCTCTGCTTCTCAGGTAACAACACAATGGTCTAGCTACCGCTTTGACCCATGCGACTCACTTATAAAAGTGTAGGTATCTGATGAGATGCCAAGCCTATCTACATCAACACGCGACCATTTTTGTTCCTTACAAAAGCTAAGAGATAAACTGAGTCTGTGCCATAGTCACTTACAATCGCACTCACCGTCGCCATACAGTCCGTGAAGTCAGATAGATTATCTCTGGAGTCCGTTGGCATGTAAATGCTCATTACGATAATAGGCTTTTCGCTTGTAGTAATCTCAATCGCGCACAGACGAGAATTTCCGCAGGGCACTATAGATACATTGGAAAATACACTTTTCCTCTATAGCAAAGCTACTCCACCATGGGGCCTTCCTCTCAACATTCCGGCCGTCACGTCCACTGCAGACTTACCCGTGTAGCTAAAGCCACCGTCGATACTTCTCAAGTACGTAATGTCATCTAATATATAGGAAAGTATAATAAAATGTACGCGAACGTTAGAAACAACATTTTGCCATTATTTATGTCATGCATGATTAATTTACTACGTTATTTACGGATATTTACTGTGATTAATGACCATTTTAATTATATTCATGTTTGTCTCAACTTGGAGCGTCGATAGCCGGGCGGTTGAGTCTCAACTAGTAAGCGAGAGGTACCGTGCTCGAATTCCGCTGCGGCCATGTACCAATGACTCCTTTCTGAGTTATGTACATAAGTTTAATAATAACCGACGCTCTTACGGTAAGGGAAAACATCGTGATGAAACATGCAAATTCAGGCAACTGAATGGACATGGTTACAACATGATCCAACAGGTTCCCCTGGTAGCAGGGTCACAGAGGTCAGATGGTAGTCGCACCACTGTAATCACCTGATCGCCAAATCCTGGATCATGGTCAAAGCAGACCCCGAGCCCTCCTTCTTGAGAGCACAACCGGGACATTAACGCCAAGATATTTTTTTTATTTTATGTTTATCACAACAGGATTTTCTTTAAATCTGAAACGACATAATATTATTGTTATTGGAATATTTTACGTTTTATCTTATACATTTAATAGCCCAGCTTCTTTGTTGGCTCCGTAAGTTTCTTATCGCTTATTTTCCTCATTTACATAAAGGTCTTCTCACTAAAATTTTCCCTATGTTCGAGTCCGTTATTTTTATCGTTCTAGCGCTAAGCATTAAAGTGTGCATTAGTGTTCCTCTACTGCTTTTTAAATTGGTGTTTTACGGTTTTTATTTATATACAGTGAAGTGGTTGGCCAGCTATTTTAAATGTCGAAAATAACATGTCGAGATGAGCAGGCGCTACTAGGTGAACCTGACCACAACAGAACCAGACCCCATGATTACACATCCAGTGTGCAGGTTTCATCACGATGTTTTCCCTCACCGTAAGAGCATCGGTAAGTATTCAACTAATGTACATAACTCAGAAAACAGTCATTGGTACATGGCCGGAGCGGGATTCAAATCCGGGATCTCTGGCTTTTCGAGTCGGATACTCTAACCGCTCGGCCACTCGACGCACTTACGCACCGACGTTCGCGGCCGCGAACGCTGTTCGTCCCTCTATCGATTACTCTTAATTCAGATATTTTTATAGGTTCTTATATTTTATAGAAAAATTAGAAGAGATGAAACGGATAGTTGTTTGGCCGGATACCGGATATCCGGTAATAATGACACACTATTGTAGGTACTTAATATTTCATAAAAACGAATTAAAAAATTGAACCATTAAGATATTTAAGATCATTTATTGCGGTCGTTTGTTAACGTAATTAAAAGAAGAGAAAAGCCAAACGATTAGCCTATCCCGTTAACAATGAGCCCGCGACATATATGGACGCTGGCCGTCCCACTATTATTTTAACTAATTGCCTTTATTTTGGATAAATAAATAAATTAATAAATAATCGTGCACAAATTCACACAACGCCATCTAGCCCCAAAGTAAGCAAAGCTTGTGTTATGGGTGCTAGATAACTGATAAACTACTTATATGTTTTTAAATACATACTTATTATACGATTGGGCGACAGCAGGAATACATAAGAGTAGAAATAAATTATATGAACTCTATGCAGAACGGGCGTTAAATAATAGCGTAGAATTTGCTGAGTATGTTAAACATTATTCGAAGTTCTTTAAACGCGTTTGTGCTACAGATAAATCGAATTTCGTTAAACACAAACTAAAAAATAGCACAGATATAGTAAAATCCACATAGCAGATAATAAATAGTGAAACTGGAAAAGTAATGACTATGAGGCAAATGAACTCAAAATAAATAAGGGCAACCGAAAAAGACTATGGCAATCGATTAAATCAATCATACACACTCCGAATAAGAAAGAGTCCTCCCTAGACCTATTATCTGTTTGTGGCACTTCCAACGATTCCGTGAACAAATGCAATGAGTATTTCTCTACCGTCGGCAAAACACTCTCGGACAAACTACTTAAGGCGTCGAATATCTCAGAATCGTTATTGGCTTGTAACTTAAATCTAAAAGAAAAGTCTCAGCATAGCTTCTTTCTTCAGCCAACGGACGAACAAGAAATTATTTCGGTCATAAACTCAATAAAACTGGAAAGCGCACCGGGCGCAGACGGCATAAAGGCTGAACTGATTAGGCACATCGGCAGGGAAATAATAACTCCACTCACCTATATATTCAATCTTAGTTTGTCCACGTCGACCTTTCCTAGTGAGTGGAAAAAGCAACAGTTATTTAACCAATTTACAAATCTGGCGAAAAAATATCTCCCTCAAACTACAGGCCTATCTCTCTGTTACCTATTCTCTCCAAAATCCTAGAGAAAATAGTAAATCTTCGACTGAGGAAATACCTGGAGAAATTCAAACTACTCGCTGGCAACCAATTCGGCTTCAGACGCAATCGCTCCACCGAAGATGCTGTGAGTCTCCTTTCCGGATCGGTATCCGACTATCTCGACAAGGGACACAGCTGTATAGGTGTCTTTCTAGACCTAGCTAAGGCATTTGACACCATTTCAGTGCCAATCCTTCTCAAGAAACTCGAGGCATTTGGTATAAGAGGAGTGGCGCTGGAATGGTTTCAAAGCTACCTTAGTAACAGATCCCAGCGTGTGAGGGTCGGTAACCAAACCAGTGCTGATCTGCCAATTGATTTTGGTGTTTCCCAGGGAAGTGTGCTCGGACCAACCTTATTTATTATTTATATGAACGACATTCACCACCTTTCTTCTCAAGATATGAGGATGATCTGTTACGCAGATGATACTGCCATTGTGTTTCACGCTCCCTCCTGGAAGGAAGTCAGAGAAAGGATGGAGCTCGGTATGAGAACTGTTAAGAGATGGCTCGATAACAATCTGCTGACACTAAACCTCCAAAAAACAAAATATCTCTGTTTTTACAAGACTTCAGCATCAGCTCCACCAACTCTAGACGAAATTCAAATTCACTCCTGTTCTGTCTCTCCCTGCAGCTGCGAAGCGGTAACAAGGACCGAGTCCATAAGGTACCTGGGAATTCAAATGGATGATAGGCTCTCCTTTAAGCACCACATTGGCTTGCTCGCCACTAAGGTAAGAAAGCTAATCAACATCTTTAGAACCCTCCGCAACTCGGCCGATCCCACGCTCCTCAAGTCCATCTATAGAGTATTATGCGAGTCGATCCTTACTTACTGCATACCTGTCTGGGGTGGGGCTGGTGTCTCTACAATGATCTACGTTGAAAGAGCGCAAAGGTCCATTCTGAAGGTAATGTATAAGAAGCCGTTTAGATTCCCAACCAAGGATCTTTATTCGGAGGCCGGTGTCCTGAATGTCCGCCAACTGTACATCCTTAAGGTGTTCTCAATTGCTCACCGAGACACTCTAAGATCCGCTGAGTATCCAGCATTACTGGCAAAGCGGGTTTACCGTATTCCACCAAACCCTGTAAAAACTGTCTTCGCAAATAAATATCTCACCTTCAAAACTCCCTTTATATATAATTTAGTTGCGCGTAAGTGCGACATCAAATCCTCTTCAGTTTGGGAGGCGAGGAAACGGGTAACTGCGTGGCTACTTACATTATCATACTCGGAGACTGAAGATATTTTGAAAGTAATCCAATAAAGACAGTACACACACGCACGTACGATTCAAACATACACACGCACACGCACACACGCACACACACACACGCGCACACACACACACACACACACACACACACACACACCATAATCTTAATTTAAGTACTTATTTATATTTCTTCTTTTCATTTTTGCTTTTTAATTACTTGAATGTAACCCAATATGAAATTAATATGTTGCCCAAAGTATAGTTTTCCTAAGCATAGATGAATCCATAAATATATTCCGGCCCCACGATACAGGCCTGCCATAGTGTGGTGGCCTCTGTGACCTCTCAATTTATCTGTAACACTAGCTAAAAATAAAAATAAAAATAAATAAATAAATAATAAATCGCGATACTAAGTACAGTTTAAAGATAAATGATAATGTTGTTACCAAAAACTCGGAAGTTGCGGAGGCATTTAATAAATTTTTTTCAGATATCCCAGTGTCAACTACGAAATTCTTAAATTCGTCTCCTGCTCTCGCTGAATCCTTGTTAAAACAAAATGTACCCGAGAGTGTCATGGATTTTAAGTTCGAGCATGCAACACCTCAAGATATAGTTAAGGCTTTTAAAACCATAAAAATGAAAGCAACTGCCGACATTGATGGTATGTCGGTAATTTTTTTTTGCTCTGATTAGCTAATTGATGTTAATGCTGTCCACTTAGCGAATATATTTAATAATTGTGTTGATAATGGTGAATTTCCTGACCTGATGAAGCACAGTAAAGTTATTCCATTGTTGAAAACTGGTAATACAACGGATCCTACAAAATATTAGACCAGTTTCAATTTTACCGGCTCTAAGTAAAATATTTGAGAAAATCATATTAAATCAACTAAAAGCTCATTTTTATGGAAGTAACCTATTGCATCATAAACAATTCGGTTTTACTCGCGGTCGTCCAACAGCTGATGCAGGTGTTGAACTTATTAAACATATCTTTGGGGCCTGAGAGGAATCACGTGATGCCTTAGGGGTTTTCTGTGATTTATCCAAAGCCTTTGATAGCGTTAATCATGATATTTTGGTCAGGAAATTACAACATTATGGAATAAAGGACTTGGCCCTGAACTTGCTAAATTCATACTTGAGTCATAGAATTCAAAAAGTTGATGTGAACGGAGAGAGATCTATGGGGTCTGTTGTCTCTATGGTTGTCCCCCAGGGATCTATTTTGGGCCCATTTTCTTGTTTAAGTAAATGACTTACCGTACTTTGTAAAAGATACCCATGAAATTGTCTTGTTCGCGGACGATACATCTTTAGTGTTTAAAGTAAAAAGACAACAATTAACATATGAAGACGTGAACAAGGCTATTGCAGAAGTGGTAAACTGGTTTACGGTTAATAATTTATTACTGAATGGCAAGAAGACAAAATGTTTAAAATTTTCTTTGACAAATGTTAGATCAGTGCCCACTAATGTATAAATACAAGGCGAAAATTTGAATTTTGTTGATTCTACAGTATTTTAGGCTTTACTCTGGATAATAAATTGCAATGGGGTCCTTACATTGATAAATTGGCGAAAAGGCTAAGTTCTGCTGCATATGCTGTAAAGAAAATACGGGTTATTTCTGACGAGGCCACAGCAAGATTAGTTTACTTTAGTTATTTCCACAGTATTATGGCCTATGGCATACTGCTGTGGGGACACGCTGCCGACTGGTACAATGTATTCGTATTGCAGAAAAGGGCTATTCGCGCGATTTATCAATTGAGACCTAAAACTTCACTAAGAGATAAATTCAGGAATATTAATATAATGGCATTGTCATTATATCAACAATATATAGGGTGTCCCAGAAAGAAACGTCCAAACGGTAACCATTAATAGGCCAAGTAATGACAGTAATCAGAAATATAAAATAAAAAATCAATCCTGAGTACTTACAAAGTTGTAGGTAATTAAATATTTTTTTAAATTTAACAGCCTTTGTAGTACTTTTGATCACTGTGACCACAAATATTAACAGATTTAATTTTTATTTTGTGTTTCTGAATAATGACTTTATTAATTAGTGTCTAAAATGAATGCCTTAACATCTTCATTAATTAGTAAAAATCAAAATAAATAAGAGCGATGAAAAATTTTTTTTCGTTACGCAACTTTGACGGTCTACACTGAAAAAAAAATGTACCAGGCTAAATTGGCAAGTAGTTTTAAAAACATTCGGTTAAAAAAAAAGGATTTCTATATGAAGAAAAATAATGAGAGAGGATATAAAATAATAGCAGAATCAGACGGATTAGACATAATATGCAGCCACTATTGGTTTTTCAATAACAATAACCAAAGTAACTTCAGACTGAGAATTTGGATTACCTGCGTGGCGAGAGCGCGGTGCGCACGCGGGTCACTGACGGCCAACAGCGCGCGCAGCTATCCCAGCAGCGGCGCAGCCAGCATCGCCATCTTGCTGCCGTTACTCAGACGGGCCTCTGTAGTATGTCATACAAACATTAATACACATTAGAAAATATTAGCTCCTACACCGTATTTTTCCAAACTTCGATAAAAGGCATGTCGATATGATTTATGTTTAACCTTGCTCTACCGTTCCAAGCTATTTTAAAATAGCTAAAGCACGAAATATAAATACTATGTTGTTTACTACAATCAGTTGAAATTAAATAAGGCAATGACAATGCCGATTTAGGGATTAACACCTACCTGCGAAATAGTCGCCCATTAGGTTGGCGGCATTGATCAGATACATTGGATCGTCGCCGCGCTGCAATAGTTCTAATTCTGAAAATAACAATAACTTTTAATGCATTTGCTTATAGTAATAGTTCGTTTGTAAGCCTAAACAATAAGAGGACAATTTCATGCAAAACTGGATGTTATTATCTAACTCAAAACAGGGAAAATTATAGATTAAAATAAATAAGGAAAAATCAAAGTAGAAGATAAAAAGAAAGATAGTTACGGTTGAAGGTGTCCTGCAAGACCGTACTGAAGAACGCGGTCCGCAGTCTCTGCTGGTGCTGTCGGCGTGAGAAAGACACGCCGACGGCCGTCAGCCGCCGCGCCGTCGCCGCCGAGCGCAGCGCCGCCGCGCGCAACGATGAGAACGCCTCTCTGTGAACAGACAACGCTTGTTAATACCACTGTACTGTGTTGTAGAAAATTTTGTTCAAAGGCATCTCTTGCGAAAAGTGTTGCCTTTTGATTATAAAATCATTGTTGCTATGATGTCATGTACCAGTTTAATGTAGCATGAATAATAGGTACGGTAAACCGATTCAGAAATCTCGTGTCCGAAAGAGGGTAGATGATAATGATAAGTAATCACTATTATTGGGTTATTCATAATTTATGAATAGTTTTAATAACATTGTGATTACATTAGTGAAAAGTAGCTATACCTACATACTAAACTAAATGTAATACTTACTCTAGCCGAACCTCATCGGGGCACAAGTTTGCCACCACCTCCTCAAATTCGCTCAGTTTTCTGGTAAACTGAATCAGTGGCGTTACTGTCATACAAGCCCAAAAGCCGGGCTTGCCTTATAAAAATAATTATCGATCAAAAATCAAAGGTAATGCGAGCGCGAACTATTTAAAGTTCGCGCTCCTAATACTTTTCAAACTACGTGCACACCGCCGCCGCCGCGCCGAAAAGCAGCGCCATCGTGCGCCTAGGTTACGAAACACAATCCGAACGCACACGCAAGTTGAGACTGAGTTGAGTTGAGACGCGGCCAGTCATCTCGCTCGCACGCGCTGGCTTGTAAGCGGGCTTCGATTCCGACCGATATGTCTCTTTCTTACATATGAAAATTGTCCTATAATGAGATATAACTATACGTTTGTTTATATAGTAAATTGTACGAGACTTTAAGCCCTGCATGCGTATGAAGTTGTACACGGATGAAATTTCGCGCATGCGCTACGTTTGTTGAATGCTGGAATTCGTACCAACTTCACTGTTGTTTTGAGCGGATAAGTAATTAGTTTTTTGTGGTGTTTGTGTTGTGTTTTGTAGTAAAAGTGATTTAATTGTATTGATCAACAATAGAGGAAGGAAAGCCCCTTGTGATGATTTAAAATGTGCATAAGTTTTGATTTGCATGGAAAAGGTAAAGTTTTTAAACATCGCTCAGAAAATAACAAATTATTTCCTCGCCAAAACCTACGCCCGATTTACGTACCTATTTCTCAGATTATTAAATCGCTTATAAGACAAATTCATAGATCGGTGTACCAAACTCATTGAATTGTTGGTTATTCTCTCTCTTAAGTTATATTGCTGGAATAAAACTGAAGATAGTCTCTGCCTAACCCACCTGTGGGACACAGGCGTGAGCTTTATGTATGTATGTAAATCTGAAGAGTGATAAGTGAGGATTGATCAGTAATGTGGCAAAAAGATGGATTTATTTTTAATAACCGTAAAAACCACAAAAACTTCATTTCTCGGGTTGCCTTACTCTGAAACCCTAGGCACGCCACTGAACTGAATGCCATTGTCGATTATGCTGAATTTATTCAGCTGAAAAAAGAAAATAATTTAAAACATCTAATTCTGGGCACCATTTTGGGGACAGCGGTGTGGATGATTTGATTCATATGTAATACTAATATGTAATGTAATATGTAATGTTTCAGTATTAGTGATGTTTAGGTCTTTGTAAATATTTTGCAAGTAACTAAATAACAGTTTATATTTATTGTAAAAAATAGTTTAAAATGAACAAAATCAAATTATTTTAAAATACTCAACCGTTGTTAAGAATAAATAAAGATTCTTGGACATAATTTCAAAACGTTGAAAACAAAAAAACTAGAACTAGTAAATACTGTAAAACTTAAAATTGATGTAGGCTGTCTTTTTACTAAAAAAGTTTTATTTTATTAGTGGCTAATAGAAGTAAATTTTATAAGATTTTAAAAAGTCTGGCGATACAACTAAGGACTAATGACGATTAAATAATTATTAGTTTTATAATAAGAATATACAATCACTTACCAAATCAATTATTGGCACATATTCGTCGTGTATGCGCAGAAAGGCCAGTTTCCGCGCCCCCTCGTCTTCAGAGCTGGCCTTCCCTGCTGCCAAGGACAGACTCCTTTCAACGGCCTGCGCCCAATTTTCAGATGGTACGATGGCCATTATAATTATTATTTATATTAATACAGTTAAGGCAACCAAAAACAAAACACAACTAATACTGCGACGGAACAACACAAATAATGAAGCTGCCACGGTAGTCAAGCAAAGAATGGCATTTACAGCGTTGGCTATGTCTTTTATGTGAGCTAGAGGCAAAGTCGGTGGCGGGGTTAGGGGCGCTGTTAGTGACGACATAAAGAAAGGAATTTTTCCAGTTCAATAGGGTGATACTTAGTTTTGTGGCAGTTTTGCTCGAAGTATTCACACGTGGCATTGTTCTCTATTTGTTTTGTAGTATTTTCAAGAAATATTTATTCTAAGCACTGAATAGGTATAGTAAGAAAAACAATTAGCTATAAGTACCTGTATAAATTTATTCTCCGATTGAAGTATTTATCCAATCTTAATAATATTGTTACCTAAAATGATAATATTAGAAATATTTACAGTATTTTATTTTTTATTTCCTTTGAAGTTAATAGAATACGGGTTTTTTCCACGTAAAAAATTTAAACTAATAATTTGGTAACCTTGTTAATTTGTTTTTGGTTAAATATAGAAGTTTATCTGATAAAATTTGAATTAGGAAAAAATACTCATACGGATGAGACTGCACATAATACTACATTAAAGTTTTTGGTTGTTTGTGTGTGCAATGATAGCAATACTTTGTTCAAGTGTAAAAATTAATAAACATAAAGAATTTTGTAATTGCTGATGGACTCGGTACGATGAGTGATACATTTTTCTTAAAAATGTTATGCAATCAAAATATTCAATGATTTAAGTTTCATAAATGATATGTATAAATTAAACACTAATAGAAAATCCAAAATTATGATAACATTGTGGCTGTGCCGAGAGAGTGCGGGGGATATAGGTACGGCGCTGTTTGGTTCTCGGGGAACAGGGGAAGGAACACTATAGATGAGTGACGCATTGCGGGGCGGGCAGGTAAAAATGAAGCCAAGAATGTAACCGTTAATCTTAAGATATAATTTTTTTTCAGTGTCAGACTTAGTCTAGAGAGATACAAATAGGTATTTTTTTCAATACAGGCGGAAGAGTGGAAATTGAATGTTACAAATAAATGAACGTTTCAACTTTAGTTGTTGTATATTTAGGATATCAATTATTTATTTCGTTATTTATATCGAAATAAATAATTTATATTCTAAATAAAGAACCTACGACCTGCATCTGGTTTTATGGTTTTAATAATCACTGGTGTTTTGTTATGTGATACGCTTACGATACGTTCTATATACGCTATAAAATGATTTAGTAAATACCCTGTGACGAGGTGGCGACTCAGAGGGAGCTGGCCACTGTCGCCACGGGTCTGTTTAAACCCCAGACGGGTTGCTATCTCTGGGAATGAGGGATCTTACTTAGTGAAACCACCGATAGTAATGATTTACAACTTACGTTTATTAAAACAACATATTAACCTATGTTATACATGGCACTTAACTTGAATAACCGACACCCGGTTTCTGAAACGCTTGTCAACGCAAAAATTACGTAACAGCTTGTTAAACACTGATTAAATGCAATTTGGGTTTCTGAAAGGGCCAATTGACGGCTTGTTAACAGCTTGTTAACGGATTGTCAAATCTCCAATTAACGGCTGATTAATATAATTTTGGGTTTCCGGAAAGCTTTTTCTCATGTTAACTGTATGTTATCGCCTTGTTATTTTAATTGGCGAAATTCGACCAATTAACCGATTGTCAAAGGAAATTATATCCGATTTTCTTGGTCTAGGTCTTGGTCCTGGCCCTGGTCCAGGTCCTAGTTTAAGTCCAAGGCAAAGTCCAGGTCTAGGGTCCAGGTTCTGGTCCAGGATCATGACCAAAACTGCAAACTTGATCACAATTTGAGCTTGAACCAGAACCAGGACCATAAACATTAGCTGGACCAGGACCTGGTTCGGGGCCAGGACATGGACCTGAACCAGGACCTGGACCTGTACCAGTACCTGGTCCGAAGCCAGGATCTGGACCTGAACTACGAACTGGTCTGGGTCCACGACCTGGACCTGAACCAGTACCTGGTCCGGGGCCAGTACCTGGACCTGAACCAAGACCTGGTCCGAAGCCAGGACCTGAACCTAAACCAGGACCTGATCCGGTGCCAGGACCTGGACCTGAACCACGAACCGGCCCGTGTCCAGCACTTGAACCAGGATTTAACTAATGGGATTATTGGGAGAAACTCACAGAAACGATAACCGATGGGGCGGATGTTGTTGAGTGGCTTTCTCTGGATGGCCTCCCAAGAGATGGACGGACGACCTCTTTAAGGTCCTAGGGAGCCGATGGATGCAAGATAACAGAGTCGACCACAGTGTAAGCCGTGGGAGGCCTGCATTGTGCAGTGGACCGGGACCCACCTAACTGCCTAAAGATGATGATGATGGGATTACTGATCCACTGGAACCCGTGACCCTATAACATAAATATTGTTATAATTTCTCTTTTCTCGCTCTGTATATTTTTTTGATAATATTCGATTTTACACGAAAACAATACAATAGCTATCAGTTTCATCTAAAAGTTGAATTTCCCGCCGCTATCAAAAGGCCGCTAGGGACAGAGACAAATCAATGCGTTAGACAGAAACAAAACATATATGAGTGAATGAATGTGACTGATTATAGCAGGGGTAGCCAGACGAAAAAATTGATCTCTTGTTAATGGTCGATTAGCTAACAATAGATTGATTGGCCTTTCAGCAACCCACAGTGATTTAACAGCTTGTTAAATGTGACAGTCTGTTAGCTAATCAATGATTTGACAAGCGTTTCAGAAACCGGGTGTTAGTCTAGTGGGCGATACCTATGCATCAACGCTTAATTCCTATGACCTAGTTCAGCGATTCTACCGCGGGTGTTACCCGGGTTCCTCGTTACATAACTCTCCCTAACAGACTTAGACGGTTCCCGACCCACCGACGTTCATTCACTACGGGGCGATCACGACGGAACGGACCGTTCCCCTAAGTCGCGGCTAATACGACAACCTACCCCGGACGCGTCTTCTACACGGAGGTTTAACGGGCGCGGATTGAGCACTAGCGCGGGCTAAGTCCTATCCCTAATCATCCCGGTCTTGGTTTACCTACATGGGTTGAGCCTAAGTCCTAACCTGATTTGATTCCCCCCTCTAAGCTAGGCTGTCTACTCGGCGACCCCAAGCCGACAGTCCGGATGCCTGGTTGGACCCCTTCCTCCGGGATCACCAGTTCCTAACTCCCCAGTTGTTCCCTATCCCCACCTAATCCCCCCTAAGCCCAACTGTCTACTCGGCGACCCCTAAGCCGACAGTTAGGGTACCTGGATAGACCCCTTCCTCCGGGATCACCAGTACCTCGTCGTGTCGGCAACCCCAAGCCGACGGAAACTAATTACTCAAAAACCGGATGCGAACCTAAGGCCGGTACCGTTAGAACTGATTTCACATCCTGGTCTCGAGCCTCTTGAGTGAACATCGGGTGCGGGTCGTTAGCGCGATGCAGAGTCGGTCGTCCCGGGGGCTGCCGTTGTTTCACCGGTTCGCCTCGTTAGCGTGATGCAGGATCGTGCACCGGTGACGCGGCCTTGCTGCTGGGTGTGGGAGGGGCGGTGTAGCGCGGCGGCGCGGGGGGCCGTGCGGGTGCGCGCGTCACGCGCGGCGCGGTGCCAGTCCCCGGCGTCTCGCTCGCCTACCGGACGGGTGACCGCTGCTCGATGACTCGGCGGCGGTCCGGGATTTGTAACGCTTCGTTACATTCCCCCCCCACTTGCGAAGATTTTCACCTGTGGATGAAAATCACCTGTCAGGAAAGCTGTGAAAGTAGGATAACCCCCGAAGGATCGTGGGATTACCCCTCCTATCCGGCCTATTGTCCCTACAAGGCACGACCGTTGTGTCCTGCATGGCTCCCGTGTGACACTACTTCTGCGGTTAAAGCTGCACTATGACCATCAATGCTCTGATATCTTGGGTTTTCGTATAGTCTCCTTCCATGAAGCGTCAGTCGGCGAGGGTTGGTGTTACCATTATTCTTTACGGTTTGGTTGTTCTACTGAGTTTACTTACTAACTTGTTTCCCCTTGGTTTAAGGCCTTGCCACACACAAAGCTCGGCGCGAGCGCGGCTCGGGCGCGGCGCGATGCTGGCGCGTTGCCTAGGCAACGATCGCACCGCGCTCGCGCCGCGCTGTCGTTGCCTAGCAACTATCGCGCCGCGCTGTCGTTGCCTAGCAAATATCGCACCGCGCTCGCGCCGAGCTCACGCCACGCCGGCACCGCGCCGCCAGGGGTGGACTAACGAACAAAGCGGGAAAGGCGGCCTGCCCCAGGCCTCTGGTCCAGGGGGGCCTCCAAACGTCTCCAAGTTGCCTTGATCAAATCCTATACAAGGCTTTAAAATATGCTTAGAACATATCGAAGAGGTGGTTCGGAGTTGTGACAGGGGCGTAGCTATCGCCGTATCACTATTCAAACAGAATTAAGATCAGGGTCGAGGACCCCCTCCGCCAAAGAAGTAATTTTAACTAAATAAATAAAAACACTTAAACATACAAATGTGAACTGAATAAAAAGCTTGTAAAATTACATCAAACTTCTTAAACTGGGGGCCTTATAAAGGTTGTCCGCCCCGGGCCTCTGATGGACTTAGTCCGGTACTGCCGGCGTCGCGCCAACAAAGTGTTGCCAATGTACGCTATTTATCGCCATTTGGGGTATTCGAGATTAAAATTAGCGACGAAAAAATTGTAATGGTGAATTGTTTAGGCTATCTCAGGCTTTGGGCCAAGGTACATAAATAAACATAATCTAAACCCGACGGTTTCGCGGATGATTGTGGGTTCCAAGTACATTTACCTACTATAATAGGACCACGATTAGTCCGAATCAACTGACAGTGGTAGAAAATATAAAATGTGGATATGGCAATATCTATTGGATAATCTGTCCTTGTCAGTCATTGTCCATTATTATTTAGGCGATCCGCACACTGGAACGCAGCACCGTACAGTTGTGCGTGAGGTGCGTTAGTGCGTGACATAAAGTTATTTGAGCTGTCATCGGTTTCTATGGAAATTACTCATAGACGAACACACTGACAACACATCCACGCGCGTTCGTGCGGATCCGTAGTTTTTTTTCTTTGCAACATTTGACACGGGCTGCGGGTCAGATAAGTTTTTGGCGCTGTACTTTCCACATAAAAAGGCGTCAAATAGGCCGCTGCTGTGAAGTGAGGTCTCCAGGATTGTCAAATAGGTATTCCGTTACTCAGTTCTCAAATTATTTTTCGCCTAAATAATATAAATTTATGAAAAGATTATAACAATTTGGAGAATTCCTAAATTTTTTATTGTATATAAAACTTATATAAAAATTATACATATTTCCAAATTTCGCCAGAATGAACGCTGCGCTCCAATGTGCCAATCGCCTCAACAATATTTTTCAAGTCTGTCAAATTATTTGTTATGACTTTTATGAATGACGTTCTATGACGGATAAAAGACATAGCATTAGTTGCCATACAGAAATTTTTTTTTTTTTAAAGCGATTCGGTCTTAGCGTGGTCCTACTATACTGCTCTTGCTGACACTAGCACCCATAGAGCTATACATCTTGATGCGGTTGAACGAACAAATAACTCTGACGGTTACCGTAGTCAATAAAACAGCGCCGTCTACAGTGCCACAAAAATGTCTGACCGGGTAACAGCATCGCTGTTGTTGGCATTGACATAACATTTCAAAACGGCAACACTTAGTTCCGGTTTTGGCCACCGGATCGAATAGGTTTGTCAACAATCTTGTCTAGCCGCCAGATATAACATTGTTAACGCGTACAAGAATTTGTATGGACAGTGGTAACCATTCCAATAGCTATGTTTATTTATTTATTTATTTATTAATCCTTACAATATTTCGTACATTCTGTCTTACTTATAGTTACCCTGCCAAACTGCATAACAGTTTGTTGGCAATGGTGTTTCTCTCGTAATACAATCCGGATAACGCTTACAACTGGTTAACAAATTCATCACTTAGTTTTACTTACACAACCAACTTGTAATCCTGTGCATACACAATAAGTGGAGCCATACAGATAGTTCATTACATACTCATATACTACACCACTATACACCCCGGGACGGGTCCCAAGGTATACAACGGTGCAACACATGATCATGAATACCGTGCGACGGTTGCTCATTGGGTGGACCCAACGAGCAACCGGCACACAGCACTGCATAGGTACAAATCTGTGAATGTCTTTAACTCACACAAGCAACCCATATGAGCTAGTCTTGAGCATATATAATAATAAATAGAGCCATACAGATAGATCATTACATACCCATATATTACACCACTATACACCCCGGGACGGGTCCCAAGGTATACAACGGTGCAACACACAAGCATGAATACCGTGCGACGGCTGCTCATTGGGTGGGCCCAACGAGCAACCGCCACACAGCACCACGCAGATACACCTCTGTACATGTCTTTTACTTACACAACCAACCCACATGAGCTAATCTTGTGCATATACAATAAGTGGAGCCTATAAAATAATAAATGCAGAATGCATACATAAAAATGGAGCCATACAGATAGTTCATCATCATCATATCAGCCAGAAGACGCCCACTGCTGGGCATAGGCCTCCCCCAGAGATCTCCACAAAGACCGGTCCTGTGCTTTCCGCATCCAGCTGGTACCCGCGATCCTTACCAGGTCGTCGGTCCACCTTGTAGGAGGCCTACCCACGCTGCGTCCACCGGCACGTGGTCGCCACTCGAGAACTTTACTGCCCCATCGGCCATCTGTTCTTCGAGCTATGTGCCCTGCCCACTGCCACTTCAGTCTGGCAATCCTTAGAGCTATGTCGGTGACCTTGGTTCGCTTGCGGATCTCCTCATTTCTGACTCGATCGCGCAAAGAAACTCCGAGCATAGCTCTTTCCATTGCCCTTTGGGCAACAGTGAGCTTTCTTATAAGGCCCATAGTGAGTGGCCACGTTTCAGCTCCGTAAGTCATCACTGGCAACACACATTGGTCAAAGACCTTCGTCTTGAGACACTGCGGTAATTGGGACGAAAATATGTGGCGTAGCTTCCCGAACGCTGCCCAACCGAGTTGGATTCGTCGATTGACCTCTTTCTCGAAATTGGACCTACCTAGCCGGACTATTTGTCCTAGGTATGTATAGTCGTCAACAACTTCAAGTGGAGTGCCTCCAACTGTCACTGGAGTAGGCACAACATGGACATTCGACATAATTTTCGTCTTGTCCATGTTCATTTTAAGACCTACTTGTTGAGAGGCACTACAGAGGTCATCGAGCATTTTGCCCAAGTCTTCCAGGGTTTCAGCCATGACTACGATATCGTCAGCAAATCTGAGGTGCGTGAGGTACTCGCCGTTAATATTGATGCCAAGTCCGTCCCAGTCCAGAAGCCTAAAGATATCCTCCAGTGCAGCGGTGAACAACTTCGGTGATATGACATCACCTTGTCTAACACCTCGCTGCAGCTGAATAGGTTCTGTGGTCTTGTCCTGGAGACGAACTGACATAGTGGCGTTTTCGTACAAACACTTCAGTGCTTCGATATATCGATAGTCAATTTGGCACCGCTGTAGAGACTGGAGCACCGCCCAAGTTTCGATCGAATCGAAGGCTTTCTCATAGTCCACAAACGCCAAGCATAATGGCCGGTTATACTCTTCGGTCTTCTGTACAACCTGCCGCAGCGTATGTATGTGGTCTATGGTACTAAAACCTTTTCGGAATCCGGCTTGTTCGGGAGGCTGGAAGTCATCAAACCTGCGTGCGAGACGATTCGTAATGACTCTCGAAAACAGCTTATAGACATGGGTCAGCAGCGATATTGGTCTGAAGTTCTTCAAGAGAGCCTTATCACCTTTCTTGAAGAACAATATGACTATGCTTCTGTGCCATGCTTCCGGCGTTTTGCCCTCGAGGATGACGGAATTGAACAGCTTCTGAAGGGTCTTAAGCACAGGTTTGCCACCAGCTTTCAGAAGCTCAGCCGTAATTCCATCATCACCCGGCGCCTTGTTGTTCTTAAGCTGTTTGAGAGCCATACTAATCTCGTACAGGCTGATGTCCGGGATATCTTCGGTGTAGTGTCGGGTCAACTTGGCTCTGGGGTCTTTTGCCATACTGGTAACAGGTGCCCGTGTTGTCGTGTATAACTGTCCATAGAACCTCTCGACTTCCCTCAAAACCTCGGACTTGGTCGAAACAACTCTGCCGTCATCCGTTTTCAGTCTCGTCAACTGGCTCTGTCCAATCGACAGATCTCTCGCAAAGACTTTAGAGCCTTTGTTCCGCTCGATCGCCGCCTCAATATTGGTAGTATTGAAGCGGCGTATGTCGCGAGTCAGAGACTTGGAGATCTGTCGATTAAGTCGCCTAAATTGAGAGACATCATCAGGGGACTGCAGAGTCATTCCGCGTCTTTCTTCGATGAGTTTGAGGGTATCGTCAGAGATTTTGTTTGTTCTGTTTGTACGGCAGGCCTTATAAAACTTTGACCCAACCGTATAGACAGTTTCCACGAACCTGTTATTATAGTCGTCCACGTCGACGCACTCTCCTAGGCACTCGAAGCGATTTTGTAATTCGAGTTGAAAGCTCTCGGGGTTTTGGATTTGGATGGGTATAGGCCATCAGACCAACCATTGTTATGAACTATCTGTTGGCCATTAGGCCAACAGATAGTTCATAACATATCCATATATTACACCACTATACACCCCGAGATGGGTCCCAAGAGATGTGTAATACGTCGTTGGATAGCTATTTTCAAGCTGAACAAAAGTAACTATGGCGCTTGTTCCAAATATTAGTCCGTTCCGGTTTATGCTGTACTATACATATTACAGTAATAAGTATTTTTTTCTGTTCTACCCACATTTAATAGTCAGAACTAAATCCACGGTGTTATACCGCCAGTGCAAAGTTACATCGTGCGCATGCATGTAAGACGGCCAAATCAAAAACAATCAGATGGAGTGCATTGAATTTGATTGAAGATACCAACTAATTATGGCCGTTTTTTTTTTGCAATAAACACTGAAATATTTATTGCAAATGCTAAAAACATAAGTTTTACAAATAATACATGATGTTTATTATACTTTACATAAAAAAGATACTCCATTGCTGTTTTTGGTTGCTGCTTATCGGAATTGCGTACGAATTAGAGGCAGCCTCAGGTTGAGGCACGCACTAAAATATAAATATATAAATTACAAAAAAATTCTACCATAAATATTTAAAAAACTCCAAAAAAATTCTACCGTAAATATTTAATAATTTCACCTGGCAAGTGCGTTTTGAAAAATGTCAAAGACACAAATACGTAAGAGTGGGTTACTTAAGCCCGCGGGGACTATTCTAGCGACAAATCCCGGTTCAGCCGCTAGCGATAAATCTGTTAGAAAAAAGTCGAATTTGATTCTGTATGGCGGTAAGTCAATTGTACACGAACAAGAAGAACTACGATCCATGGCCATGAAGTAAGCTTTGGGCAATTGTTCGTCTATTTTATACTGAACTAGCGGACCCGACAGACGTTGTCCTGTCTACACGTCTTTAATTTGAAAATTTCAAACTTTTTTTAATAAGCTAAAACATTCTGACAAAATTGTGAATCTAAACCATTCCCAGATCCCCTTGAATACACACAAAAAATTTCATCAAAATCGGTCCAGTCGTTTGAGAGAAGTTCAGTGACATACACACTCACAGAAGAATTATATATATAAAGATATTACTCGAGGATCGCCAGCTGATCAGTGACCGTCAATATGGCTTTCGTCATGGTCGCTCAGCTTCCTTCGCTGACCTTCTTGTGTACCTAACACACCGGTGGGCTGAGGCTGTCGAGAGCAAGGGGGAGGCTCTGGCTGTCGGTCTTGATATAGCCAAGGCATTTGATCGGGTCTGGCACAGGGCACTGCTAACAAAACTCCCGAAGTACGGTATCCCCGAGGGGCTCTGCAATTGGGTATCCAGCTTTCTGTCTGGACGGAGCATCCAAGTCGTTGTCGACGGATGCTGCTCCGATACCAAGACCATTAATTCTGGAGTACCCCAAGGTTCAGTGCTATCTCCCACGCTGTTTCTTCTGCATATCAATGATATGCTGAATATTCCCAGTATTCATTGCTATGCAGATGACAGTACTGGAGATGCTTGTTATACTGGCCGTGCGAATATCCCTCGTTCCGTGGTGTCGGAAAGCCGAATAAGACTTGTGTCAGAGATTGAACACTCCTTGGAGCAAGTTGCTCACTGGGGCAGACTGAACCTAGTGGAATTCAACCCTTCAAAGACACAGGTCTGCGCATTTTCCGCCAAAAAGGATCCCTTTGTCAATGTGCCGAAGTTCCAAGGGACACCCCTTTCCATCTCAAAAAGTATCGGGATCCTTGGTGTCGACATATCGGATAACGTGCGCTTCCGGAGTCACCTAGAAGGTAAGGCCAAACTGGCTTCGAAAAAGCTTGGCGTGCTTAACCGGTCCAGGCGATACTTCACCCCAGGGCAGCGCCTGCTGCTGTACAAGGCACAGGTGCGGCCTCATATGGAGTATTGTTCCCATCTTTGGGCCGGCGAAACTGCCGACCTGCTTAATCCTTTGGACTCCGTACAGAGACGCGCTGTACGAATTGTCGACGATCCCATACAAACAAGCAAGTTAGAACCACTGGCTAACCGAAGGGACTTTGGCTCCCTGTGTGTGTTCTATCGGCTGTACAATGGGGAGTGTTCCGAGGAACTTTTCGATCTGGTGCCCACAGCACAATTCCGCCATCGCACCACCCGCCGTGGGCTGGGTACTCATCCCCACTACGTAGACCCTCTGTTGGTCACCACGCGAAGGTTCGAAAGAACGTTTCTCGCTCGTACGATTCGGATGTGGAATGAGCTCCCAGCCACAGTGTTTCCTTTGGACTATGACATGGGATCGTTCAAGAGGTATATTAGAGGTCTCTTTAGAGGCGGGCAACGCATTGGTGTCTCCCCTGGTGTTGCTGATGTCCATAGGCGGCGGTGACCACTTTCCATCAGGTGGCCCGCTTGCCTGTTTGTCTGCTAAGTAACATAAAAAAAAAAGCGAAATTGAAATCTTAATAAAAAAATCATAATCACCTTGGCGTTAATGTCCCGATTGTGCTTTTGCGCCCGAAGGCCTGGGATCCGCCTTGACCATGATCCATGTTTTCGCAGATCAGGTAATTACAGTGGAGCTACTGCCATCTGACCTTCGTGACCCTGCTACAAGGGGACTCTGACCAGATTGGATCATGGTTACACATTCAGTCGCCTGTATAAATTAAATAAATAAATATTCGTGGACAAATTCACACAGCGCCATCTAGCCCCAAAGTAAAGCTTGTGTTATGGGTGCTAGATAAGTGATAAACTACTTAAATACTTTTTAAATACATATTTATTATACATAGAACACCCAGACCCGTAACAGAAATTAAAATTCATTATTTCAATTTCTGCCCGGCCGGGAATCGAACCCGGGACCTCTTGCGTGGCAGACCGGCATGTTAACCATTGAACCACTCAGGTGTATGTGCAGGTTTCATCACGATGTTTTCCCTCACCGTAAGAGCATCATTGGTACATGGCCGCAGCGGGATTCGAACCTGGTACCTCTCGCTTATTAGTCAAATACCCTAACCACTCGGCCACTGAGGCTCTCCAGAAATTGAAATGTAAATATTATGGCAATACTTGCATACCATAAACCATTTCTTATTATATTACCATCTATTATTACTTATCATCTGGCAGGCCGAAAGATTGTCGAAAGAAATGTAATTTGATATCAATGTGTTTTGTACCATTGTGGTGGATAAGATTGAGCGCAATTTTCTGTGTACTGTAGCGGGTACTTAAACAAAACATCTATATCAGCGTTAGACTCTAGCCACCGAATTTTTGCACTGTAGAATTTGTGCTCTATGTTACGGTATCATTAAAAGTTTGTCTAACTCGACAAATAAGTCGGACTGAAATGTTTTGATTCTGATGTAGGAGAGCTGTGCCCCCTCATCCTACCTACCTTAGGGGGCCTACCTAGGGAGCAAAATTTGCAGTGTGGTGTCCAACAGAGTAAAATAGCATCGCCGTCCACACTAAGAGGTGTCGTAAAAGGCGACTTATTTCAGAGGTAGGGCTTACTTTTCCAAGCTTCAGGTTTTTACCTACCTTATATATACTCTTGCAAGCTAGCGAGTAGAGGGGAATAAAAAGTAAGCCTAAATTCGTCCTCAGGTTCTAAATTATCTGCGTAATGCACCAGTCAAATTAGGAGGAAAGATTCGGACTGTTGGTAAAAAGAAACGAGTAATTAACCCGCTATTACGACATGTGGGAGTATTACCATCCTAAAAATTCAATTCCCCGAATAATGGAGCAGCCACTCTATGTGTGCCGATTGTCATAGAAACGCGGTGGCCAAAACTGGAACTGCGGAAAAATATCGACACTTACTTTTGAAATGTATTTGAACTGACATGTCAATCCTAAAAACAGCGCCGCCGGTACCAGGTCTGATAAGTTTGTGGCACTGCACAGCGCAGGCGCGGCGCCGCGCTCACGCCGGCCTGAGCGCGGCCTGAGCGCGGCGTGAGCGCGGCGCGATGCTGGCGCGTTGCCTAGGCAACTATCGCACCGCGCTCGCGCCACGCTCGCGCCGAGCTTTGTTTGTGTCAGGGCCTTTAGTCTACTTTCTTGTGTTCTATGTACCCTTCCTATCGATCGTGCCTCTTTGTTACTGTTTGTCTGTTAGTGTTTCGTCGGTATTTCGGTGTGCGCTCGATGATTTTGGTTGAGCGGTGTCCCTTGTCACGCTGGCGTGTTGTGACGGTGCTGACTCCGTGTTGCCCTGCGATGAGGGTAGGTGTCGCTCTGCCTCGCGTCCCTCGTTCCTGGCGTTGGTATCCTGCGGGTTAGTGTATATCTTTATTTGTTGTCTGATTTGTTTGTTTATTCATTTTTTCTTTTGAGTTCTAACGGCCGGCCGGTTCTATGCTCCTAACCTTAACCGTAATGTCTATGTTCCGTTTGGACCCCAAAATACCCCCTTTTTGACCCGTTATATTTACGACTGGCCCTATTGTGAAACACTAAATTACTGGTGTCTACATTACCGGTGGCTGCTGGTTGGGGGTGTGAGTTTAATTTGATTGAAACGTCCGTGGTTCCGTTGTGATCGCCTATAATTAATCATTGTTTAACCCGACGGTTCCTCTTGGTTTTCCTCGGCCGGTGGTGGGTCGGGTTGTTTGGTGAGCTGCTCAGCGGTGTCGCCTCTGGACTCCGGATTTGGTGTTATTCGGTTCCGTTTGTACCGGGTTAGGCGTGCGAGGCCATATTTGTTGCCTCGGTTCCTCTTGATTCCCCGTCTCTTGGTCCTCTTTTTCTGGTTGTCATTGTGGGGAGTTGGCTCCTGGTTCGGAGTGGTAGCGGTGGTGGTGGGTGGTGTCATTTCCGTGTGAAAGGGACAACCAATATAACTATCTTCACCGAGATCCGCGTGGCGTGTTATCTGACGGCAGATTGTTGCACCTTTGTGTAATGACTGTGCGACTTTACGCGTTCCTTACCGGTGATGCCAGTTTATTGTCCGCGATACCCGTCCGAGATTTCTGTCGTCAGTATACCACCATTCTGTTTCTCGCCTCGCAAATTGTTACGTTTTAGTAGTTCGCGTGTGGATTTACCGGGAGTTCTCTTTTTCCCATTTCAAATAAAAAAAAATTTCCTCTTTTTATTTTCTTGTTGTTTTTTTTTTTTCTCTCTTGTGCATTAATTTTCTCTTTTTGTGTGGCCTGTTTAGTATGTTAGTCTCGCCCTGGTCCGGTTGCGGCACGTTCATCCTCCTCATTCTCCCCTCTGTTGAACTTCTTGCCGAGTATAAAAGAATCTTTTCGGGAATCGTGGCTTTTTCCGATTTTTTTCGTTCGTCCCCCGTGTTTCCCCGTTTCTGGGCAAGTTTCCTTTTTCCCCATTGTTTGTACTGTGTTGGTAACTCCGTTCGGTTTCTGTGCGTTGTTTACACTTTTTCCTTTTTTATTTTGTGGGTAGTTCCTAAATTTTTCTTGTCTCGTTTTCAGTGTGCTGATGGTGGTGTGCCCGCGGTGGAATTTTTGTTCTGTCGGATAGTGTTTTGTTTGTGGCGTGCGCGCCCTCTCACGGTGGCTCGGTGGACTAACGGTTGAACTGTATTCCATTACGATGCAAAATCTCTCCGAATTCCGGTCTGATACTGGATTTTATTTGTTGTATGCGAGTCCATATTGATGATAGCGGTTCGATGTACTCTGGTGTGGGCTAGGCGACGTCTATGGGGTCTTTCCTCGTGTATTTATGGCGTTGTTGGTGTTGGGACGGTCTGGATGATCTTGGCGTTGATGTGGGTTAGCATCTGTTTGTGCTATGGTTGGCGTCGGGGTTGTAGGGATTATAGCTGTTGTTGTTTTCCTTTAGGACGGTGTTATTTACGCTATTTGTTGCTCTTGTCCACGGGCGCGTAATAGGCCCGCGTTGTTTTAGTGTCGGCAAATGACTTTTCCGATGTTTTTGTTCTTAAAATTGGTGTAGGCGTTCGGGTCTTGCCATCCAGTTGTGGTGACTGCGTGGTTGAGTTGGTCGGTAGTGTTCTGTGCTTTGTGGGTTCAAATTCGGTACCATTGGTTTTTTTTTTTCTCTTTTTAGGTCGAATTTTTGCGGGGTTTGTTATGGTTTGGTTTACTTTGTATTGGAGTTTTTTTTTTTTTTTTTCTCCGGGCCATAAAAAAAAATGTTATTGTTGTGTTTGTAATTTTTTTTTTTTTTTTTTTTATTGTTTGTAGGGTTTTAGGTCCTTGACGTGTGCAGTATACTTCTTTTTAGTGTCGTTATGTTGTATAACATATATTACTGGTGATCTACGCTCCTTTATTGTATACGGGCCGGAGTATTTGGGTGCTAGCTTGGCACAAAACGCTTTTGGTGCGCTTGATAGAGGGTAGTCTCTTTTTAATACTTGGTCATCTAACTTGGGTGTCCAGTTTGTCCTTCGTTTGTCGTAACTTTGTTTTTGATTTCGTGACGCTTGATTTTGGTTGCCCTGTACTATACTGTACAACTCGTTTAGTCTGTTCCGTTCTTCTATCGCTGGCGTGGGGAATGTGTTGATGTTTTTCTTCATCCTTAGTTCTCTGCCGAACATTAGGAATGCAGGGGTGTATTTCGTGGATTCCTGTTTGGCCGTATTTAGGGCGAAGTTGAATTCTGGTAGGTATTGGTCCCATTTCTTATGGTTTTCGCCGATAAATGTTGCGATCATTGTTTCTAATGTTCTGTTTACTCGTTCTGTAGGGTTGCATTGCGGGGTATATGGTGCGGTTAATTGGTGTTGTATCCCGTAGTGTTTTAGCGTATCTTGAAACTGTTTACTGAGAAATTGACGTCCGTTGTCGCTTACCTCATTATTATGTTTTCTCTCAATGCCTGAATGATCGGTGCGGTTGTAGCGGTCCGTAATAATTTTATTTCGGTCCATTTAGTGAACTTATCGTGGAATACTATTATCCATTGGTGGCCTTTTGATGACCGTGGTAGTGGTCCGATTAGGTCTGTAGTTATCACCTGCCATGGTTCCTCTGCGTTGTTGACGTGCATAAGTCCTGCTTTTTGTTTTTGTTCTGGTTTATGTTTCTGGCACGGGACGCATTTTTGTACATATTTTGCTACGTCTCGATACATTCCTGGCCAGTAATGTCGCTGTGCTACTCGGTGCAATGTTTTCGCGGTTCCTAGGTGACCCGCCTCTGGCTCGTTATGGGCCTGGGTTAGGATTGCGCTTCTGTCGGACGCACGGACACACATTTTCCATTCGGAATTTGGATGTAAATCCATGCCGTATGAAGGGTTTGTTATCCTCCGATACAGGTTGTCATCCTGTAGACGATAATCAGGGTGTGCTTCCGGGTTTTTCAAAACGGCCTGTCTTTGGCGATCGTACCACCCGCTAATTTGTTCGACCGCATTTATAGGGTTTCTCGACAGTTCGTCTGCCACTGTATTTTGCGCTCCACTTTTGTACGTTACGACAAAGTCATACTGTTGCAACTCTAGTGCCCATCTGGCTAGCCTTCCCGAAAAGTTTTTCATGGTGTTCAGCCACTTCAGCGCCTGATGGTCTGTCACGACTGTGAATTGGTAGCCTTCGAGGAATGCCTTCATCTTTCAGATCCCCCATACTACCGCCAGGCATTCCTTCTCCGTGGTTGTATACCGGGTTTCTGCTGGTTGTAATGACCTGCTGGCGTACATTATTACTTTCTGATGTCCCTGGTCTTCCTGTATCAAGATCGCTCCCAAGCCTATGTTGCTGGCGTCTGTCTGCAGGATGAAGGGTTTTGTAAAATCGGCTCGTGTTAACACGTGTTTTAATGTGATCGAATGCTTCTTGTTGCGGTGTTTCCCATCTGTATTTCTCTTTTTTCCGTAGTAGTTTTATGAACGGAGCGGTTATTGCTGCGTAGTCTGGAATGAACTTCCTGTACCACGATGTCATTCCCAGAAATCGCAATTCTTTTAAGTTTTGTGGTGGCCTTAATTCGGTTATGGCTTTTATCTTTTCCTCATTCATTTTTATTCCCTCCATGGTAACCACGTGTCCTAGATATTCCACTTCTGGCTTGCAAAACTCGCATTTTTTTTCGTTTATTCGTAGGCCCGCTTCCCTTATCCTGCGGAATATCTCACGTAATTGTTTCAAATGTTCCTCGAACGTTGGGCTGCACAGTATAATGTCGTCGAGGTAAACGTACGCGTTGGGTTCCAATTCTGGACCTATTACTTGGTCTAGCAGTCGTTGAAACGTTGCTCCACTCGAGTGTAACCCGAAGGGTATTACCCTAAACTGGAAGAGTCCTCTTCCCGGGACTGTCAATGCCGTAATTGGTTTGCTCTCTTCCGATAGGTTTACGTTCCAGTATCCGTTTTTCAGGTCAAATTTTGAGAAGTACCGGCCCTTCCGGAGTTTTTCCAACGTGTCGTCTATCTGTGGTATTGGATAGGCGTCTTTTACCGATATTTCGTTAACTTTCCGGAAGTCGATACAGAACCTATATTCGCCATTGTCCTTCTTCGCCATGACGATTGGGGAGCTATACGGGCTATCCGACTTTTCAATGATTCCCTCCTTCAGCATCTTATCTACGTGTTCATTTATCTTAGCTTGCATGTTTGGGTTTCGTGGGTAAAACTTTTGCTTGACGGGTTCGTTATGTTTCAGTTTTATTCTATGTTGTGTCCAGGCGTTTCCTATCGGAGTTCGTTCGCACTTTTGTAGTTCTTGTTGTATTAGGCGTTCTAGCCTCGCTTTCTGTTCCGTCGTTAGTTGTTGGTTCTGTATTCCCGGTGTATGAATCGCGTCGCGTTGTTCGGGTTGTCTCCCTATAATTTTCGGTATCCATCCGGTGGTGAAGCCGACTCGTCTCAATATGTCCATTCCCAAAAGTATTCGTTTCGCGTGCGGCAGATAATGAACGTTATGTTTTAAACTGACGTTATTTAGTGTTAGGTCCACTAATAAAGTTTTTTCTATGTTTGTTTGTGACCCGTCTGCCAATATGACTGTATTCCCCGGTGCCGTGCTGCTTTTTGGATCGTTGATGTTCGCGAATACTTCGTCGTTTATGTAGGTATTCGTGGACCCTGTGTCTACCAGTGCCGAGTACGTGTGGCCCTCTATTTTAATGGGTACGAAAATCCTGTTATCGCTATGTACTGGCTGTTCGGTCGTATTTATCTCTTTTTTATGGTACCTGTCATCATGTTGGGCTCTACAGCAGTCCCTTGATAACCTACCCATGATACCGCACGTTGAGCAGAACACCACCCTTTTAGATCTACATTCTCTCGCCGCGTGATTGCGATTTCCGCAGTTCCAACAACATGTTTTTGCGTCGTAGTTCGGATGTACTCGTGCGCCCGCCTGTTGTGCGGGTGGTTGAATATTTTTGTAGTTCGTTCTACCCGCTATGTTGTTATCTGTTTGACGGTTTGTTTAGTACGCGCTGGTGCTAATATTTTCGTAATCTTTTGCTAGTGAGATGAGTTCTTTGAGATCCGCGAAGTCCTTTCGTTTAATGTAAAACTGGTACTTTGTATCCATGTTGTCGTATATCCGCTCTATTTTCTCTGATTGTGTTAATTTTCCGTACCGGCGTATTAAGGTTTGTATGTCATTTAAGTACTGTATGAAACATTCGGCGTGACCCTGCCGTCTGCGGACGATCTTTTCCAGTAATTTATTCTCGTACCCCCGCGGGTAATAATACAATTTGAAATCATCTGTGAACTGTTCCCATGTATCCCACTCGTCTTTGTTGTTGCGGTACCATAGTTGGGCTTCGCCGCGTAACAGTCTCGGTAACGCTTGTATTAGTTTTTTCCCTGATATGTCCACTGAGCTTATTATTTCCTCTAGTCTTTCCAGGAATTCTACGGGGTCTCCTGACGTGTTGAACGTTATGTCGCACCCGGACAGTAACCGGTCAGCCGAGTTGTTATCCGACATTGTTGAACGTTCGTTTTGGGTTTTGGGTGTGGGTGCTTTTACTGACGAAGTCCGTAACTCGCGGGCTTCCTGGAATTCCTGGTCTTCCTGACGGATGCTCTGGGTAAGATTACTCCGTAATTGTTCTACTGTCAAATTTGCTACGGGGAGTTCTCGTTTTTCGGACTCCTCTATTAATTGTTCCTTTCGCAATTCGTAGACCCAGGACGTTGTTTTTGACATGCTCCGGTTATTAGGTAATTAGTTTTTCGGACTACAATTTTGTCAATGACTGTTATGGTGTATCCTCTTTCGGACGGCGGTGTGCACTAGATTTGTTTATTTTGTTAGGTTTTCTCTGTTATCTCCACGGGTTTGAAACAGGATGGTGGTCGGTATCGGTAACGCTTTGGACGGGTTTTTCGGTAGGTACCTCGGACGGGAACGGGTATTATTATAACGGTTTTTCCTTAGACTTCCTATGTCTGTAGCTTTTATAATCTTCGCGGTGTAAGATCCCTTGTTTTTGTTTTTTATGTGACTGGCGTGTGTCTGAACACCGCGGTCTAATTTCGTCTTGACCTTCGCTTGTGCGACAACCTGCTCGTTATTCGCGAGTGATGGTCTAGACTTTTACGTTGGGCGCCAATTGTGACGTGGTGGCGACTCAGAGGGAGCTGGCCACTGTCGCCACGGGTCTGTTTAAACCCCAGACGGGTTGCTATCTCTGGGAATGAGGGATCTTACTTAGTGAAACCACCGATAGCAATGATTTACAACTTACGTTTATTAAAACAACACATTAACCTATGTTATACATGGCACTTAACTTGAATAACTTAGTCTAGTGGGCGATACCTATGCATCAACGCTTAATTCCTATGACCTAGTTCAGCGATTCTACCGCGGGTGTTACCCGGGTTCCTCGTTACATAACTCTCCCTAACAGACTTAGACGGTTCCCGACCCACCGACGTTCATTCACTACGGGGCGATCACGACGGAACGGACCGTTCCCCTAAGTCGCGGCTAATACGACAACCTACCCCGGACGCGTCTTCTACACGGAGGTTTAACGGGCGCGGATTGAGGACTAACGCGGGCTAAGTCCTATCCCTAATCATCCCGGTCTAGGTTTACCTACATGGGTTGAGCCTAAGTCCTAACCTGATTTGTTTCCCCCCTCTAAGCCAGGCTGTCTACTCGGCGACCCCAAGCCGACAGTCCGGATGCCTGGTTGGACCCCTTCCTCCGGGATCACCAGTTCCTAACTCCCCAGTTGTTCCCTATCCCCCCTAAGCCCAACTGTCTACTCGGCGACCCCTAAGCCGACAGTTAGGGTACCTGGATAGACCCCTTCCTCCGGGATCTCCAGTACCTCGTCGTCTCGGCAACCCCAAGCCGACGGAAACTAA
Organism: Blastobasis lacticolella; assembly: GCA_905147135.1. Lineage (NCBI taxonomy): Eukaryota > Metazoa > Arthropoda > Insecta > Lepidoptera > Blastobasidae > Blastobasis > Blastobasis lacticolella. The sequence goes on from LR990059.1 coordinate 13,663,129, forward strand.
TTACTCAAAAACCGGATGCGAACCTAAGGCCGGTACCGTTAGAACTGATTTCACATCCTGGTCTCGAGCCTCTTGAGTGAACATCGGGTGCGGGTCGTTAGCGCGATGCAGAGTCGGTCGCCCCGGGGGCTGCCGTTGTTTCACCGGTTCGCCTCGTTAGCGCGATGCAGGATCGTGCACCGGTGACGCGGCCTTGCTGCTGGGTGTGGGAGGGGCGGTGTAGCGCGTGTAGCGCGGTGGGAGCTAGAGATTACAGGAATTTTCATCTTCAAACGCTTGAAAAAGTACAATGGGTAATGTTATAAAACAATAGATAGGACAGTTTCTGGTAATTATTTACAAATTTTAACTGGGAACTATTTATATTGATAAAAACAGCCCATATATGGACCGATTCATTGTAAAAAGGCAATGACACCACTTCATTGGAGCTAAAACTGCAATGGAGCACCAACGTCGTCTTAGTGACGTTTTGGCCATGTATACGAATGGTCATTACGCCGCTTAAGGTTATGGAACGTAGCTTCAAAGCAGTCAACACATCAATAAAAACTTGTTGTAAATGTGTTAAATCGTTAAAGAATTCTACAACAACAAAAGTGGCATAATTTTAAAGGAGATAAAATGATAAAGATTAATTTCCCATTTCCTTTGCGTCGGGCGCAAAAATAAAAATGAATCCTATAGCTCTATAAAAATTTTTACGGTTTTGAATGGGAGCGAACCAATAGAGCCTCGACTATAATGCACATGACATAGCTGAACGTCAACGCTCCCGACTTCATACAGGGATATCAATCCGATAACGGCCGAGGATCGTGGGAACATTTGTGTGCGCGATATGACAAGAATTTCGAAAGGACTCGGTCAGGGCATACTTACATTTTGAATGATGAATATGAGTACCATATGTATTAAATTGGTCTGTTATAATTTTTTTTATAGCCGGTGTATTTTATATTAAACAAATGAAAAAAAAATGATTGGCATCGATTGTAATATATTTAAATAACATACATCAAAAAGCAATAAAATTACTATAACTAAACTACTTAACTAACTAATTACCATAAACCGAATTGAAAATACGTAACATAATTATATCTACTTTCAAAATAACCTAAGCGACAGAGAAAGTCAGATAATCCCCGACCAAATATATGTGAAATTACAAACTCAAATATTTTGTAAACTACCGAACCGATGTTAATAAAACAAAGCTAAATTGCAGTTTAGGTATCAAGAACAACTAAAACTAGAACAATTTGACAGACCCGAAGTGGTATTGCTCCCTGATGAGTTTGAGGGTAGCAATGTCCTCAAGCTTGACGAAATTAATGGCGACGCCCTCATCTCCCGAACGAGCGACCCTACGGATGAACTGCTCGGGGCTCGTTGGAAAGTCGTAGCTTACGACGGTCACGATGTTCTGCGTCTCCAAGCTACCCATCTTCAGATCGGTCGTGATGAGGATATTGCTGCAACGTTAGAACACAATTAATAATCTCATTTAAAGATTTATACCTAAAAGATCATCGACCAGATTCTTTATCAAAATATTTAAGGTGTCGTTCAGATCAAAAGTTTTGGTGTAATTTTCAAGGTTTACAGGATGACATAAAACAAAAACAAAAAGGAAATGTAACTGCACTGCTTATAGGAAAGAAGCCTTGCACGCGGTGTAAAATGTGATGGTGTTATTTAACATAAAATAAAGACATAATCTCGAGAAGTAATAAATACCTTTGTCCAGAAGAAAACTTATTTATGACCACTTTTCGTTCTCTGCTTGTCATGTTGGCATGCAGAGAACACACTGAATATTTGGCAAACTGCAACTTTCTGGAAAGAAACTCCACTTTCTTCCTCGAGTTGCAAAATATAAGTATTTGGGAAAAGTCAAGCAGCATGGTGAAGTCACTCAGCTTCTTCAATTTCCACTGTTCTGTCTGTATTGCAACAAATACCTGTTTCCTCCCCTCTAGACTCAGTTTGACACTGTAAAAATAAAATGATATCGTAAGTAATTAACGGTTCTTCTTCTTCTTATCGTGTCAATGGAATAATTCATTGGATTACATTTTGCCAGCATTTAAATATTCATAGTAGGTAGATATAAATTCACTCACCGTTTGGCTTCTACCCTGATCGCGTTTCTTGTTAATTTTGATGATATTTCATCAACTTTGTCGGGTGCAGCCATAGTCAAAAGAACAGTCTGAGTTCTTAAGGGGACAAACCGGTGAACCGACGAAATACTTTCCGGGATTAGTTGGTCGGTACTGTTCAACACCAGCATTCTTAGGGAGCCAGTATGCAATACTCCTCTGTAGATCATATCTGCAATTTAATAATTAAACATTAGATACTTGGTCTTTATCTACATATTATTAAATTAACAACGTAAGATCAACGTACCAATTACTCTGTCAGGAGTGCCCGAAACAATATGCTGTCCACAGTGTAAGCTTTTCATGTCATCTTCAAAACTTAGCCTCCCCAATACATGGCACTGCACTTTCATCATACCACGAAATGTATGTATGCACTTCTGGAACCGGTTTGCTAACAGCTGAGTTGGAGACAGAACCAGAACCTGCGTTTCTAGTAGAGTAGGGTCCACGGTTTGCAGTATGGCGATCAAGACTGCAACTTTTTTGCCAGTTCCAGACGGTGCTTCAACTACTAAGTCTCTTCCTTCCGTTAACGGCACAATTGTCCTCTGCTGGATGGGAAACGGTTCATTGTATCCTGAAAGTGTAGGGTATTATATAATAAGCAAAGTGAAGTGGTACATTATTTTGAGTGTCCTTAAAAATTGAAGAATATTAACAATATACATAAAGTTCAAATTTACAAACAGTAGGAAGCTACATCATCTAGTCAAAAATAATGAAAACAATAGTAAAACTCACCATAAATTGATATTCCCCGTAACAACTCATCGCACAGGCCCATAGACGCAAACGAGTACACAGTGTTAACGTCTTCAGAAACGTTTATATCCAAGATTTTTGATGCCATTTTAGTTTAAATAAAATGTAAGATTTTTAAGAAATGAAGTGCACAACCGAGAACAACCGCTCAAGCCGACTCGCAAATGAGAACTGCAGACATACTCAAGCAACTGCAAGGTGCCTTCGTTTATACCTGCCCGCCCCGCAGTCCGCCACTAATCTATTGTATTCCTTAGCCCTTTCCCCGCGAACCGAAAAGCGCCTTATACCCCCGCGCACCCCCTGCACAACTTCAATGTTATAATAATTTTGTATTTTCTATTCGTGTTTAATTGATATAATTGATGAAAGCCAGTCCTGGCAGAAATGTATGGATTCCAGCATAAATGTCCAATAAGCGATATGTCAGTGGAAAGGAATTTTCATTTTCTACAACTTTTACCATTACGATAACTCTCGAATCGATATGCGAAAAAAGTGATGGTCAATGTCTAGTACAAAATGATGTTCACTTGAATTGAACACAACTTTTTTCTCACAGCGATTATAGAGTTATCGTCATAGTACTCTATAGCACATATCGCTCATCGTTAGTCAGAGGTTATCAGGATCTCCTTTCAATCATTAAATATGTTGATTGCATAAATTTTTAAAGAAAAATGTATGTGATTCTCATAAAAATTATAAAGGGATTATAAAAATTAAAGAATGAAAAATCAAGCGACGTCCAGGTACGTCAACTAATCTGCGTGGCGAGAGCGCGGTGCGCGCGCGGCTCTCCGACGACCAGCAACGCGCGCAGCCATCGCAGCAGCGGCGCGGCCAGCATCGCCATGTTGCTGCCGTTACTCAGACGGGCCTCTGTAGCGAGTGACAGCTGCCCACAACACATAACGACCATAACCGCTAATGAGGAGTTTTCCAGTAGGTATTGTCAGTTGGTTTCAAAAAACATCAATAGATGGCGCTCCTACAATTTGTGTAATATTTTTTAAATCTGTATGATGGTGGCAATGCTTTCATGCAGCCAACTATTACTAAACTTAAAAATAAAATGTTTATTAATATAAACAGAACTGTTAAAGGTTGAACGAAATGTACATTAAAATATTTATATAAGTTGGCACTATGTTCCATTATTATTACAACCTCTAAAATGGTTTAAAACTATTGACAAATACAATTATATCCAATACAACGTACCCAGTGTTTATATCCTCTTTGCTAAGAACCTATTTCAAGCGATTATCAATTACCAAAATTGACGGGGCGCCATCTAGTGAGTGGTTAGGAATGCTTTAAATACCTATTGGAAAACTGCTCATTGACAAGAGCGTATCGCACAAGAAGAAGAAATTTTAAATGCTCTTTGCCATAACCCTGATATTTTTACACTCATGTGTAAAAACGCGACGGGCCGGCTGGTTATGCTGGACTCGTAAGAGACCCAAGGCACCTACCAGCTAAACACCGCCATGTTGCATGTGCCAAGTACTTATTTTTAGTTTTTTAAGTTTCATCAAATGCGACACTGTATAGGGATAGGGTGCGCATAGAAGGGATGCGGTACGCTCGGGTGCACGGTGATAACGACGCGGCCACCCACGGTAAGGGGCAGAATTAGGAGCGAGATAAAGAAAGGATAGAAATTCTTTCAATACAATAGAGATTTATCCTATGTAAAAGCGATAAGAACTTATACCTCTCTAGTACAAAAGCCGTCTCAATTTTGTGTCAATTTTGCTAATTTTATTTACAAGTAGCATTTAAAACTACAAGAACTGACATTTAATAAAATTAAAGGATATGCGAGTTGCGAAATGAAACTGTCATGAGAACTCTCATATCATATCAATGATAGTTTCATTGCTGCAGATAATGTAATTATGCCAACAAGGGCTCTAATTTCATTAGTCCCCTTGGAGTTTGGTCTCTGAGTATTCTTTACATTGTTGTATTTTTGAGGTTATTCTTTCTATCTTTACATTGTGGTCTTCTTTCTCGCTTCCTGATAAATATTCGTACTTGTAATAATAACTAATAAATTATATTTAAAACAATGACTAATCAATAGCGTAGAAAATAAAAAAAATACATCTACAACAGAAATAGGAACGCAAAAACTCACAATGGAAATAGTAAATAAATTACGTAATTACTAACCTTCGTCGATGCGACGAGCCATGGTTGCTGGAATAGCGCTCACTGGCCCCCTACAGTTAAAACACTCTCATGAGGCCCAAGGGCAGCCGGTCGACTAATATTGCTCAGGATTTTACGCGATTGTTAAAAGTCCGCGTCGTTAATCGACGAAGGTTAGTGCTCTAGGGTTAGTATATCTATTAAACCAATCAGTGTCCAAGTTATTGTATGTGGTATCTACCAACCTCAAGCAACCAAGTCAACATTCTGCTTACTCTGAATACAGCACTATCAACCATCATCTACAGACGATGACGACCTGAGTGGTTCAATGGTCAACATGCCGGTCTGCCACGCAAGAGGTCCCGGGTTCGATTCCCGGCCGGGCAGAAATTGAAATGATGAATTTTAATTTCTGTTACGGGTCTGGGTGTTCTATGTATAATAAGTATGTATTTAAAGAAAAAAGTATTTAAGTAGTATATCAGTTATCTAGCACCCATAGTACAAGCTTTGCTTAGTTTGGGGCTAGATAGCGCTGTGTGAATTTGTCCACGAATATTTATTATTATTTATTTATTATTATTACAGACAAAGAAGCTAATATGTGATAGGCAGTTGATTTAAGCTAAGCCGCAGAGCCTCGAGCATCGGCGTTGGATTGCTCGTCTGTCGGTTTTCTACAGGTTGTATTTCGGAGTGTGCGAATAAGTTGTACGACCTCATTCCGCCGGCCGCTCTCCGCCATCGGAAAACACGATCCGGGTGAGTGCTTCATCCTTATTTTGTTAATCTTCCAGCTATCCGCACGAGCCGCTTATGCGGTACCTTTATAATGGGAACGGCTACGGAATGGAACGCGTTGCCTGCGATTGTCTTCCCTGATCATTATAATCTAGACGCCTTCAAGGATAGAGTGAATAGACTGTTCCTATACGGGCATGCTCCATCATCGGCCGCATCGTCAGTTACCACCAGGTGAAATGACGGTCAAATGCCTAGCTAGTCTAAATTATAAATAAAAAAGACTGTCGGGCTACTCGATCCAAAGGCCCGCTGTGAGAATTGTTGATGATACTATGCTCACAAGTGGTATTGAGCCGCTGAGTCAGCGGAGGGGTCCGCCTCACTTTGTATGTTCTACCATTTGTACAACGGTGTTTGTTCTGAAGAACTGTTTGACATGATGCATACAGCTACATTCTATCATCGCACCGTCTGCCACTGATAGGGAGTTGTTGCCAAATTGGTCGCGAACTGTGTGGTTCCAAAGGAACTTTCTCCCATGCATACTAAGGTTGTGGAATGAACTACCTGGAGAGATTTTTTCTACAGGAAAGGGGTATTAAGGTTTCTACGGGGTCCATCAGGTAGGCCGTAAGCTTGTTTGCCACCATTGTGGTATGAAAAAACCGTACAAGCACAAAGTTTGTAAAGCGATTAATTTTATTTTATAAAATTATAATATTTAATTAGATATTTCTTTACTTTTTAACACAAAAAACACATATACAATGCAAATATTTAGTAGAAAGGACGTTTTTGTCATGACAAAAAAGTGCAAGAGATAATGTAATGCTTAACTTCTTAATATTTAAAATATAACAGTAGTGATGCATGTGTCATCAAATGCGTCTTTACTTTTATTTCCCTTTCTGTAACGTTGAAATAATTCTAATTAAATAATTTAATATCTTTTACTTTAAATATATTCATCATACTAAATAACTATTATCATAAAATTTAAAATTAATGGAAAATAAAACTAAGAAGGTTACAATAAATTTACATTATTACCACTTGTGCCATTTCGCCTTTTAATTTAGGTACGTAAAAGACACAAATATTTGATTTAAATTCCTTTGTCCTTTTGACGGCAGTTATGTAGATACCTGTGCTAATAGCACAGCCGAAATCAGGGTAAGGGGCAAGATAAATAAAGGATTTCTGACAGAACAATAAGGCGATGCTTACTATTGTAAGAGCGAGAAGAACAGATGCGACTTTGCTGCGGCGAGTGAGTTGCAATACATAAAATCCCGTGTTTTCGTTTTGTGGTATTTTTCTAAAGAACAATTCAAGAGTAGGTAATGCAGCGTGGCAGTAATAATATCTAACGGACACCAAATGTTTTCGGCTGATTGAGTTTCTTCACTGGTATTGCTATTAGCAGTGATTCCGCAGTTTGTGTAATTTAGACACGGAAAGTGAAAGTCTGTAAGAACGTAAATAATAAAAATAATTAATAATTCAAAAAAAGTTTAAAAGGCATGAGTATAAGTGGACCACGGAATTCCTGCATAAAATAATAATTTAAAAAAACGAAGTACGAGTATACCATCCTACCATCTTAAATTGTGCTCCTTTTGAATGTGCTCCCAAACCATTTAATATACCTAATCATGGTACCTATATTGATTTGATTATTTCAGTAAATATCCAAGAGAATTTTATACATTTAATTTAATTTCATAATAGCAGAATGATGTAATAAGTTGAAGATTAAGATGTATTAACCTACCTTTTGATTGTTGGGATAGGCCCTGTCAGAGCCGAATAGTATAATTATGTTTCTAAGAGGCTATGCCAAGGGATTTGGGTTGGATTCCCATCGTTCCCATGTTGGAACGGTTTGAGGAGACTGATTTGAAATTTTATTGCACGGGTTGTATTTGTGTTTTTATTTAATTCTTTATTTGGAATATGTGTGGTGTATGTATGCAGATACTATAATGTAATACTGATTTACATAGTTAGTCATGATTACATTTAACTTCATGTTTCAAGTTTTCTTGTCATTAAGAAACCTATAAAATAAATAAGCAATTCTAATTCTTAGATTTCCATGGAGCTTATTTCTATTCCAAACGAAACTGTCTGGGAGTGTCAATACCGTGGCACCCATAGCTATTTGTGCAGAGCTTAATACAAACAATTAATATTGTAGCAGCAAGTAAATTATTTACAAAAAATTATGATGAAGAAGTTTCAAATTGAATTTAAGTATTGATTTGGACCATTTGGTATGTACTTGCCTACTTACACTCTTTAATATTATGTTGCTGGTGTTATCATAAATCCATAATAATGTTGTGACCGCTGTGACAGTTAAATTGTGACCCTGCTGCTGCGCGGATTCTCCCTGCCCAAGTGGTTCATAGTAGTCTTTGTTGGAAACAGCATGTTGTTTTGTATCACCACACCATGTTTAGCCTTATTGGAGGCATACAAACATTGAATTGGATGTAGGAGCATAATGGTAAAGTGTGAAATAATTACTCAATACTTTTGTGCATCTCTATCAACATTTTGTCAAGAGCCTTAAGATATTTAGGTTTTTGAGATGGAGCAGGTGGACGATGATGATTTGGGTGTTTAGTGATTTTACACTAAAGGTGAAGTCAAAAATAGATCTACTTAGGTTTAGATAATTGTTTGTGTAGTGTATTCTTAATGGAATTTCATGCTAATAATACAATATTTATTGAGCAAGTACTTAGTTATACACAATTGATCAAGCTGTAGGTAAAGTAGGTGGCAGCCTGTGCTAAACTACCAGCTAGCGGAAATAATGTTCATTTTGCGAAACAGTACTTTTGAATAATAAATAAATAAATAAACATTGGACTAACAAGCTAATAGCATTGTATAGCATTATTTTATACTAATGTATGTGTTTTGTGTATTGCACTGTGCTATGTATTTGGTAAAACGTAGGATAGCAGGTAACTAATTTGGAGGATGAATTGGGCACTCAACAGTTTCATAGGAGAGGTCTGGAGCCAGTTTGTACACTTGCTTTGGCCAGTTTGTGACATATGATAATATATTATTGATGATAACGAAGATACTGATGATGATTTATTAGAAACCGGTCGCAATGGGTAGAGTCTATTTTGATGATAGTGGAACTTGTGAAAAATAATTATGTTTTAATTGATCATGCTAAGGCTGCACAGTGTGTCAAAGTCCCTCATTTTGTCTCACCTTAGTTTTATTGAGGAATACAATAGTTATTACCATCACACACATCAGAGTAAAACTCCGAAAACGATATGGCTTGTAGTTTTTGTGGAAAAAAAATTCAAAGTTTGCTTATAATCGGGTCAAAAAAAATAATTAAAAAATAACTCAACATGTTATTTCAATTTTGATTATCTCAATCAAATATAATAAAACTACACCTTTAGACAAGTTTTTGTAGAGTTACTGTGATCCTATCAAGAAATAGAAATTAATTTTTATTTTCGGTTTTATTTTTTTTGTGCCATTGTAACGCTGTATTAGAAAGAGATTCATATATCAAACGAAAGCTTAAACAAGCAGGTTAATGGCAGGTCTCATCATATAGGCCAGAAGATGCCCACTGCTGGGCATAGGCCTCCACAAAGGCCGCATCCAGCTGGTACCTGCGATCCTTACCAGGTCGTCGGTCCACCTTGTAGGAGGCCTACCCACGCTGCGCCTTTTGGTACGTGGTCGCCACTCGAGAACTTTACTGCCCCATCGGCCATCTGTTCTTCGAGTTATGTGCCCTGCCCACTGCCACTTCAGTCTGGCAATCCATAGAGCTATGTTGTTGGTCTTGGTTCGATTGCCCTTTGCGTAACAGTGAGCTTTCTTATAAGGCCTAGTGAGCGGCCACGTTTTAGTTCCGTAAGTCATCACTGGCAACACACATTGGTCAAAGACCTTCGTCTTTAGACACTGCGGTAATTGGGACGAAAATATGTGGCGTAGCTTCCCGAACGCTGCCCAACCGAGTTGGATTCGTCGATTGACCTCTTTCTCGAAATTGGACCTACCTAGCTACACTATTTGTCCTAAGTTTGTATAGTCATCAACAACTTCAAGTGGAGTGGTTCCAAATGTCACTGGAGTAGGCACAATATGGACATTCGACATAAATTTCGTCTTACTCAAGTCTTCCAGGGTTTCAGCCATGACTACGACATCGTCAGCAAATCTGAGGTGAGTGAGGTACTCGCCGTTGATATTGATGCCAAGTCCGTCCCAGTCCAGAAGCCTAAATATATCCTTCAGTGCAGCGGCGAACAATTTCGGTGATATGACATCACCTTGTCTAACACCTCGCTGCAGCTGAATAGGTTCTGTGGTCTTATCCTGGAGACGAACTGACATCGTGACGTTTTCGTACAAACACTTCAGTGCTTCGATATATCGATAGTCAATTTGGCACCGCTGTAGAGACTGAAGGTCTAGTATAAAAAAAATTAAAATCGTCTGTTAGAATGTATTTTTGCAAATTACTGTGGGTACTGGGTAAGTAGCTACCTCTTGTTGAAAAGAACAGGACAACGTAAAAAGTGCTCGTTCCAAAGTAGCGGGCAAAAGCTATTATACTACGACGTTGCATCCTCGAGGTTTATTCTTTACTTCACTTGGTAGTCCACTTCTCAATGTACTAGGCATCGCACAATATTCAGAGAACTAGAAAAAAAAGGTTTAGTTCCTTCCGCCTCCGCACTGGCCGGTGGCGGTGCCCCTATCTTGCGTCATTCGTATTTCTTGTGCGGGCATCGCAACACCTAATAAAATAAATAAATTGTTTTTCAGTGAATTCTCAAACAGTTAAACATTTTTTTTTTTTGTGTTATACAAAGTGAACATGGGAAAACGTAAACATCGTAAAAGTAAACATATTCGTAAGAAAATTAGGCGATTAGAAGATCAATTACGAAATTATTCTTCGGATACTACCTCGGATGAGGGTAAGTCGTGAATTTGTATGCAACGCTTGTTCTAGATGATACACTCCGGTTACTCACACAACATAATAGAATTATGTTGTATAAACTAACAAGGTCGATAATACTTTTACAAGCTACCTTCAGTAGCGTATAACAATGGGGGCGAAACTTAACTAGTTGTATACCTACTTATTCGTCAAAATCGTGAATAATGTGATTATAGAAATTTATTTTTACAAAAAAGAAATACAATTTCGCTTACATTAGAAAATATAGTTAACTTATATAATAATTATCTTGAATGAGCGTTGAGGTTAGATAATTGTAAGCTAAATAGGTACATTGAATGTTACTAAAGCGTTGACTCGGCACATACACAGAATATTGATACTAACGTAAACAAAAGCTAACATTCCAAACATGGTATTTTAGTCTACCCGCGTTTTTCATATTTCATACATCATAGATATTCTTATTTATAGGTTGAAAAATCCTTTAAAACATGATGTCGGAGACTTTTTTTGAATAACGGAAACGATTGAATGTCTTTTATGTCCTTTGGAAGACAGTTATATAACTGTGCGCCTTCAAAAGTAAGGTTCTTTTTTCCATAATTTGTTCGAGGTGGTCGTAAACAAATATTATGGGATCTTCTAGTGAGTCTATGTTGTACTTGGATGTTTGTAGTGAAGGTAATATGTGTATGTATCTTTTTGTGTAATATTTTTCTTATTAATATGCATGTAGTGTATTTATAAGTCTGTGTGATTGTCATAATTTTAGTTTCGCTATAGACTTGACTGGAAGTGGCATGGTAGTCGTAGTGGAATAATAGTTTGACAATTTTATTTTGAGCTACTTGTAGTCTATTTAGGTTGGTTTTGACGGCGGTACCCCATATTTCCACGAGATAGTCTAGGTGTGGTTTAATTAGGAAATTGTAAATAATATACCGCACTCGCTTCGGTAAACAGCGCACAATAGGGCGGACTGTACCAGCAAGTTGTGACAACTTGGAACATAGTTTTTCCAGGTGAGGTTTCCACGACAATTTACTATCAAGTAACAGGCCTAGATACTTTTCCAAAGAGACCTTACTTAGAACTTCTCCATTGATTGTTAGTGGTTGAAAATGAGGAATTATTTTTTTTTAGCCGCAAATACTATATAATTACTTTTGGTCGCAGTAATTGTCAGTAAATTGTCTTGGAACCAAGTGTTCAGGACTTTTAGATCGTCATTTGCTTGTTGTGATATGGTTTCAATTGACTTGCCAAAGTAAAAAAGACTTGTATCATCTGCGTATAAAGATATGTCTCCATTTAAAGGTAGTTTGTGGATGTCATTGATGTAAATCAGGAAGAATAGCGGTCCCAGGATAGAGCCCTGAGGAACGCCATAGGTAACCAGTTCCGGCTCCGAAACAATGTTTTCAATTTTGACAACTTGGTGTCGGTTTGAAAGATAGGACTCAATAATATCGTAGGCGGTTCCAGTGATTCCGATCTGCCTCAGCTTTCCCAGTAGCAGCCTATGACTTACAGTATCGAATGCTTTTTTGAAATCAATAAATTAGCCTAGAGCTAAATTTTTCTGATCTATATTGTTTTTAAGTTTGGTTACAAGGTCAACAGCTGCGCTCAGTGTATTCGAAGCAGGTCGAAATCCGTATTGTTTCGGAAATAAAAAGTTAATCGATGACAGGTAAGTAAATAGTCTACTGTAAATTATCTTCTCGTATATTTTTGATAATATTGGCAAAACCGAGATAGGACTATAGTTTCCTGGGTCAGATCTACTACCAGTCTTATATATGGGGGTCACTTTTGCAAGCTTAAGAGCATTTGGAAAAACCCCTAGGTCTAGTCAATTGTTTGAACACTGCGCTATGTCAGGGGCAACAAAATCTTTAAGACATTTTATTATTTTAGTGCTTATTAAGTCGATACCACAGCTAGTATTTATATTAAGAGTATCAATTATTTTACTGACTTCTATTGCTGTGGTATGTGTAATTATGGATAGTTTTGTTGCAGTGTCCTGAGTAACTTTATCGGGGTGAGTGTTTGTATTATCTTTACTTAGGTTTTGTGTGATTTTTAATGCTAGGCTTTCTCCAGTAGTAGAGAAGAATGAATTGAAACTTTGGCAAATCAATTTTGGGTCTTTGGTTATTGTGCCTTGGGGTGTACGCAACTTTGATGGTGCACAGTTAAATTTGCTTTTATTGCTTGCTAATTCTTTAATTAAGCTCCATATTTTTAGAGGACTTTTCTCACATTTTTTGAAGGCTTTATTGTAGTAGCTACTTTTGGTGTTTTGTATAATATCCGACATTTTTTTTTTTTGATCTTTGAACTCCTTTTGCACTTTCTCGTCGCTAGGAGTAGCTTTGTGTTTCTGCCAGAGCAGGTTTCTATCATTGATTGCGGATATTATGTTCTTGTTAATCCAATCACTTCGAGGTAGGTTTTGTACTTTAGTTTTTGTTATTCTGCTTTCAGTTATTGCTGATATTAATCTTCGTTCTAAATCTTCATATCTGCCACTTTCCAACGGTCCCATTTCCTTTACTAGTTTGTAAAGTTTCTTGTAATCTGTTGCTTGGTATTGGATTCTTTTGATTGGTTTTGGTTTAAATTTGTGTATTTCGAGGTAGATTTGTTTATGATCCGACATTGCGGATTCTACAATGCTCATATGGAATTTATTATATTTTAGGTTAGTGCAAACATGATCTATTATTGTTTTAGAAGTTTCTGTTTCCCGAGTACAGTGCCGTTCTTCTGTCTTGTTTAATAATATGAAGCTATTATCTTTTAGTACGTCTTTGTAATCACGAATTGTCTTTTTGGCTTGAAGCAGATCTAGGTTAAAATCTCCAAATACGACTGCTCGTTTCCGTTTAGAAAGCTGCGAAGAATACGTTTCTAGAAACTCGGATAATCTTGGCCTCTCTGGCCTGTATATAGCACCAACATCTAGACAGAATTTATCTATATGTATCCACAGGTAGTGATAATCATCATTTTCACAGATATTTTCAATTAGGTTATGTTTTAGATTGTTATGAACGTAGATGGACGTTCCTCCACCTCTAGTGTTAGTCCTGAAACTGTCATAGTGTGAATAATTCTGTAGCTGTAGTTTTTTTGCTTCATCTTCCGTTTTTATCAAAGTTTCGGTAAGTATCACTACATGTACAATATTATTTTCAAATGATTTAAGGATACATTTTAGTTCGTCAAGTTTACCGGGTTTTACAATGCTCTTCACATTAGCATAGAAACATTTTAGGGATTTCTTGTCCTTGACCAAATTAACGTAATTGTTCGTAATATTGTACGTTATATTGCCCGATGCATCGTCAATGTCAGCCAAGTTCGTTGTGCTTAAATTTAGTTTTTTGATGGGAATGTTATTATTTCAGGGATACCTTTTATATATTTTATTGACAAGTTTTCTTCGCCATTTTCAGTTCGAGTTTTTAATTCTTCTCTTAATTTAAGAATATATTTTTGTTGCCACGGCGTTGAGTAAGAAAATATTTTTATGGAGTCTTTTGTAATTTTAGTTCTATTTCGTAAGATTTCTTTTGCTATTTCTTGTTTTGAAAAGCAGACTTTCAAAGCACGAGCTTTATTTGGTACATATTTTCCCAGTCTTATTATTTTTATGGGCTCTTCGGATATTGGTGCCACCGACCTTATTACATCCATTACTGATGTTCTGTCATGTTGAGATCTTTCTGAACGCTCCTTTGTATGAAGTTCTGGTATTCCTTGCACAATGACATTTTTTACCCGTTGAGATCGTTCATGTAGTTCGGATATCATGTTTTCATATGGTAGCTGAGACTCCGACAAATAGGGTGATGCAGTTTTTAAAATTTCAATATCATTCTGTATCGAAGAAATTTTTTGTTCAGTATCAGTTTTAAAGTTTGTTATATTGGCAATTTCTACTTTGATTTTTAGTTGTTCGAGGACTAGTTGATCAGTGGTTGTTTTGATTTGACCTACTTGGGCTTTTATGGATGACACGTCCTGGAAAATTGCATCCATTTGTTCCTTTTGTGTTTTAGTGAAGTTAGTTAGTAAAGATGTAATTTTTTCTTCAAAATCTTCAAATTTCGATGATATGTCATCTCCATGTTTGCGTTTTCTCCTAAATGTACACTTATTCATTTCAGTTTCCATGTTAGTTGAAAGTCTCAAGTCAGGTTGCGACCCGGACATACCACAGAGTCGGCCACTTCCAGTCGTCGGAGATCTTTATACGTTCATAATGTAAACAAGTTGCGGTGTAGGTACTTACTGCGCAAGCGCTTCCACCGCACCGTATCGAGAGCGTACGAGCGGGACAAAAAATCACTGTCCGTCTTATTTTCCCCGCAAGGGAGGCGAAGAGCGGCTACCACGCAATTCGATAAGATCACAAAACCACGTACACTCCACAGTTTACTATTATATATATACCGCATGCTTAGTATTAATAAGGTTTAATTTTGAAATTCACTATTTTAGTTTAGAAAATGATCGACACGTCTACTCTCAACACTCGCCCACGGAGTTATAATAGGTAGTTTGATGTACATAATTGGGCAAAAATACTATTCCCTGTGACGTGATCACAGCGGATGGTTACAAATACCTACCCTTTACGGGTATTGATGTTGGTTATACTCCGTGATGCGATCACGGCTGATAACCTGTCTAGTTATTCCGCTAAGCGGTACACTACGCGCTATTCTCCGTGACGTGATCACGGCTGATAGTGTTCATTAGTCTCGTGTCGTAACGTGATTACGCCCAATGACTTAAAAATGCTAAAATGACGTAGACGTCATTGAAAATTAACTGCTACGAAAGTAGTACGGAAGATAATGTAGTATTTCCTATTTTGTCCTAACAGACTTCCGTAACGTGGATCACAGCCACGCGACGAGGCGGTTGAGTTGCAACTCACCCGCAACTATTCAAACCTGGGAACTTCACTCCGATTCTGACGGTACCTTACCTTTTCCCGAGCCAACCAATGTTGAAACAGACATCGAAACGGTGGTCCCTAAAATATCTTCCGATCCAATTGCTACGGAGCCAACAGTAACAGGGTATATCCCAATAGAAACAGTCCCGAGCACCAGCTCTGACTTAGCTAATGCGACATTACCTCTGACCAGTGATATCTTAGAGGCACTCGGGGATCCAAAAGGAAAAGATGAAGTCTTTGGTCCTGCTATTCCCGATGAAATCGCTAAACGTTGGGGGCGTATCTTAACGGATGGCCTTACCAAAGAACAAAAACCGGATATAGCTGACAGGACTCTCATCCCAGACAACTTTCGGCTAGCTAAAGCCCCTTTACTAAATCCCGAAATCACACCAGTATTGGGTGATCCAGTTAAAAATAGAGATAAACTTTTACAAAAAGCCCAAGACCATCTCCGATTAGGAATCGCAGGACTGACACACCTAACCTCAGACATTATAAAAGGGGAGACCGATAAACTGGTACTCCTGAAGAGAGTCTCTGAGATTAGTAAAATTTTCTTAGACTTACATCACGAAAATACAAAGACCAGGAAGAAGCTAGTTATATCTTCCTTAGATAAAAAAATTACCGGAATGATCACGGACGTTAAAAGAGATACATTTCTTTTCGGCGAACATCTAAATGAGAAGATAAAAGCATCAAAAACAGCCGAAAAATCGGGGCTTCAAATAAAGCGTACCGACGGTACCACATCAACCCGCAAGTATCCACAGGGAAACTGGAGGGGCCCACCCAGGGGTCGCGGACAGCTAGCGTACAGACAGGGTGGGCCGAGGAACCGTTACACCGGCCCAGGGACCAGACGTGCCGCCCCCCCAGCGGACCGCCCGGCAACCTCAGCGAAGACCGGCGGACCAGCCATCAAGACGCGCAAGTCGTAGATCAGGTAATACCCCACTCAGGTCGCCTTCGCCACTTCTTACAGAAGTGGTACAAACTGACCGATGATCCTATCGTACTGCAATACATTGAAGGTATTCGAATTCCGTTTGAAAATACCGTGGTACAACATTATGTACCCGAGAATAATAACTTTAGCTTTGCTGAAATTAAACAAATATTACACGAAATGTCAAAATTACAGGTTCTTGGTGCAATTACAAAGTGTAGTTATAAACCTGGACAATTTTTATCAAAAATTTTCCTAACTGCTAAAAGTGACGGTACATTTAGATGTATTCTTAATTTGAAAAATCTTAATAAATATATATATCCGCACCGCATTTTAAAATGGAGGATATACGTACCGTCACCAAATTAATGAGCAAACACTGTTTCATGTCGACTATTGACTTAAAGGACGCTTATTTTTTGGTACCGATAGAAGCAAACAGCAGAAAGTTCCTAAGATTTGAATTTCTAGGCGAAATTTATGAATTTCAATGTTTACCTTTTGGGCTATCTTTAGCACCCTTGATTTTCACGAACATTATGAAGCCTGTAGTAGCCTATTTGAGAAATAAAGGTTTCATTTTGGCAATCTATTTAGACGATATTATCTGCTTAGGAGCTACATTTTTGGATTGTCAAAAATGTGTCAAAAATACTAGAAATCTACTGTTAAAGCTGGGTTTCGTCATCAATAATACTAAGAGTAACTTAGTACCAAAACTTAGGATTTGAGTTAGACTCGCTTAATATGTGTTTAAAATTACCAAATCAAAAACGATTAAAATTAGCAGATTACATTGAAAAGATTTCTAAACAATACGTATTACCTATAATGGACTTTGCAAAATTTTTAGGACTCTTATGCTCTGCCTGGCCTGCAGTGTCACAGACACAGAATGGAGTCTAGATATGCTATCATTTCAAAAAATAGTTGACATTTAGGGCTGTCCCGAAATAGACCTCTTTGCGTCTAAAAATAACGCCAAATGTTTAAAATACATCTCATGGAAACGAGATCCCGAGGCCTATAATGTAGATGCATTTACTATGACTGGAGAGAACATTTCTTCTATGCCTTCCCTCCTTTTTCGCTGATTTTGAAATGCTTACGGAAAATTGTCAATGATAATGACGACCTGAGTGGTTCAATGGTCAACTGGTCTGCCACGCAAGAGGTCCCGGGTTCGATTCCCGGCCGGGCAGAAATTGAAATGATGAATTTTAATTTCTGTTACGGGTCTGGGTGTTCTATGTATAATAAGTATGTATTTAAAAGTATTTAAGTAGTATATCAGTTATCTAGCACCCATAGCACAAGCTTTGCTTAGTTTGGGGCTAGATAGCGCTGTGTGAATTTGTCCACGAATATTTATTTATTTATTTTTTATTTATAATCGTAGTTCCATACTGGCCTAGTCAGCCTTGGTATCCTCTTTTTCTTAAATTGTCAAAAATAGAGCCTATATACTTTAAACCCAAGCCAGGTTTGCTATTGTCCTTCCACAAGCCGACAGGTTAGTACTTACCGCTAAAAGACCCATCCATAACGCGAGCGCTTCAACTATCAGCCGTTGGATTAAAAATGTAATGACGGAAAGCGGAGTCGATACCACTGTTTTCTATGCGCATAGCACGCGCCATGCTTCTATCTCAGCGGCTAGTCGGAGGGGTATATCAGTTGATATTATAAAGAAAGCTGCGGGGTGAACCGGAAACTCCCTCGTGTTTGCAAAGTTTTATAATAGACCTTTGGCCATGGAGGATAGTAATACCTTCGCAACAATTGTATGCGATTCTGATTGAGTAGTTGATACATTCCTGTATAATATAATATATATAAAATAATTGTAACAGAATATAAGTTTATATCCATTTCTTTGCACAAATTTTCTTTCGTTTTCCTCTCCCACCTATTTCACGTCGGCGCTAAACATCTACCAAGTGAAGTAAAGAATAAATCTTGAGGATGCAACGTCATAATTGGTGGTTAAACAAACTTACCTGTAAGTGACGTTTGACCATAATTATACGAGACGTTGCATCCGAAGAGATTTATTCTTTACTTCACTTGGTAGTCCACTTCTCAATGTACTAGGCATCGCACAATATTCAGAGAACTAGAAAAAGAAGGTTTAGTTCCTTCCGCCTCCGCACTGGCCGGTGGCGGCGCCAGAGAGGCTTTTTAGAGATCCTGCAAATTATAGCAGACGTTGCATAAAAAGGTGTTATAATTCTATCAAATAAATAAACATTTTAATATACAGGGTGTAAAAAGACCGTTAGCATTAATTGAAACCTCATATTCTACCCATGAAACTGAACAACTTTCCCTAAGAAACATACCCGCGGAAACTCATACTTTAGGCAGAAATCGAGATTCTTTAAAAAAAAAAAAGTTGTGTTTTTATACAAAAAAATATCAAGTATCGATAACTAAATCGTTCACAATTAATTTAGACACTCAAAGATCAAATTTAAGTTGAAATAAATGCACTTTAAGTAAAAGCACGCAATGGATAACGTGCAGGCTGGCCGGCCGTACACGTGCGCCTAACTACCTACCTACTAGCTGCCGCGCGCTAACTTTCCACCTACTCGGTGCCGCGCGCTAGGTACTACCTACAGCGGACGTGCCTGCGCCAATCCGCCACCGGCCGCCCGTGGCCCATGCCCATGGGGCAGCAGCACTGCCATGCTACCACTCAGTAAAGATCAACACGACAGGGGTACGCATACCTACCTTAATACATTACCTAGACGTTTGCTTACGGTCATTGACATTATACCAGCACCTACCTACCGTCGATATCAGCAGTAAAGTTTACGATCGAAAGTCCTACCTACCTAGGTACATGATTTTATGACGACCATTCACATTACATGAGAATTTAACGTAGTAGGTATCTCCCGTGGCGCGCACTTGCATGATCAGGCACAGGATCAGCTGTCTACCTACCTAACTTACGTACACGTTTGCTTACGGACATTCACATCATACGAGAATCGAGCCCAGTACCTACCACCTACCTACTGTCGATATCTGCAGTAAAGTTCACGATCGATAGTCCAATACCTACTAGGAACATGAGAATTGAACGTAGTACCTACCTACCACTTGTCATCAGCTGACAGGATGACCGGATACCAAACCAACATGTTTGTATTACGAACATTCCCAATTCCTATCACACGACCGAACCGTGGAGACTAAGGCAAAAAAAATAACTAGGTAGGTATTCACTTGTCAGACACGCACGACACGAGAATAGATACACACTTTAAGAAGAAATAAGTATTAAACCCAGGTCATTGATCGATGACTTAATACCTACCTTAATTGTAATTGCTCAATCAGATAACAAGAGGTTTACCTACTTCACTTCAGTTCAGAACGTAGGTACTTGAACGAACGAATTGAAGTTCGCCCCGAATGGCGGCGTCGCCTTTGTGTTAGGCTGGGTCTACATTGTAACATTTTGATGTAGCGCATTTCCGTCAAATGGCGTGGCACCAATACCGACGTGTGCACGTCACGATCATGACATTTTATTATCAGTCTGGTCGATTTTTGACACGATACGGCAGACGGCTAAATGAATGTCCGTAATTAAAATTTCCGATAAATTTCCAATTTGGGTGAACAACCGTTAGTTGCAGTTGAAACTGACGTAGTATAAAATAAAGTTGACGTAGTCTCACGGCCGATCAAAGTCGGCTCGCCCGATTATCCGAAAGAAACTTAATTTATAGCGAATTAGTATCCATTGCAACTGACGGTTGATCGGCTCCAGCCAAATCGAAGCGATGTTGACACTATAAGGAAATACCTGATATGATACGCCCGTAAATCGGAGTCGCACATGAAGGGTTCCGTAGAAGGCAGGTACTTATGATAAATCACATTGCTTGTAGATACACCATTAATTTGTACTTTCATCATCATCATCATCATCATCATATCAGCCGGAAGACGTCCACTGATGGGCAAAGGCCTCCCCCAGAGATCTTTAGCTTGGCAATCCTTCGGGGTATGTCGGTGACCTTAATTCGCTTGTGGATCTCCTCATTCCTGATTCGATCGCACAATGAGACTCCGAGCATTGGCCTTTCCATTGCCCTTTGGGTGACAATAAGTTTTATTATAAGGTCTACAGTGAGCGGACACGTCTCTGTTCCCTAGATTTAACTTTACTTTATTTTTATTATTTGTCGGTATAGGCTACAGTAATACTCAAGGAATTTGTCAAGTACCCATAACGTTTCGAAAGAGACAGCCCTAAACACGAAAAATGATACTTGCTGATCATGATGATATGATGTCAATGATTTTACACCGTGAAAATTTCGATAATTCCCGTTGTCCCCCATTTCATCCTAAAAATGATACAAATTTGGACGCGGTGATAAAGCCACTACCTTGTCGTGTAGTGTCGTGATGCGTCAAAGGTATGTCGGTTTCATACATTTACTATGGGAAAGCGATAGAGAGAGAGAAAGAGATAGAGAGACGCTACGATACGACACTTCACATTAATGTGTTATTTAACCAAAGTAAATGTATGACACCGGTATGCTTCTGCCGCGTCACGTCACGACACGATAGTGTGTACCAGCCTTAGGATGCGCGCGCGCGGGTTTTTACCGAATCTAGGATCAAAAGAAATTGCCGACACCGGCGGCGCGACTGTTCTTCCTTCTTTCTTTCTTCAGTTCGGTTGCAAACGCGATACCAATACGACATTGTTACGGCGAAAGTGATTTGTGTTCTCACAAGTTTAAAAAGTATTTTCAAGTGTGTTTTGTGATGCCTCGTGCAAATGAAAGACATCGTTACGATGCTCAGGAATATTTTAACATGCTAATGTGTTATGGTGCCAATTTGAGCCGCATCTAATTCGGCGCTCGCGAAACGTGGAGTAGGTAAGTATCTAGGTACATTGCTTTGCTTTGTTATCTTCGGTTTGTACGTGTGTGCATAGTGATGCTAGCTCATGTTATACTGGCGGTAAATAGGTTGATGTGCTGCCAGCTGTACCTCCTTAATTTTGTAATGTAATTTAAACAAAAAGCATGTGGTACTACAATTCTGAACAGCTGAAGACAGAAGGTTGAAATTTTGACACCGTCTGCGCCATCAAAAGTTAGGAAGATAGCAAGTACCAATCGAAAACAGTCTGCAACTTATGGTTTGGCAGTTATTTAAGTTTAAATAAGGGAATTTTGAGCCTTATTTGCTTTGATTAACAGGTGTTAGGTACCAGGTGGCACTAACGGGGAAAAACCATCGTGCAGTAGGTTTTTCCCCGTACTAGTTAGGTAGAATACGTCAAAGCGGCCGCCGCGCGGGGTCAGTGACCACTGGTCACGTGGGCCAGCGAGAGGCGTGCGCCAGAAGTTGTACATTGCGCGTCGCAATTAATTATTTATTTTAGGTAGCGAAATTATGAAGTCATTTCCGCGGGTATGTTTCTTTGGGAAAGTTGTTCAGTTTCATGGGTAGAATATGGGGTTTCAATTAATGCTAGCGGTCTTTTTACACCCTGTATTGTCTTAGACACACATATAAAAAAATTAAACTTACCTCTTGGATTAACGTTGAAAACAGTTCTGGCACCAATTATTAGAAAAAGTGAGTCATAGCACAAAGTAGATAAACTAAACAAGTTCCTTCAAATCTATACGCACGACTAAACATCTCATTAATAACCCATAGTTTGTTAATAAATTTGCGACAAGCACTTGGCCAAGTTTTTGTGCTGCTGAGTGTATATATAAGACAAGATAAACTATGATGCAATGATATTTTATATAAAGTTTGTTACACGAATTATTGGACATTGTGCTCTCTCCTCTTTATAGGAGCTTTTTCTTTCCTCATTGCATTACAGTTACAAGGATCATTTGGCATTTGGATGAGGGCGTGAATGTCAAATATCAACTCGAGCTGTCTGTCATAAGTGACGCTTTACAAGATGGCAGCGTTAATTCTGATTTCGGCCACGTGCCAAATGATCTTTGTAAACCATCAGTTGACAGTGTCGCGTGCATGTGTCGCGCATGCATCTTACATGCGTTCTGCATGTCTTCGTCGCGTCCGTGTTGCATCATGTGCGGAGTGCTTTAGGTGATTATAATTACCTGTCTCCCGCAAGACTATAATATATGATTGGCGAGCAGCAATACACAAATAAAATAAAAATATAAAAGCCTATATTTTTATTATAAATTATAATTACTATACAAGACAAAATTATTAAAAATACACTAACCTACAACAAACAAATATAAATTACAACTACTTAATAAACCATACTAAACTAAAAACTAAAACTAATTTACTAGGCCTCCTCTCGCTGGAGATTTTCTCTCCAGGTGTTCAGATCCAGCCGTGCTGCCAGTGCTTGACTCCTTATCGATGGCCTTGTTTGAAAAGTTTGTCGTCCAATATTATCATCTGACATATGATATGGTACTGAGGTACTACCCCCAGAGTTATGATTTTCTCTCCAGGTATTACGATCTAATCGTCCCTGGAGAGTTGTACTTCTTGTCGTAGGCCTTGTTTGGTCATTGTCTCTATCGTTATGTTCGGGAGCTGACATAGGTTCCCTCGCAGGTGTGATCGGTGACCTTGTTTGACTATTTGGTCTCCTAATATTGCCATTCGACATAGCGGAACTAACCTCCGAATTAAGATTTTCTCTCCAGGTATTAAGATCTAATCGTGCCTGGAGAGTTGTAGTTCTTGTCGGAGGCCTTGTTTGGTCATTTTCTCTAACATTACTTTCTATAAATGTCCTTTCAGGAACTGACACAGGTTTCCTCACAGGATTGCTTGAAGACTCGGTAGCTCCGCAAATGCCGTCCCACTTGACACTTGACATCGCTTGATTTTTCATTCTGTTTATTATTAATAAATATATTTTTATTTTATACATCACATACAATGCTAAGTTCTAAGTTCTTTTGGTTATTGTTGTTTAAAAACCAATAGTATTATATTATTTTAATTTCCTTTCATATCACGTACTACCACATTTTTCTTTAAATGAAAATTCTTTTTTTACTTGCAGCTGCTGAGGAACGGACGAGACCTATCAGCTATGGTGACGCAAGAGTTGGAGGAGCTGTCAACGGCGATCCGACTCCAGTTGCTCAGCCCACCGTCTGTTGATGTTATATGGCTCCTTTTATCGGCTGACCTTTGTTTGACAAACTTTGGTCCATTACCAAAACACTTGGAACTGTTTTATAGCTCCCACTTGCATATCAAGTGGGACGGCATTTGCGGAGCTACCGAGTCTTCAAGCAATCCTGTGAGGAAACCTGTGTCAGTTCCTGAAAGGACATTTATAGAAAGTAATGTTAGAGAAAATGACCAAACAAGGCCTCCGACAAGAACTACAACTCTCCAGGCACGATTAGATCTTAATACCTGGAGAGAAAATCTTAATTCGGAGGTTAGTTCCGCTATGTCGAATGGCAATATTAGGAGACCAAATAGTCAAACAAGGTCACCGATCACACCTGCGAGGGAACCTATGTCAGCTCCCGAACATAACGATAGAGACAATGACCAAACAAGGCCTACGACAAGAAGTACAACTCTCCAGGGACGATTAGATCGTAATACCTGGAGAGAAAATCTTAACTCTGGGGGTAGTACCTCAGTACCATATCATATGTCAGATGATAATATTGGACGACAAACTTTTCAAACAAGGCCATCGATAAGGAGTCAAGCACTGGCAGCACGGCTGGATCTGAACACCTGGAGAGAAAATCTCCAGCGAGAGGAGGCCTAGTCAATTAGTTTTAGTTTTTAGTTTAGTATGGTTTATTAAGTAGATGTAATTTATATTTGTTTGTTGTAGTGTATTTTTAATAATTTTGTCTTGTATAGTAATTATAATTTATAATAAAAATATAGGCTTTTATATATTATTTTTTATTTGTGTATCGCTGCTCGCCAATCATATATTATAGTCTTGCGGGAGACAGGTAATTATAATCACCTAAAGCACTCCGCACATGATGCAACACGGACGCGACGAAGACATGCACAACGCATGTAAGATGCATGCGCGACACATGCACGCGACACTGTCAACTGATGGTTTACAAAGTCATTGGCACGTGGCCGAAATCAGAATTAACGCTGCCATCTTGTAAAGCGTCACTTATGACAGACAGCTCGAGTTGATATTTGACATTCACGCCCTCATCCAAATGCCAAATGATCCTTGTAACTGTAATGCAATGAGGAAAGAAAAAGCTCCTATAAAGAGGAGAGAGCACAATGTCAAATAATTCGTGTAACAAACTTTATATAAAATATCATTGCATCATAGTTTATCTTGTCTTATACATACACTCAGCAGCACAAAAACTTGGCCAAGTGCTTGTCGCAAATTTATTAACAAACTATGGGTTATTAATGAGATGTTTAGTCGTGCGTATAGATTTGAAGGAACTTGTTTAGTTTATCTACTTTGTGCTATAACTCACTTTTTCTAATAATTGGTGCCAGAACTATTTTCAACGTTAATCCAAGAGGTAAGTTTAATTTTTTTATATGTGAGTCTAAGACAATATATTAAAATGTTTATTTATTTGATAGAATTATAACACCTTTTTATGCAACGTCTGCTATAATTTGCAGGATCTCTAAAAAGCCTCTCTGGCGCCGCCACCGGCCAGTGCGGAGGCGGAAGGAACTAAACCTTTTTTTCTAGTTCTCTGAATATTGTGCGATGCCTAGTACATTGAGAAGTGGACTACCAAGTGAAGTAAAGAATAAATCTCTTCGGATGCAACGTCTCGTATAATTATGGTCAAACGTCACTTACAGGTAAGTTTGTTTAACCACCAATTATGACGTTGCATCCGAAGAGATTTATTCTTTACTTCACTTGGTCGATGTTTAGCGCCGACGTGAAATAGGTGGGAGAGGAAAACGAAAGAAAATTTGTGCAAAGAAATGGATATAAACTTATATTCTGTAACAATTATTTTATATATATTATATTATACAGGAATGTATCAACTACTCAATCAGAATTGCATACAATTTTTGCGAAGGTATTACTATCCTCCATGGCCAAAGGTCTATTATAAAACTTTGCAAACACGAGGAAGTTGCCGGTCCACCCCGCAGCTTTCTTTATAATATCAACTGATATACCCCTCCGACTAGCCGCTGAGATAGAAGCATGGCGCGTGCTATGCGCGGAGAAAACAGTGGTATCGACTCCACTTTCCGTCATTACATTTTTAATCCAACGGCTGATAGTTGAAGCACTCGCGTTATGGATGGGTCTTTTAGCGGTAAGTACTAACCTGTCGGCTTGTGGAAGGACAATAGCAAACCTGGCTTAGGTTTAAAGTATATAGGTTCTAATTTTGACAATATAAAAAAAAGAGGATACCAAGGCTGACTAGGCCAGTATGGAACTACGATTATAAATAAAAAATAAATAAATAAATATTCGTGGACAAATTCACACAGCGCTATCTAGCCCCAAACTAAGCAAAGCTTGTGCTATGGGTGCTAGATAACTGATATACTACTTAAATACTTTTAAATACATACTTATTATACATAGAACACCCAGACCCGTAACAGAAATTAAAATTCATCATTTCAATTTCTGCCCGGCCGGGAATCGAACCCGGGACCTCTTGCGTGGCAGACCGGCATGTTGACCATTGAACCACTCAGGTCGTCATTATCATTGACAATTTTCCGTAAGCATTTCAAAATCAGCGAAAAAGGAGGGAAGGCATAGAAGAAATGTTCTCTCCAGTCTATAGTAAATGCATCTACATTATAGGCCTCGGGATCTCGTTTCCATGAGATGTATTTTAAACATTTGGCGTTATTTTTAGACGCAAAGAGGTCTATTTCGGGACAGCCATAAATGTCAACTATTTTTTTAAATGATAGCATATCTAGACTCCATTCTGTGTCTATGTTACTGCGCCTTGACTCCTCATCGGCTTCGCGGTTGTCCTTGGACTTAATGTACGAAGCGAATATATAAAGCTGCCTACTTTCGCACCATTGCCATATGGCTCGAGATATCTCACAGAGATGAGGAAACTTAACCCCTCCGTAACGATTTATGTAGGCGATTGCCGTAGTGTTATCGATACGAAGAAGTAGCTCCCGATCCTTCATGTCGACCGCTAAGCACTTCAAGCCATTTAAAGCCGCTTTTAACTCTAACCATTTAATGTGATACTTAATTTCCATTTCATTCTAAAAACCGCCTGTCCTTTCCCCATTACAATATGCCCCCAATCCTGTCAGCGAAGCATCCGAAAAGATTTCTAAAGCGTATCGCCCATGACGGATGGGATTTATAGAATGTGGTATATTATTTATCCACCACAAAAAATCCTCTTTAAGATGAGGTGGTATTGTCATATTGAGGTCATAGTCCTCATTACACTCTTTTAATGCTAAGAACTTCTCACGTTCGAATCGTTTCGTATATAGCCATCCATACGACACTGCAGGACAGGCAGAGCATAAGAGTCCTAAAAATTTAGCAAAGTCCCTTATAGGTAATACGTATTGTTTAGAAATCTTTTCAATGTAATCTGCTAATTTTAATCGTTTTTGATTTGGTAATTTTAAACACATATTAAGCGAGTCTAACTCAAATCCTAAGTTTTGGTACTAAGTTACTCTTAGTATTATTGATGACGAAACCCAGCTTTAACAGTAGATTTCTAGTATTTTTGACACATTTTTGACAATCCAAAAATGTAGCTCCTAAGCAGATAATATCGTCTAAATAGATTGCCAAAATGAAACCTTTATTTCTCAAATAGGCTACTACAGGCTTCATAATGTTCGTGAAAATCAAGGGTGCTAAAGATAGCCCAAAAGGTAAACATTGAAATTCATAAATTTCGCCTAGAAATTTAAATCTTAGGAAATTTCTGCTGTTTGCTTCTATCGGTACCAAAAAATAAGCGTCCTTTAAGTCAATAGTCGACATGAAACAGTGTTTGCTCATTAATTTGGTGACGGTACGTATATCCTCCATTTTAAAATGCGGTGCGGATATATATATTTATTAAGATTTTTCAAATTAAGAATACATCTAAATGTACCGTCACTTTTAGCAGTTAGGAAAATTTTTGATAAAAATTGTCCAGGTTTATAACTACACTTTGTAATTGCACCAAGAACCTGTAATTTTGACATTTCGTGTAATATTTGTTTAATTTCAGCAAAGCTAAAGTTATTATTCTCGGGTACATAATGTTGTACCACGGTATTTTCAAACGGAATTCGAATACCTTCAATGTATTGCAGTACGATAGGATCATCGGTCAGTTTGTACCACTTCTGTAAGAAGTGGCGAAGGCGACCTGAGTGGGGTATTACCTGATCTACGACTTGCGCGTCTTGATGGCTGGTCCGCCGGTCTTCGCTGAGGTTGCCGGGCGGTCCGCTGGGGGGGCGGCACGTCTGGTCCCTGGGCCGGTGTAACGGTTCCTCGGCCCACCCTGTCTGTACGCTAGCTGTCCGCGACCCCTGGGTGGGACCCTCCAGTTTCCCTGTGGATACTTGCGGGTTGATGTGGTACCGTCGGTACGCTTTATTTGAAGCCCCAATTTTTCGGCTGTTTTTGATGCTTTTATCTTCTCATTTAGATGTTCGCCGAAGAGAAATGTATCTCTTTTAACGTCCGTGATCATTCCGGTCATTTTTTTATCTAAGGAAGATATAACTAGCTTCCTCCTGGTCTTTGTATTTTCGTGATGTAAGTCTAAGAAAATTTTACTAATCTCAGAGACTCTCTTCAGGAGTACCAGTTTATCGGTCTCCCCTTTTATTTATTTATTATTTATTTATTTATAGGATATCCAACAGCAATTTTATTCTAAGTCATAACTACATACATGTTTACAATTTAGAAGCCATTAACAGGATAACACAATAACAGTAATTTGGTAAACAAACGAATATAGGAAAGTATCAAATAATACAGTAAAGTTGAATCTGGGTAATACATCTTATACTATTAGGGAGTAATACGTAAAAAAAAGTCATATTACATTGCAATAATGAAAGGTATCTGTTACAATTTACAATTATACTTTTTACAATGTCACTGTTCATCTTGTCTTGCTCTGAGTATTTATAATGTCTGAGGTTAGGTGTGTCAGTCCTGCGATTCCTAATCGGAGATGGTCTTGGGCTTTTTGTAAAAGTTTATCTCTATTTTTAACTGGATCACCCAATACTGGTGTGATTTCGGGATTTAATAAAGGGGCTTTAGCTAGCCGAAAGTTGTCTGGGATGAGAGTCCTGTCAGCTATATCCTGTTTTTGTTCTTTGGTAAGGCCATCCGTTAAGATACGCCCCCAACGTTTAGCGATTTCATCGGGAATAGCAGGACCAAAGACTTCATCTTTTCCTTTTGGATCCCCGAGTGCCTCTAAGATATCACTGGTCAGAGGTAATGTCGCATTAGCTAAGTCAGAGCTGGTGCTCGGGACTGTTTCTATTGGGATATACCCTGTTACTGTTGGCTCCGTAGCAATTGGATCGGAAGATATTTTAGGGACCACCGTTTCGATGTCTGTTTCAACATTGGTTGGCTCGGGAAAAGGTAAGGTACCGTCAGAATCGGAGTGAAGTTCCCAGGTTTGAATAGTTGCGGGTGAGTTGCAACTCAACCGCCTCGTCGCGTGGCTGTGATCCACGTTACGGAAGTCTGTTAGGACAAAATAGGAAATACTACATTATCTTCCGTACTACTTTCGTAGCAGTTAATTTTCAATGACGTCTACGTCATTTTAGCATTTTTAAGTCATTGGGCGTAATCACGTTACGACACGAGACTAATGAACACTATCAGCCGTGATCACGTCACGGAGAATAGCGGGTAGTGTACCGCTTAGCGGAATAACTAGACAGGTTATCAGCCGTGATCGCATCACGGAGTATAACCAACATCAATACCCGTAAAGGGTAGGTATTTGTAACCATCCGCTGTGATCACGTCACAGGGAATAGTATTTTTGCCCAATTATGTACATCAAACTACCTATTATAACTCCGTGGGCGAGTGTTAAGAGTAGACGTGTCGATCATTTTCTAAACAAATTTTTATAATAGTGAATTTCAAAATTAAACCTTATTAATACTAAGCGTGCGGTAAATAGTAAACTGTGGAGTGTACGTGGTTTTGTGATCTTATCGAATTGCGCGGTAGCCGCTTTTCGCCTCCCTTGCGGGGAAAATAAGACGGACAGTGATTTTTTGTCCCGCTCGTACGCTCTCGATACGGTGCGGATGCACGGGTCTTCTTCCTCTTGGAGGGAGGTGTACGGGCTTATGAGGCAGAGCCTCTTGCCCGGGCTTCTTCTCAGTTGGGCGACTACCCAACCGGTCAATTTGGTGCAAGGGGGGGTATTCCCCTTGTTTTGGGTTTGTTGGCCGCCGGTCTGTCTCGGCGCCCTCGCCAGCGCTTCTTTACCGCCCTCGGCGCGGTACTAGCCCGCCGAGTGGGACCCCGTTCGGGGAGGCCCGACGAGCGACCAGCGAGCGGGCGGCATCCTGCGGCGAGGGAGCGGTGGTTAGACCAGCGTCGCCAGAGAGTTTGAGTTGGCTGCGGATTAGTGCAGGAAGGGGGTGAAGCGGCAGAGGCATGTTTGTGACCACCGCGCCCCAACAGGTTGTAATCTGTTAGGGCGCGATGATCCCAAGCTATTTGGTTTAAGCTAGTAAGCGAGTAAGCGGTTTGGGTTTAAAAGCAGGGGGGGGGGGGTTGCATCGGCGAATGGGTGCGCGCTCAACCCGTCTGTGGGGACGGGGAGCGCAGCATCTCCCGCGGAAGCGGTCTTCCTTCTGGTGGTCTGGCTTCGTGTGGGGCGATCTGTTGCAAGTGAGGGTGCCGCCCGTGGTCGGCGCGGTCGAACATTCGCCGCGACAGCGACCGGACGAACTGGTCAATGGTCGGCAGCCTTAGGACTCGCGCAATAACGTCATTTCGGACGTATCGTCCGGCATTGACTATAGCGCGTAGACATTTATTTTGTACGGTTTGGAGGCGGCGTTTTTGGGAGCCTGATAGTAACTGATACCAGGCAGGGGCTGCATAGGTGAGGCGAGACCGGAAGTACGTTGTGTAGATCCTGGTTTTGGTTTTGATGGGGAGGCGGGAGGCTAGGACCGGTCGAAGCATGGCTCGCGCGGCTTGGGCTTGCTGCACGGCATGGTTTGCCTGGGGCACCATTTGCAGTGACCGGTCGATGCGGCAGCCAAGGTAGGGTACCGTGTTTTTCCACTGTACGTCTCGGCCTCGCAGTTGGAGTGGTGGCGGGAGATTTAACCTTGTGCCTGTGCAGATGGAGGCCGTCTTAGCCACATTGACGGCCATCTTCCATTTGTCCAGCCATTCGGGGATTATGTTCAGTATACGCTGAATTTTTTTGGCTGCAAGTGCTGGGCTGCGCGACGATGAGAAGTAGGCGCTGTCGTCGGCGAAGAGAGCCAGTAGCACGTCAATTTCCCAGTCCTGTAGGCGACCCTCCAGCGTCGGTATGTCGTTCGTGAAGATCGCATACAGCACTGGGGACAGGCAGCTGCCCTGTGGTACGCCGGCTGTGATGGGATGGCAGGAGGACCTTTTGCCTTCTACTGCCACATAAAACACTCTGTTGCTGAGGAAGGAGGCTGTTAGGTTGATCAGGGCCGGTGGGATGTCGGTGTTCATGAGTTTCCTGGTGAGTCCGCTGTGCCAGACACGGTCGAAGGCCTTTTCGACATCCAGGAAGACTCCGACCGTATGGCGGCCCCTGTTGCGCTCGGTTGTCAGGTGGTGGATGATTCTGGTCAGCTGGAGCGTCGTCGAGTGCTCGCTGCGGAAGCCATACTGCTCTTCGCGCAGTTTGACATGCGGCTGTAGCCTCCGCAGGAGTAGGCGCTCAAACAGCTTGGCTGGGTGAGGCAGTAGGGTGATGGGGCGTTGGCTTGATGGAAGGCGGCGATCCTTCCCGGGCTTTGGAATTGTGATCACCTTCCCGATCTTCCAGGCCTCGGGAAAGTGACCCGTGCGCAGTGTCCCATTGAACAGTCTTGTTAGTCCAACGAGGCATCTGCGCGGCAGTTTTTTGAGTGCAGCTGTCGGAATACCGTCCGGTCCTGGCACTTTCCGTGAGGGGAGGCGGGCAATGGCTCTTACCACTTCTTTCGGCGATATGAATGCATCGCCGGGGAGCGGTGGGTGCGGGGCGTTTAGGAATTCCTCCACCTCAGCCTCCACTTTTCGGTGGTGTTCCGTTTGGGTGGTGGCAGCTGGGTGGGGTTTGAATTGTTCTTCTAAGTGGGCAGCCAGGATGTTCGCTTTTTCAGCAGCGTCCCAGCAGCGCCTGCCGGTGGAGTCTAGGAGGGGGTAGGCCGGGTCCTTGGAGCGAGTCAGTTGTCGATTGAGGCGATACAAACAAGTATCGCTCTCACTCGCCCGGTCAATTGTGGTTTCCCAGGCGGCGCCGCGGTGTTCCTTCACGGCGACCGACAGCCTCTCACTGAGCTGGTTGAGGTCGGTCTTGACCCTGGGGCAGCGGGTGCGGGCCCACAGCTTCATCAAGTCGCGTTTGTTCCTTATTTGCTTTTGCAGCGGGGTTGGTAGTGGTGGGCGACGGTGGCTGGTTTGCAGAGGTTTTGTAGTTGCGGCGCTGGTCAGAGCCCCGGTGATGGCCTTGGTAATGTGGGTTGCTGCTTCTTCGACTTCTGATGGCGTTGACCTTCCCGGCTGTAGTTCGAGAGGGCCTCCGCAAACTTATCCCAGTTTGTTCTTGGTTGGGGTTCTTGTGGGGCGGTGAAGATGCCGTTTTGGCCCAGGGTTATTAGGATGGGGAGGTGCTGCGTGTTGGTGTCATACAGCACCTCCACACTCAGCGGGCAAGGCAGTCCACGGTGGGCAACAATGTCAAGCACGTCGGGCCAGTGGCGGTAGTTTGTTGGGACGTGTGTAGGTTGATTGGGGCCCACCACCGTGTAGTCGCGCTCTTCGGCGTCCTCCTGCAGTTTTCTGCCAGCGGGGTTCCACACTCGTGAGTTCCACACTGGGGACTTCGCATTCAGGTCTCCCGCCAGCAGTGTGGGAGTGTCGTCGCTGAATACGGCGTGGAGATCGGAGGGAACAAATGGCGCTGTTGGTGGGAGGTAGGCTGCATAGATTTTTAGTTCGGTGCCCGCCAATCTCAGTCGCACTCCGTTGGAGCGCGTGCTGTCGAAGGGTGGCAGTGCCAATTCGTCATGGACGACGTCTCGTCTCACCAAGACTGCGGTTCCGCGGTAGGGGACGCCGCTGGGGGAGAGTTCGTCTCGGCGGTAGGTAGTGTAGTTAGGTAATGTAAATTGTTTTCCCGGGCGTAGCTTGGTCTCGCCCAGGAGGATGATGTGTAGGTCCTGCAACTGGGCGAGATTTCGGAGCTCGTCTTTGTTAGCGCTGGTGAGGCCTCCGGGGTTCCAGTATACTATTCTAAGGGGCATGGCTGAATATAAATGGTATCAGGCCGATCAGGCCATTTACTAATGCGGGGCGAGCGTCCCCTCCGTTGAGATGTATGGTCATAGCTTCTTTGACCATTTGCGAGACGGGACGCCAGAAGGCTGTACGTTTGGTTCCGCTGCTGGTGGTGTTGTTGGGTTGCATAGGGCAGTGTTTGTTCTGTGGTATGGTGTGATTGGTGGATGTTGTCTTCGCCTGTCTGGTAGCGCACTGGTTCGGTTCGTACGGCCTGCGTGACTTGTGTGGCCTGCGCGGCCTGTGTGTTCTGCGCGGCCTGCGTAGTCTGCGCGGCCTGCGTGATCTGCGCGGCCTGCGTGATCTGCGCGGCCTGCGTGTTCTGCGCGGCCTGCGTGATATGTGCTGCCTGCGCGGCCTGCGTGGCCTGCGTGGCCCGCTCGGTCTCCGTGGCCAGGTTACAGGGGGCTTCTTCATGAACAGGGGGAAGGTTTTTACGTCCTCGACCTCGCCTTCTCCAGCGTCTTCGCGTGCTCGCGGGCGCCACAGTACGCTCCGTTGCTGGGTTCGCGGGGGGTTGCAAGGTTGCTATCGTCTGTGTTTGAGTGGTCTGGTGGGGGGCTTGGTGGTGGTGGGGCTGCGTTCCTGCGCTCAGTGGTCCCGGGTGGGGCTGGTGCGCATCTTGTTGGTTCATAGGGTGCTTCACAGGGTGCTGTCGCCGCGGCAGCTGGGGGTCCGTGGTGGCTGGTGGTGGATGCATATGTGGGGGGCGGGGCGGGAGCGGGGGTGCAGTTAGTTTGTCTCTCCTTCTCGCCTCTCGTCGGAATTCAGGGCATCGGCGGTCATTTGAGTCGCTGTTTTGTCCTGTTCTAGTGCATCACTTAAGACATTTAATTGTACCAGAGCAACATGGTTTTCGGCAAAATATGTCCACACAATCTAACCTGGCTTGTTTTAGCGCCGACTTGGCTGACGCTGTCGACGCTGGTGATCAAGTCGATGCCATCTACACCGACATCAGCAAGGCCTTCGATCGGGTTACTCACTCAAGGTTGCTTCAGAAGCTTTGTAATTTTGGATGCAGTGGAATAATGAAATGACTAGCCTCCTACTTATCAGGCAGAGTACAGAAAGTGGTAGTTTGTGGTCATGAGTCTAGAACATTTGGGGCATGTTCAGGCGTTCCTCAAGGTTCCCATTTGGGGCCAGTTCTTTACCTAATTTTTATTAATGATTTAGCCACTAAAATCTGTCATTCTAAATTCTATTTTTTTGCGGATGACTTAAAGATATTTAAGATTATTCGGTCGCCAGTAGATTCTATTCTTCTGCAGAGAGACCTAGGTGCTATTTCCGATTGGTCACTTGAGAACAGGCTACCTCTCAACATTGATAAATGTAAGCATATTAAGTTCACTAAAAAGAAGTCCCCGCTTAGAACTTTATATTCAATAAATGGCCATGTTCTGGAAGAGGTTAGTCAAATAAGAGATCTTGGTATTGTAATTGATTCTAAACTATCATTCAATCCACATATCGATGTTATTATTAATAGATCGTTTCGAATGTTGAGATTTGTTTGGAGGAACTGCAAGGGTTTTAAAAGTATTTCTGCGCTTGGAATATTGTTCTAGTGTCTGGAATCCACAATACGAAAACCATATATCCAGAATTGAGAGAATACAGAAACGTTTCATGTTCTTCTTAACGGTCCACCAGGGGAAATTGTCACAGCTTACCTCGTACAAGAAGCGATTGTCCCACTATAAAATGTTCACACTCCGGGATCGTCGATGGATGTCAGACCAAATATTTCTTTTTAAAATTGTAAGGGGGTTAATCGATTGCCCATACTTGTTGAACATGGTATCTTTCTCTGTGCCTAGACGCAATGCCAGATTGATTAATTTTAGACCGTTCGCACTTAAAAGTATCGGAACGAATGTAGGTAGTAATGAAATAGTTTATAGACTGTGCAGGGAACATAACAAACTATGTAACTTCGAAAATTGTGCTGACATACTACACTGTTCTTTATTACAATATAAAAAATATTTGTATAATATATTAAATACGTCTTCTTGCCATTTACACCAACAATCATTATTTAGTTGTTGAATTTTAGTGGTGGTAGATATAGATTTATTTTTTAATTAAGACCGATCGATTCTACTGTGAACATAAGTTTGCCTGTTATTGGATTTACATTTAAGTGTTTACTATTTTTCATGTAATATTTAATGTACCAAAAAGTGTAAATCTGTTGGCAAATAAATAAAAATAAAAATAAAATAAAAAATTTGCCGTGTGGTTCCCCTGGCAGTTTGCGCAGGTTGGCGGCTGCTCACGTGGGCGGGGGCAATCGGCGGCCGCGAGTTCCTCGCCACAGCGCACGCATCGTGCAGTGCGATGGCAATTTGCCGATGCGTGGCCGAAAGCCTGGCACCTGTGGCACTGCGGGGGGCCGGCTCGGCCTCTCCATGCCTCGACCGTGACGCCCGGGAGGCAGAGGAGCTCGTCTGTGGCGTATAGCCTGGTCAGTTCTTCCTGTGTCTGATGAGTGAGCTGCACGAAAAACAGGCATCCTGGCCGGTCTCTCTTCGCGGGGATGTGGCGGCAGTGGGTAACTCGGTAGCCCAATTCAGTGAGCGCCTCCCCGATTTCTTTCGGGGGGGTGTCCGCCGGTAGGCCCCTGATGGCTACTTTGGTGGGCAGCTCGTCCGCCGGAGTGTAGCAGACGAACTGCACTCCGGGGTCCTCCTGGCTGACAGTGATCAGGTACCTCTGGACGGCCCTGAATTCGTCTGCGCTGTGAGGGAGGAAGCGTACACCCGACTTAAACGCCCTTGCGTTTGGGGTGTGCCCTAGTAGGGTCTTAAGTCGGGCCAAGTGGGTCGTCCAGTTGGGGAGCCTTTCCACGATGATGGGCGGGTAGGAGCTCCTGGGCGCGGACTCACGTGGTTGGGCGCCTTGGGCCTGGGCAGGCGGAGGCGGCTGTAGTGGGTGTGAGGAGTGGGGTGGCGATGGGCGAGCAGGCTGAGCAGGAAACACCCATCTTGTGCCTCTTATTCGACTCATCATACGAGTCGTCCGAGTCCGGGCGCGGACAAATCGCGGCTCTGTCCTCCTTTACCGGAGTGGCACGGGTGGTTGGTATGGACGTTGTGGTAGTAGCAGCGGTAGTAAGCGTTGTGGGGGCGGGCGTCGCGGCGGCGGGCGGCGCGACGGCAGGCGTCGCGCTAGTGTGCGCCTCGGCGTCAGGTGTCGCGGCGCCAGGCGCCGCGGCGGCTCGCACACCGGAGGCAGTCGCCGCGGCGGCAGGCAGGCAGGCGACAGGCGTCGCGGCGGCGGGCAAATAGGCGGTAGGCGTCGGTAGGCGTCGCGCGGCGAGCAGATAGGTAGTGGGCGCCGCGTCGTCGGGCGCGTAGGCTCCCGGTGATGCTGACGACGCGGCGGCGGGTACACAGGCAGCGGGCGCCGCGGCAGCTAGCGTCGCGACGGCGGGCGCCCCAGCGGCCGGCGCCGTGGCGACATGCGCACACGCGGCAGGCGCCGCGGCGACGGGCACGTAAGCGATCGGCTTCGTGGTAGCGGGCACATAGGTAGTAGGCGTCGCGGCGGCTGGCACGCAGGTGGCAGGCGTCGCGACGACGGGCACGTGGGCGATCGGCTTCGCGGTATCGGGGACATAGATAGTCGGCGTCGCGGCAGGCGCCGCTACGGCTGGCGCGTATGCGACGGCAGGTGTGTCGACAGCCGGGGAGTTGTCGGTCGCAAATGTAGGCGTCGCGGCGGCGGGGGTCGCGTCGGTTATT
This sequence comes from Blastobasis lacticolella, assembly GCA_905147135.1. NCBI lineage: Eukaryota > Metazoa > Arthropoda > Insecta > Lepidoptera > Blastobasidae > Blastobasis > Blastobasis lacticolella. Next base: position 13,700,196 of record LR990059.1, read on the forward strand.
GTCGCGGTGAGCGGTGCTGGCGCTCCAGCAGCCAGTTTGGACGGCGCGAGCGGGCGCAGCTTCGGTCGCGGCGTTTAACGACGCTCCGGCTTCCGCACGGGCGGCGCGAGCGTTCCTACGTGTTGTTCGGGTGGGTTTGGGGATAGGATACTGTCCACTGATGGTAACTCGCACCCTAGGCGCGGTGGTCAGGTCTATCACGGGCGTTGTAGTCGTGGTCGTTGACGTCGGGGCACTCGTGGCCACGACCGACGACGACGCAGGGGTCGGTATTGCCGGGGTTTGTGACGCGCGAGTATCCCGGGCGGGCGATGACGCGTACCGATAATGCGCGGCGGTAACCGTTTCTCCCGAAGTTACGGCGCGGACTACCTCGGGATAAATTTCACCTACCGTGCCAAGGTATGTTATTCCTTCCTGGAACAGGTGGCGGGCGACAACCGGGCGTTGACGCAGCGGGAGGCGGCTGGGGCGGGAGCGGCGCGGCTGCACGGGAGCGGGAGACTCGTGCAGCCCCGGCGATCCCGATGCAGTCGGTGGCAGGTTATCTGCCATGCCGTTATGAATCCAGATTCTGTTTTTGTGGCGCGATAAGACGCGACGCGCACGCGCACTCGCCGACTCCTGGCTCCCCTCGGCGCGTGCAATCCAGCCAGGCGATTCCCGTGAGGGATGCCCAGCCGAGACGTCTGCGAACGGGTATGCCGGGAGACCGGTGAGGGTTGATTTGAGAGCGACAGTTGCGGCGGCGGGCTTGCACTACGCACTTACGCGGTGTAAGTAGGCAGTAGCAAAAAAATTGTTTTCGCGGCGCGGTATCGCAGCGTGGACACGTCCGAACGGTCGGGCGCGCAGCGCGTTATACGGTGCGGTGGAAGCGCTTGCGCAGTAAATACCTACACCGCAACTTGTTTACATTATGAACGTACAAAGATCTCCGACGACTGGAAGTGGCCGACTCTGTGGTATGTCCGGGTCGCAACCTGACTTGAGACTTTCAACTAACATGGAAACTGAAATGAATAAGTGTACATTTAGGAGCAAACGCAAACATGGAGATGACATATCATCGAAATTTGAAGATTTTGAAGAAAAAATTACATCTTTACTAACTAACTTCACTAAAACACAAAAGGAACAAATGGATGCAATTTTCCAGGACGTGTCATCCATAAAAGCCCAAGTAGGTCAAATCAAAACAACCACTGATCAACTAGTCCTCGAACAACTAAAAATCAAAGTAGAAATTGCCAATATAACAAACTTTAAAACTGATACTGAACAAAAAATTTCTTCGATACAGAATGATATTGAAATTTTAAAAACTGCATCACCCATTTTGTCGGAGTCTCAGCTACCATATGAAAACATGATATCCGAACTACATGAACGATCTCAACGGGTAAAAAATGTCACTGTGCAAGGAATACCAGAACTTCACAAAGGACAAAGGAGCGTTCAGAAAGATCTCAACATGACAGCACATCAGTAATGGATGTAATAAGGTCGGTGGCACCAATATCCGAAGAGCCCATAAAAATAATAAGACTGGGAAAATATGTACCAAATAAAGCTCGTGCTTTGAAAGTCTGTTTTTCAAAACAAGAAATAGCAAAAGAAATCTTACGAAATAGAACTAAAATTACAAAAGACTCCATAAAAATATTTTCTGACTCAACGCCGTGCCAACAAAAGTATATTCTTAAATTAAGAGAAGAATTAAAAACTCGAACTGAAAATGGCGAAGAAAACTTGTCAATAAAATATATAAAAGGTATCCCTGAAATAATAACATTCCCATCAAAAAACTAAATTTAAGCACAACGAACTTGGCTGACATTGACGATGCATCGGGCAATATAACGTACAATATTACGAACAATTACGTTAATTTGGTCAAGGACAAGAAATCCCTAAAATGTTTCTATGCTAATGTGAAGAGCATTGTAAAACCCGGTAAACTTGACGAACTAAAAGGTATCCTTAAATCATTTGAAAATAATATTGTACATGTAGTGATACTTACCGAAACTTGGATAAAAACGGAAGATGAAGCAAAAAAACTAAAGCTACAGAATTATTCACACTATTACAGTTTCAGGACTAACACTAGAGGTGGAGGAACGTCCATCTACGTTCATAACAATCTAAAACATAACCTAATTGAAAATATCTGTGAAAATGATGATTATCACTACCTGTGGATACATATAGATAAATTCTGTCTAGATGTTGGTGCTATATACAGGCCAGAGAGGCCAAGATTATCCGAGTTTCTAGAAACGTATTCTTCGCAGCTTTCTAAACGGAAACGAGCAGTCGTATTTGGAGATTTTAACCTAGATCTGCTTCAAGCCAAAAAGACAATTCATGATTACAAAGACGTACTAAAAGATAATAGCTTCATATTATTAAACAAGACAGAAGAACGGCACTGTACTCGGGAAACAGAAACTTCTAAAACAATAATAGATCATGTTTGCACTAACCTAAAATATAATAAATTCCATATGAGCATTGTAGAATCCGCAATGTCGGATCATAAACAAATCTACCTCGAAATACACAAATTTAAACCAAAACCAATCAAAAGAATCCAATACCAAGCAACAGATTACAAGAAACTTTACAAACTAGTAAAGGAAATGGGACCGTTGGAAAGTGGCAGATATGAAGATTTAGAACAAAGATTAATATCAGCAATAACTGAAAGCAGAATAACAAAAACTAAAGTACAAAACCTACCTCGAAGTGATTGGATTAACAAGAACATAATATCCGCAATCAATGATAGAAACCTGCTCTGGCAGAAACACAAAGCTACCCCTAGCGACGAGAAAGTGCATAAGGAGTTCAAAGATCAAAGAAAAAAGTGGTCGATATTATACAAAACACCAATAGTAGCTACTACAATAAAGCCTTCAAAAAATGTGAGAAAAGTCCTCTAAAAATATGGAGCTTAATTAAAGAATTAGCAAGCAATAAAAGCAAATCTAACTGTGCACCATCAAAGTTGCGTACACCCCAAGGCACAATAACCAAAGACCCAAAATTGATTTGCCAAAGTTTCAATTCATTCTTCTCTACTACTGGAGAAAGCCTAGCATTAAAAATCACACAAAACCTAAGTAAAGATAACACAAACACTCACCCCGATAAAGTTACTCAGGACACTGCAACAAAACTATCCATAATTACACATACCACAGCAATAGAAGTCAGTAAAATAATTGATACTCTTAATATAAATACTAGCTGTGGTATCGACTTAATAAGCACTAAAATAATAAAATGTCTTAAATATCTTGTTGCCCCTGACATAGCGCAGTGTTTAAACAATTGACTAGACCTAGGGGTTTTTCCAAATGCTCTTAAGCTTGCAAAAGTGACCCCCATATATAAGACTGGTAGTAGATCTGACCCAGGAAACTATAGACCTATCTCGGTTTTGCCAATATTATCAAAAATATACGAGAAGATAATTTACAGTAGACTATTTACTTACCTGTCATCGATTAACTTTTTATTTCCGAAACAATACGGATTTCGACCTGCTTCGAATACACTGAGCGCAGCTGTTGACCTTGTAACCAAACTTAAAAACAATATAGATCAGAAAAATTTAGCTCTAGGCTTATTTATTGATTTAAAAAAAGCATTCGATACTGTAAGTCATATGCTGCTACTGGGAAAGCTGAGGCAGATCGGAATCACTGGAACCGCCTACGATATTATGGAGTCCTATCTTTCAAACCGACACCAAGTTGTCAAAATTGAAAACATTGTTTCGGAGCCGGAACTGGTTACCTATGGCGTTCCTCAGGGCTCTATCCTGGGACCACTATTCTTCCTGATTTACATCAATGACATCCACAAACTACCTTTAAATGGAGACATATCTTTATACGCAGATGATACAAGTCTTTTTTACTTTGGCAAGTCAATTGAAACCATATCACAACAAGCAAATGACGATCTAAAAGTCCTGAACACTTGGTTCCAAGACAATTTACTGACAATTAATGCGACCAAAAGTAATTATATAGTATTTGCGGCTAAAAACAAAATAATTCCTCAATTTCAACCACTAACAATCAATGGAGAAGTTCTAAGTAAGGTCTCTTCGGAAAAGTATCTAGGCCTGTTACTTGATAGTAAATTGTCGTGGAAACCTCACCTGGAAAAACTATGTTCCAAGTTGTCACAACTTGCTGGTACAGTCCGCCCTATTGTGCGCTGTTTACCGAAGCGAGTGCGGTATATTATTTAGAATTCCCTAATTAAACCACACCTAGACTATCTCGTGGAAATATGGGGTACCACCGCTAAAACCAACCTAAATAGACTACAAGTAGCTCAAAATAAAATTGTCAAACTATTATTCCACTACGACTACCATGCCACTTCCAGTCAAGTCTATAGCGAAACTAAAATTATGACAATCACACAGACTTATAAATACACTACATGCATATTAATAAGAAAAATATTACACAAAAAGATACATACACATATTACCTTCACTACAAACATCCAAGTACAACATAGACTCACTAGAAGATCCCATAATATTTGTTTACGACCACCTCGAACAAATTATGGAAAAAAGAACCTTACTTTTGAAGGCGCACAGTTATATAACTGTCTTCCAAAGGACATAAAAGACATTCAATCGCTTCCGTTATTAAAAAAAAGTCTCCGACATCATGTTTTAAAGGATTTTTCAACCGTTGAATAAGAATATCTATGATGTATGAAATATGAAAAACGCGGGTAGACTAAAATACCATGTTTGGAATGTTAGCTTTTGTTTACGTTAGTATCAATATTCTGTGTATGTGCCGAGTCAACGCTTTAGTAACATTCAATGTACCTATTTAGCTTACAATTATCTAACCTCAACGCTCATTCAAGATAATTATTATATAAGTTAACTATATTTTCCAATGTAAGCGAAATTGTATTTCTTTTTTGGAAAAATAAATTTCTATAATCACATTATTCACGATTTTGACGAATAAGTAGGTATACAACTAGTTAAGTTTCGCCCCCATTGTTATACGCTACTGAAGGTAGCTTGTAAAAGTATTATCGACCTAGTTAGTTTATACAACATAATTCTATTATGTTGTGTGAGTAACCGGAGTGTATCATCTAGAACAAGCGTTGCATACAAATTCACGACTTACCCTCATCCGAGGTAGTATCCGAAGAATAATTTCGTAATTGATCTTCTAATCACCTAATTTTCTTACGAATATGTTTACTTTTACGATGTTTACGTTTTCCCATGTTCACTTTGTATAACACTAAAAAAAAATGTTTAACTGTTTGAGAATTCACTGAAAAACAATTTATTTATTTTATTAGGTGTTGCGATGCTCGCACAAGAAATACGAATGACGCAAGATAGGGGCACCGCCACCGGCCAGTGCGGAGGCGGAAGGAACTAAACCTTTTTTTTCTAGTTCTCTGAATATTGTGCGATGCCTAGTACATTGAGAAGTGGACTACCAAGTGAAGTAAAGAATAAACCTCGAGGATGCAACGTCGTAGTATAATAGCTTTTGCCCGCTACTTTGGAACGAGCACTTTTTACGTTGTCCTGTTCTTTTCAACAAGAGGTAGCTACTTACCCAGTACCCACAGTAATTTGCAAAAATACATTCTAACAGACGATTTTAATTTTTTTTATACTAGACCTTCAGTCTCTACAGCGGTGCCAAATTGACTATCGATATATCGAAGCACTGAAGTGTTTGTACGAAAACGTCACGATGTCAGTTCGTCTCCAGGATAAGACCACAGAACCTATTCAGCTGCAGCGAGGTGTTAGACAAGGTGATGTCATATCACCGAAATTGTTCGCCGCTGCACTGAAGGATATATTTAGGCTTCTGGACTGGGACGGACTTGGCATCAATATCAACGGCGAGTACCTCACTCACCTCAGATTTGCTGACGATGTCGTAGTCATGGCTGAAACCCTGGAAGACTTGAGTAAGACGAAATTTATGTCGAATGTCCATATTGTGCCTACTCCAGTGACATTTGGAACCACTCCACTTGAAGTTGTTGATGACTATACAAACTTAGGACAAATAGTGTAGCTAGGTAGGTCCAATTTCGAGAAAGAGGTCAATCGACGAATCCAACTCGGTTGGGCAGCGTTCGGGAAGCTACGCCACATATTTTCGTCCCAATTACCGCAGTGTCTAAAGACGAAGGTCTTTGACCAATGTGTGTTGCCAGTGATGACTTACGGAACTAAAACGTGGCCGCTCACTAGGCCTTATAAGAAAGCTCACTGTTACGCAAAGGGCAATCGAACCAAGACCAACAACATAGCTCTATGGATTGCCAGACTGAAGTGGCAGTGGGCAGGGCACATAACTCGAAGAACAGATGGCCGATGGGGCAGTAAAGTTCTCGAGTGGCGACCACGTACCAAAAGGCGCAGCGTGGGTAGGCCTCCTACAAGGTGGACCGACGACCTGGTAAGGATCGCAGGTACCAGCTGGATGCGGCCTTTGTGGAGGCCTATGCCCAGCAGTGGGCGTCTTCTGGCCTATATGATGAGACCTGCCATTAACCTGCTTGTTTAAGCTTTCGTTTGATATATGAATCTCTTTCTAATACAGCGTTACAATGGCACAAAAAAAATAAAACCGAAAATAAAAATTAATTTCTATTTCTTGATAGGATCACAGTAACTCTACAAAAACTTGTCTAAAGGTGTAGTTTTATTATATTTGATTGAGATAATCAAAATTGAAATAACATGTTGAGTTATTTTTTAATTATTTTTTTTGACCCGATTATAAGCAAACTTTGAATTTTTTTTCCACAAAAACTACAAGCCATATCGTTTTCGGAGTTTTACTCTGATGTGTGTGATGGTAATAACTATTGTATTCCTCAATAAAACTAAGGTGAGACAAAATGAGGGACTTTGACACACTGTGCAGCCTTAGCATGATCAATTAAAACATAATTATTTTTCACAAGTTCCACTATCATCAAAATAGACTCTACCCATTGCGACCGGTTTCTAATAAATCATCATCAGTATCTTCGTTATCATCAATAATATATTATCATATGTCACAAACTGGCCAAAGCAAGTGTACAAACTGGCTCCAGACCTCTCCTATGAAACTGTTGAGTGCCCAATTCATCCTCCAAATTAGTTACCTGCTATCCTACGTTTTACCAAATACATAGCACAGTGCAATACACAAAACACATACATTAGTATAAAATAATGCTATACAATGCTATTAGCTTGTTAGTCCAATGTTTATTTATTTATTTATTATTCAAAAGTACTGTTTCGCAAAATGAACATTATTTCCGCTAGCTGGTAGTTTAGCACAGGCTGCCACCTACTTTACCTACAGCTTGATCAATTGTGTATAACTAAGTACTTGCTCAATAAATATTGTATTATTAGCATGAAATTCCATTAAGAATACACTACACAAACAATTATCTAAACCTAAGTAGATCTATTTTTGACTTCACCTTTAGTGTAAAATCACTAAACACCCAAATCATCATCGTCCACCTGCTCCATCTCAAAAACCTAAATATCTTAAGGCTCTTGACAAAATGTTGATAGAGATGCACAAAAGTATTGAGTAATTATTTCACACTTTACCATTATGCTCCTACATCCAATTCAATGTTTGTATGCCTCCAATAAGGCTAAACATGGTGTGGTGATACAAAACAACATGCTGTTTCCAACAAAGACTACTATGAACCACTTGGGCAGGGAGAATCCGCGCAGCAGCAGGGTCACAATTTAACTGTCACAGCGGTCACAACATTATTATGGATTTATGATAACACCAGCAACATAATATTAAAGAGTGTAAGTAGGCAAGTACATACCAAATGGTCCAAATCAATACTTAAATTCAATTTGAAACTTCTTCATCATAATTTTTTGTAAATAATTTACTTGCTGCTACAATATTAATTGTTTGTATTAAGCTCTGCACAAATAGCTATGGGTGCCACGGTATTGACACTCCCAGAGAGTTTCGTTTGGAATAAAAATAAGCTCCATGGAAATCTAAGAATTAGAATTGCTTATTTATTTTATAGGTTTCTTAATGACAAGAAAACTTGAAACATGAAGTTAAATGTAATCATGACTAACTATGTAAATCAGTATTACATTATAGTATCTGCATACATACACCACACATATTCCAAATAAAGAATTAAATAAAAACACAAATACAACCCGTGCAATAAAATTTCAAATCAGTCTCCTCAAACCGTTCCAACATGGGAACGATGGGAATCCAACCCAAATCCCTTGGCATAGCCTCTTAGAAACATAATTATACTATTCGGCTCTGACAGGGCCTATCCCAACAATCAAAAGGTAGGTTAATACATCTTAATCTTCAACTTATTACATCATTCTGCTATTATGAAATTAAATTAAATGTATAAAATTCTCTTGGATATTTACTGAAATAATCAAATCAATATAGGTACCATGATTAGGTATATTGAATGGTTTGGGAGCACATTCAAAAGGAGCACAATTTAAGATGGTAGGCTCTGTACCTGTACGGCAGGATTTATAAAAATGGGACCAATTAAACTGTTGATACGGGACAATATAATAAAATAGCATTTGACACCGGACTTGAATACCATAGTTACCACAATTATAAACCTTATACTTTGTTTTGTTGATCTCGTACACGATATGATCACAATGAGGGGAACCTCTCATTACTTTCTCTTCCTTGTAGGCATGAGCCATTTGACAACAACATGATTTGCTCTCTGTTTTATTGTAGCGGGACTCGTATACATCAAATAATCGAGAGAGAGGAATCAGACGTCCAGTGGTAACCAGTTGTCTGTTGGTAAGACTCACCTTCCACAGGAACGACCTCACTTTGGTGTGATTATCATATTCAGATTTCATCAGATCCCACTTCTGATATCGGCGCCCTAGAGTCTAGATAGCCGACATCATTATAATTGGATCTATCATCATCATTTTAACATCAGGGCCGACTTTTTAGGCGCGGCGCGTGAGGGCCCGCGGACCACCACGACACAAACTTACAACGACGTTAGTTTAAAGGCTATGGTATTGGTATTCGTGACTTCTATAGGAATTCCTCGTGGGTGCTTGATTTCTGGTGTTAATCAAAACAAGAGCATCACAGCGCACAATAATGCGTGCGCGAGTTGCCATTGTTAACTAACCACAGACAAACAAACAAGGACCAGCTAAAGAGTATCTAACCGATAGACATCTTATCACGACCAATAACTCGATGCGCCGTCATACTAATACATTATTAGTCCTATATACTATCTTAAAAGTAAATACCTGTATAGAACAGCAGTTCAGACCCATGGACTTTTGTCATTTACATATTCAGATATACTATAATAACTTTTTTGACATAATTTGTTTTTTATAGCGACTTTAAATTTATTCAATGGTAAATTCTGAATATCTGTTGTAACCTTATTATGAAAGCGTACACATTGACCCATAAATGATTTGTGGACTTTGACTAGACGACAAGCACCAGCAACAAGATTATCTTTATTTCTCGTATTAATATTATGAACATCACTATTCTTCTTAAATAAGTGTATGTTTATGAACGTACATTAAGTTCTCATATATATATATATATATAAACACGGTAAATGTTGATCTTTCGAGACGTAAGATCAGTTAATTGTTGATCCAAAAACAAATGTTGATCCGGAGGCCTTATGTTGATCCATTACGCTTTTTCTCATACTGATGTGGCTCCGAACGGATCAACATTTGGCATTTTTGTCATGTGACTTGACTACCAATAACGCTTGTCAAATGTGGCTCCAATATACAAATCCGCTCCTTTAAATGTTGATCCGATTCAAACGGACCAATCACGATGAAGCACTTTATTACTTCCTCCGTGATTGGCCGATGGAGGTCAATACAACGTTGCCGTTCCGCTTACTACAGTTGTTGATGTCCGTTGTGAATCGAAAATCGAACTTTTAATATCAATTTAAGAAAGTACGGGGTGTAAGGGACAGCCCTCCGCAAACTGAAACGGTGAACTCAGACCATCAAACCGAACAACTTTCATAATGGGGCCTACCTCAGGAAACGCGAACAAAAATCAGCTGTCCCATACATTTGAGTCGAGTAGGTACAGCAGTTTTGTATGGACCAGACACTCAACTATAGACCAGATACCAGAGATGACAGTCATTGTTCTCATAGATCCCGTCGGAGTAGAGTAACGAAACTTGGAGGGTGTATAGGGCCATGTCCGAGCCATACCAGAAAACCTTCGGGAGGTCGACTCCTGACCGTCGGGGTCAACGGCCCGCGGAAACTATGACAGTTAGGGTCATGGGCCCTGAACTATATTGTAAAGAAGCCTGGTCAGATTTTCGGGGCGGTGAAAAAAATGGCGGAATCCAAGATGGCCACCATACAAATTTCAAACGGAAAGAGATAGGGCACATTGCTTGTAGAACCGATGGCCGATGGGGCCGAAAGTTCTCGAGTGGCTACCACGTACCGGAAAGCACAGCGTGGGTAGGCCCCCCACTCGGTGGACCGACGACCTGGTGAAGGCGGCGGGAATCCATTGGATGAGGGCAGCGCAGGACCGGTCGTTATGGCGATCCTTGGGGGGGAGGGGGGGGGGGGCTATGTCCAGCAGTGGACGTCCATCGGCTGAGATGATGAGGTACTAAATCGTGCATAGCTAAAAATCGAATATACCGGATTGGTCCAGACATCCTGACGGTCACCAGAACTCGACTCTAATGTATGGGAAAGCTGTTTTTTTTTCGCGATTTCGATAATGATATCTTAGAGAAAGTTTTTCCATTTGATGGTCTGATCATCCCCTTAAAATAGTTTCAGCTAATTTTGTTAGACCTTATACAGGGTGTTAAATTAAATGGGACACTTTACCTAAAGGGGTGCTTCAGACCGTCAAACTGAAAAACTTTTTTTTACGGGACCAATATCGAAATTGCGAAAAAAATATCTGCTGTCCCATACATTTCATTCGAGTTTATGTTTGTAGTTTTGTATTTCTTTGTTCGTAGCAATGCAACGATTTGCAGTAGGTGTTCGCGCCTTTTTTTCTTTTTTTTTTGTTCTTTACTCTTGGTGGTCAGTTCTATTTTTGAATAAAGTTCTTTTTGGTGCAGGTCTCAATGATAAGTTTTCATACTAATTTTAATTTGCGGTCGTAGTAAATACTAAATAATATGTGGACGCGGTTCTAAATTCAAACGTCATTATTGACTAGCGGGTTTATAATGAAATTCAGTACAATATTATTGCCCCTAGACAGAGGGCTATAATGATTTGCTTTATAGTTAGAGTTACATGACATATAACTGACCATTTTCGAGCGGGTGGTGTGAACATTTCTTTATACGGTGTAAGGGACGGGGACCCTTAAACTAAAACCATGGACTCAGACCATCATTTGAACAACTTGAAAAATGAAAAAATTTGACGTTCCATACAAAACTTCCGAACATACTGCCAATTTCGAATGAGAAATCGAATATTTTTAATTTCCGAGAAAAGTTTCTTTGAAAATGTTGTTCAGAATTATGGTCTGTCTCCATGGTTGACTCTGTCCCTTACACAAATAAATACGTCAATTTATTAACAACATTATGAACCTCAATAAATTCGGGATACGGTATATAGTTAATTTTTTATAATTTTTCTAAGTTTTTCTCGTGATGCCGTCATATTAGAGATTGAATAGTTCAAACTCTTTGCTTTGCGTAAAATAATTAAGAAAAAGAAAGTCACTCCATTGACATTAGAACCCAGTGTTGCCAGATGTGATTTCAGAAATTTCCCCAAATTCCATATTTTTATCCCCCAAAATGATACGTTTTGACTGTCTCCCCAAAACTGCACAAAACCATAGACATCACTTTGCTTACCTACTGAAAGGCACAGATATCGAACCATGATTGTTAGTCAGGCTATAAATAGCAGAACACCTTAGTTATATTTTTTTGAAAACTGATTTAGAAAACATTCGAAATTCTCCACTTTGATAATTTTTTCAAACGATTTCATTTCCCCAGATACCAAATTTTTCCCCATAATCGCGAAAAAAAATTATATCTGACAACCCTTACGTTGCCATTGACGTTTATATGACGTTTGTTTTTATTTACCAAAGACTTCGGATTTAAACCCATTCAGCCTCTGATATGACGTCATTTAGAGGTTAAATGAATGTCAAGTATTTTTTGTATTATTGTTAAAATATCCACCATCTCATAATTTTAAGAGTTTTAAATAAGAAAATAAGGTTTCTTAATGTAAATATAATCGTATAGTCGTATAATCGTGGACAAATTCACACAGCGCCATCTAGCCCCAAAGTAAGCAACGCTTGTGTTATGGGTGCTGGATAACTGATAAACTACTTATATACTTTTTTTAAATACATACTTATTATACATAGAACACCCAGACCCGTAACAGAAATTAAAATTCATCATTTTAATGTCTGCCCGGCCGGGAATCGAACCCGGGACCTCTTGCGTGGCAGACCGGCATGTTGACCACTGAACCACTCTGGTCGTCAAAAAATGTAAAATCTCGAAATGGTTTTAGAATCGGCATAGCTTAGGTTTTACTTTACATACCGAATTCTGACCAGCACTAGAGTGACAGGTAGATAGTTTGGCTGTCGGTTACCAACTTTCCACTGGTTTGCTATGGCTATACTGCCAAAATCTGCCATTTTATATTGCTATCCTGCCAGATACTGCCAGAATTTGAAAACGTCAACCGATCCTGCTAGAGGTCAAAATAAAGGGCTAAAAATGCCAAAAAGGCTGAAGCTCACAAAGCAATCAACGACTGGCTCAAAAGGATTCAAATTCCAGAGCCGTAAAAACCAATAAAAAAAAATTAAAATTATGACTTTACATGAATAACTTTGCAAAATTCTAATACGATACGACTCAAAGTTTAACTTGATGCCTAATTTGAACTCATTTGAAACTTATGACTTAAATCTAATTATTTGTAGATATAGTTAGTACGTAGTGGCACTTTAAAAACAATAAACTCGGTACTCACCACTATCCGATCCTGAAGAATCTGTTGCCATCGTGAACACGAAACATAAACGGCCAGGTTGCTTGAAAGCTCGGACCAGACTGACTCACGTAAAGTAAAATACAAACGCGACAGCATGTTGTCTCACTTTAACTTGAAGTAGGAACGTAATTTTTTTTTCATTTGCACAATAGCGCGTCGTTGCCGTACTTACCCTTCATATTCACCGCATATGTGGCTCCGGAGCCACATTTACCACTAAGTCTTTTAAAAATCGGAGCCACATTATGCGCTTGCGTATGATTTTTTTGACCGTTAGTGGATCAACAGTTACCTTAAAATTTTATGACGAGTTTATAGAAAACGGGTAAATGCACTTCCACTGACGTCACACGCTGAATTCATAAATTCGTGCTATACAGCTATATCTCAATCCGGAGTTGAATGTACACACAAAATAGGTGGATCAACATTTGTTCTAAATCAGAACTGGATCAACTTTTACCGTGAAAGGTAAATTATATATATGTCGGAGATGATCATGAGTCTCTTAGTCCATCTCTTTGGCCTGGATGTCGATTGGTGCGCCACCTGACGGGTGGCTTGCAACTATTATGACAACGTCACAAGCAGCATAGCGGCGACGGCAGTCGCAAGGATATTGGGACCAAGAACTAGAAATCATTCAAGAGCGAAGAAGCGTAAACCTTGATGCGTTAAAGAGATGCGTGAAAGCTCCAGAAAATAGAAACGTGAGTGCAGGATGTACTGTTAACAATGTGTAGGGAGTCAAGCTGTGCGCATGTGGCAACTAGCAAGAGCCCCGGCGCATCTCCCGCGGATCGGCCTGATGAGATTGGCCATGGGTGGTGGAGGGTTTTGTAAATAACCCGCGGGTTTCGGCTACAATTGTAAACTCGTAAATGTGGCTTTAATTTGACAATACATTCTTAAAACACTATAGATACCCCTTTATTGCTACGAAATCCCGATAAATACGTTCTGATGGCCATTACTCGCTCATGGGCGAGTCTTCTCCAGTCTTTCCCCAAAATCAGAAGTGGGATAGAGATCTTCACGTCCACAATGTTAATGCTCGATCTTATTTTTTTCATGCCAAATAAACTGCGTGTACGAAATGCTGAGCGGCGGATGATACGACGAAATGGCAAAAGTCTGGTGAAACACATGAGAGAGTGCTGGTTCGTGGTTGGTCCATAATTACGTACAATTTACAACCTACAAGGCATACACGCTGAAATTTTGCATTCGGTGAGTCGAACCATGTTTACTTGTGAGAGAATCGCTGTTTTCACAAATAATGTGTAACGAACTAAGATGAAAGTTACTAAGTACTGAGTTTCTATGCACCAACTTGGTGACGGAGTCTTGCAATCTGAAAATAATTGAACAATAGTTCTACGGTTTCATTATAAAGGATTACGAAGGGTTTTAGAAGGGTTATGTGTGGTAAAATAATCAACATCATTATAGAGATCAGGCCCGGTTTATGCCAGGGTACACTGAAATATGGCTTTTGAAAAACATTATTCACAAATGCGGTGTGGTAAAAAATTGATAAATGGCTACGACAAACCTAAAAAAATCAATAATTGTTACAAACAAAAATGGCCGATTTCGCACGAACAGCTGATGACACCCCATTCTTGACTTTTATGAAAAGTATAGGCAAAAGCAAAAGAGATTGGTACCTTATTTTATGGGCTAAGCGTATTCACTTTAGTTATGTGATCTACTTTGGTTCAATTTGGTTAAATACTTTGTCGATGATTAACAGCGTAACGTCTGCCGAGCAAGGTATGGTTAGTTTGATTGAATACTAGGTTTTACGTGATAATTTTATTTTCTCAAAGCTTGTTTCATGGTGATTAATTGTTATTAGGCGCAGAAATTCATTGTTATTTTATCTACCCCTTGGGGTTAGGTACCTTGGCTTACCGTGCCGATTGCCGAGTCACCAGATGCTAACTGTTTCAAGCTATGTACAAAAGCGTTGTATGTAAAAAAAGACAAGTACCTAATGATGATCTGGTTGTTTTGTGATTGCTCGATGGTTGGTACTATTGTTGTTTCCTTTGGTAATACGTGTCTCGTGGATAGGACATACATGACATGATTTTGTTGTTTTTGTAATGTAGAACTTTGAGTACCTAAGTACCTACCGTAAGGTTCCAATTCAGACTTATCATTAATACTGTAGTGTAACTACGTATTAGTATTTATTTTATATATTTAATCTGATAATAAACTAAATATAAGATTGTAAAATAGAAATAAATAATATGTATAGTATAATATAATATGATAAGCATTACAATAGTATTATAATAGTGTAACATAAAAGAACGTACACCGGACAGACCAACTACTTTTGTTAGTAGACGATTTTGTGACACGCGTGGCGGTAGTCGCAAAATCACATCTACCGGCTCCTACGCCGCGAACGCGGGTCGGTCCGGTCGGCAGTCCGCAGCCATAAGAGACGCGAGACGCATGTCACTCTGTGCACCGACCACGTACCTACTTTTATACGTAATCCTTTTTCTGTACTTCCTATTTCTAAAACTGTTTTCCATCGCTTCTAATTTCTCCTTCTGTGCTTGTTCAGACTTTCATTGTGTGTACTGTATTCTGTATCGGTATAGGTACCTATTCAGTTTGAATAAAAACTAAAAGTGAGTGAACATTTTGTGGCTTCATTTTTACCATCTAATCCACCACCAGCACCATCACATCACTTTATTGGTGACCCCGAGAAGAGCACAATGTTGGGCGATTACGGCGAAGGCAGCAACAAAGGAAGAAATGTGGATCGAGTTGCCGTGCGGATACCGCCATTTTACCCGTCGAAACCGTCGATGTGGTTCTCGGCGCTCGAGAGCCAATTTGTATTGGCGAACATCACTCAAGATTCGACGAAATACCACTATACGGTGTCCAGCCTCGAGCCGATGTATGCTGATGTGGTCGAGGACGTCATCAACGCTCCTCCAGCACCTGACAAGTACGAGCGGCTCAAGACCGAGCTGATCAAGCGGCTCACGGTGTCACAGCAGAGCAGGGTAAAGCAGCTGCTGAACCACGAGGAGTTGGGAGACCGGAAGCCGTCCCACTTTCTTCGTCACCTGAAGCACCTGGCGGGGCCAGGAATACCGGATGACTTCATCAGGACCCTCTGGGCTGGTCGCCTGCCCAGCAGCATGCAGACGATTATCGCGTCTCAGGCCAAGGCGACACTGGAGGAAGTTGCCGAGTTAGCGGACCAGATAATGGACATAGTAGCACCGGTTCCACAAGTGTCAGCAGCGCAGGCGAAACCGCTGCTCTCTGCAGCACCAGCTCCAGTTACCAGCTCGTCGGCATCAGGCGAGATAGCTCAGCTTATTCGGCAAGTAGCAGCTCTGACAGTGCAGGTCGACAGGTTGTCGCGTTCGCGAGCCAGGAGCAAGTCGGATAATCGCCGGCGTGGGCGTTCGGCATCTACGCGGTCCCAGTCCAACTACAGGCAGTATCCCGTCTGCTGGTATCATTCCAAGCACGGCAGTAACGCAAGGAAGTGCGTAAAACCCTGCGACTACGCGGGAAACGCTCTGGGCGGTCGATAATGGCGGCCGACGGCTGCCCAAGCACCGGTCGCTTATTTGTGACGGACAGACAATCTGCTGTGCAGTTTTTAGTGGACACTGGTAGCGATTTGTGCGTGTTTCCGAGATCTAGTGTTAAAGGTACTCGTCCTAGAACGAATTATGAGTTGTGTGCGGCGAATGGTACGGTTATCAACACCTACGGTTACATTCATTTGGTGCTAAACCTAGGCTTACGCCGCGACTTTACGTGGCGGTTTATTGTCGCCGATGTAACCAAAGCGATAATTGGTGTAGATTTTTTGTCGCACTACAACCTAGTTGTTGATATCCGTAACCAGCGCCTTATAGACAGTAGTACAACGCTCACGACCACGGGGTTGCTTGCACGTAATACTGATGATGTTTCTTCGGTGAAGGTAGTATCTGGTCATTCTGTGTATCATGACATACTAGCCAAATACCCAGAAGTCACTCGTCCACCCGGTATTCATCGCACAACACGTCACAACACTGTACACTACATCCGTACCACACCCGGCCCACCTGTTTCTGGCACACCCCGTAGACAGGCACCTGACAAGTTATTAATAGCGAGGTCTGAGTTTGAGGCCATGCTCAAAAATGGCACTTGTCGGCCATCAGATTCTCCTTGGGCGTCGCCTCTTCATCTCGCGCCTAAGAAGGACAACGGTTGGCGTCCCTGTGGCGACTACCGTATGCTCAATGCCAGAACCGTGCCTGACAAGTACCCGATTAAGCACATTCATGATTTCTCCCATAGTCTTGCAGGTTGCAGTGTGTTTTCCACCATCGATTTGGTTAAGGCATATAACCAGATCCCCGTGCACGTCGACGACATCGCCAAGACCGCCATCACCACACCGTTTGGGCTGTACGAATTCCCTTACATGACGTTTGGGCTTCGTAACGCCGGCCAGACGTTCCAGCGGTTCGTCGACGAGATGCTGCGGGGCCTGGATTTCACGTACGCCTACTTGGATGACTTTTTGGTCTTTTCCAAGGATAAACAGACCCATGAGGAACACCTCCACCAGCTATTCACCAGACTCAAGGCCTACGGCATGGTGGTAAATACCGCCAAGTGCGTTTTCGGGGCCTCCGAGGTCACGTTTTTAGGTTACCACATTTCGGCTGAGGGGACAACTCCACTGCCGTCGAAGGTCCAAGCCATCAGGGAATTTCCAGTTCCCAAAACGGTAAGGGAGCTACGTAGGTTCCTGGGTATGGTAAACTTTTACCGTAGGTTTATTCCAGGTGCTGCTCAACACCAGGCGCCATTGAACGAGCTTCTCCTCGGATCGGTGAAGGGATCGCATCCGGTCAGCATTGCTGGTGAACGTCTTCGGTCATTTGAAGCCTGCAAAGAAGGTCTCAGTCAGGCCGCCTTGCTGGCTCACCCGAGGTACGACGCGAAGCTTGCTCTAGTCACAGATGCTTCGGACACAGCCATTGGAGCAGTTCTTCAGCAGCTAGCCGCCGATGGTACTTTTCAGCCCCTCGCATTCTTCTCTCGTAAGCTCAGTCCTTCCCAGCGGAAGTACTCACCTTACGATCGAGAACTGCTTGCCATCTACGAGAGCGTGAAGTACTTTCGGCATATGGTTGAGGCTAGGCACTTTGTGATCTATACTGATCACAAACCTATTGTCTTTGCCTTCCATAACCGAAAGGAGAACTGCTCCCCAAGGCAATTTCGACATCTGGACCTGATAGCGCAGTTCACGAAGGACATCCGTCATATATCCGGTAAGGACAATGTGGTAGCAGATGCCCTTTCCCGAGTCGACGAAGTGGTTCAGCCGGTTTCCTTGGAGCATCTAGCGGCAGCTCAGCGTGCTGACGGCGAGCTTAACAACCTCATCGAGGGGACCACGTCGCTACGCTTGGTGAAGGTATCGTGCCCGGGTTCCCAGACGCAAATTTATTGCGATGACAGCGCCGGCACTCCCAGACCTTACGTCCCACTGCCCTTTCGTCGACAGATTTTCGACAGCCTACATGCACTGAGCCACCCTGGTGCCAACGCCACGGCAAGATTGGTTTCAGAGAGTTATGTATGGCCAGGCGTGCGAAGGGACTGCAGGGAGTGGGTTCGAGCCTGCTTAGCGTGCCAACGCTCAAAGGTCACCCGGCATGTCTCTGCACCCCTCGGTTCCTTCAAACTTCCAGCAGCCAGGTTTAAGTTTGTCCACATAGACCTGGTCGGGCCGTTACCTGTCTCGCAAGGTTTTCGGTACTGTCTCACGGCAATCGACCGCTTTACGCGTTGGCCTGAGGCAATTCCACTTGCGGACATCACGGCAGAGACAGTGGCGAAAGCCTTGATGAGTGGGTGGATTTCACGATTCGGTTGTCCTACAGACATTGTCACGGATCGTGGTCGACAATTCGAGTCTGCATTGTTCGAGCAGCTCTCGAAAATTGCGGGATTTCAGCATCGCCGAACTACGGCATATCATCCTGCCTGCAACGGACTCGTGGAGAGGTTTCATCGGCAGCTGAAAGCTGCCATAATCTGCCACGGGACTGTTAACTGGGTTGACTCCCTTGCACCAGTGTTGCTGGGAATAAGGAGTGCGTTCAAGGAGGACCTCCAAACAACGTCCGCGGAGCTGGTTTACGGCGAACCTCTGCGCCTACCTGGCGGATTTTTTGACACAGCAGCTGAGGATGGTACCGTTGACTTGACTTTGTTTACGTCAAGACTTCGGGGTATCATCCAAAGCTTGCAGCCATCTCCAGCATCTCGCCATAGCGGAAGGCGTTCCGCATTCGTATTCAAGGACTTAGCCAC
The DNA here is from genome assembly GCA_905147135.1 of Blastobasis lacticolella. Taxonomy (NCBI): domain Eukaryota; kingdom Metazoa; phylum Arthropoda; class Insecta; order Lepidoptera; family Blastobasidae; genus Blastobasis; species Blastobasis lacticolella. Next base: position 13,719,730 of record LR990059.1, read on the forward strand.
ATGTACTCACGTATTTTTGCGTGACTGCACTGTTGGCGGGTCCTTGAAACCTGCTTATACCGGTCCCTTCGAAGTTCTCCAGCGCGGTGACAAGATCTTCACCATTCTTGTCAACGGTAAGAGCACCACAGTGTCGATTGACCGCATAAAACCGGCCTACACATTACGCACCAGTGACATACTTTATACACCTGTCACGTTAACACCTAACACACACACTTCACCCACACATACTCACATGACACACACGGATGACCGGAGCCTACCTAATACTGAAGAGCAAGTCATCAGAACTCGGTCAGGGCGTAAGGTAAAATTTCCGGACTATTATCGCCCGTAGCCCGGTCTCTGGAGGGGGGTGATGTAGTGTAACTACGTATTAGTATTTATTTTATATATTTAATCTGATAATAAACTAAATATAAGATTGTAAAATAGAAATAAATAATATGTATAGTATAATATAATATGATAAGCATTACAATAGTATTATAATAGTGTAACATAAAAGAACGTACACCGGACAGACCAACTACTTTTGTTAGTAGACGATTTTGTGACACGCGTGGCGGTAGTCGCAAAATCACATCTACCGGCTCCTACGCCGCGAACGCGGGTCGGTCCGGTCGGCAGTCCGCAGCCATAAGAGACGCGAGACGCATGTCACTCTGTGCACCGACCACGTACCTACTTTTATACGTAATCCTTTTTCTGTACTTCCTATTTCTAAAACTGTTTTCCATCGCTTCTAATTTCTCCTTCTGTGCTTGTTCAGACTTTCATTGTGTGTACTGTATTCTGTATCGGTATAGGTACCTATTCAGTTTGAATAAAAACTAAAAGTGAGTGAACATTTTGTGGCTTCATTTTTACCATCTAATCCACCACCAGCACCATCACATCACTTTAATACTATCAACTTACTGCTGATTCTAAAATGAGAATCTTGTTAATTATTAAGACCTTATGTACCATTGGACAGCAAATAAATAAATATGAAATATGAAATGAAATAGATAGCAAACTATGATACTCCTTCATTATATTCGTGTCGAATAGAACAGAGCATACAGTTTTGTATGTCCCTATTCATAGGCGTAGGTGTATATCTGGTCTTTCTTCTGTCTTTGAGTGGCGTGCGTTTATTGGGGTGTGCGATAGGTGTAGCTTTTCATACAATTTCTAACAGATAATATTTTGATTACCGATAACAAGTTATTATTTGGGTTTTGTTGAAAGTTAGTGAAAAAATAGTAACTGTTTAACGATAATTGCAAATTGTATTCAGTTGTGTAATTTTTATATAGCTTGACCGCAACAGAGGTGACTTGTCAATTTTATTGTGGCGCTAGTTCTGCGTTTTATGCAGCAATACCGTAAGGATGTAGTATTCTGTGACAGAAATGGAATGTCGCCAACAATGGAACATGGATAAGAAGGAACGTGACGGAAAAAGAAACTAACATGTCTCGGTTGTGAAAAGAAAATAATGACGTTTCGGAGAAAGACCTAGCGCCCTCCTTCAGTGACACCAAACATAGACGGTGTAAACCGACTAATTGTAAATGATGTACAATAACGAAGGCGGCTTATTAAAGTTATAGACTACTCGATAGCGTCGAGTTATATTTCCTCTATATAGTTCTTCTTCCTCTGTATAGTAAATAAATTATTAAGCTCGTTTTTCCGCAATCTGTTAAAGTAACCTGAAGTCGTGGGGGACCATGATAATATTGTTATTTAAATAAAATGTATGGATAACATAAATAATGGGTGGTAGGTACTGTTACAGCCAATGTTATTACTTTCGTGGGTACACGTACGATGTTAAGTAACTGCGTCAAATACGTAGCGCCTGCATGCTACTACATGCTGGCTACCTTCTATCGAATTCTAAACGTACGATAAGCAGTAAAAAAAGGATCTAGGGTCAGACCGTTGTAACATATTAGGTATTCAGTTCGTACTTAGTGAGTAATAAAGTAGGTTGTTTCAGCCTGAGTGGCATCTGCTGGCCTGTGTGGTATCTACTGGCCTGTATGGCATCTACTGGCCTGTGTGGCATCTACTGGCCTGTGTGGCGTCTGCTAGTCTGGGTGGATTATTCTGTGGGGGATCGAAAATAAAACAGAAAACAATACCTTTTTGTGTCTGATGTTCTGGAGTCTTTGGTATTAAAATGATGACTTACATGTTTTAGTATTGGGTAATATAGGTAATTATTTGTGTAATAATGTAGAAGGATCCCATATGATATGCGATGATTTGATACTGAATGCAAACTTATGCAGACAGTTAGAGGATGCTAGTATTAACTTTTCTATAGTCATGCAAATTCGATAGGAAGCCATATGGTTGACTAACATGTAGTCGCGGGGATGATTGTTCAATAATCACAGAGATGATCAGCAAGGATGGTCAATATAGTCACAGGGATGAGTGGTGGATAATTACAGGGCTGATTATTGTCATGAATTCAAAAGTTAGTGTAATAACACATTAGTGGAGATGAACAATGGTAGAGAAAACAAATTTGAGATATTTTCATACAAATTTACAAGCCACCAATATGTAAATACAGGGTTAAGTGAGGATTTTGTGTGTATAAAATAAGATTCACAACTGTCAGTAGTTTCAATATTGGCTATAATTCTAATCAGACGTTTTTGCATAGTGAAAAGGGTAGGTGAATTTACGCTGTTCCTTCACAAATTATTACAAATTTAGTTGTATTACCAAACAGTTAGTCAAATGTCAGTTAATGCAAAGTTACATACAGCCGACGGACTGTGTTCTTACATGTAGGGACCCGATATACCGTGTTACTTCTGATTTTATGCAACTGGGATTTGGTCGAAGAATAGACTACGAGCTGACAGATATTTAGTAAAGTGTTGTTACTATTACGACCTTGGCAATTTCGTATTGAAACGTTAGAGTGCAGAGCACCTACCGGTTACAAAAGTAAGAAGAGTGATAATGAAAGGTGGTTTTGAGTTTTGTTTGAGTGAGTAGTAGTTTTGGGTGTCTGATCACCGTGTGACCGAGCGAATATGGTATTGTGCTGTGTTGTTTTCGTGTTACAGATAACACACGAGGACGTGTGTATAGCAGGATAGCCGTGTCGGAGATGATCATGAGTCTCTTAGTCCATCTCTTTGGCCTGGATGTCGATTGGTGCGCCACCTGACGGGTAGCTTGCAACTATTATGACAACGTCACAAACAGCATGGCGGCGACGGCAGCCGCAAGGATATTGGGACCAAGAACTAGAAACCATTCAAGAGCGAAGAAGCGTAAACCTTGATGCGTTAAAGAGATGCGTGAAAGCTCCAGAAAATAGAAACGTGAGTGCAGGATGTACTGATAACAATGTGTAGGGAGTCAAGCTGTGCGCATGTGGCAACTAGCAAGAGCCCCGGCGCATCTCCCGCGGATCGGCCTGATGAGATTGGCCATGGGTGGTGGAGGGTTTTGTAAATAACCCGCGGGTTTCGGCTACAATTCTAAACTCGTAAATGTGGCTTTAATTTGACAATACATTCTTAAAACACTATAGATACCCCTTTATTGCTACGAAATCCCGATAAATACGTTCTGATGGCTATTACTCGCTCATGGGCGAGTCTTCTCCAGTCTTTCCCCGACATATATATATATATATATGTATATATATATATATATATATATATATATATATATATATATATATATATATATATATATATATTTATATATTTATATGACGGATGCGGTCAATAGTACGGACTCATGACGAAGAAAACGGAAGTGGGAGTGCGCCCTCTGGTGGGGCGTGCTGACAGAGTCTCGACGGCACGACTCGGGCCGAGTGGCGGCCATTCTTGGCGCGACCGCCGCCGAGGAGTGACGCGTCTTGAAACTGTCTCCACATTTCGTTTATAGAAAGTGTTATTTACGTTTGAAAATAAAGTAATTTTAAAATCACTTTTGGAATAAGAAAGTTAATCACCTCAACTGCCTACATTGTGATACTGCTCTGATTTCAAGTGAAATTATAAGTGATGTGCAAAAATGAATTGGAATAAATACAGTGTAGTAAATGTAAACCTTTTCTTTAATTTATCTGGACGATCTAATTCTGATATCACCACCCTGATGACAATGATCCTGATACACCCTTTCCTTCACGCGACGACATCAGAAGCGGTGATGACGAACGCAACGCCCAAGAGATGGTATGATGAGAAGCGACAAAGAAAATGCAGATAACGCTTTGTGGAAGCGTAATAATAAAAGGAAAGTGATTACTCGATCCAGTTGAATTGCCTACATTAAAATATAAAATGATTAAACACGTTCAAAGCGCAGCCAAGAGTCCAAACACCCCGAGATATAAAACAAAGACTTCGTCAGACAGATTGGGGGATTTATAAAGTAAACAACAAATCATCTGTACCAATTGGTTATGGTCAAGGCAGACCTCGGGCCTTCGAGAGCACCATTGGGATATTGACACCATTATTAAAAATCGAGTGAAACTTACTATGGACGGCACTTTGGTATGTATTCTTTGTTTTTGCGAAACTTAATTTAGATTACTCATGTAAAATATTCCCCTCTTTTAACAAAAAGAAATAGTGTTAGTTGAATAATTTGCGTAGTTCTAAATTAGCCAGCTAAAGTTTATTCAAATGAAGTTAAAGTAAATGCTTAGATTTAGATTCATTTAGCAGTGTGGTTTGACACCACAATTAAATTAATTGCTTAAATTTCTGCAGATAAATAAAACGATTATTATTTTTTTATTTTTTAAGTTTTACTAATACAATTATTTTCTTCTATTGCATAACAATGGTGTACAACGGTTCGCTTCACCTACGAGAACAACATTGCAATGCAACGCTGGACTGGTAGCCTCAACGTGATTGTTTCAACATGGGACGATGGTAGACAATCTGCGAGTGTTGCGTACATGACTGAGAAATGATGTGATATTGACAGTTCCTCTTTATCTGGTGAGTCCTATTCATAATTATTATTTGGTAAAAACCTGTGCTGAAAAGAGGCTCCCTAGCAGATTTTAAGAGTTATTTACTTTGATAATTCAGAAAAGTATTCTGACAGAAACACTATTGATGCCCTTAGTAGAGAGAAGGGCAGGTTAATTTGTATCTTTAGTGAAACTACAAATAGAAAGAATGTAAACAAAACAAAAAGAACGTCATTTATGGTCAGTGTTACAAATTGTTGGTAAAGATGTCAAAAACTACTGCCAAGTTTAATAAATATTAGCTTTTGCGGGTACCTATGTCAAATAAAGAATTATGTTAAATCCCTCTAAATGTTACAGTACACTGTGTTAAAATTAAAAAAGTGACATTTAATCTAAGATTATTTTACCATCTTGAAACACGCTATGATTTAACGTATTACCAACATCACGTCAGTTATCGGAAAACAAGAATAAGAAATACTTGAAAGCATAGTCCTATTATTTTTATAAATTGAGTGCGTAAGCATCGTTATGGTGGTACTGCTGCTGATTGACTTCTTCTTCTTGATCGTTACCTCACTGCTGAGGATCGTGACATCTTCGGAGTTTGTCTCCATCGGTCGCCTGATGTAATGCGACGTTGACGGATGTATCGTTCGGATATTTGGTCCGCTCATCTCTTCGGACTTCGGCCTCTGGGTCTCTTGCCTTCGACTTTTCCCGTCACCATAAATCGTTCCAGATTGCTGATTAAGTAAATATTTGATAATAACAGTGTGGCAGGGATGCCGTAGCAGTGAGTTTGTGGAACATTTAGCTGGTGTACTTTAGGATGTTGTATCTTAGAGATAGGATAGGCTTCGAATGTGCAAAATTTTAATAATGACCCAGTAAAGATCTCCGCGATTTCTATGCGAGCGGGAGGGTGCCAACATGTATCGAAAAAAAAAAGAGAAAAATTGTTAGCGTGTTTGTTTACAGGAGACATTCGAACGAACTTTTCCATATTTCAGTATGTTTGTTATTGTGGTCGTAGTTTCCCAATGTTATAGAAGATATCCGCGGTAACAATGGGATCACTCATATACGTTTCTTTTAATACTACAAAACGGAAAAAAGGGGTAGTTTGGTAAGTAATTTATTTTTATGTTGGTATCAAGTTATTAATCGAAAGAAAAAGTAAATACGAGTAAGTGAACTGATTGACGGTAGATAATTTCGATTTATGTTTTGAGTAACTAAAGATAAACCTGTGACTTACACCCGGTTTCTGAAACGCTTGTCAACGCAAAAATCACGTAACAGCTTGTTAAACTCTGATTAAATGCAGTTTGGGTTTCTGAAAGGGCCAATTGACGGCTTGTTAACAGCTTGTCAACGGATTGTCAAATCTCCAATTAACGGCTGATTAATGTAATTTTGGGTTTCCGGAAAGCTTTTTCTCATGTTAACTGTATGTTATCGCCGTGTTATTTTAATTGGCGAAAATCGACCAATTAAACGATTGTCAAAAGAAATTATATCCGATTTTCTTGGTCTAGGTCTTGGTCCTGGCCCTGGTCCAGGTCCTAGTTTTGGTCCAAGGCAAAGTCTAGGTCTAGGGTCCAGGTTCTGGTCCAGGATCATGACCAAAACTGCAACCTTGATCACAATTTGAGCTTGAACCAGAACCAGGACTCAGACCAGTGCCAGCACATTGACCATAAATATTAGCTGGACCAGGACCTGGTTCGGGGCCAGGACATGGACCTGAACCAGGACCAGGACCTGAACCACGGACATGTCAGGGTCCAGGACCTGGACCTGAACTAGGAGCTGGTCCAGGGCCAGGGCCTGAACATGAACCAGGACCTGGTGCGGGGCCAGGACCTGGTCCGAAGCCAGGACCTGGTCCGAAGCCAGGACCTGGACCTGAACCACGAAGTGGTCTGGGTCCAGGACCTGGACCTGAACCAGTACCTGGTCCGGGGCCAGTACCTAGACCTGAACTAGGACCTGGTCCGAAGCCGCGGGAGGCCTGTATTCAGCAGTGGACCGGGACTTACCTAACTGCCTAAAGATGATGATGATGGGATTACTGATCCACTGGAACCCGTGACCCTATAACATAAATATTGTTATAATTTCTCTTTTCTCGCTCTGTTTCTGTTCTAAGTGTGTTCTGTTTCTATTTTTTTTGATAATATTCGATTTTACACGAAAACTATACAATCGCTATCAGTTTCATCTAAAAGTTGAATATCCCGCCGCTATCAATAGGCCGCTAGGGACAGAGACAAATCAATGCGTTAGACAGAAACAAAACATGTATGAGTGAATGAGTGTGACTGATTTTAGCAGGGGTAGCCAGACGAAAAAATTGATCTCTTGTTAATGGTCGATTAGCTAACAATAGATTGATTGGCCTTTCAGCAACCCACGGTGATTTAACAGCTTGTTAAATGTGACAGTCTGTTAGCTAATCAATGATTTGACAAGCGTTTCAGAAACCGGGTGTTAGTTCGACCGAAAACCATTTGTTCTATGTTAATATGACTTAGTTTGACCTGGTTAAAGACTTTGTTAGACGGATCTATCTAAGAAGCTAACTCAATATGTGACGTCTATCGAGCCGAGGTTTTTATAAGATTTATGTGATAGTTTTGTTTTCTTAAAATTTCGTAATTCGCATCATCGGATGGAGGTGATCGTGTTTTATCACTGATGGTGAGCTGATGGAGCCTATGGGAGAGTTTTATGGTTGCTTACCGGCCTGATGGAGGCTATGGGAGCGTGGCTAATAGAAGGTAGTTGTTTCAATCTGATATGTTTGTAATGACGGTAGTAGCAAAAACGTGTTTGTGTTTCTACCAGCAATTGGCAGTTGCGATTAAATTCTATACACGGCATACGGATCTTTCATTTAACTGTCTATTAATTGGGAACAAATCAATGGCGACGAGTAAAAATACAGAATAACCGGGTATATTGTGTGTGTTTGTGCGCGTAAACGTTAAATCATGTCGGTCGGCAAAATCCGGGAGTTCGACGTGGAGGCAGGCGATTGGACTTTGTACTGTGACCGCGTGGAGATGTACTTTACGGCGAACGCTATTAAAGACCATTTAAAATTGCCTACACTTATTAGTCTCGTGGGCGATAGTGTGTACGAACTTATGGTGAATCTGTCAAGTCCCAAGAAGCCCAACGATTTATCGTACGACGAGCTAGTTAGCTTGGTAAAAGATCATCTACAGCCCAAGCCCTCCATCTTGGCAGAAAGATTTCGTTTTCGACAACGGCGCCAAGAAACTGGAGAAAATATAACACAGTACATTGCGGTGTTAAAAAAGATGTCGAAAGACTGTGAATTTGGCTCGCAATTAAATGACAATCTACGCGATCAATTTGTGTGTGGCATCGCCAGTGATTTAGTCCGGCAGCGATTATTTTCGGAGTCCACTTTGACATTCTATCAAGCAGTGAGTCTTGCGAACGCGTTGGAAGCTGCCGAACGCGACGCGGCAGCGGTGGAGAGCGCGCCGGCCGCGGTGGGCGCGGTGGGCGCGGTGAGCGCGGCGAGCGCGGTGCATGCGCTGTCGGCTCGCGCTGGACGCGGCGGGGCCGCCCGCGGGCGCGCCGGCCCGTGCGGACCGCCGGCTACCACCTGTACGGCTTGTGGAGGCTACCACAGCAGTGATGATTGCAGATACAAGAGTTTCGTATGCAATGGGTGTAAGAACAAAGGGCACTTGCGAAGGGTTTGTCCATATAAGAATGTACAAGGGGCATCCGGGCGGAAATGGCAGCGGCGTGGGCATCGTGAACAGAGACATGAGACGACCCATTTTGTCAGCCAGACCAACGAGGAAACCAGCTCGGCTTCAGAGGCAGAGGTTGAGGAAGAACCAATGTTCCAAATGTCCCTAAGTAATTACAAACCGGTGAGTGTGACCTTATCTGTGAATGGTTGTAGTCTAGTAATGGAGGTCGACACAGGGGCCGCTTGTTCTTGTATTAGTCGTACGACGTACGAGTCTATGTTTAGTACATGTAAACTAAAAATGAGTAACATAGTGTTTAAGCTTTATGACGGGTCCAAAGCAGTTCCCCATGGTATGATACAGGTCCCCGTGCAGTACGGAAATCGTACTAAAAATCTCAATTTATATGTACTAGAGAAAGGGGTGACTTCGTTAATTGGTAGACAATGGTTGGCTGAACTAAACATAAGAATTCCCCAGCTAAAATGTTCTACGAACTTTAACGTAAGTCAAGGTAACAATAGTGATAAATTGTGTGACATTCTCCATAGGTATAAGGAAGTGTTCAGCGGCGGTCTGGGTCGGTACACGGGCGGCGCGGCGCAGCTGCGCGTGCGGCCCGGCGCGGCGCCGGCGTTCCACCGTGCGCGGCCCGTGCCGTACGCGCTGCGCGAGCGCGTCGACGCCGAGCTTGATGCGATGCTGCGCGAGGGCGTCATCGAGCCGGTGGACTGCTCCGACTGGGCCACGCCGCTAGTACTGGTGCGCAAGGGCGACGGAGGTCTGCGCCTCTGCGCCGATTATAAGGTTACCCTTAATCCAGTATTATCGGTAGATCGTTATCCACTGCCAAGGGTAGACGAGTTATTATCCAATTTAGCGGGTGGGGAAGAGTTCACGAAAATTGACCTATCGCAAGCCTACAACCAGATCCCTCTCTCTGAGGATTCCAAAGGATATACCGTGATAAATACCCACCGGGGCTTATTTAAATATAATCGGCTGGTGTATGGATTGTCATCGAGTAGCGGAATTTTTCAAAGGATAATGAGCGACGTTGTTAAAGATATTCCTAATGCGCAGTCATTTTGCGACGATATTATCGTAACCGGCCCAGATAGGAATTCACATTTAAAATCATTAGAAGCCCTTCTAAAAAAATTAGAGGGTTTTGGTCTGAAAGTTAAAAAGAATAAATGCGCTTTTTTAGCCAAGGAGGTAAAATATTTGGGGTTTATCGTAGATAGGAACGGAACCAGGCCAGATCCAGAAAAATTGACTGCGATTCATGACCTACCGGCACCTACAAATGTATCAGAGTTAAAATCATTCTTAGGTATGGTAAATTTTTATGGGAAATTCATTCCCCGACTAAGTGACGTATTGCACCCGTTGCATGAGTTGCTATGCAAAGGCGTTCCATGGTGCTGGGGTAGGCCGAAAGCAAAGGCTTTCGAGGATGTAAAGCGGCTGATGCTGAGTTCCAAGGTCCTAGCTCACTACGACCCCCATAAACAGTTAATTTTAACGTGTGATGCAAGCTCGCGCGGGATCGGTGGGGTCCTATCGCAGCGGGGCGCGCGCGGGGAGGAGCGGCCGGTTGTCTACTTATCGCGTAAATTAACTAAGGCGGAACAAAATTACTCGCAAATCCATAGGGAAGCTCTAGCTATTGTGCATTGCATTAGAAAATTGCATCAGTATCTTTATGGTAGGCGCTTTACGTTAAAAACCGACCATAAGCCGCTTGTGAGTATTTTTGGGCCCCAGAAGGGCATTCCACAGATGGCCGCGAGCCGCATGCAAAGATGGGCAATAATTGTTTCTGCCTACGATTTTGAAATCGAGTACGTCCGCACCGACGATAACGGTGCAGACGCGCTGTCGCGCCTGCCGGTGAACGGCGAAGATAGGTACGAGCCGCCCGAGCAAACGTACCTACACTTCGCCGCAGACGCGATGCTTATGGATAGTAAGGTAGTTACGAAAGAGACGGGGCGTGACGTCCACCTAAGTCGCATATATAGTTATATCGAAAACGGATGGCCGGTAAAGGCGGATTGTAAACAACTCGAGCCCTACTTCAACAGACAACACGAATTATACACCGAGTTAGGATGCGTAATGTGGGGGCACCGGCTGGTCGTGCCCCACGCCTGCAGGCAATGGGTGCTGCGGGAGCTGCATGGCGACGTTCACATGGGCATAGTTAAAACTAAGGCGCTCGCGAGAAGTTACGTGTGGTGGCCCGGGATCGACGAGGCGGTGGAGGCGCAGTGCCGCGCGTGCGAGACGTGCGCCGCGCTCGCGCCGGCGCCGGCCGCCGCGCCGCCGGCCCCGTGGCCACGCGCGTATTGCCCCTATGAAAGAGTGCACCTGGATTTCCTGGGCCCTATAGATGGTTGTACTTATTTAATTACGGTTGACGCCAGATCTAAGTGGATCGAGGTATTTAAAATGACCCGCACTACCGCTCGAGCTACGATTAGTAACTTGCGGCAGTCATGGTCACGGTGGGGTCTACCTAGGCAGGTTGTATCAGACAACGGGCCCCCGTTTACTAGCAAAGAGTTTACCGATTTTTTAAAAAGTAATGGTATACTGCAAATGTTTACCGCACCGTACCACCCTGCCTCGAATGGAGCGGCCGAGAGTGCAGTAAAGATTATTAAATCTGTTATAAAGAAGGCGCGCCGCGAAAATATGGACCCCGAGATAGCTATTTGTCGATTTTTATTAACGTACCATAATACGCCGCACACGACGACAGGGGAAACGCCTGCTCGTCTTTTACAGGGCCGCAAACTTAGAACTAGATTGGATTGTATTCGCCCTAATCACTATAGGCCCAAACCTACAGCGGGTAAAGAATCGTCGGTGCGACGTAGTATGGAAGGCTTAGGGGCGGGTGACTTGGTATGGTACAGAAATTTCCGAGGAAATTCAAATTGGTCTAAAGGGGAGGTACTGGACCAATTAGGTCCACGGAATTACGTGGTTAAGGCTTGTGATGGGGCACCGGCGCATAGGCACATAGATCAGATAAAGCGAAGGTCGCGGAGCTCGTGCATTTTCCCCGACACAATTGCGAGTAGAGATGAGGGAAGCGTAGTGGTCCAGTCTGAGCAGTCACCTGAGACACCGGCGAGCTGTCCGCCTCTGCTAGATGGCGGCATGCCGGCCAAAGCGCCGACTAAGCGGGCTGAGACTGATAAGGTTTTAGCCAGTCCGTGCCGTCCGTCTGCCGACCCAGGCAAGGCCGTGGTACACGATGAGAGGATCAAGAGAATCCGGAAACCTCCGGTCAGGTTCGGCCTTGAGTTCGATTAGTACCTACCATATTAAATTGTGTAACGGTTAATACATAAATGTCAACTATGCTATTATAATGAATGCTATCTGTACCCATTTGATATTGTGTAGCTACTCCTATGATTTGCCATTCTGGTATATGCTAGCTGTATTCCATTGCTTAATAATGTGTGTATTGTGATTTAATGTTGTGCTTAAGCGGATATGTTAAGTAAAACCTAATTGCACCTAAGTAGGTGTATTAATTATGTACTTGTTTCATAAAGCTCACATACCAACAGAGCACCCACTTGTATATTGTACCTACCTACATCTGAACATACATATAATGATGATGTACCTACTGCGTGGGATAGTATTATCAACTTATAAATTTGTGTTAATTTGTGGTGGAGGATTGATATGTTTGTAATGACGGTAGTAGCAAAAACGTGTTTGTGTTTCTACCAGCAATTGGCAGTTGCGATTAAATTCTATACACGGCATACGGATCTTTCATTTAACTGTCTATTAATTGGGAACAAATCACAATCTTTGTGAGAAAATGTTGAACGATAATGATGTTAAGAAAGTCCAGATATTTTGGTGATTGTTCAATAGTCGGTTTATTAAATTAACTTTAACTCCGAGTACTGAAATTTCCATGATTACCGATATAAAGTAACCTTTTCGAGTTCTGTTGTTGTACCAGTAAGATGAGGCAGTGTAAGCAATGGTGAGATTTTATATCCTTCTGCCAGTACAAGTTTAGTAGTACCTGAACTGTTGTTGAGGTCAAATATCCTGATTTATTTGGCTGACATGGAGTGGCCTGGAAATCATGTGTGTGATAGCCCCGAAAGTCTCGATGTTGTGGCTGTAGATGGCAAATTTAATGTTGTAATTTTTTTTTAGAAGGCGTCTGTGTATGGGACACCTTCATTATTACAATCATTGTTAAATCGTTTCAAAATGGGAGGCTAAAACATAACGTAAACTCTAAATAGAGTATACTTGTTCGAACAGTTAAAATTGATGACGATGATTATTACTTGTTTAGTTTTGGTGTGGTAACATATGAACTGGATGGTAACAACTTACCTATGACTGGCGTAACAGATAAACGTGAGAGCTTCATATTATTAAACTCCTGATTTAGTTTTGATATTGAGCAGTAGAGATAATGTTGTTTTTGTAGAGATATCACCGTGAACATTTGTTTGGGTCTGTGACGATTACTTGTTATGTAACTCGTAGACCGTTATTACGTGTTATGATAGCAGAAATGACTGTGTTACCTATCACTGACTTAGTGCAGATTTGGTCGAAGAGTTGATCACGAGCTGAGAGTCTATAGACAGCTATTAATGAAGTAAAGCGTGTTAAAGTTACTACTTCATGATTTCAGCAATTTCATATTAAAAAGTATACTGTATAGTCTAGCAGTGGCTATATAAGTACGGCTACTACAGTGGTGCCCCTATATTATAGAAAGAGGTATTACTAGAGTCTATAAGTACCTACTGTTTAAAAAATGTGACGAATGAACAACACTGAGCTTATATGTTGGCAATGTTTATTAACGCCTGGGTGGCTCCCGCCTGTGTGGGTCCCGCCTGTGTGGCTCCCGCCTGTGTGGCTCCCGCCTGTGTGGCTCCCGCCTGTGTGGCTCCCGCCTGTGTGGCTCCCGCCTGTGTGGCTCCCGCCTGTGTGGCTCCCGCCTGTGTGGCTCCCGCCTGTGTGGCTCCCGCCTGTATGGCTCCCGCCTGTGTGGCTCCCGCCTGTGTGGATCCCGCCTGTGTGGATCCCGCCTGTGTGGCTCCCGCCTGGGTGGCTCCCGCCTGTGTGGCTTCCGCCTCTGTGGCACCCACCTGTGTGGCATTCCGCCTGTGTGGCGTCCCGCCTGTGTGGCATCTCGCCTGTGTGGCATCTTGCCTGTGTGGCATCCCGCCTGTTTGGCATTTCGCCTGTGTGGCATTTCGCCTGTGTGGCATTTAGCCTGTGAGGCATTCCGCCTGTATGGCATTTCGCCGGTGTGGTATTTTTCTGTGTGGCATTTCGCCTCTGTGCCATTTACCCTTGTGTGACATCTGACCTGTATCGTGCTATGGCAGACGTGATACAGGATATAGAATATACTCGTAATTTGACGATTAGAGTGGTACTGACCAGAGTGACACCCAGTCTGTGTGGCACCTAGTCTGTGTGGTATTTCGCTATTGTGCAGGTCCAGTTGCGTGCCGGCCCGGTTGCGAGGCGGCCCGAATGCGTGGCTGCCCGTCTGATAGCGTTCGTCAGTGTGGTGGTTCACCTGTGTGTCATTTCTTCTGTATGGTAATATTACTCTTATTTTTAAAATTAGGATGGCGCTGACGGATGACCAAAATCATATGGCATTTAATGAAGGAGTGTTTCGATCACACTCGAAGTAACATTGGGTCTTTTGCCGAGTACTGAAAATTTTATGTAGGTAGGTATGTCACATATTTGTAGTAAATCTAAGTACCTACAGTAATGGAGGTCGGGGACAGTACACGAGCTTTGTGATTGGATTTGTGATGTTTCCCACTCAACAAGATCATCAAGGGGAAAACACTGGTGATGATGATGAAACCTTCATTTGTGGTAATTGTGATACGGTTCATAGTCTGGTGTCCTGTCACGCCTCTCTCATAAACTGAAGCCGTAGCTGAATTTATGTCGGCAACTTAGAAAGAATAACTTGTGTACGAGATGATGTTGTTCTCTCAAGTCTCTCTCAATCTACGGAGGTTTAGTATGATAAATGATAATGTACGTATGTTTTATGTGTACACAAATAGCAGTTACTTAAGTATTGGTGGGTTGAAGCAGTCGTGATAGATCCAATCACATGATTCATAAGACTTACTTGGGTGATGTGTTGTGGTCAGAAGTGACCGAGCAAATATGGTACTGTGCTATGGTTTTCATGTTTCAGATAACACACGAGGACGTGTGTATAGCAGGACGGCCGTGATGGATGCGGTCAATAGTACGGACTCATGTGGTCAATAGTACGGACTCATGACGAAGAAAACGGAAGTGGGAGTGCGCCCTCTGGTGGGGCGTGCTGACAGAGTCTCGACGGCACGACTCGGGCCGAGTGGCGGCCATTCTTGGCGCGACCGCCGCCGAGGAGTGACGCGTCTTGAAACTGTCTCCACATTTCGTTTATAGAAAGTGTTATTTACGTTTGAAAATAAAGTAATTTTAAAATCACTTTTGAAATAAGAAAGTTAATCACCTCAACTGCCTACATTGTGATACTGCTCTGATTTCAAGTGAAATTATAAGTGATGTGCAAAAATGAATTGGAATAAATACAGTGGAGTAAATGTGAACCTTTTTTTTAATTTATATGGACAATCTAATACTGATATCACCACCCTGATGACAATGATCCTGATACACCCTTTCCTTCACGCGACGACATATATATATATATATATATTGTGACGGCATTGTCATTATATCAATATTCCTGATTTTATCTCTTAGTGAAGTTCTAGGTCTCAATTGATAAATCGCGCGAATAGCCCTTTTCTGCAATACAAATACATTGTGCCAGTCGGCAGCGTGTCCCCACAGCAGTATGCCATAGGCCATAATACTGTGGAAATAACTAAAGTAAACTAATCTTGCTGTAGCCTCGTCAGAAATACCACGTATTGTAAGTGACTATGGCACAGACTCAGTTTATCTCTTAGCTTTTGTAAGGAACAAAAATGGTCGCGTGTTGATGTAGATAGGCTTGGCATCTCATCAGATACCTACACTTTTATAAGTGAGTCGCATGGGTCAAAGCGGTAGCTGGACCATTGTGTTGTCACCTGAGCAGTAGAGAAATCTGTAATGTTTGACAGCATTCTTAATATACATCTCAATATATGTGCTATAATATATATGCTTGCACTATGATCAATTCGGTTTCAGACCTGAATTATCCACTGAAAATGCAGTATTGTGTCTTAAGAGTGCTGTCAGATACTATACCGTTCGAAATACTTCCGTGTATGCTGCTTTTCTCGATTTGTCTAGGGCATTTGACCTGGTTTATTATGACAGATTATGGAGTAAACTTGAGGAAATTAACTTCCTAAAGAAATAATAAACATTTTCAAATATTGGTATGGATGCCAGGATGGGATGACGCGCTCTCGGAGCCGTACGTAATGGAGTGCGGGGTAAGGCAAGGGGGCCTTAGTTCCCCATCACTCTTTAACCTGTACATGAACGAGCTGATCGGCGCGCTCAGCAGTGAGCATGTCAGATGCTACATTGACGGAATTTGTGTTAATGTGTAATGTTAATAATATTAGTTACGCTGACGACATGGTCCTGCTGAGCCTGTCGGTCTGCGGGCTCAGGAAACTGATCACAATATGTGAGACATATGCTACCAGCCATGGACTGCGATATAACGTTAAGAAAAGTGAGATCATGGTGTTTGAGGCCCGTGGCAGAAAAATGCAGAACATGCCTCCGATTAGACTGGATGGCACGCCATTACGACGTGTACATCAGTTTAAGTATCTCGGACACATACTCACCACGGACCTCAAAGACGATGGCGACACTGAAAGATTGTTCGCCCTTACCGACAACGCCAACGCCGTGGCGTTGTTGGTAAGGGCGAACATGCTTGCCCATAGGTTTGCGCGTTACACGAGAGAGGTGAAAGTCACATTGTTCAGAGCCTTTTGTACTAGTTTTTACACGGGCTCCCTATGGGCAAGCTATACTCAAAGATCGTACAACGCGCTACGAGTTCAATTTAACAACGCATTCAGGGTGCTGTTGGGGTTGCCCCGATTTTGCAGTGCGTCTTAAATGTTTGCGGAGGCGCCGGTTTGGAACAATGTTTATACCCGTATTTTTTAAGATGCACTGGTTGAGTATTACTGTTTGTTTTGCCAATTTTATGGCTAAAATATGCCACCACATTGTCGCCCACAAAATATGTCGTCTCACTATGCACACACTATACAACTATTAACTATTTTAGTGCAATAATTACTTATTTTATTTTTAAAACCGTGAGAAACGTAGAGAGTGTACTATAACACAGACGTCCGTGACGTCACTCCACGTCATTATAGCACCCTGGCCATGTTAGCGAACAGGCTAGACAGCCTATATGTAAACCATTGTTGTTTGATTCACGTCACTAAACGTGGATGGAAAAATAATTTAACGTAAAATTACATGTAAAATATGACATACCTACTAAATTATTATGACATTTTTCAACTTGACATTTTAAAATAAATATTTCATTTATTCATATAGTCTGCCTCAATGGCAAAGTGTAGCGTTCGACGCCTAAAATATAAAAACGCAAAATATCAACTGTACGCAAACCGCAGAACTAACTAAACACCAGATTAACAAACCTAATTTAGGCAAAACACCAAATGAAAATGTTTGAAATAATAACATAGGTAGGTGAAGCATCAAAAATACATAATTATGCCCCTGGATACAGTGTCGACAAATCCAGCTTTTAAATTAATGTTTTTTCTGGCACCATGACCACTTGCAGTACCTTCATTGCAAGCGAGGATAACTTTTGTAAGAAGACTTAACCTGAATCAGTTTTTTGTACTTTACTCAGAAGGGTTGACAAAAAAAATAAAACCAATAAATTATATCCAGTATTTTACATTTATAAAAAATTAAAAAATCCTAATTCCCTTACCAATACCAGCTAAGACAGTACAGAGCACAACTATAACTATATGTACAAGCATTAAAAAAATAAACCTAAATATTACTAATCTACGTCTTACGTAGTATCTATCTTAAATTTACCTAAACAATATAAAACAGAAAAAAAATTAATGTTATAAAACTAAAATTTTAACAATAGTAACACCTAAAACTTAAGCTACAACAATTTGACGGAGCCGAGATGATAACGCTCCCTGATATTTTTGAGAGTAGCGATATCCTCATGCTTCACAAAGTGTATGGCGACACCGTCGTAGCCCGAATGCGCGACCCTGCCGATGAACTGCTCCGGAGAAGAGGGAAAGTCGTAGCTTACAACAGTCACGACTTCCTCCGTCTCCAAGCTGCCCATCTTCAGGTCTGTTGTGATGAGCACTTTGCTGCAAAGTAAAACACTCAAAGTTAATGAATATAGTTTAAGCAAAGAATTCACCAAAAAATTCATATATTATAGTAGTTATGTGGGACTCAGGTCAGTTATCAAAAAGTTTGGTATAATTACCGTGGTTGCCAGACACACATTTATAGCAGAACTTAAACTACATAATATAATTCACAAACTCTATGTAGGTATATGTCAAGATCAATGATATAAATAACAGTTAATTGCCTTTTAGAAAAGAACCCATGTCGCTACGAATCCGCGGTCTAAAAATCTAGTGGTACTATTTAATTTTTCAAAACTTACATTTATCTTATTTCTAGAACAAATAAATACATACCATTGGCCAGAAGTAAACTTTCTCATGACGACTTTTCGTTCCATGCTTGACATGTTGGCATGCATGGAACAAACCGAGTACTTTGCCTTCCGCAACTTTCTAGAAAGCCACTCTACTTTCCTTCTAGAGTTGCAGAATACAAGTGCTTGGGAAAAGTCGAGCATCATGTGGAAGTCGTTGAGTTTCTTTAACTTCCACTCCTCCGTCTTTATTGACACAAAGATCTGTTTCGTCCCCTCCAGACTCAGCTTGGCACTGTAAATATAAAATAATAAAAGTTAAATAAGGCAACGTTTAAGTTCTTTTACTTAACGTGTAAAAGGTGTGGGTCATATATAATATTTTGTAAGCCCAAAACTGAGTTAGGAAACTAATTTCTAAACCTTAATAAAATATTAAGAGCGGAAAAGATAGCAACATACAATTTTTAATATGGTACAGATAAATTCACTCACCGTTTGGCGACCACCCTAATCGGGTTCTTCATCAATCTTGATGACAAATCATTCACCTCGCCAGGTGCAGCCGTCGTCAGTAAAATTGTCTGAGTCCTGAGGGGAACAAACCGATGGACAGAAGAAATGGCTTCCATGTTGGCTTTACTGATCAGTTGATCAGTACCATCTAACACCAACATTCTTAGATACCCTGTGTGCAGTGCTCCTTTATAGATCATATCTGAAGTGAAATAAATAAACATTACTTAGTACATAATATCTTAATAAATTAACACAAAGAATTTTAGGGTAAAATATGACCACATATTTTTTCCTGTCTGTAAGTGTGTGTGTATTTTGTATTGTGAGCTAGAGATGTGGTAGTTTTAGACAGCAATAAATGTATTTAATTTCATTCCATTTACATACCAATTACTCTATCAGGAGTGCCAAAAACAACATGCTGTCCACTGTTTAATCTTTGCACATCATCGTCACTTCCTAATGCATGGCACTGCACGGTCATCATGCCACCCAATACCAGCGTGCATTTCTTAAACTGGTCTGCTGAAGATTGTGATGGACACAGTACCAGTACTTGCGTCTCTGGTAGGGAAGGGTCCACCGTTTGCAGCGTGGCGATCGAGACAGAAACCTTTTTGCCAGTGCCAGACGGTGCTTGAACTGTAAGGTCCCTTCCTTTCATGATCGGCACAATAATCCTTTGCTGGACAGTAGATGGTTTATAGAACCCTAAAAATTAAATAATTACATTAGCAAGGTGGCATATTTAATCACTTATCAAGGACAAAATTATTACTGAATCTTATCATAAGCATGACATGGGGTGCCTCAGAGAATTGATTTTTGTCCGAAAACCAAAGTGACACTCCCTCGAGGAAGATTTAACATAATATAAATTAATTCTGCGACATATAATTGTAAGCTTTTAAAAAAAACAAATTAAGATTTTTTTTAGAACTTACCATGTTTAGATATTCCCCGTAACAATTCATCACACAGCCCCATAGACGCGAACGAATATGTGACTTCTACGTCCTCAGTCACTTCTATTTCTACTATTGGCGACGTCATCGTGTTCAAACAAAAATTTACCTATGCACTCGAAAACAACCACTCAAGCTGACTCGCAAATGCAAACTGCCATAAAGACTAGACTAGACTCTTCGTCGTCTCGCGCGTGCGCGTAGCGCACGTGCGGGGAGACCGCTTCTGGGCGATGCCCACTGGCGGTGGAGTGTTTGCGCGGCCCGTAGAAACGGGCCGGTCGTTAGAGTTGGCGCCTTCGTCACCTCCCCCGCGGTCGGGCGCACTGGGCGCGGGACCGGCGTAGGGCGGCTTCCAGGCGCGAACGTCAGGTTGGGGCTGCCACTGGCGTGGCAGAGGCGTCGCCGGAGCCTGCAGGCGTCACCTCGTGAGGGACTTCCTGCGGCTGCCGGGGGTCTCGTCCGGAGGTGGGGGCCGCGGGACATAGTCGCTCAACGGCCCCCGCGTTGCTGCCCAATTGCGGCTAACGCTCGGGGCCCGGCGCAGTTAGATCCGTCGACCCGTGGGGACGGAAATGCAGCGCCGGGCAGTCGATCCGGTGGGGTTGTCCGCCGGGCGCAGTACGCGCGCCGGCGGCGGGCGTCAGTCAGGTGGGGTGCCGCGAGCGGTGCTCAGCGGCCGTAGAGTCCGGTGGGGGTGGGGTGCAGGGTCTCAACCCGAAGGGAGTCCTCCTGCACCCGATGTCAGATCAGGGAGGGCGTCGTGTCCGGTGTGGCGTCGCCGTTGACGGCGATGAGTCGACGGCGACGCGGCGTCAAGTTGTGGCCGCGCGGCGGCAACGCGGTTCGCGGTACGCGGGTGCGCGTGCGCGGCGCGGCGGGGTGTAGGGCGCTCTCAGCGCGGCGTCGTCGGTGAGGGACCGCCACTTCAACGGGCTCTCATTGGAGAGCCCGGAGTGACGGTCGGGGTGCGGACGGTCTCGCGCCAAAGACTGCGTCCGCTGGTCTGGTTCGGTGGTTGGCGATCGGGAGGTACGTCGCGCCCGCACAGCCCGAATCCAGCCCGGCGTTGGCTGGATGGCGGCGGCAGCCCCGTCGGCGGGGTTAGACGACGGCGGGGCGCATGTGCCGCGACACAACATCATGTTGTGCGCGGCACATTGTTGTGGGCTCGTGTGCGGCTCGTCGGCTCGGCGGGCGGAGGGAACAGGCGCGGTGGTGCTCGACCTCACGGCGGCGCGGCGCTCGACGTCTGCTAGCGGCGCGGCGTAGGCTGATCCCTGCCATAAAGCATAAGCTACGAGCCCTTTTATATGACCGCCCCGCAGTCCGTCACGGATCCATTGCATTCCTTTCTCCCTGCCCCGCGACCTGCAGCGCTCCACACTCCCCGCGCACCGCGCCGTACATCGCCTGCGCATCAAGAATGTTGTAACGACATTGATTTATTGTCTATTTGTCTTTTGATTGCATAAAATTAAGAAAAATAATTCTTAGCGATGTGACTCCATCAGGTTTCAGAACATTTAGGTCATAATTATTCATTTTGGACAATACACAGTTGACCATTCGTAAAATCACGTGGTACTTAGTATTACTTGGAAATATTTCCGGGAGTTTTTAAAATTAGTAATTTTAAAGATTTACATGTGCTCATTCTTGACTTCATCTTAGCTAACTCGTATCTTTGCCGTTCACGCCGCTATATTGGAAAAATAGCACCTCAGTTAAATAAGTTATTCTCGTTTTAAACGCCACTTGTAAATACAAATGCATTTAATTTTTTGGGCCTCGTGGCATATTTCTCATACTCGTACTTCGTTTTTTTAAATTATTATTTTATGCAGGAATTCCGTGGTCCACTTATACTCATGCCTTTTAAACTTTTTTTGAATTATTAATTATTTTTATTATTTACGTTCTTACAGACTTTCACTTTCCGTGTCTAAATTACACAAACTGCGGAATCACTGCTAATAGCTATACCAGTGAAGAAACTCAATCAGCCGAAAACATTTGGTGTCCGTTAGATATTATTACTGCCACGCTGCATTACCTACTCTTGAATTGTTCTTTAGAAAAATACCACAAAACGAAAACACGGGATTTTATGTATTGCAACTCACTCGCCGCAGCAAAATCGCATCTGTTCTTGTCGCTCTTACAATAGTAAGCATCGCCTTATTGTTCTGTCAGAAATCCTTTATTTATCTTGCCCCTTACCCTGATTTCGGCTGTGCTATTAGCACAGGTATCTACATAACTGCCGTCAAAAGGACAAAGGAATTTAAATCAAATATTTGTGTCTTTTACGTACCTAAATTAAAAGGCGAAATGGCACAAGTGGTAATAATGTAAATTTATTGTAACCTTCTTAGTTTTATTTTCCATTAATTTTAAATTTTATGATAATAGTTATTTAGTATGATGAATATATTTAAAGTAAAAGATATTAAATTATTTAATTAGAATTATTTCAACGTTACAGAAAGGGAAATAAAAGAAAAGACGCATTTGATGACACATGCATCACTACTGTTATATTTTAAATATTAAGAAGTTAAGCATTACATTATCTCTTGCACTTTTTGTCATGACAAAAACGCCCTTTCTTCTAAATATTTGCATTGTATATGTGTTTTTTGTGTTAAAAAGTAAAGAAATATCTAATTAAATATTATAATTTTATAAAATAAAATTAATCGCTTTACAAACTTTGTGCTTGTACGGTTTTTTCATACCACAATGGTGGCAAACAAGCTTACGGCCTACCTGATGGACCCCGTAGAAACCTTAATACCCCTTTCCTGAAGAAAAAATCTCTCCAGGTAGTTCATTCCACAACCTTAGTATGCATGGGAGAAAGTTCCTTTGGAACCACACAGTTCGCGACCAATTTGGCAACAACTCCCTATCAGTGGCAGACGGTGCGATGATAGAATAGCTGTATGCATCATGTCAAACAGTTCTTCAGAACAAACACCGTTGTACAAATGGTAGAACATACAAAGTGAGGCGGAATCCCTCCGCTGACTCAGCGGCTCAATACCACTTGTGAGCATAGTATCATCAACAATTCTCACAGCGGGCCTTTGGATCGAGTGGCCCGACAGTCTTTTTTATTTATAATTTAGACTAGCTAGGCATTTGACCGTCATTTCACCTGGTGGTAACTGACGATGCGGCCGATGATGGAGCATGCCCTCCTATACGGGCATGCTCCATCATCGGCCGCATCAGTCTATTCACTCTATCCTTGAAGGCGTCTAGATTATAATGATCAGGGAAGACAATCGCAGGCAACGCGTTCCATTCCGTAGCCGTTCCCATTATAAAGGTACCGCATAAGCGGCTCGTGCGGATAGCTGGAAGATTAACAAAATAAGGATGAAGCACTCACCCGGATCGTGTTTCCCGATGGCGGAGAGCGGCCGGCGGAATGAGGTCGTACAACTTATTCGCACACTCTCCGAAATACAACCTGTAGAAAACCGACAGACGAGCAATCCTACGCCGATGCTCGAGGCTCTGCGGCTTAGCTTAAATCAACTGCCTATCACATATTAGCTTCTTTGTCTGTAGATGATGGTTGATAGTGCTGTATTCAGAGTAAGCAGAATGTTGACTTGGTTGCTTGAGGTTGGTAGATACCACA
Organism: Blastobasis lacticolella; assembly: GCA_905147135.1. Classification (NCBI taxonomy): domain Eukaryota; kingdom Metazoa; phylum Arthropoda; class Insecta; order Lepidoptera; family Blastobasidae; genus Blastobasis; species Blastobasis lacticolella. Next base: position 13,743,311 of record LR990059.1, read on the forward strand.
TACAATAACTTGGACACTGATTGGTTTAATAGATATACTAACCCTAGAGCACTAACCTTCGTCGATTAACGACGCGGACTTTTAACAATCGCGTAAAATCCTGAGCAATATTAGTCGACCGGCTGCCCTTGGGCCTCATGAGAGTGTTTTAACTGTAGGGGGCCAGTGAGCGCTATTCCAGCAACCATGGCTCGTCGCATCGACGAAGGTTAGTAATTACGTAATTTATTTACTATTTCCATTGTGAGTTTTTGCGTTCCTATTTCTGTTGTAGATGTATTTTTTTTATTTTCTACGCTATTGATTAGTCATTGTTTTAAATATAATTTATTAGTTATTATTACAAGTACGAATATTTATCAGGAAGCGAGAAAGAAGACCACAATGTAAAGATAGAAAGAAAAACCTCAAAAATACAACAATGTAAAGAATACTCAGAGACCAATGGATGTATAATGAAATTAGAGCCCTTGTTGGCATAATTACATTATCTGCAGCAATGAAACTATCATTGATATGATATGAGAGTTCTCATGACAGTTTCATTTCGCAACTCGCATATCCTTTAATTTTATTAAATGTCAGTTCTTGTAGTTTTAAATGCTACTTGTAAATAAAATTAGCAAAATTGACACAAAATTGAGACGGCTTTTGTACTAGAGAGGTATAAGTTCTTATCGCTTTTACATAGGATAAATCTCTATTGTATTGAAAGAATTTCTATCCTTTCTTTATCTCGCTCCTAATTCTGCCCCTTACCGTGGGTGGCCGCGTCGTTATCACCGTGCACCCGTGCGTACCGCATCCCTTCTATGCGCACCCTATCCCTATACAGTGTCGCATTTGATGAAACTTAAAAAACTAAAAATAAGTACTTGGCACATGCAACATGGCGGAGTTTAGCTGGTAGGTGCCTTGGGTCTCTTACGAGTCCAGCATAACCAGCCGGCCCGTCGCGTTTTTACACATGAGTGTAAAAATATCAGGGTTATGGCAAAGAGCATTTAAAATTTCTTCTTCTTGGGCGATACGCTCTTGTCAATGAGCAGTTTTCCAATAGGTATTTAAAGCATTCCTAACCACTCACTAGATGGCGCCCCGTCAATTTTGGTAATTGATAATCGCTTGAAATAGGTTCTTAGCAAAGAGGATATAAACACTGGGTACGTTGTATTGGATATAATTGTATTTGTCAATAGTTTTAAACCATTTTAGAGGTTGTAATAATAATGGAACATAGTGCCAACTTATATAAATATTTTAATGTACATTTCGTTCAACCTTTAACAGTTCTGTTTATATTAATAAACATTTTATTTTTAAGTTTAGTAATAGTTGGCTGCATGAAATCATTGCCACCATCATACAGATTTAAAAAATATTACACAAATTGTAGGAGCGCCATCTATTGATGTTTTTTGAAACCAACTGACAATACCTACTGGAAAACTCCTCATTAGCGGTTATGGTCGTTATGTGTTGTGGGCAGCTGTCACTCGCTACAGAGGCCCGTCTGAGTAACGGCAGCAACATGGCGATGCTGGCCGCGCCGCTGCTGCGATGGCTGCGCGCGTTGCTGGTCGTCAAGGAGCCGCGCGCGCACCGCGCTCTCGCCACGCAGATTAGTTGACGTACCTGGACGTCGCTTGATTTTTCATTCTTTAATTTTTATAATCCCTTTATAATTTTTATGAGAATCACATACATTTTTCTTTAAAAATTTATGCAATCAACATATTTAATGATTGAAAGGAGATCCTGATAACCTCTGACTAACGATGAGCGATATGTGCTATAGAGTACTATGACGATAACTCTATAATCGCTGTGAGAAAAAAGTTGTGTTCAATTCAAGTGAACATCATTTTGTACTAGACATTGACCATCACTTTTTTCGCATATCGATTCGAGAGTTATTGTAATGGTAAAAGTTGTAGAAAATGAAAATTCCTTTCCACTGACATATCGCTTATTGGACATTTATGCTGGAATCCATACATTTCTGCCAGGACTGGCTTTCATCAATTATATCAATTAAACACGAATAGAAAATACAAAATTATTATAACATTGAAGTTGTGCAGGGGGTGCGCGGGGGTATAAGGCGCTTTTCGGTTCGCGGGGAAAGGGCTAAGGAATACAATAGATTAGTGGCGGACTGCGGGGCGGGCAGGTATAAACGAAGGCACCTTGCAGTTGCTTGAGTATGTCTGCAGTTCTCATTTGCGAGTCGTCTTGAGCGGTTGTTCTCGGTTGTGCACTTCATTTCTTAAAAATCTTACATTTTATTTAAACTAAAATGGCGTCAAAAATCTTGGATATAAACGTTTCTGAAGACGTTAACACTGTGTACTCGTTTGCGTCTATGGGCCTGTGCGATGAGTTGTTACGGGGAATATCAATTTATGGTGAGTTTTACTATTGTTTTCATTATTTTTGACTAGATGATGTAGCTTCCTACTGTTTGTAAATTTGAACTTTATGTATATTGTTAATATTCTTCAATTTTTAAGGACACTCAAAATAATGTACCACTTCACTTTGCTTATTATATAATACCCTACACTTTCAGGATACAATGAACCGTTTCCCATCCAGCAGAGGACAATTGTGCCGTTAACGGAAGGAAGAGACTTAGTAGTTGAAGCACCGTCTGGAACTGGCAAAAAAGTTGCAGTCTCGATCGCCATACTGCAAACCGTGGACCCTACTCTACTAGAAACGCAGGTTCTGGTTCTGTCTCCAACTCAGCTGTTAGCAAACCGGTTCCAGAAGTGCATACATACATTTCGTGGTATGATGAAAGTGCAGTGCCATGTATTGGGGAGGCTAAGTTTTGAAGATGACATGAAAAGCTTACACTGTGGACAGCATATTGTTTCGGGCACTCCTGACAGAGTAATTGGTACGTTGATCTTACGTTGTTAATTTAATAATATGTAGATAAAGACCAAGTATCTAATGTTTAATTATTAAATTGCAGATATGATCTACAGAGGAGTATTGCATACTGGCTCCCTAAGAATGCTGGTGTTGAACAGTACCGACCAACTAATCCCGGAAAGTATTTCGTCGGTTCACCGGTTTGTCCCCTTAAGAACTCAGACTGTTCTTTTGACTATGGCTGCACCCGACAATGTTGATGAAATATCATCAAAATTAACAAGAAACGCGATCAGGGTAGAAGCCAAACGGTGAGTGAATTTATATCTACCTACTATGAATATTTAAATGCTGGCAAAATGTAATCCAATGAATTATTCCATTGACACGATAAGAAGAAGAAGAACCGTTAATTACTTACGATATCATTTTATTTTTACAGTGTCAAACTGAGTCTAGAGGGGAGGAAACAGGTATTTGTTGCAATACAGACAGAACAGTGGAAATTGAAGAAGCTGAGTGACTTCACCATGCTGCTTGACTTTTCCCAAATACTTATATTTTGCAACTCGAGGAAGAAAGTGGAGTTTCTTTCCAGAAAGTTGCAGTTTGCCAAATATTCAGTGTGTTCTCTGCATGCCAACATGACAAGCAGAGAACGAAAAGTGGTCATAAATAAGTTTTCTTCTGGACAAAGGTATTTATTACTTCTCGAGATTATGTCTTTATTTTATGTTAAATAACACCATCACATTTTACACCGCGTGCAAGGCTTCTTTCCTATAAGCAGTGCAGTTACATTTCCTTTTTGTTTTTGTTTTATGTCATCCTGTAAACCTTGAAAATTACACCAAAACTTTTGATCTGAACGACACCTTAAATATTTTGATAAAGAATCTGGTCGATGATCTTTTAGGTATAAATCTTTAAATGAGATTATTAATTGTGTTCTAACGTTGCAGCAATATCCTCATCACGACCGATCTGAAGATGGGTAGCTTGGAGACGCAGAACATCGTGACCGTCGTAAGCTACGACTTTCCAACGAGCCCCGAGCAGTTCATCCGTAGGGTCGCTCGTTCGGGAGATGAGGGCGTCGCCATTAATTTCGTCAAGCTTGAGGACATTGCTACCCTCAAACTCATCAGGGAGCAATACCACTTCGGGTCTGTCAAATTGTTCTAGTTTTAGTTGTTCTTGATACCTAAACTGCAATTTAGCTTTGTTTTATTAACATCGGTTCGGTAGTTTACAAAATATTTGAGTAAGTAATTTCACATATATTTGGTCGGGGATTATCTGACTTTTTCTGTCGCTTAGGTTATTTTAAAAGTAGATATAATTATGTTACGTATTTTCAATTCGGTTTATGGTAATTAGTTAGTTAAGTAGTTTAGTTATAGTAATTTTATTGCTTTTTGATGTATGTTATTTAAATATATTACAATCGATGCCAATCATTTTTTTTTCATTTGTTTAATATAAAATACACCGGCTATAAAAAAATTATAACAGACCAATTTAATACATATGGTACTCATATTCATCATTCAAAATGTAAGTATGCCCTGACCGAGTCCTTTCGAAATTCTTGTCATATCGCGCACACAAATGTTCCCACGATCCTCGGCCGTTATCGGATTGATATCCCTGTATGAAGTCGGGAGCGTTGACGTTCAGCTATGTCATGTGCATTATAGTCGAGGCTCTATTGGTTCGCTCCCATTCAAAACCGTAAAAATTTTTATAGAGCTATAGGATTCATTTTTATTTTTGCGCCCGACGCAAAGGAAATGGGAAATTAATCTTTATCATTTTATCTCCTTTAAAATTATGCCACTTTTGTTGTTGTAGAATTCTTTAACGATTTAACACATTTACAACAAGTTTTTATTGATGTGTTGACTGCTTTGAAGCTACGTTCCATAACCTTAAGCGGCGTAATGACCATTCGTATACATGGCCAAAACGTCACTAAGACGACGTTGGTGCTCCATTGCAGTTTTAGCTCCAATGAAGTGGTGTCATTGCCTTTTTACAATGAATCGGTCCATATATGGGCTGTTTTTATCAATATAAATAGTTCCCAGTTAAAATTTGTAAATAATTACCAGAAACTGTCCTATCTATTGTTTTATAACATTACCCATTGTACTTTTTCAAGCGTTTGAAGATGAAAATTCCTGTAATCTCTAGCTCCACTCATGAAGTGCAGTGCACTGCGCGGCGCACCGCACGGTGCCACGTCACGGTGACAACAAAGAAAACGGTGGTGTTATTCTGGTTTTTTAAGTTAGGCAACGTTTGCACGAGAGCTTTTTCGGCGCTATTACGCGCGTTATTTTAAACGACTCGCATGATTATTGACCATAATATGTCTCCGACTGTCTGTTCACACGCAGGCGTAAAAACTTAGTAAAAAGTGACTGGAGATTTTTTTATCTCCAGTCACTTTGCAACCAAGAGAAACGTACGACAAGGATGTCATTCATTTTGGATTGAAACGCTACAGGGCCGACCAGAAAAATATTATGCGATTTTCAGAGACAGCACACAGGTTCTATTATTTCTTACTATGGTGCCAAACCAGTACGCCCACCACCACCACTATGTATCACCGGGCGTACAGTAGATACTAAGTATCGCTTTTCTAAAAGCCAATAACAATCGACCGTCGGACGTGCGGATTTGACGTCACAGTAAACAATGTTAAGAACTGTTTTCTCTATTGGAAACTAATAATTTTCTTATGGCCGACAATTAAATTTTTGATCCCAAAATGTATGAAACGCGAATGTTGAATTTGCGAATACTATACTATAACTGATACTTTTTACCCGACTACGATGGAGCTAAAGGAGGGTAATGAAGTTAACAATCTATGTATGTAAAGTTGATAAACGTGGAAGAATCGACAGAGATTTGTCAGGACCATAGCAAGTGGAACAATGTCATCTCTACCTACTCTTGCGGGAGAAAGGGGTTTGTATGTATGTATGTGGATATGAATGTTTGTATGGATGTTAATTCTAGCTCAAAAACTAGTTGGCGAATTTTTGTTAAAAGCGTATTGATTGTCCGATGGTTACAGGCTCTATGATAATACATTCAATATTTATCTTGAGGATATAAGAACATAAAAACATCAAAATTTTTCAATTCAGAAGATTGATTCGGTCATGTTGGGAATTTTTATTCACATTGGTTGATTCTGTTGTGGGATATACCGCACTGCTTAAATTTGTCCTCAACTGGTTGAACACATGATTTTGGGACAATATTACGACAAAATGTAGTTATTTCTGTCCTTTACGAATGTTTACTTAAACTGAGTGTATACCACGGTGGCTCATTCAAAATTATAACTACAAAGTATAACATCAGTTCAATAACTCGGAAACCATTACTCTTAGAAAACTATATCCTAAAAAGAAATGATAGTGCCCGTCGATATCTATAAGTATTTGCTGTTCTGGAACAAGCGTTTTAAGGCCAATAGTTTCAGAGTTATTACAGTATTAAATTTGACAGCTATCATCCGGAATGTAGATCTCGACGAGTACTATAATTTCTCTTTAGGAACTAATATTCTAGCACCAATAGTTTCAGAGTTATTACAGTTTTAAGTTTGACAGGTGCCATCCAAAATGTAGATTTCTACGAGTACCAGCATTTATTTTTAGAAACTAGTGTTCTAGAACCAATCATGCCTTATTTATAATTCGGGATGTACTGAGAAGAGAATGATGACAGGATCACGAAAGCGAAACAACTTCGATAATGTTCAAGATTCAGAAAAAGGGGAGGGGCTTACGCATCAGCGGTCAAACTTTCTTTGACATGGTCGGTTTCCTATTTCATTCACACGCGTTGTATCTGTACTAAAAAAAGTAGACAGCTATATGTGTGTGAACTGTGTCACATAAAGAGGAAAGATTCGAACTGTTGGTAAAAAGAAACAGTCAGATGTGACGTTTTATGTTGACAACTACTGACATCGCACTGCACGCTGCACGATGGGGCCAAATTGAAAAACGTAGACAAAATTCATACAGAACTGACATTTCGGGCTTGGATTGCGGGTGTTGCCCCATCATGCAGTGCGCCGCGCGGCGCGCTGCACAGTGGGACTTTTCGCCATCTGTCAATGTACTTGCATACAAATTGCTCGGCGTGTAACAAGTTTTGCCACATCGTGCAGTGCACTGCTCAGTGCACTGCATGAGTGTGTCTTCAAGATAAGGAAATTAAAAATTATATATTTGCAATTCTTTGTTTGTTTACTTGTCAATTGACATTTTGGCAACGTCAACGTCGTACTCCGTGACGTGCTTGCTAGCGATTTATTGTTAACTTTGCGGGCTTTCAAATTTGTTCGCTATAACTAACGTAGAATCGTTATTTTTGCGGCTAAATTCTCTAAGTTACCGATCTTTATCGATCGATAGCTTCGAATCTACAGACTCCGGAATATTGATAAAATCTAATCACTTGCAACTTTTACAACCAAGTTGCATGCCCATCTTTTCTCCGTTTGTCATTGTCCTCTGCCGACCATTTATCATATTAATATGTACACATATTATCTATATATATATATATATGTCGTCGCGTGAAGGAAAGGGGTGTATCAGTATCATTGTCATCAGGGTGGTGATATCAGTATTAGGTCGTATTCGTCCAGATAAATTAAAGAAAAGGTTCACATTTACTCCACTGTATTTATTCCATTTCATTTTTGCACATCATTTATAATTTCACTAGAATTCAGAGCGGTATTACAAATGTAGGCAGTTGAGGTAATTTACTTTCTTATTTCAAAGGTGATTTTAAAATTACTTTATTTTTAAACGTAAATTACACTTTCTATTAACGAACTTCAAACGTAAACAAACGAAATGTGGAGACAGTTTCAAGACGCGTCACTCCTCGGCGGCGGTCGCGCCAAGAATGGCCGCCACTCGGCCCGAGTCGTGCCGTCGAGACTCTGTCAGCACGCCCCACCAGAGGGCGCACTCCCACTTCCGTTTTCATCGTCATGAGTCCGTACTATTGACCACATGAGTCCATACTATTGACCGTGATCCGTCACGGCCGTCCTGCTGTACACACGTCCTCGTGTGTAATCTGAAACATGAAAACCATAGCACAGTACTATATTCGCTCGGTCACTTCTGACCACAACACATCACCCAAATAAGTCTTATGAATCATGTGATTGGATCTATCACGACTGCATTAACGCACCAATTCTTCACATAAAACATACGTCCATTATCATTTATCATACTAAACTTCTGTAGATTGAGAGATAACAACATATTCTTGTACATCAATTATTCTTTATAAGTTGCCGACATAAATTCAGCTACGACTTCAGTTCATTAGAGAGGCGTGACAAGGTATAACACCAGACTATGAACCGTATCACAATTACCACCAATGCAGAAGGTTTAATCATCGTCACCAGTGTTTTCCCCTTGATGCTCTTGTTGAGTGGGAAACAAGCCCCAATCACAGAGCTCGCGTATCGTCCCCGACGTCCATTACTGTAGGTACTTAGATTCACTACAAATATGTGACATACCTACATCAAATAGTTCAGTACTCAGCAAAAGACCCAATGTTACTTCGAGTGGGATTGAAACACTCCCTCATTAAATGCCATATGATTTTTGGTCATCCGTCAGCGCCATCCTAATTTAAAAAGAATAAGTAATGTTACCATATAGGAGAAATGACACACAGGCGACGAACCACCACATGACGGACGCCATCAGTCGGGCCGCCACGCAATCAGGCCGCCACGCAACCAGGCCGCCACGCAACTGGACCTGCACACAAGCGAAATACCACACAGACTAGGTGCCACACAGGTTGGGTGTCACTCTAATCGTCAAACTATGAGTTTATTCATCATATATCCTGTGTCACGTCTACCATAGCACGATACAGGTAAGATGTCACACACGGGTAAATTTCACAGAGGCAAAATGCCACACATAAAAATGCCACACCGGCGAAATGCCATACAGGTAGAATGCCTCACAGGCTAAATGCCACACAGACTTAATGTCACACAGACTATGCCACACAGGCGAAATGCCAAACAGGCGGGATGCCACACAGGCGGGAGCCACACAGACGGGAGCCACACAGGCGGGAGCCACACAGGCGGGAGCCACACAGGCGGGAGCCACACAGGCGGGAGCCACACAGGCGGGAGCCATACAGGCGGGAGCCACACAGGCGGGAGCCACACAGACTGGAGCCACACAGGCGGGACAAATAAATAGAAGCTGTCTATAGATTCTCAGCTCGTGGTCAATCCTTCGACCAAATCTGTACTAAGTCAGTGATAGGTCACAGTCTATCTGCTATCATAACCCGTAATAACGGTCTACGAGTTACACAACAAGTAATCGTCACAGATCCGAACAACTGTTTACGGTGTCATCTCTACAAAAACAACAAAAAAATAAAAATAATAATAAACATTATTTCTACTGCCCAATATCAAAACTAAATCAGAAGTTTAATAATAAGAAGCTCTCACGTCTATTTGATACGCCAGTTATAGGTAACAATAGTCCATTTGTTGCCACACCAAAACTAAACAAGCAATAATCATCGTCATCGATTTTAACTGTTCGAACGAGTATACTCTATCTAGACTTTACGTTACGTTTAAGCTCCTATTTTGAAACCATTTAACAATGTTTGTAATAACGAAGGCATCCCATATCAAGCCGCCTTCTAAAAAAATTACAAAATAAAATTTGCTATCTACAGCCACAACATCCGAGACTTTCGGGGCTCTTAGCCCAATGAGTCACACACATGACTCCCGGGTCACTCCAAGTCAGCCAAATAAATCTGGATGTTTGACCTCAACAACAATTCAGGTACTTAAAAACTTGTACTGGCAGAAGGATATGAAATCTCACCATTGCTTACACTGTCTCATCTTACTGGCACAACAACAGAACTCAAAATAGTTACTTTATATCAGTAATCAAGGAAGTTTCAGTACTCGAAGCTAAAAATAATTTATAAAACCGGCTATTGAACTATCACCAAAATATCTGGACTTTCTCATAATCGTTATCGTTCAACACTTTCTCACAAAGCTTAAAACAACTACCTGCTATTAGCCACGCTCCCATAGCCTCCATCAGGCCGGTAAGCAACCATAAAACTCTCCCATAGGCTCCATTAGCCCACCATCACTGATAAAACACGATCACCTTCATCCGATGATGCAACAAATTTTGAGAAAACAAAACGATCATATAAATCTCATAAAAACCTCGGCTCGATAGTCGTCACGTATTGGGTTAGCGTCTTAGATTGATCCGTCTAACAAAGTCTTTATCCAGGTCAAACTAAGTCACATTGACTTAGTACACATGGTTTTCGGTCGAACTAAGTCACAGGTTTATCTTTAGTTACTCAAAACATAATTCGAAATTATCTACCGTCAATCAGTTCACTTACTCGTGTTTACTTTTTTTTTCGTTATATAACTTGATACTAATATAAAATTACGTTACTAACCAAACTACCTTTTTTTTTGTAGTATTAAAAGAAACGTATATCGGTGATCTCATTTTTACCGTGGATATCTTATCTCTCTATTCTACAACATTGGGAAACTACGACCACAATAACAAACATTATACTGAAATATGGAAAATTTCGTTCGAATTTCTCCTATTAAATGTAAACAAACACGCTAATAATTTTTCTCTTTTTTTCCTCTCGATACATGTTTGCACCCTCCCGCTCGCATAGAAATCGCGGAGATCGCGGGGTCGTTATTGAATTTGCACATTCGAAGCCTATGTGAAGCCTATCCTATCTCTAAGACAACATCTTGAAGTACACCAGCTAATTGTTCCACAAACTCACTGCTACGGCATCCCTGCCACACTGTTATTATCAAATATTTACATAATCAGCAATCTAGAACGACTTATGGTGACGGGAAAAGTCGAAGGCAAGAGACCCAGAGGCCGAAGTCCGAAGAGATGGGTGGACTAAATATCCGAACGATTCATCGAAACCGATGGAGACATGCAGTTTACCGAAGATGTCAGGATCCTCAGCAGTGAGGCAACGATCAAGAAGAAGAAGTCAGTCAGCAGCAGCACCACCATAACTATGCTTACGTACTCAATTTATAAAAATAATAGCACTATGCTTTCCAAGTATTTCTTATTCTTGTTTTCTGATAACTGACGTGATGTTGGTAATACGTAAAATCATAGCGCACCATGTTTCAAGATGGTAAAATAATCTTAGATTAAATAACACTTTTTTTTACTTTAAACACTGTTTAACATTGGGACGGATTTAACATAATTCTTACTATTTTTGTGGAGTGATTTTTTTTCTTAGTAACATTCTATCAGACAGCCTACATTAATTGACATAGGTACCCGCAAAAGCTAAAATTTATTAAACTTAGCAGTAGTTTTTGACATTTTTACCAACAAATTGTAACACTGACGTAACTGACGTTGTTTATGTTTTGTTTACATTCTTTCTATTTGTAGTTTCACTAAAGATACAAATATACCTGCCATTCTCTCTACTAAGGGTATCAATAGTGTTTCTGTCAGAATACTTTTCTGAATTGTCAAAGTAAATAACTCCTAAAATCCGCTAGGGAGCCGCTTCAGCACAGGTTTTTACTAAATAATAATTATGTATAGGACTCACCAGATAGAGAGGAACTGTTAATATCACATCATTTCTCAGTCATGTACACTCGCAGATTGTCTACCATCGTCCCATGTTGAAACAATCACGTTGAGGCTACCAGTCCAGCGTTGCATTCCAATGTTGTTCTCGTAGGTAAAGCGAACCGTTGTGCACCATTGTTATGCAATAGAAGAAAATAATTGTATTAGTAAAACAAAAATAAAAAAATAATATACACCGTTTTTAATTGTTTGATTTTATTTAATCTGCAGAAATCTAAGCAATTAATTTACCTGTGGTGTCAAACCACACTGCTAAATGAATCTAAATGTAAGCGTTTACTTTAAAGTCATTGAATAAACTTTAGCTGGCTAATTTAGAACTACGCAAATTATTTAACTAACACAATTTTATATTTAAAAAGGAAAATATTTTACATGAGTAATCTAAATTAAATTTAACAAAAACAAAGAAGCCATACCAAAGTGCCGTCCATAGTAAGTTTCACTCGATTTTTAATAATGTTGTCGATATCCCAGTGGTGCTCTCGAAGGCCCGGGGTCTGCCTTGACCTTGACCCATTTGGTACAGATGATCTGCTGTTTACTTTATGAATCCCCAAATCTTTTTGACGAAGTCTTTGTCTTATATCTCGGGGTGTTTGGACTCTTGGCTGCGCTTTAAACATGTTAAATCATTTTACATTTTAATGTAGGCAACTCAACTGGATCGAGTAATCACCTTTCTTTTATTATTACGCTTTCACGTAGCGTATCTGCATTTTCTTTGTTGCTTTTCATCATACCATCTCTTGGGCGTTGCGTTCGTCATCACCGCTTCTGATGTCGTCGCGTGAAGGAAAGGGGTGTATCAGTATCATTGTCATCAGGGTGGTGATATCAGTATTAGGTCGTATTCGTCCAGATAAATTAAAGAAAAGGTTCACATTTACTCCACTGTATTTATTCCATTTCATTTTTGCACATCATTTATAATTTCACTAGAATTCAGAGCGGTATTACAAATGTAGGCAGTTGAGGTAATTTACTTTCTTATTTCAAAGGTGATTTTAAAATTACTTTATTTTTAAACGTAAATTACACTTTCTATTAACGAACTTCAAACGTAAACAAACGAAATGTGGAGACAGTTTCAAGACGCGTCACTCCTCGGCGGCGGTCGCGCCAAGAATGGCCGCCACTCGGCCCGAGTCGTGCCGTCGAGACTCTGTCAGCACGCCCCACCAGAGGGCGCACTCCCACTTCCGTTTTCATCGTCATGAGTCCGTACTATTGACCACATGAGTCCATACTATTGACCGTGATCCGTCATATATATATATAATATATATATATATATATATATATATATAACGACCGAAATCGATAAGTTTGCGATCGCTATGTATGTCGAGACTGCATCCCCTGGGAGCACCTGTAGCCGGAAGGGCTTTTCAGGTTTCATCCGATGCGACACCCCGTAGGGACGGGGTGCGCTCTATGGGCTTCATCACATTCATTCCTTAAGTAATACAAAGCATAGCGCGGGCCCCAAGCAAAAAAATGCTGCTGCCAGGGGTGAGGTACAAAGGACCATTACAGCCCACCACTGCCAGGCTATGTCGAGTGCTTGCGACTGTATACCGCTTGCCATGGTAAGTCATACCAAGTATTTGAGTGTCTACATCGATGAGAGACACGATTGGACCTTCCAATTAGAGAACGTAATCACGCAAGTAAGGCGACTGATTTAAAAACCTTAGGGAATCAGCGAATAAAGAAACAATGCTTATGGTATACTCCGCATTGTGCCAGTCTATTCTGACATACTGCATTCCGGTTTGGAGAGGTGCCGCAAAGACCCGATTTATTCAACTTGAGAGCGCTCAACGAGCGGTTCTTAAGGTATTAATATCGAAACCCCAACTATTCCCTGCGTCATCTTTACTGCGTCGTTTGGGGAAGTGAGAAAGCTTTACATTCTGCGTACCATCACGCGGAAACATTCATCTCTTCCGTAAGACGAAAATGTCCTAAAGAAAAGACGTGATATGCCAGTGTGTAACACTGTCCCCTACCGCACCACTTCGCCAAGAAAACAATATCCAGTTATGAGTTGCATAATAATATATAATAAAATAAACCAAGAGCTCAATATTTACCCCATGACAACTTAAAACAAAATTACAATCCTGGCTGACAAATGTAGGTTATGATGACACTGAGGCTATGATTGTGTGATGTTAAAATCGAGACAGCTGATACACATACATCCACTCAAATTGTTTCAGTTTACACGTATACCACATACGCACGCGCGAGCACACACGCACACGTTCACGCACACAAACACGCACACGCACACACGGCAAATTTCTCTACTATATTCCACAGTAAAACCGTTCATGGCTAAAAAAAAAAGAAATCACTCTTTTTAAATGCTCAAAAGAGGGATTACTGTCTCCTATAGTACAGGGTAACCTTGTTTAGGAGGCAGGAAATCAATGTGTCTATAATAAGACCACGCTAAGGCCGAATCGCTTTTTAAAAAGAATAAAATAAAAATCTCTGTACTGTAACTTCTATAAAAGGTCAATCAATCTGTATCTTCGTAATGGTGGCGACTCGCGTCAGGAGGCACACTACTAGGGTGGTAGACCGTAGTGTGCCATTAGCCATCGGAGCTTCTGAAAGTACGATAATAGCTACGTTTTACCTGAAAATAAAACGTTTATTAAACACTTACCTTATTCGAAACCTAATAACATGAGAATAGCATCAATTCGTCAATTGACTGCGCAGGTGACGTACATCCGGCTCGTCCACTTCCCCTTGAAAATCCCCACCCTCTGCTTCCGCCGCTAGCGCCACCTCCTAGCGGTTTATGCTTTTTAAATTTTCAATCATTATGTCTTCATGTTAATGCCACCAGGCAGGCATAAAAATATTAGGTTTCGAATAAGGTAAGTGTTTAATAAACGTTTTATTTTCAGGTAAAACGTAGCTATTAAACCCTTGACCTGTATTCGAAACCTAATAATATGAGACACGTGTTTGTTATCGCCTGGTGGCGCTAGAGGGTAGACGACGCTAATGTGATGGTTAGTTTTGTGGGTAGCAGTCCTTGAACAATATTTATTATAGTCTGCGGGTAGTAGTGTTATTTCAGACTGTGACAGAGATCTAGATCAAATCATTAATATTTTATACATTATATTACGATGCACAATTATGCGAAATCGAATAGTATCTCACGAGGGGTCATAGGTAACTACAATGTCTGTACCTTTAAATGTAGTTATTAACCTACATTGAAGTGATCAGTGCTAAGTGATAACAGTGGTCTATAACAGTGCTACAACAGAGGGTGGTCTGTTCTACAACACAATCTGCGAGCTGTATTAAGTACACATGCACTTAGCATGGAGTGCAGATTGCATAACGATGGATCTTCACTTTCAATAGTAATGAAGATGAGTTTTTGTTTGTACATTGAAACAAATTGTGCTCTAATAAAAAGAAATTATTTTATGAATTGTTTAATTTTAAAAGTGTACCTTGGTGGCTTATACTTTTTTGTAAATTATGATTGTAAGACACAACAAGCGTAGGTATAATCGTAGGTATAATATAGGTAAAAAAAGGGCTTTTCAGGTTTCATCGGATGCTACACCCCGTAGGGACGGGGTGCGCTCAACGTCACTCCTTACGGAGCATACGCTGGAGAAATTATAGCGAGACCCCAGAAGGGGGTTCCGCTGCTGTGGGTTGGGATTGGGGGCCTACGGGGGCCGCTGAAACGGCAGGGCGGGGCTCTGTCGAGTCGTCCCGGGCCTCCAGGAGGAGGTTCAGGGCGCTCAACAGTTCGTCGGGGGGGTTCGTGAGGACATGTCTCGGTCTCCGTACCACGTGGCCGGAGACCGAGCGGGGATTTGAAACGATAGAATAGAATAGAATAGAATAGAATAGAATATATTTTATACAATAGATCTTGATTTACATTTTCACACAGGTTTACACAATTTGCCAGAATCTGGCATGCAATAATTTATAAAAACATACATCGATAACGTAAAAATAATAATTATAATGTTAGTTTCAACAATTAAATCATAAAATCCCAATAAATAAATAAATATAAAAAAAAAAAATATTTCAATACAGAATGAAATAATTTGATAAAAAATAGAAAATAAAATAATATGTCATTGCACTTCTTCACTAATAATACCTATTATATGTCAATACAAGTTACATTATTAAAAGTACCCACAACATTACAAAAATTTATACCGATTACCTACATATCACTATTTTCTTACTTGGGGCCCTGTGTGAATTGTCCAAACATATATATTTATATTTATTATTCGTCCATCAGGCTAGATGCCTACTTTTTTCATTTATTTTCCATTATAATATTTTCATCTTTCTTCTATTTTAATAGTATAGGAATATACAAGTACAATAAATATATAGGTACTCATATACTTTACTGTATTAAAAACTAAATTCCTAAGTAGGTATAAATTACACTACAATAAGACAGGAGAATAATAAAATGGGTATATTTTTATACAATAACACGCTTTATTTACTAACTTTAAAATACACATATGTTACAATAAAAACTAACTTGTATCTTGTAAATCCTGCCTCCAGGTGTTTAAATCCAACCTTGCAGACCTCGACCTAACTTGACGTTCTGCCTCTGCTTCTGTACCAAGGTTCTCCCTCACATTCTCCCTCCAGCTGTTCAGGTCTATCCTTTCGGCTAGTGCTATGCTCCTTCTTGGCACTGACGTTACGCCGGTATTGCATTTTCGAAATCCAACCGAGAACTATAAAAATGTTGTAACGATTTCGGTAGTGGCCGGAATTGTGTTAAGCACATACCAGAAGACAAAAGAAGCCACTAACTATCTCTTTCTCTTCAGCTTTCTTTATACATAAGTCACAATTTGAGTTTCGAATTGTTGTATACAATTTACCATTTCTCGGAATCCAGAGTTGTTATTGTTTAGGCTTAATAGATTACCTACTGTAAATTAATTAACTTTTAATTTCATTTTCAGAAATAGAACTATTGCAGCGCGGCGGTCAAACCTATTTGGTCAATGCCGCCAACCTAATGGGCGACTATTTTGCAGGTGTGTTTTAATCCTTATTAACATTATTAATGTTTTTACATTTTTGTTGACGCTCAATTTATTCTCGTTGCTCTTGGGTGTTTTATTGATGTGGATTTTATCATGTCTTCTAAATTACCTCGAAGTCTTTTGAGACGTCATTAATCTCAAAAATCACTGTATTCATATCAGTGTGATATGCTACAGAGGCCCGTTTAAGCAATGGCGGCAAGATGACGATGTTGGCCGCGCCGCTGCTGCAGTTTCTGCACGCATTGCTGGCCGCCGGGGAGCCACGCGCGCATCGCGCACTCGCTACGCAGGTCAGTTGACAGTAGACATCATAAGTATGGTCTGCTTATTCGTTCTTTTTCTATGCTTATTATAATAGTTATCTAAAATATTGTTATTATTCAAAACAGGCTTGGCCTTATAAGAAACACCTACCTAATTGTTTATACTTATGTCTTAACCTCATTCTCTTGATGTGTTTCCTCTTAAAGTTAAGTATTACCACATCTCTATTAATATTAATAAAATAATTTATTTTTATTGCAGCTTATGAGAAACGGGCCCGAACTCATGAGTATTGTACCAAAGAAACTGGACGAGTTGTCAATGTCCATCAAACTCCAGCTGCTCAACCAATCGTCTTCCAATACGTGGCTTCTTTTGTCTTCTGGTATGTGCTTAACACAATTCCGGCCACTACCGAAATCGTTACAACATTTTTATAGTTCTCGGTTGGATTTCGAAACTGCAATACCGGCGTAACGTCAGTGCCAAGAAGGAGCATAGCACTAGCCGAAAGGATAGACCTGAACAGCTGGAGGGAGAATGTGAGGGAGAACCTTGGTACAGAAGCAGAGGCAGAACGTCAAGTTAGGTCGAGGTCTGCAAGGTTGGATTTAAACACCTGGAGGCAGGATTTACAAGATACAAGTTAGTTTTTATTGTAACATATGTGTATTTTAAAGTTAGTAAATAAAGCGTGTTATTGTATAAAAATATACCCATTTTATTATTCTCCTGTCTTATTGTAGTGTAATTTATACCTACTTAGGAATTTAGTTTTTAATACAGTAAAGTATATGAGTACCTATATATTTATTGTACTTGTATATTCCTATACTATTAAAATAGAAGAAAGATGAAAATATTATAATGGAAAATAAATGAAAAAAGTAGGCATCTAGCCTGATGGACGAATAATAAATATAAATATATATGTTTGGACAATTCACACAGGGCCCCAAGTAAGAAAATAGTGATATGTAGGTAATCGGTATAAATTTTTGTAATGTTGTGGGTACTTTTAATAATGTAACTTGTATTGACATATAATAGGTATTATTAGTGAAGAAGTGCAATGACATATTATTTTATTTTCTATTTTTTATCAAATTATTTCATTCTGTATTGAAATATTTTTTTTTTTTATATTTATTTATTTATTGGGATTTTATGATTTAATTGTTGAAACTAACATTATAATTATTATTTTTACGTTATCGATGTATGTTTTTATAAATTATTGCATGCCAGATTCTGGCAAATTGTGTAAACCTGTGTGAAAATGTAAATCAAGATCTATTGTATAAAATATATTCTATTCTATTCTATTCTATTCTATTCTATTCTATCGTTTCAAATCCCCGCTCGGTCTCCGGCCACGTGGTACGGAGACCGAGACATGTCCTCACGAACCCCCCCGACGAACTGTTGAGCGCCCTGAACCTCCTCCTGGAGGCCCGGGACGACTCGACAGAGCCCCGCCCTGCCGTTTCAGCGGCCCCCGTAGGCCCCCAATCCCAACCCACAGCAGCGGAACCCCCTTCTGGGGTCTCGCTATAATTTCTCCAGCGTATGCTCCGTAAGGAGTGACGTTGAGCGCACCCCGTCCCTACGGGGTGTAGCATCCGATGAAACCTGAAAAGCCCTTTTTTTACCTATATTATACCTACGATTATACCTACGCTTGTTGTGTCTTACAATCATAATTTACAAAAAAGTATAAGCCACCAAGGTACACTTTTAAAATTAAACAATTCATAAAATAATTTCTTTTTATTAGAGCACAATTTGTTTCAATGTACAAACAAAAACTCATCTTCATTACTATTGAAAGTGAAGATCCATCGTTATGCAATCTGCACTCCATGCTAAGTGCATGTGTACTTAATACAGCTCGCAGATTGTGTTGTAGAACAGACCACCCTCTGTTGTAGCACTGTTATAGACCACTGTTATCACTTAGCACTGATCACTTCAATGTAGGTTAATAACTACATTTAAAGGTACAGACATTGTAGTTACCTATGACCCCTCGTGAGATACTATTCGATTTCGCATAATTGTGCATCGTAATATAATGTATAAAATATTAATGATTTGATCTAGATCTCTGTCACAGTCTGAAATAACACTACTACCCGCAGACTATAATAAATATTGTTCAAGGACTGCTACCCACAAAACTAACCATCACATTAGCGTCGTCTACCCTCTAGCGCCACCAGGCGATAACAAACACGTGTCTCATATTATTAGGTTTCGAATACAGGTCAAGGGTTTAATAGCTACGTTTTACCTGAA
Organism: Blastobasis lacticolella; assembly: GCA_905147135.1. Classification (NCBI taxonomy): domain Eukaryota; kingdom Metazoa; phylum Arthropoda; class Insecta; order Lepidoptera; family Blastobasidae; genus Blastobasis; species Blastobasis lacticolella. Next base: position 13,762,623 of record LR990059.1, read on the forward strand.
AATAAAACGTTTATTAAACACTTACCTTATTCGAAACCTAATATTTTTATGCCTGCCTGGTGGCATTAACATGAAGACATAATGATTGAAAATTTAAAAAGCATAAACCGCTAGGAGGTGGCGCTAGCGGCGGAAGCAGAGGGTGGGGATTTTCAAGGGGAAGTGGACGAGCCGGATGTACGTCACCTGCGCAGTCAATTGACGAATTGATGCTATTCTCATGTTATTAGGTTTCGAATAAGGTAAGTGTTTAATAAACGTTTTATTTTCAGGTAAAACGTAGCTATTATCGTACTTTCAGAAGCTCCGATGGCTAATGGCACACTACGGTCTACCACCCTAGTAGTGTGCCTCCTGACGCGAGTCGCCACCATTACGAAGATACAGATTGATTGACCTTTTATAGAAGTTACAGTACAGAGATTTTTATTTTATTCTTTTTAAAAAGCGATTCGGCCTTAGCGTGGTCTTATTATAGACACATTGATTTCCTGCCTCCTAAACAAGGTTACCCTGTACTATAGGAGACAGTAATCCCTCTTTTGAGCATTTAAAAAGAGTGATTTCTTTTTTTTTTAGCCATGAACGGTTTTACTGTGGAATATAGTAGAGAAATTTGCCGTGTGTGCGTGTGCGTGTTTGTGTGCGTGAACGTGTGCGTGTGTGCTCGCGCGTGCGTATGTGGTATACGTGTAAACTGAAACAATTTGAGTGGATGTATGTGTATCAGCTGTCTCGATTTTAACATCACACAATCATAGCCTCAGTGTCATCATAACCTACATTTGTCAGCCAGGATTGTAATTTTGTTTTAAGTTGTCATGGGGTAAATATTGAGCTCTTGGTTTATTTTATTATATATTATTATGCAACTCATAACTGGATATTGTTTTCTTGGCGAAGTGGTGCGGTAGGGGACAGTGTTACACACTGGCATATCACGTCTTTTCTTTAGGACATTTTCGTCTTACGGAAGAGATGAATGTTTCCGCGTGATGGTACGCAGAATGTAAAGCTTTCTCACTTCCCCACACGACGCAGTAAAGATGACGCAGGGAATAGTTGGGGTTTCGATATTAATACCTTAAGAACCGCTCGTTGAGCGCTCTCAAGTTGAATAAATCGGGTCTTTGCGGCACCTCTCCAAACCGGAATGCAGTATGTCAGAATAGACTGGCACAATGCGGAGTATACCATAAGCATTGTTTCTTTATTCGCTGATTCCCTAAGGTTTTTAAATCAGTCGCCTTACTTGCGTGATTACGTTCTCTAATTGGAAGGTCCAATCGTGTCTCTCATCGATGTAGACACTCAAATACTTGGTATGACTTACCATGGCAAGCGGTATACAGTCGCAAGCACTCGACACAGCCTGGCAGTGGTGGGCTGTAATGGTCCTTTGTACCTCACCCCTGGCAGCAGCATTTTTTTGCGTGGGGCCCGCGCTATGCTTTGTATTACTTAAGGAATGAATGTGATGAAGCCCATAGAGCGCACCCCGTCCCTACGGGGTGTCGCATCGGATGAAACCTGAAAAGCCCTTCCGGCTACAGGTGCTCCCAGGGGATGCAGTCTCGACATACATAGCGATCGCAAACTTATCGATTTCGGTCGTTATATATATATATATATATATATATATATATATATATATATATATATATATATATATATATATATATATATATATATAGATAATATGTGTACATATTAATATGATAAATGGTCGGCAGAGGACAATGACAAACGGAGAAAAGATGGGCATGCAACTTGGTTGTAAAAGTTGCAAGTGATTAGATTTTATCAATATTCCGGAGTCTGTAGATTCGAAGCTATCGATCGATAAAGATCGGTAACTTAGAGAATTTAGCCGCAAAAATAACGATTCTACGTTAGTTATAGCGAACAAATTTGAAAGCCCGCAAAGTTAACAATAAATCGCTAGCAAGCACGTCACGGAGTACGACGTTGACGTTGCCAAAATGTCAATTGACAAGTAAACAAACAAAGAATTGCAAATATATAATTTTTAATTTCCTTATCTTGAAGACACACTCATGCAGTGCACTGAGCAGTGCACTGCACGATGTGGCAAAACTTGTTACACGCCGAGCAATTTGTATGCAAGTACATTGACAGATGGCGAAAAGTCCCACTGTGCAGCGCGCCGCGCGGCGCACTGCATGATGGGGCAACACCCGCAATCCAAGCCCGAAATGTCAGTTCTGTATGAATTTTGTCTACGTTTTTCAATTTGGCCCCATCGTGCAGCGTGCAGTGCGATGTCAGTAGTTGTCAACATAAAACGTCACATCTGACTGTTTCTTTTTACCAACAGTTCGAATCTTTCCTCTTTATGTGACACAGTTCACACACATATAGCTGTCTACTTTTTTTAGTACAGATACAACGCGTGTGAATGAAATAGGAAACCGACCATGTCAAAGAAAGTTTGACCGCTGATGCGTAAGCCCCTCCCCTTTTTCTGAATCTTGAACATTATCGAAGTTGTTTCGCTTTCGTGATCCTGTCATCATTCTCTTCTCAGTACATCCCGAATTATAAATAAGGCATGATTGGTTCTAGAACACTAGTTTCTAAAAATAAATGCTGGTACTCGTAGAAATCTACATTTTGGATGGCACCTGTCAAACTTAAAACTGTAATAACTCTGAAACTATTGGTGCTAGAATATTAGTTCCTAAAGAGAAATTATAGTACTCGTCGAGATCTACATTCCGGATGATAGCTGTCAAATTTAATACTGTAATAACTCTGAAACTATTGGCCTTAAAACGCTTGTTCCAGAACAGCAAATACTTATAGATATCGACGGGCACTATCATTTCTTTTTAGGATATAGTTTTCTAAGAGTAATGGTTTCCGAGTTATTGAACTGATGTTATACTTTGTAGTTATAATTTTGAATGAGCCACCGTGGTATACACTCAGTTTAAGTAAACATTCGTAAAGGACAGAAATAACTACATTTTGTCGTAATATTGTCCCAAAATCATGTGTTCAACCAGTTGAGGACAAATTTAAGCAGTGCGGTATATCCCACAACAGAATCAACCAATGTGAATAAAAATTCCCAACATGACCGAATCAATCTTCTGAATTGAAAAATTTTGATGTTTTTATGTTCTTATATCCTCAAGATAAATATTGAATGTATTATCATAGAGCCTGTAACCATCGGACAATCAATACGCTTTTAACAAAAATTCGCCAACTAGTTTTTGAGCTAGAATTAACATCCATACAAACATTCATATCCACATACATACATACAAACCCCTTTCTCCCGCAAGAGTAGGTAGAGATGACATTGTTCCACTTGCTATGGTCCTGACAAATCTCTGTCGATTCTTCCACGTTTATCAACTTTACATACATAGATTGTTAACTTCATTACCCTCCTTTAGCTCCATCGTAGTCGGGTAAAAAGTATCAGTTATAGTATAGTATTCGCAAATTCAACATTCGCGTTTCATACATTTTGGGATCAAAAATTTAATTGTCGGCCATAAGAAAATTATTAGTTTCCAATAGAGAAAACAGTTCTTAACATTGTTTACTGTGACGTCAAATCCGCACGTCCGACGGTCGATTGTTATTGGCTTTTAGAAAAGCGATACTTAGTATCTACTGTACGCCCGGTGATACATAGTGGTGGTGGTGGGCGTACTGGTTTGGCACCATAGTAAGAAATAATAGAACCTGTGTGCTGTCTCTGAAAATCGCATAATATTTTTCTGGTCGGCCCTGTAGCGTTTCAATCCAAAATGAATGACATCCTTGTCGTACGTTTCTCTTGGTTGCAAAGTGACTGGAGATAAAAAAATCTCCAGTCACTTTTTACTAAGTTTTTACGCCTGCGTGTGAACAGACAGTCGGAGACATATTATGGTCAATAATCATGCGAGTCGTTTAAAATAACGCGCGTAATAGCGCCGAAAAAGCTCTCGTGCAAACGTTGCCTAACTTAAAAAACCAGAATAACACCACCGTTTTCTTTGTTGTCACCGTGACGTGGCACCGTGCGGTGCGCCGCGCAGTGCACTGCACTTCATGAGTGGAGCTAGAGATTACAGGAATTTTCATCTTCAAACGCTTGAAAAAGTACAATGGGTAATGTTATAAAACAATAGATAGGACAGTTTCTGGTAATTATTTACAAATTTTAACTGGGAACTATTTATATTGATAAAAACAGCCCATATATGGACCGATTCATTGTAAAAAGGCAATGACACCACTTCATTGGAGCTAAAACTGCAATGGAGCACCAACGTCGTCTTAGTGACGTTTTGGCCATGTATACGAATGGTCATTACGCCGCTTAAGGTTATGGAACGTAGCTTCAAAGCAGTCAACACATCAATAAAAACTTGTTGTAAATGTGTTAAATCGTTAAAGAATTCTACAACAACAAAAGTGGCATAATTTTAAAGGAGATAAAATGATAAAGATTAATTTCCCATTTCCTTTGCGTCGGGCGCAAAAATAAAAATGAATCCTATAGCTCTATAAAAATTTTTACGGTTTTGAATGGGAGCGAACCAATAGAGCCTCGACTATAATGCACATGACATAGCTGAACGTCAACGCTCCCGACTTCATACAGGGATATCAATCCGATAACGGCCGAGGATCGTGGGAACATTTGTGTGCGCGATATGACAAGAATTTCGAAAGGACTCGGTCAGGGCATACTTACATTTTGAATGATGAATATGAGTACCATATGTATTAAATTGGTCTGTTATAATTTTTTTATAGCCGGTGTATTTTATATTAAACAAATGAAAAAAAAATGATTGGCATCGATTGTAATATATTTAAATAACATACATCAAAAAGCAATAAAATTACTATAACTAAACTACTTAACTAACTAATTACCATAAACCGAATTGAAAATACGTAACATAATTATATCTACTTTTAAAATAACCTAAGCGACAGAAAAAGTCAGATAATCCCCGACCAAATATATGTGAAATTACTTACTCAAATATTTTGTAAACTACCGAACCGATGTTAATAAAACAAAGCTAAATTGCAGTTTAGGTATCAAGAACAACTAAAACTAGAACAATTTGACAGACCCGAAGTGGTATTGCTCCCTGATGAGTTTGAGGGTAGCAATGTCCTCAAGCTTGACGAAATTAATGGCGACGCCCTCATCTCCCGAACGAGCGACCCTACGGATGAACTGCTCGGGGCTCGTTGGAAAGTCGTAGCTTACGACGGTCACGATGTTCTGCGTCTCCAAGCTACCCATCTTCAGATCGGTCGTGATGAGGATATTGCTGCAACGTTAGAACACAATTAATAATCTCATTTAAAGATTTATACCTAAAAGATCATCGACCAGATTCTTTATCAAAATATTTAAGGTGTCGTTCAGATCAAAAGTTTTGGTGTAATTTTCAAGGTTTACAGGATGACATAAAACAAAAACAAAAAGGAAATGTAACTGCACTGCTTATAGGAAAGAAGCCTTGCACGCGGTGTAAAATGTGATGGTGTTATTTAACATAAAATAAAGACATAATCTCGAGAAGTAATAAATACCTTTGTCCAGAAGAAAACTTATTTATGACCACTTTTCGTTCTCTGCTTGTCATGTTGGCATGCAGAGAACACACTGAATATTTGGCAAACTGCAACTTTCTGGAAAGAAACTCCACTTTCTTCCTCGAGTTGCAAAATATAAGTATTTGGGAAAAGTCAAGCAGCATGGTGAAGTCACTCAGCTTCTTCAATTTCCACTGTTCTGTCTGTATTGCAACAAATACCTGTTTCCTCCCCTCTAGACTCAGTTTGACACTGTAAAAATAAAATGATATCGTAAGTAATTAACGGTTCTTCTTCTTCTTATCGTGTCAATGGAATAATTCATTGGATTACATTTTGCCAGCATTTAAATATTCATAGTAGGTAGATATAAATTCACTCACCGTTTGGCTTCTACCCTGATCGCGTTTCTTGTTAATTTTGATGATATTTCATCAACTTTGTCGGGTGCAGCCATAGTCAAAAGAACAGTCTGAGTTCTTAAGGGGACAAACCGGTGAACCGACGAAATACTTTCCGGGATTAGTTGGTCGGTACTGTTGAACAGTACCGACCAGCATTCTTAGGGAGCCAGTATGCAATACTCCTCTGTAGATCATATCTGCAATTTAATAATTAAACATTAGATACTTGGTCTTTATCTACATATTATTAAATTAACAACGTAAGATCAACGTACCAATTACTCTGTCAGGAGTGCCCGAAACAATATGCTGTCCACAGTGTAAGCTTTTCATGTCATCTTCAAAACTTAGCCTCCCCAATACATGGCACTGCACTTTCATCATACCACGAAATGTATGTATGCACTTCTGGAACCGGTTTGCTAACAGCTGAGTTGGAGACAGAACCAGAACCTGCGTTTCTAGTAGAGTAGGGTCCACGGTTTGCAGTATGGCGATCGAGACTGCAACTTTTTTGCCAGTTCCAGACGGTGCTTCAACTACTAAGTCTCTTCCTTCCGTTAACGGCACAATTGTCCTCTGCTGGATGGGAAACGGTTCATTGTATCCTGAAAGTGTAGGGTATTATATAATAAGCAAAGTGAAGTGGTACATTATTTTGAGTGTCCTTAAAAATTGAAGAATATTAACAATATACATAAAGTTCAAATTTACAAACAGTAGGAAGCTACATCATCTAGTCAAAAATAATGAAAACAATAGTAAAACTCACCATAAATTGATATTCCCCGTAACAACTCATCGCACAGGCCCATAGACGCAAACGAGTACACAGTGTTAACGTCTTCAGAAACGTTTATATCCAAGATTTTTGACGCCATTTTAGTTTAAATAAAATGTAAGATTTTTAAGAAATGAAGTGCACAACCGAGAACAACCGCTCAAGACGACTCGCAAATGAGAACTGCAGACATACTCAAGCAACTGCAAGGTGCCTTCGTTTATACCTGCCCGCCCCGCAGTCCGCCACTAATCTATTGTATTCCTTAGCCCTTTCCCCGCGAACCGAAAAGCGCCTTATACCCCCGCGCACCCCCTGCACAACTTCAATGTTATAATAATTTTGTATTTTCTATTCGTGTTTAATTGATATAATTGATGAAAGCCAGTCCTGGCAGAAATGTATGGATTCCAGCATAAATGTCCAATAAGCGATATGTCAGTGGAAAGGAATTTTCATTTTCTACAACTTTTACCATTACAATAACTCTCGAATCGATATGCGAAAAAAGTGATGGTCAATGTCTAGTACAAAATGATGTTCACTTGAATTGAACACAACTTTTTTCTCACAGCGATTATAGAGTTATCGTCATAGTACTCTATAGCACATATCGCTCATCGTTAGTCAGAGGTTATCAGGATCTCCTTTCAATCATTAAATATGTTGATTGCATAAATTTTTAAAGAAAAATGTATGTGATTCTCATAAAAATTATAAAGGGATTATAAAAATTAAAGAATGAAAAATCAAGCGACGTCCAGGTACGTCAACTAATCTGCGTGGCGAGAGCGCGGTGCGCGCGCGGCTCTCCGACGACCAGCAACGCGCGCAGCCATCGCAGCAGCGGCGCGGCCAGCATCGCCATGTTGCTGCCGTTACTCAGACGGGCCTCTGTAGCGAGTGACAGCTGCCCACAACACATAACGACCATAACCGCTAATGAGGAGTTTTCCAGTAGGTATTGTCAGTTGGTTTCAAAAAACATCAATAGATGGCGCTCCTACAATTTGTGTAATATTTTTTAAATCTGTATGATGGTGGCAATGATTTCATGCAGCCAACTATTACTAAACTTAAAAATAAAATGTTTATTAATATAAACAGAACTGTTAAAGGTTGAACGAAATGTACATTAAAATATTTATATAAGTTGGCACTATGTTCCATTATTATTACAACCTCTAAAATGGTTTAAAACTATTGACAAATACAATTATATCCAATACAACGTACCCAGTGTTTATATCCTCTTTGCTAAGAACCTATTTCAAGCGATTATCAATTACCAAAATTGACGGGGCGCCATCTAGTGAGTGGTTAGGAATGCTTTAAATACCTATTGGAAAACTGCTCATTGACAAGAGCGTATCGCCCAAGAAGAAGAAATTTTAAATGCTCTTTGCCATAACCCTGATATTTTTACACTCATGTGTAAAAACGCGACGGGCCGGCTGGTTATGCTGGACTCGTAAGAGACCCAAGGCACCTACCAGCTAAACTCCGCCATGTTGCATGTGCCAAGTACTTATTTTTAGTTTTTTAAGTTTCATCAAATGCGACACTGTATAGGGATAGGGTGCGCATAGAAGGGATGCGGTACGCACGGGTGCACGGTGATAACGACGCGGCCACCCACGGTAAGGGGCAGAATTAGGAGCGAGATAAAGAAAGGATAGAAATTCTTTCAATACAATAGAGATTTATCCTATGTAAAAGCGATAAGAACTTATACCTCTCTAGTACAAAAGCCGTCTCAATTTTGTGTCAATTTTGCTAATTTTATTTACAAGTAGCATTTAAAACTACAAGAACTGACATTTAATAAAATTAAAGGATATGCGAGTTGCGAAATGAAACTGTCATGAGAACTCTCATATCATATCAATGATAGTTTCATTGCTGCAGATAATGTAATTATGCCAACAAGGGCTCTAATTTCATTATACATCCATTGGTCTCTGAGTATTCTTTACATTGTTGTATTTTTGAGGTTTTTCTTTCTATCTTTACATTTTGGGACAATATTACGACAAAATGTAGTTATTTCTGTCCTTTACGAATGTTTACTTAAACTGAGTGTATACCACGGTGGCTCATTCAAAATTATAACTACAAAGTATAACATCAGTTCAATAACTCGGAAACCATTACTCTTAGAAAACTATATCCTAAAAAGAAATGATAGTGCCCGTCGATATCTATAAGTATTTGCTGTTCTGGAACAAGCGTTTTAAGGCCAATAGTTTCAGAGTTATTACAGTATTAAATTTGACAGCTATCATCCGGAATGTAGATCTCGACGAGTACTATAATTTCTCTTTAGGAACTAATATTCTAGCACCAATAGTTTCAGAGTTATTACAGTTTTAAGTTTGACAGGTGCCATCCAAAATGTAGATTTCTACGAGTACCAGCATTTATTTTTAGAAACTAGTGTTCTAGAACCAATCATGCCTTATTTATAATTCGGGATGTACTGAGAAGAGAATGATGACAGGATCACGAAAGCGAAACAACTTCGATAATGTTCAAGATTCAGAAAAAGGGGAGGGGCTTACGCATCAGCGGTCAAACTTTCTTTGACATGGTCGGTTTCCTATTTCATTCACACGCGTTGTATCTGTACTAAAAAAAGTAGACAGCTATATGTGTGTGAACTGTGTCACATAAAGAGGAAAGATTCGAACTGTTGGTAAAAAGAAACAGTCAGATGTGACGTTTTATGTTGACAACTACTGACATCGCACTGCACGCTGCACGATGGGGCCAAATTGAAAAACGTAGACAAAATTCATACAGAACTGACATTTCGGGCTTGGATTGCGGGTGTTGCCCCATCATGCAGTGCGCCGCGCGGCGCGCTGCACAGTGGGACTTTTCGCCATCTGTCAATGTACTTGCATACAAATTGCTCGGCGTGTAACAAGTTTTGCCACATCGTGCAGTGCACTGCTCAGTGCACTGCATGAGTGTGTCTTCAAGATAAGGAAATTAAAAATTATATATTTGCAATTCTTTGTTTGTTTACTTGTCAATTGACATTTTGGCAACGTCAACGTCGTACTCCGTGACGTGCTTGCTAGCGATTTATTGTTAACTTTGCGGGCTTTCAAATTTGTTCGCTATAACTAACGTAGAATCGTTATTTTTGCGGCTAAATTCTCTAAGTTACCGATCTTTATCGATCGATAGCTTCGAATCTACAGACTCCGGAATATTGATAAAATCTAATCACTTGCAACTTTTACAACCAAGTTGCATGCCCATCTTTTCTCCGTTTGTCATTGTCCTCTGCCGACCATTTATCATATTAATATGTACACATATTATCTATATATATATATATATATATATACCGAAATCGATAAGTTTGCGATCGCTATGTATGTCGAGACTGCATCCCCTGGGAGCACCTGTAGCCGGAAGGGCTTTTCAGGTTTCATCCGATGCGACACCCCGTAGGGACGGGGTGCGCTCTATGGGCTTCATCACATTCATTCCTTAAGTAATACAAAGCATAGCGCGGGCCCCAAGCAAAAAAATGCTGCTGCCAGGGGTGAGGTACAAAGGACCATTACAGCCCACCACTGCCAGGCTGTGTCGAGTGCTTGCGACTGTATACCGCTTGCCATGGTAAGTCATACCAAGTATTTGAGTGTCTACATCGATGAGAGACACGATTGGACCTTCCAATTAGAGAACGTAATCACGCAAGTAAGGCGACTGATTTAAAAACCTTAGGGAATCAGCGAATAAAGAAACAATGCTTATGGTATACTCCGCATTGTGCCAGTCTATTCTGACATACTGCATTCCGGTTTGGAGAGGTGCCGCAAAGACCCGATTTATTCAACTTGAGAGCGCTCAACGAGCGGTTCTTAAGGTATTAATATCGAAACCCCAACTATTCCCTGCGTCATCTTTACTGCGTCGTGTGGGGAAGTGAGAAAGCTTTACATTCTGCGTACCATCACGCGGAAACATTCATCCCTTCCGTAAGACGAAAATGTCCTAAAGAAAAGACGTGATATGCCAGTGTGTAACACTGTCCCCTACCGCACCACTTCGCCAAGAAAACAATATCCAGTTATGAGTTGCATAATAATATATAATAAAATAAACCAAGAGCTCAATATTTACCCCATGACAACTTAAAACAAAATTACAATCCTGGCTGACAAATGTAGGTTATGATGACACTGAGGCTATGATTGTGTGATGTTAAAATCGAGACAGCTGATACACATACATCCACTCAAATTGTTTCAGTTTACACGTATACCACATACGCACGCGCGAGCACACACGCACACGTTCACGCACACAAACACGCACACGCACACACGGCAAATTTCTCTACTATATTCCACAGTAAAACCGTTCATGGCTAAAAAAAAAAGAAATCACTCTTTTTAAATGCTCAAAAGAGGGATTACTGTCTCCTATAGTACAGGGTAACCTTGTTTAGGAGGCAGGAAATCAATGTGTCTATAATAAGACCACGCTAAGGCCGAATCGCTTTTTAAAAAGAATAAAATAAAAATCTCTGTACTGTAACTTCTATAAAAGGTCAATCAATCTGTATCTTCGTAATGGTGGCGACTCGCGTCAGGAGGCACACTACTAGGGTGGTAGACCGTAGTGTGCCATTAGCCATCGGAGCTTCTGAAAGTACGATAATAGCTACGTTTTACCTGAAAATAAAACGTTTATTAAACACTTACCTTATTCGAAACCTAATAACATGAGAATAGCATCAATTCGTCAATTGACTGCGCAGGTGACGTACATCCGGCTCGTCCACTTCCCCTTGAAAATCCCCACCCTCTGCTTCCGCCGCTAGCGCCACCTCCTAGCAGTTTATGCTTTTTAAATTTTCAATCATTATGTCTTCATGTTAATGCCACCAGGCAGGCATAAAAATATTAGGTTTCGAATAAGGTAAGTGTTTAATAAACGTTTTATTTTCAGGTAAAACGTAGCTATTAAACCCTTGACCTGTATTCGAAACCTAATAATATGAGACACGTGTTTGTTATCGCCTGGTGGCGCTAGAGGGTAGACGACGCTAATGTGATGGTTAGTTTTGTGGGTAGCAGTCCTTGAACAATATTTATTATAGTCTGCGGGTAGTAGTGTTATTTCAGACTGTGACAGAGATCTAGATCAAATCATTAATATTTTATACATTATATTACGATGCACAATTATGCGAAATCGAATAGTATCTCACGAGGGGTCATAGGTAACTACAATGTCTGTACCTTTAAATGTAGTTATTAACCTACATTGAAGTGATCAGTGCTAAGTGATAACAGTGGTCTATAACAGTGCTACAACAGAGGGTGGTCTGTTCTACAACACAATCTGCGAGCTGTATTAAGTACACATGCACTTAGCATGGAGTGCAGATTGCATAACGATGGATCTTCACTTTCAATAGTAATGAAGATGAGTTTTTGTTTGTACATTGAAACAAATTGTGCTCTAATAAAAAGAAATTATTTTATGAATTGTTTAATTTTAAAAGTGTACCTTGGTGGCTTATACTTTTTTGTAAATTATGATTGTAAGACACAACAAGCGTAGGTATAATCGTAGGTATAATATAGGTAAAAAAAGGGCTTTTCAGGTTTCATCGGATGCTACACCCCGTAGGGACGGGGTGCGCTCAACGTCACTCCTTACGGAGCATACGCTGGAGAAATTATAGCGAGACCCCAGAAGGGGGTTCCGCTGCTGTGGGTTGGGATTGGGGGCCTACGGGGGCCGCTGAAACGGCAGGGCGGGGCTCTGTCGAGTCGTCCCGGGCCTCCAGGAGGAGGTTCAGGGCGCTCAACAGTTCGTCGGGGGGGTTCGTGAGGACATGTCTCGGTCTCCGTACCACGTGGCCGGAGACCGAGCGGGGATTTGAAACGATAGAATAGAATAGAATAGAATAGAATAGAATATATTTTATACAATAGATCTTGATTTACATTTTCACACAGGTTTACACAATTTGCCAGAATCTGGCATGCAATAATTTATAAAAACATACATCGATAACGTAAAAATAATAATTATAATGTTAGTTTCAACAATTAAATCATAAAATCCCAATAAATAAATAAATATAAAAAAAAAAAATATTTCAATACAGAATGAAATAATTTGATAAAAAATAGAAAATAAAATAATATGTCATTGCACTTCTTCACTAATAATACCTATTATATGTCAATACAAGTTACATTATTAAAAGTACCCACAACATTACAAAAATTTATACCGATTACCTACATATCACTATTTTCTTACTTGGGGCCCTGTGTGAATTGTCCAAACATATATATTTATATTTATTATTCGTCCATCAGGCTAGATGCCTACTTTTTTCATTTATTTTCCATTATAATATTTTCATCTTTCTTCTATTTTAATAGTATAGGAATATACAAGTACAATAAATATATAGGTACTCATATACTTTACTGTATTAAAAACTAAATTCCTAAGTAGGTATAAATTACACTACAATAAGACAGGAGAATAATAAAATGGGTATATTTTTATACAATAACACGCTTTATTTACTAACTTTAAAATACACATATGTTACAATAAAAACTAACTTGTATCTTGTAAATCCTGCCTCCAGGTGTTTAAATCCAACCTTGCAGACCTCGACCTAACTTGACGTTCTGCCTCTGCTTCTGTACCAAGGTTCTCCCTCACATTCTCCCTCCAGCTGTTCAGGTCTATCCTTTCGGCTAGTGCTATGCTCCTTCTTGGCACTGACGTTACGCCGGTATTGCAGTTTCGAAATCCAACCGAGAACTATAAAAATGTTGTAACGATTTCGGTAGTGGCCGGAATTGTGTTAAGCACATACCAGAAGACAAAAGAAGCCACGTATTGGAAGACGATTGGTTGAGCAGCTGGAGTTTGATGGACATTGACAACTCGTCCAGTTTCTTTGGTACAATACTCATGAGTTCGGGCCCGTTTCTCATAAGCTGCAATAAAAATAAATTATTTTATTAATATTAATAGAGATGTGGTAATACTTAACTTTAAGAGGAAACACATCAAGAGAATGAGGTTAAGACATAAGTATAAGCAATTAGGTAGGTGTTTCTTATAAGGCCAAGCCTGTTTTGAATAATAACAATATTTTAGATAACTATTATAATAAGCATAGAAAAAGAACGAATAAGCAGACCATACTTATGATGTCTACTGTCAACTGACCTGCGTAGCGAGTGCGCGATGCGCGCGTGGCTCCCCGGCGGCCAGCAATGCGTGCAGAAACTGCAGCAGCGGCGCGGCCAACATCGTCATCTTGCCGCCATTGCTTAAACGGGCCTCTGTAGCATATCACACTGATATGAATACAGTGATTTTTGAGATTAATGACGTCTCAAAAGACTTCGAGGTAATTTAGAAGACATGATAAAATCCACATCAATAAAACACCCAAGAGCAACGAGAATAAATTGAGCGTCAACAAAAATGTAAAAACATTAATAATGTTAATAAGGATTAAAACACACCTGCAAAATAGTCGCCCATTAGGTTGGCGGCATTGACCAAATAGGTTTGACCGCCGCGCTGCAATAGTTCTATTTCTGAAAATGAAATTAAAAGTTAATTAATTTACAGTAGGTAATCTATTAAGCCTAAACAATAACAACTCTGGATTCCGAGAAATGGAAAATTGTATACAACAATTCGAAACTCAAATTGTGACTTATGTATAAAGAAAGCTGAAGAGAAAGAGATAGTTAGTGGCTTCTTTTGTCTTCTGGTATGTGCTTAACACAATTCCGGCCACTACCGAAATCGTTACAACATTTTTATAGTTCTCGGTTGGATTTCGAAACTGCAATACCGGCGTAACGTCAGTGCCAAGAAGGAGCATAGCACTAGCCGAAAGGATAGACCTGAACAGCTGGAGGGAGAATGTGAGGGAGAACCTTGGTACAGAAGCAGAGGCAGAACGTCAAGTTAGGTCGAGGTCTGCAAGGTTGGATTTAAACACCTGGAGGCAGGATTTACAAGATACAAGTTAGTTTTTATTGTAACATATGTGTATTTTAAAGTTAGTAAATAAAGCGTGTTATTGTATAAAAATATACCCATTTTATTATTCTCCTGTCTTATTGTAGTGTAATTTATACCTACTTAGGAATTTAGTTTTTAATACAGTAAAGTATATGAGTACCTATATATTTATTGTACTTGTATATTCCTATACTATTAAAATAGAAGAAAGATGAAAATATTATAATGGAAAATAAATGAAAAAAGTAGGCATCTAGCCTGATGGACGAATAATAAATATAAATATATATGTTTGGACAATTCACACAGGGCCCCAAGTAAGAAAATAGTGATATGTAGGTAATCGGTATAAATTTTTGTAATGTTGTGGGTACTTTTAATAATGTAACTTGTATTGACATATAATAGGTATTATTAGTGAAGAAGTGCAATGACATATTATTTTATTTTCTATTTTTTATCAAATTATTTCATTCTGTATTGAAATATTTTTTTTTTTTATATTTATTTATTTATTGGGATTTTATGATTTAATTGTTGAAACTAACATTATAATTATTATTTTTACGTTATCGATGTATGTTTTTATAAATTATTGCATGCCAGATTCTGGCAAATTGTGTAAACCTGTGTGAAAATGTAAATCAAGATCTATTGTATAAAATATATTCTATTCTATTCTATTCTATTCTATTCTATTCTATCGTTTCAAATCCCCGCTCGGTCTCCGGCCACGTGGTACGGAGACCGAGACATGTCCTCACGAACCCCCCCGACGAACTGTTGAGCGCCCTGAACCTCCTCCTGGAGGCCCGGGACGACTCGACAGAGCCCCGCCCTGCCGTTTCAGCGGCCCCCGTAGGCCCCCAATCCCAACCCACAGCAGCGGAACCCCCTTCTGGGGTCTCGCTATAATTTCTCCAGCGTATGCTCCGTAAGGAGTGACGTTGAGCGCACCCCGTCCCTACGGGGTGTAGCATCCGATGAAACCTGAAAAGCCCTTTTTTTACCTATATTATACCTACGATTATACCTACGCTTGTTGTGTCTTACAATCATAATTTACAAAAAAGTATAAGCCACCAAGGTACACTTTTAAAATTAAACAATTCATAAAATAATTTCTTTTTATTAGAGCACAATTTGTTTCAATGTACAAACAAAAACTCATCTTCATTACTATTGAAAGTGAAGATCCATCGTTATGCAATCTGCACTCCATGCTAAGTGCATGTGTACTTAATACAGCTCGCAGATTGTGTTGTAGAACAGACCACCCTCTGTTGTAGCACTGTTATAGACCACTGTTATCACTTAGCACTGATCACTTCAATGTAGGTTAATAACTACATTTAAAGGTACAGACATTGTAGTTACCTATGACCCCTCGTGAGATACTATTCGATTTCGCATAATTGTGCATCGTAATATAATGTATAAAATATTAATGATTTGATCTAGATCTCTGTCACAGTCTGAAATAACACTACTACCCGCAGACTATAATAAATATTGTTCAAGGACTGCTACCCACAAAACTAACCATCACATTAGCGTCGTCTACCCTCTAGCGCCACCAGGCGATAACAAACACGTGTCTCATATTATTAGGTTTCGAATACAGGTCAAGGGTTTAATAGCTACGTTTTACCTGAAAATAAAACGTTTATTAAACACTTACCTTATTCGAAACCTAATATTTTTATGCCTGCCTGGTGGCATTAACATGAAGACATAATGATTGAAAATTTAAAAAGCATAAACCGCTAGGAGGTGGCGCTAGCGGCGGAAGCAGAGGGTGGGGATTTTCAAGGGGAAGTGGACGAGCCGGATGTACGTCACCTGCGCAGTCAATTGACGAATTGATGCTATTCTCATGTTATTAGGTTTCGAATAAGGTAAGTGTTTAATAAACGTTTTATTTTCAGGTAAAACGTAGCTATTATCG
This sequence comes from Blastobasis lacticolella, assembly GCA_905147135.1. Classification (NCBI taxonomy): domain Eukaryota; kingdom Metazoa; phylum Arthropoda; class Insecta; order Lepidoptera; family Blastobasidae; genus Blastobasis; species Blastobasis lacticolella. The sequence continues at coordinate 13,779,391 of LR990059.1, forward strand.
TACTTTCAGAAGCTCCGATGGCTAATGGCACACTACGGTCTACCACCCTAGTAGTGTGCCTCCTGACGCGAGTCGCCACCATTACGAAGATACAGATTGATTGACCTTTTATAGAAGTTACAGTACAGAGATTTTTATTTTATTCTTTTTAAAAAGCGATTCGGCCTTAGCGTGGTCTTATTATAGACACATTGATTTCCTGCCTCCTAAACAAGGTTACCCTGTACTATAGGAGACAGTAATCCCTCTTTTGAGCATTTAAAAAGAGTGATTTCTTTTTTTTTTAGCCATGAACGGTTTTACTGTGGAATATAGTAGAGAAATTTGCCGTGTGTGCGTGTGCGTGTTTGTGTGCGTGAACGTGTGCGTGTGTGCTCGCGCGTGCGTATGTGGTATACGTGTAAACTGAAACAATTTGAGTGGATGTATGTGTATCAGCTGTCTCGATTTTAACATCACACAATCATAGCCTCAGTGTCATCATAACCTACATTTGTCAGCCAGGATTGTAATTTTGTTTTAAGTTGTCATGGGGTAAATATTGAGCTCTTGGTTTATTTTATTATATATTATTATGCAACTCATAACTGGATATTGTTTTCTTGGCGAAGTGGTGCGGTAGGGGACAGTGTTACACACTGGCATATCACGTCTTTTCTTTAGGACATTTTCGTCTTACGGAAGGGATGAATGTTTCCGCGTGATGGTACGCAGAATGTAAAGCTTTCTCACTTCCCCACACGACGCAGTAAAGATGACGCAGGGAATAGTTGGGGTTTCGATATTAATACCTTAAGAACCGCTCGTTGAGCGCTCTCAAGTTGAATAAATCGGGTCTTTGCGGCACCTCTCCAAACCGGAATGCAGTATGTCAGAATAGACTGGCACAATGCGGAGTATACCATAAGCATTGTTTCTTTATTCGCTGATTCCCTAAGGTTTTTAAATCAGTCGCCTTACTTGCGTGATTACGTTCTCTAATTGGAAGGTCCAATCGTGTCTCTCATCGATGTAGACACTCAAATACTTGGTATGACTTACCATGGCAAGCGGTATACAGTCGCAAGCACTCGACACAGCCTGGCAGTGGTGGGCTGTAATGGTCCTTTGTACCTCACCCCTGGCAGCAGCATTTTTTTGCTTGGGGCCCGCGCTATGCTTTGTATTACTTAAGGAATGAATGTGATGAAGCCCATAGAGCGCACCCCGTCCCTACGGGGTGTCGCATCGGATGAAACCTGAAAAGCCCTTCCGGCTACAGGTGCTCCCAGGGGATGCAGTCTCGACATACATAGCGATCGCAAACTTATCGATTTCGGTATATATATATATATATATATATAGATAATATGTGTACATATTAATATGATAAATGGTCGGCAGAGGACAATGACAAACGGAGAAAAGATGGGCATGCAACTTGGTTGTAAAAGTTGCAAGTGATTAGATTTTATCAATATTCCGGAGTCTGTAGATTCGAAGCTATCGATCGATAAAGATCGGTAACTTAGAGAATTTAGCCGCAAAAATAACGATTCTACGTTAGTTATAGCGAACAAATTTGAAAGCCCGCAAAGTTAACAATAAATCGCTAGCAAGCACGTCACGGAGTACGACGTTGACGTTGCCAAAATGTCAATTGACAAGTAAACAAACAAAGAATTGCAAATATATAATTTTTAATTTCCTTATCTTGAAGACACACTCATGCAGTGCACTGAGCAGTGCACTGCACGATGTGGCAAAACTTGTTACACGCCGAGCAATTTGTATGCAAGTACATTGACAGATGGCGAAAAGTCCCACTGTGCAGCGCGCCGCGCGGCGCACTGCATGATGGGGCAACACCCGCAATCCAAGCCCGAAATGTCAGTTCTGTATGAATTTTGTCTACGTTTTTCAATTTGGCCCCATCGTGCAGCGTGCAGTGCGATGTCAGTAGTTGTCAACATAAAACGTCACATCTGACTGTTTCTTTTTACCAACAGTTCGAATCTTTCCTCTTTATGTGACACAGTTCACACACATATAGCTGTCTACTTTTTTTAGTACAGATACAACGCGTGTGAATGAAATAGGAAACCGACCATGTCAAAGAAAGTTTGACCGCTGATGCGTAAGCCCCTCCCCTTTTTCTGAATCTTGAACATTATCGAAGTTGTTTCGCTTTCGTGATCCTGTCATCATTCTCTTCTCAGTACATCCCGAATTATAAATAAGGCATGATTGGTTCTAGAACACTAGTTTCTAAAAATAAATGCTGGTACTCGTAGAAATCTACATTTTGGATGGCACCTGTCAAACTTAAAACTGTAATAACTCTGAAACTATTGGTGCTAGAATATTAGTTCCTAAAGAGAAATTATAGTACTCGTCGAGATCTACATTCCGGATGATAGCTGTCAAATTTAATACTGTAATAACTCTGAAACTATTGGCCTTAAAACGCTTGTTCCAGAACAGCAAATACTTATAGATATCGACGGGCACTATCATTTCTTTTTAGGATATAGTTTTCTAAGAGTAATGGTTTCCGAGTTATTGAACTGATGTTATACTTTGTAGTTATAATTTTGAATGAGCCACCGTGGTATACACTCAGTTTAAGTAAACATTCGTAAAGGACAGAAATAACTACATTTTGTCGTAATATTGTCCCAAAATCATGTGTTCAACCAGTTGAGGACAAATTTAAGCAGTGCGGTATATCCCACAACAGAATCAACCAATGTGAATAAAAATTCCCAACATGACCGAATCAATCTTCTGAATTGAAAAATTTTGATGTTTTTATGTTCTTATATCCTCAAGATAAATATTGAATGTATTATCATAGAGCCTGTAACCATCGGACAATCAATACGCTTTTAACAAAAATTCGCCAACTAGTTTTTGAGCTAGAATTAACATCCATACAAACATTCATATCCACATACATACATACAAACCCCTTTCTCCCGCAAGAGTAGGTAGAGATGACATTGTTCCACTTGCTATGGTCCTGACAAATCTCTGTCGATTCTTCCACGTTTATCAACTTTACATACATAGATTGTTAACTTCATTACCCTCCTTTAGCTCCATCGTAGTCGGGTAAAAAGTATCAGTTATAGTATAGTATTCGCAAATTCAACATTCGCGTTTCATACATTTTGGGATCAAAAATTTAATTGTCGGCCATAAGAAAATTATTAGTTTCCAATAGAGAAAACAGTTCTTAACATTGTTTACTGTGACGTCAAATCCGCACGTCCGACGGTCGATTGTTATTGGCTTTTAGAAAAGCGATACTTAGTATCTACTGTACGCCCGGTGATACATAGTGGTGGTGGTGGGCGTACTGGTTTGGCACCATAGTAAGAAATAATAGAACCTGTGTGCTGTCTCTGAAAATCGCATAATATTTTTCTGGTCGGCCCTGTAGCGTTTCAATCCAAAATGAATGACATCCTTGTCGTACGTTTCTCTTGGTTGCAAAGTGACTGGAGATAAAAAAATCTCCAGTCACTTTTTACTAAGTTTTTACGCCTGCGTGTGAACAGACAGTCGGAGACATATTATGGTCAATAATCATGCGAGTCGTTTAAAATAACGCGCGTAATAGCGCCGAAAAAGCTCTCGTGCAAACGTTGCCTAACTTAAAAAACCAGAATAACACCACCGTTTTCTTTGTTGTCACCGTGACGTGGCACCGTGCGGTGCGCCGCGCAGTGCACTGCACTTCATGAGTGGAGCTAGAGATTACAGGAATTTTCATCTTCAAACGCTTGAAAAAGTACAATGGGTAATGTTATAAAACAATAGATAGGACAGTTTCTGGTAATTATTTACAAATTTTAACTGGGAACTATTTATATTGATAAAAACAGCCCATATATGGACCGATTCATTGTAAAAAGGCAATGACACCACTTCATTGGAGCTAAAACTGCAATGGAGCACCAACGTCGTCTTAGTGACGTTTTGGCCATGTATACGAATGGTCATTACGCCGCTTAAGGTTATGGAACGTAGCTTCAAAGCAGTCAACACATCAATAAAAACTTGTTGTAAATGTGTTAAATCGTTAAAGAATTCTACAACAACAAAAGTGGCATAATTTTAAAGGAGATAAAATGATAAAGATTAATTTCCCATTTCCTTTGCGTCGGGCGCAAAAATAAAAATGAATCCTATAGCTCTATAAAAATTTTTACGGTTTTGAATGGGAGCGAACCAATAGAGCCTCGACTATAATGCACATGACATAGCTGAACGTCAACGCTCCCGACTTCATACAGGGATATCAATCCGATAACGGCCGAGGATCGTGGGAACATTTGTGTGCGCGATATGACAAGAATTTCGAAAGGACTCGGTCAGGGCATACTTACATTTTGAATGATGAATATGAGTACCATATGTATTAAATTGGTCTGTTATAATTTTTTTATAGCCGGTGTATTTTATATTAAACAAATGAAAAAAAAATGATTGGCATCGATTGTAATATATTTAAATAACATACATCAAAAAGCAATAAAATTACTATAACTAAACTACTTAACTAACTAATTACCATAAACCGAATTGAAAATACGTAACATAATTATATCTACTTTTAAAATAACCTAAGCGACAGAAAAAGTCAGATAATCCCCGACCAAATATATGTGAAATTACTTACTCAAATATTTTGTAAACTACCGAACCGATGTTAATAAAACAAAGCTAAATTGCAGTTTAGGTATCAAGAACAACTAAAACTAGAACAATTTGACAGACCCGAAGTGGTATTGCTCCCTGATGAGTTTGAGGGTAGCAATGTCCTCAAGCTTGACGAAATTAATGGCGACGCCCTCATCTCCCGAACGAGCGACCCTACGGATGAACTGCTCGGGGCTCGTTGGAAAGTCGTAGCTTACGACGGTCACGATGTTCTGCGTCTCCAAGCTACCCATCTTCAGATCGGTCGTGATGAGGATATTGCTGCAACGTTAGAACACAATTAATAATCTCATTTAAAGATTTATACCTAAAAGATCATCGACCAGATTCTTTATCAAAATATTTAAGGTGTCGTTCAGATCAAAAGTTTTGGTGTAATTTTCAAGGTTTACAGGATGACATAAAACAAAAACAAAAAGGAAATGTAACTGCACTGCTTATAGGAAAGAAGCCTTGCACGCGGTGTAAAATGTGATGGTGTTATTTAACATAAAATAAAGACATAATCTCGAGAAGTAATAAATACCTTTGTCCAGAAGAAAACTTATTTATGACCACTTTTCGTTCTCTGCTTGTCATGTTGGCATGCAGAGAACACACTGAATATTTGGCAAACTGCAACTTTCTGGAAAGAAACTCCACTTTCTTCCTCGAGTTGCAAAATATAAGTATTTGGGAAAAGTCAAGCAGCATGGTGAAGTCACTCAGCTTCTTCAATTTCCACTGTTCTGTCTGTATTGCAACAAATACCTGTTTCCTCCCCTCTAGACTCAGTTTGACACTGTAAAAATAAAATGATATCGTAAGTAATTAACGGTTCTTCTTCTTCTTATCGTGTCAATGGAATAATTCATTGGATTACATTTTGCCAGCATTTAAATATTCATAGTAGGTAGATATAAATTCACTCACCGTTTGGCTTCTACCCTGATCGCGTTTCTTGTTAATTTTGATGATATTTCATCAACTTTGTCGGGTGCAGCCATAGTCAAAAGAACAGTCTGAGTTCTTAAGGGGACAAACCGGTGAACCGACGAAATACTTTCCGGGATTAGTTGGTCGGTACTGTTGAACAGTACCGACCAGCATTCTTAGGGAGCCAGTATGCAATACTCCTCTGTAGATCATATCTGCAATTTAATAATTAAACATTAGATACTTGGTCTTTATCTACATATTATTAAATTAACAACGTAAGATCAACGTACCAATTACTCTGTCAGGAGTGCCCGAAACAATATGCTGTCCACAGTGTAAGCTTTTCATGTCATCTTCAAAACTTAGCCTCCCCAATACATGGCACTGCACTTTCATCATACCACGAAATGTATGTATGCACTTCTGGAACCGGTTTGCTAACAGCTGAGTTGGAGACAGAACCAGAACCTGCGTTTCTAGTAGAGTAGGGTCCACGGTTTGCAGTATGGCGATCGAGACTGCAACTTTTTTGCCAGTTCCAGACGGTGCTTCAACTACTAAGTCTCTTCCTTCCGTTAACGGCACAATTGTCCTCTGCTGGATGGGAAACGGTTCATTGTATCCTGAAAGTGTAGGGTATTATATAATAAGCAAAGTGAAGTGGTACATTATTTTGAGTGTCCTTAAAAATTGAAGAATATTAACAATATACATAAAGTTCAAATTTACAAACAGTAGGAAGCTACATCATCTAGTCAAAAATAATGAAAACAATAGTAAAACTCACCATAAATTGATATTCCCCGTAACAACTCATCGCACAGGCCCATAGACGCAAACGAGTACACAGTGTTAACGTCTTCAGAAACGTTTATATCCAAGATTTTTGACGCCATTTTAGTTTAAATAAAATGTAAGATTTTTAAGAAATGAAGTGCACAACCGAGAACAACCGCTCAAGACGACTCGCAAATGAGAACTGCAGACATACTCAAGCAACTGCAAGGTGCCTTCGTTTATACCTGCCCGCCCCGCAGTCCGCCACTAATCTATTGTATTCCTTAGCCCTTTCCCCGCGAACCGAAAAGCGCCTTATACCCCCGCGCACCCCCTGCACAACTTCAATGTTATAATAATTTTGTATTTTCTATTCGTGTTTAATTGATATAATTGATGAAAGCCAGTCCTGGCAGAAATGTATGGATTCCAGCATAAATGTCCAATAAGCGATATGTCAGTGGAAAGGAATTTTCATTTTCTACAACTTTTACCATTACAATAACTCTCGAATCGATATGCGAAAAAAGTGATGGTCAATGTCTAGTACAAAATGATGTTCACTTGAATTGAACACAACTTTTTTCTCACAGCGATTATAGAGTTATCGTCATAGTACTCTATAGCACATATCGCTCATCGTTAGTCAGAGGTTATCAGGATCTCCTTTCAATCATTAAATATGTTGATTGCATAAATTTTTAAAGAAAAATGTATGTGATTCTCATAAAAATTATAAAGGGATTATAAAAATTAAAGAATGAAAAATCAAGCGACGTCCAGGTACGTCAACTAATCTGCGTGGCGAGAGCGCGGTGCGCGCGCGGCTCTCCGACGACCAGCAACGCGCGCAGCCATCGCAGCAGCGGCGCGGCCAGCATCGCCATGTTGCTGCCGTTACTCAGACGGGCCTCTGTAGCGAGTGACAGCTGCCCACAACACATAACGACCATAACCGCTAATGAGGAGTTTTCCAGTAGGTATTGTCAGTTGGTTTCAAAAAACATCAATAGATGGCGCTCCTACAATTTGTGTAATATTTTTTAAATCTGTATGATGGTGGCAATGATTTCATGCAGCCAACTATTACTAAACTTAAAAATAAAATGTTTATTAATATAAACAGAACTGTTAAAGGTTGAACGAAATGTACATTAAAATATTTATATAAGTTGGCACTATGTTCCATTATTATTACAACCTCTAAAATGGTTTAAAAACATTGACAAATACAATTATATCCAATACAACGTACCCAGTGTTTATATCCTCTTTGCTAAGAACCTATTTCAAGCGATTATCAATTACCAAAATTGACGGGGCGCCATCTAGTGAGTGGTTAGGAATGCTTTAAATACCTATTGGAAAACTGCTCATTGACAAGAGCGTATCGCCCAAGAAGAAGAAATTTTAAATGCTCTTTGCCATAACCCTGATATTTTTACACTCATGTGTAAAAACGCGACGGGCCGGCTGGTTATGCTGGACTCGTAAGAGACCCAAGGCACCTACCAGCTAAACTCCGCCATGTTGCATGTGCCAAGTACTTATTTTTAGTTTTTTAAGTTTCATCAAATGCGACACTGTATAGGGATAGGGTGCGCATAGAAGGGATGCGGTACGCACGGGTGCACGGTGATAACGACGCGGCCACCCACGGTAAGGGGCAGAATTAGGAGCGAGATAAAGAAAGGATAGAAATTCTTTCAATACAATAGAGATTTATCCTATGTAAAAGCGATAAGAACTTATACCTCTCTAGTACAAAAGCCGTCTCAATTTTGTGTCAATTTTGCTAATTTTATTTACAAGTAGCATTTAAAACTACAAGAACTGACATTTAATAAAATTAAAGGATATGCGAGTTGCGAAATGAAACTGTCATGAGAACTCACATATCATATCAATGATAGTTTCATTGCTGCAGATAATGTAATTATGCCAACAAGGGCTCTAATTTCATTATACATCCATTGGTCTCTGAGTATTCTTTACATTGTTGTATTTTTGAGGTTTTTCTTTCTATCTTTACATTGTGGTCTTCTTTCTCGCTTCCTGATAAATATTCGTACTTGTAATAATAACTAATAAATTATATTTAAAACAATGACTAATCAATAGCGTAGAAAATAAAAAAAATACATCTACAACAGAAATAGGAACGCAAAAACTCACAATGGAAATAGTAAATAAATTACGTAATTACTAACCTTCGTCGATGCGACGAGCCATGGTTGCTGGAATAGCGCTCACTGGCCCCCTACAGTTAAAACACTCTCATGAGGCCCAAGGGCAGCCGGTCGACTAATATTGCTCAGGATTTTACGCGATTGTTAAAAGTCCGCGTCGTTAATCGACGAAGGTTAGTGCTCTAGGGTTAGTATATCTATTAAACCAATCAGTGTCCAAGTTATTGTATGTGGTATCTACCAACCTCAAGCAACCAAGTCAACATTCTGCTTACTCTGAATACAGCACTATCAACCATCATCTACAGACAAAGAAGCAAATATGTGATAGGCAGTTGATTTAAGCTAAGCCGCAGAGCCTCGAGCATCGGCGTAGGATTGCTCGTCTGTCGGTTTTCTACAGGTTGTATTTCGGAGAGTGTGCGAATAAGTTGTACGACCTCATTCCGCCGGCCGCTCTCCGCCATCGGGAAACACGATCCGGGTGAGTGCTTCATCCTTATTTTGTTAATCTTCCAGCTATCCGCACGAGCCGCTTATGCGGTACCTTTATAATGGGAACGGCTACGGAATGGAACGCGTTGCCTGCGATTGTCTTCCCTGATCATTATAATCTAGACGCCTTCAAGGATAGAGTGAATAGACTGTTCCTATACGGGCATGCTCCATCATCGGCCGCATCGTCAGTTACCACCAGGTGAAATGACGGTCAAATGCCTAGCTAGTCTAAATTATAAATAAAAAAGACTGTCGGGCCACTCGATCCAAAGGCCCGCTGTGAGAATTGTTGATGATACTATGCTCACAAGTGGTATTGAGCCGCTGAGTCAGCGGAGGGATTCCGCCTCACTTTGTATGTTCTACCATTTGTACAACGGTGTTTGTTCTGAAGAACTGTTTGACATGATGCATACAGCTACATTCTATCATCGCACCGTCTGCCACTGATAGGGAGTTGTTGCCAAATTGGTCGCGAACTGTGTGGTTCCAAAGGAACTTTCTCCCATGCATACTAAGGTTGTGGAATGAACTACCTGGAGAGATTTTTTCTTCAGGAAAGGGGTATTAAGGTTTCTACGGGGTCCATCAGGTAGGCCGTAAGCTTGTTTGCCACCATTGTGGTATGAAAAAACCGTACAAGCACAAAGTTTGTAAAGCGATTAATTTTATTTTATAAAATTATAATATTTAATTAGATATTTCTTTACTTTTTAACACAAAAAACACATATACAATGCAAATATTTAGTAGAAAGGACGTTTTTGTCATGACAAAAAGTGCAAGAGATAATGTAATGCTTAACTTCTTAATATTTAAAATATAACAGTAGTGATGCATGTGTCATCAAATGCGTCTTTTCTTTTATTTCCCTTTCTGTAACGTTGAAATAATTCTAATTAAATAATTTAATATCTTTTACTTTAAATATATTCATCATACTAAATAACTATTATCATAAAATTTAAAATTAATGGAAAATAAAACTAAGAAGGTTACAATAAATTTACATTATTACCACTTGTGCCATTTCGCCTTTTAATTTAGGTACGTAAAAGACACAAATATTTGATTTAAATTCCTTTGTCCTTTTGACGGCAGTTATGTAGATACCTGTGCTAATAGCACAGCCGAAATCAGGGTAAGGGGCAAGATAAATAAAGGATTTCTGACAGAACAATAAGGCGATGCTTACTATTGTAAGAGCGACAAGAACAGATGCGATTTTGCTGCGGCGAGTGAGTTGCAATACATAAAATCCCGTGTTTTCGTTTTGTGGTATTTTTCTAAAGAACAATTCAAGAGTAGGTAATGCAGCGTGGCAGTAATAATATCTAACGGACACCAAATGTTTTCGGCTGATTGAGTTTCTTCATTGGTATAGCTATTAGCAGTGATTCCGCAGTTTGTGTAATTTAGACACGGAAAGTGAAAGTCTGTAAGAACGTAAATAATAAAAATAATTAATAATTCAAAAAAAGTTTAAAAGGCATGAGTATAAGTGGACCACGGAATTCCTGCATAAAATAATAATTTAAAAAAACGAAGTACGAGTATGAGAAATATGCCACGAGGCCCAAAAAATTAAATGCATTTGTATTTACAAGTGGCGTTTAAAACGAGAATAACTTATTTAACTGAGGTGCTATTTTTCCAATATAGCGGCGTGAACGGCAAAGATACGAGTTAGCTAAGATGAAGTCAAGAATGAGCACATGTAAATCTTTAAAATTACTAATTTTAAAAACTCCCGGAAATATTTCCAAGTAATACTAAGTACCACGTGATTTTACGAATGGTCAACTGTGTATTGTCCAAAATGAATAATTATGACCTAAATGTTCTGAAACCTGATGGAGTCACATCGCTAAGAATTATTTTTCTTAATTTTATGCAATCAAAAGACAAATAGACAATAAATCAATGTCGTTACAACATTCTTGATGCGCAGGCGATGTACGGCGCGGTGCGCGGGGAGTGTGGAGCGCTGCAGGTCGCGGGGCAGGGAGAAAGGAATGCAATGGATCCGTGACGGACTGCGGGGCGGTCATATAAAAGGGCTCGTAGCTTATGCTTTATGGCAGTTTGCATTTGCGAGTCAGCTTGAGTGGTTGTTTTCGAGTGCATAGGTAAATTTTTGTTTGAACACGATGACGTCGCCAATAGTAGAAATAGAAGTGACTGAGGACGTAGAAGTCACATATTCGTTCGCGTCTATGGGGCTGTGTGATGAATTGTTACGGGGAATATCTAAACATGGTAAGTTCTAAAAAAAATCTTAATTTGTTTTTTTTAAAAGCTTACAATTATATGTCGCAGAATTAATTTATATTATGTTAAATCTTCCTCGAGGGAGTGTCACTTTGGTTTTCGGACAAAAATCAATTCTCTGAGGCACCCCATGTCATGCTTATGATAAGATTCAGTAATAATTTTGTCCTTGATAAGTGATTAAATATGCCACCTTGCTAATGTAATTATTTAATTTTTAGGGTTCTATAAACCATCTACTGTCCAGCAAAGGATTATTGTGCCGATCATAAAAGGAAGGGACCTTACAGTTCAAGCACCGTCTGGCACTGGCAAAAAGGTTTCTGTCTCGATCGCCACGCTGCAAACGGTGGACCCTTCCCTACCAGAGACGCAAGTACTGGTACTGTGTCCATCACAATCTTCAGCAGACCAGTTTAAGAAATGCACGCTGGTATTGGGTGGCATGATGACCGTGCAGTGCCATGCATTAGGAAGTGACGATGATGTGCAAAGATTAAACAGTGGACAGCATGTTGTTTTTGGCACTCCTGATAGAGTAATTGGTATGTAAATGGAATGAAATTAAATACATTTATTGCTGTCTAAAACTACCACATCTCTAGCTCACAATACAAAATACACACACACTTACAGACAGGAAAAAATATGTGGTCATATTTTACCCTAAAATTCTTTGTGTTAATTTATTAAGATATTATGTACTAAGTAATGTTTATTTATTTCACTTCAGATATGATCTATAAAGGAGCACTGCACACAGGGTATCTAAGAATGTTGGTGTTAGATGGTACTGATCAACTGATCAGTAAAGCCAACATGGAAGCCATTTCTTCTGTCCATCGGTTTGTTCCCCTCAGGACTCAGACAATTTTACTGACGACGGCTGCACCTGGCGAGGTGAATGATTTGTCATCAAGATTGATGAAGAACCCGATTAGGGTGGTCGCCAAACGGTGAGTGAATTTATCTGTACCATATTAAAAATTGTATGTTGCTATCTTTTCCGCTCTTAATATTTTATTAAGGTTTAGAAATTAGTTTCCTAACTCAGTTTTGGGCTTACAAAATATTATATATGACCCACACCTTTTACACGTTAAGTAAAAGAACTTAAACGTTGCCTTATTTAACTTTTATTATTTTATATTTACAGTGCCAAGCTGAGTCTGGAGGGGACGAAACAGATCTTTGTGTCAATAAAGACGGAGGAGTGGAAGTTAAAGAAACTCAACGACTTCCACATGATGCTCGACTTTTCCCAAGCACTTGTATTCTGCAACTCTAGAAGGAAAGTAGAGTGGCTTTCTAGAAAGTTGCGGAAGGCAAAGTACTCGGTTTGTTCCATGCATGCCAACATGTCAAGCATGGAACGAAAAGTCGTCATGAGAAAGTTTACTTCTGGCCAATGGTATGTATTTATTTGTTCTAGAAATAAGATAAATGTAAGTTTTGAAAAATTAAATAGTACCACTAGATTTTTAGACCGCGGATTCGTAGCGACATGGGTTCTTTTCTAAAAGGCAATTAACTGTTATTTATATCATTGATCTTGACATATACCTACATAGAGTTTGTGAATTATATTATGTAGTTTAAGTTCTGCTATAAATGTGTGTCTGGCAACCACGGTAATTATACCAAACTTTTTGATAACTGACCTGAGTCCCACATAACTACTATAATATATGAATTTTTTGGTGAATTCTTTGCTTAAACTATATTCATTAACTTTGAGTGTTTTACTTTGCAGCAAAGTGCTCATCACAACAGACCTGAAGATGGGCAGCTTGGAGACGGAGGAAGTCGTGACTGTTGTAAGCTACGACTTTCCCTCTTCTCCGGAGCAGTTCATCGGCAGGGTCGCGCATTCGGGCTACGACGGTGTCGCCATACACTTTGTGAAGCATGAGGATATCGCTACTCTCAAAAATATCAGGGAGCGTTATCATCTCGGCTCCGTCAAATTGTTGTAGCTTAAGTTTTAGGTGTTACTATTGTTAAAATTTTAGTTTTATAACATTAATTTTTTTTCTGTTTTATATTGTTTAGGTAAATTTAAGATAGATACTACGTTAGACGTAGATTAGTAATATTTAGGTTTATTTTTTTAATGCTTGTACATATAGTTATAGTTGTGCTCTGTACTGTCTTAGCTGGTATTGGTAAGGGAATTAGGATTTTTTAATTTTTTATAAATGTAAAATACTGGATATAATTTATTGGTTTTATTTTTTTTGTCAACCCTTCTGAGTAAAGTACAAAAAACTGATTCAGGTTAAGTCTTCTTACAAAAGTTATCCTCGCTTGCAATGAAGGTACTGCAAGTGGTCATGGTGCCAGAAAAAACATTAATTTAAAAGCTGGATTTGTCGACACTGTATCCAGGGGCATAATTATGTATTTTTGATGCTTCACCTACCTATGCTATTATTTCAAACATTTTCATTTGGTGTTTTGCCTAAATTAGGTTTGTTAATCTGGTGTTTAGTTAGTTCTGCGGTTTGCGTACAGTTGATATTTTGCGTTTTTATATTTTAGGCGTCGAACGCTACACTTTGCCATTGAGGCAGACTATATGAATAAATGAAATATTTATTTTAAAATGTCAAGTTGAAAAATGTCATAATAATTTAGTAGGTATGTCATATTTTACATGTAATTTTACGTTAAATTATTTTTCCATCCACGTTTAGTGACGTGAATCAAACAACAATGGTTTACATATAGGCTGTCTAGCCTGTTCGCTAACATGGCCAGGGTGCTATAATGACGTGGAGTGACGTCACGGACGTCTGTGTTATAGTACACTCTCTACGTTTCTCACGGTTTTAAAAATAAAATAAGTAATTATTGCACTAAAATAGTTAATAGTTGTATAGTGTGTGCATAGTGAGACGACATATTTTGTGGGCGACAATGTGGTGGCATATTTTAGCCATAAAATTGGCAAAACAAACAGTAATACTCAACCAGTGCATCTTAAAAAATACGGGTATAAACATTGTTCCAAACCGGCGCCTCCGCAAACATTTAAGACGCACTGCAAAATCGGGGCAACCCCAACAGCACCCTGAATGCGTTGTTAAATTGAACTCGTAGCGCGTTGTACGATCTTTGAGTATAGCTTGCCCATAGGGAGCCCGTGTAAAAACTAGTACAAAAGGCTCTGAACAATGTGACTTTCACCTCTCTCGTGTAACGCGCAAACCTATGGGCAAGCATGTTCGCCCTTACCAACAACGCCACGGCGTTGGCGTTGTCGGTAAGGGCGAACAATCTTTCAGTGTCGCCATCGTCTTTGAGGTCCGTGGTGAGTATGTGTCCGAGATACTTAAACTGATGTACACGTCGTAATGGCGTGCCATCCAGTCTAATCGGAGGCATGTTTTGCATTTTTCTGCCACGGGCCTCAAACACCATGATCTCACTTTTCTTAACGTTATATCGCAGTCCATGGCTGGTAGCATATGTCTCACATATTGTGATCAGTTTCCTGAGCCCGCAGACCGACAGGCTCAGCAGGACCATGTCGTCAGCGTAACTAATATTATTAACATTACACATTAACACAAATTCCGTCAATGTAGCACCTGACATGCTCACTGCTGAGCGCGCCGATCAGCTCGTTCATGTACAGGTTAAAGAGTGATGGGGAACTAAGGCCCCCTTGCCTTACCCCGCACTCCATTACGTACGGCTCCGAGAGCGCGTCATCCCATCCTGGCATCCATACCAATATTTGAAAATGTTTATTATTTCTTTAGGAAGTTAATTTCCTCAAGTTTACTCCATAATCTGTCATAATAAACCAGGTCAAATGCCCTAGACAAATCGAGAAAAGCAGCATACACGGAAGTATTTCGAACGGTATAGTATCTGACAGCACTCTTAAGACACAATACTGCATTTTCAGTGGATAATTCAGGTCTGAAACCGAATTGATCATAGTGCAAGCATATATATTATAGCACATATATTGAGATGTATATTAAGAATGCTGTCAAACATTACAGATTTCTCTACTGCTCAGGTGACAACACAATGGTCCAGCTACCGCTTTGACCCATGCGACTCACTTATAAAAGTGTAGGTATCTGATGAGATGCCAAGCCTATCTACATCAACACGCGACCATTTTTGTTCCTTACAAAAGCTAAGAGATAAACTGAGTCTGTGCCATAGTCACTTACAATCGCACTCACCGTCGCCATACAGTCCGTGAAGTCAGATAGATTATCTCTGGAGTCCGTTGGCATGTAAATGCTTATTACGATAATAGGCGTTTCGCTTGTGGTAATCTCAATCGCGCACAGACGAGAATTTCCGCAGGGCACTATAGATACATTGGGAAATTCACTTTTCCTCTATAGCAAAGCTACTCCACCATGGGGCCTTCCTCTCAACATTCCGGCCGTCACGTCCACTGCAGACTTTCCCGTGTAGCTAAAGTCACCGTCGATACTTCTCAAGTACGTAATGTCATATAATATATAGGAAAGTATAATAAAATGTACGCGAACGTTAGAAACATGATTTTGCCATTATTTATGTCATGCATGATTAATTTACTACGTTATGTACGGATATTTACTGTGATCATTGATCAATGACAATTTTAATTATATTCATGTTTGTCCCAACTTAGAGCGTCGGTAGCCGGGCGGTTTAGTCTCAACTAGTAAGCGAGAGGTACCGTGCTCCGTGCTCGAATTCCGCTGCGGCCATGTACCAATGACTCCTTTCTGAGTTATGTACATAAGTTTAATAATAACCAACGCTCTTACGGTAAGGGAAAACATCAATCATCAAGATGATTTTTTTAATTTTATGTTTATCACAACAGGATTTTCTTTAAATCTGAAACGACATAATATTATTGTTATTGGAATATTTTACGTTTTATCTTATACATTTAATAGCGCGGCTTCTTTGTTGGCTCCGTAAGTTTCTTATCGCTTATTTTCCTCATATACATAAAGGTCTTCTCACTAAAATTTTCCCTATGTACGAGTCCGTTATTTTTATCGTTCTAGCGCTAAGCATTAAAGTGTGCATTAGTGTTCCTCTACCGCTTTTTAAATTGGTGTTTTACGGTTTTTATTTATATACAGTGAAGTGGTTGGCCAGCTATTTTAAATGTCGAAAATAACATGTCGAGATGAGCAGGCGCTACTAGGGGAACCTGACCAGAACAGAACCAGACCCCATGATTACACATCCAGTGTGCAGGTTTCATCACGATGTTTTCCCTCACCGTAAGAGCATCGGTTAGTATTCAACTAATGTATATAACTCAGAAAACAGTCATTGGTACATGGCCGGAGCGGGATTCAAATCCGGGATCTCTGGCTTTTCGAGTCAGATACTCTAACCGCTCGGCCACTCGACGCACTTACGAACCGACGTTCGCGGCCGCGAACGCTGTTCGTCCCTCTATCGATTACTCTGAATTCAGATATTTTTAAAGGTTCTTATATTTTATAGAAAAATTAGAAGAGATGAAACGGATATTTGTTTGGCCGGATACCGGATATCCGGTAATAATGACACACTATTGTAGGTACTTAATATTTCATAAAAACGAATTAAAAAATTGAACCATTAAGATATTTAAGATCATTTATTGCGGTCGTTTGTTAACGTAATTAAAATAAGAGAAAAGCCAAACGATTAGCCTATCCCGTTAACAATGAGCCCGCGACATATATGGACGCTGGCCGTCCCACTATTATTTTAACTAATTGCCTTTATTTTGGATAAATAAATTAATTAATAAATAATATTATATATATAAATATATTATAATTAACAAATTCACACAACGCCATCTAGCCCCAAAGTAAGCAAAGCTTGTGTTATGGGTGCTAGATAACTGATAAACTACTTATATATTTTTTAAATACATACTTATTATACGATTGGGCGACAGCAGGAATACATAAGAGTAGAAATAAATTATATGAACTCTATGCAGAACGGGCGTTAAATAATAGCGTAGAATTTGCTGAGTATGTTAAACATTATTCGAAGTTCTTTAAACGCGTTTGTGCTACAGATAAATCGAATTTCGTTAAACACATACTAAAAAATAGCACAGATATAGTAAAATCCACATAGCAGATAATAAATAGTGAAACTGGAAAAGTAATAAATCGCGAAACTAAGTACAGTTTAAAGATAAATGATAATGTTGTTACCAAAAACTCGGAAGTTGCGGAGGCACTTAATAAAAAAAATTCAGATATTCCAGTGTAAACTACGTAATCCTTAAATTCTCCTGCTCTCGCTGAATCCTTGTTAAAACAAAATGTACCCGAGAGTGTCATCGATTTTAAGTTCGAGCATGCAACACCCATATAGTTAAGGCTTTTAAAACCATAAAAATGAAAGCAACTGCCGACATTGATGGTATGTCGGTAAAAATTATTAGCTCTGTAATTGATGTTATTGCTGTCCACTTAGCGAATATATTTAATAATTGTGTTGATAATGGTGAATTTCCTGACCTGATGAAGCACAGTAAAGTTATTCCATTGTTGAAAACTGGTAATACAACGGATCCTACAAATTTTAGACCAGTTTCAATTTTACCGGCTCTAAGTAAAATATTTGAGAAAATCATATTAAATCAACTAAAATCTCATTTTTATGGAAGTAACCTATTGCATCATAAACAATTCGGTTTTACTCGCGGTCATCCAACAGCTGATGCAGGTGTTGAACTTATTAAACATATCTTTGGGGCCTGAGAGGAATCACGTGATGCCTTAGGGGTTTTCTGTGATTTATCCAAAGCCTTTGATTGCGTTAATCATGATATTTTGGTCAGGAAATTACAACATTAT
This sequence comes from Blastobasis lacticolella, assembly GCA_905147135.1. Classification (NCBI taxonomy): domain Eukaryota; kingdom Metazoa; phylum Arthropoda; class Insecta; order Lepidoptera; family Blastobasidae; genus Blastobasis; species Blastobasis lacticolella. The sequence continues at coordinate 13,797,599 of LR990059.1, forward strand.
GGAATAAAGGACTTGGCCCTGAACTTGCTAAATTCATACTTGAGTCATAGAATTCAAAAAGTTGATGTGAACGGAGAGAGATCTATGGGGTCTGTTGTCCCTATGGGTGTCCCCCAGGGATCTATTTTGGGCCCATTTTTGTTTCTTGTTTAAGTAAATGACTTAACGTACTTTGTAAAAGATACCCATGAAATTGTCTTGTTCGCGGACGATACATCTTTAGTGTTTAAAGTAAAAAGACAACAATTAACATATGAAGACGTGAACAAGGCTATTGCAGAAGTGGTAAACTGGTTTACGGTTAATAATTTATTACTGAATGGCAAGAAGACAAAATGTTTAAAATTTTCTTTGACAAATGTTAGATCAGTGCCCACTAATGTATAAATACAAGGCGAAAATTTGAATCTTGTTGATTCTACAGTATTTTAGGCTTTACTCTGGATAATAAATTGCAATGGGGTCCTTACATTGATAAATTGGCGAAAAGGCTAAGTTCTGCAGCATATGCTGTAAAGAAAATACGGGTTATTTCTGACGAGGCTACAGCAAGATTAGTTTAATTTAGTTATTTCCACAGTATTATGGCCTATGGCATACTGCTGTGGGGACACGCTGCCGACTGGTACAATGTATTCGTATTGCAGAAAAGGGCTATTCGCGCGATTTATCAATTGAGACCTAGAACTTCACTAAGAGATAAATTCAGGAATATTGATATAATGACAATGACGTCACAATATATAGGGTGTCCCAGAAAGAAACGTCCAAACGGTAACCATTAATAGGCCAAGTAATGACAGTAATCAGAAAAATAAAATAAAAAATCAATCCTGAGTACTTACAAAGTTGTAGGTAATTAAATATTTTTTTAAAATTTAACAGCCTTTGTAGTACTTTTGATCACTGTGACCACAAATATTAACAGTTTTAATTTTTATTTTTTATTTTGTGTTTCTGAATAATGACTTTATTAATTAGTGTCTAAAATGAATGCCTTAACATCTTCATTAATTAGTAAAAATCAAAATAATAAGAGCGATGAAAAATTTTTTTTCGTTACGCAACTTTGACGGTCTACACTGAAAAAAAAATGTACCAGGCTAAATTGGCAAGTAGTTTTAAAAAATGGCGCATTTCTTCGTGATATCAAAATGGTATGATACTTATTCATAAATTAACGGACAATGTTTTTAAAAATCAATAATACTGTCAACTCCATAATTTTTAATTTACAACAAAATGCCCTCACATGAAATGAATCTTTCTCTAAGCCACTAGTTTGATTCAGACGCATAGAAAGTTATTCTGTTAAGTGTAATCGAGGCAAAAACTTCTTTTAGGAGGACTGGGTACCTACTACGAGTTGCAAAACGAACATACCTACTATTTAACACACTTAGTGAATGAAGCTACCACATACTTAATTGGTAAAAAAAAGTAATAAATACAGACTTTAATAAAGGTTTATTTCAAAAATACTTTTTTACAATATGTTCTCAAAATGTTGGCCCCTAACATAAATACAAGCCCTCATTCTTCTTCGTAAAGAGCGCTTTATGTGACGAGCAAATTCGACGATTTATGTTCTCCACACCCTCAGTAATTTGACAACGTCGCATTTTTTAATTTTAGTGAACCTGAAAATTACTGTAAAACTATCGTCGCGGTCGTCGTCGTTTGATGTTATTAGTTATTTAAGTGATAAAGTATATTAATAAGTATATACTTTAGTTAGATAATATGAAATGGGATATATTCCTGTACTATTTACCTATCTACCTACTTGCAATTGTATTATCCTAATATTATAAATGCGAAATATGTTTGGTTTTGTACGTAATCGATGTTTGTTACTCATTAACGCAAAAACTACTAAACGGATTATAAGAAAATTTGGCAGTTATAAGTATAGCATATAGTCCCGAATAACACATATGCTATAATGTACCCCGATATTTAATGTGATTTCCGCGGGAACGGGTCCGGAACATTATAGTCGAATTCGCGCAGTCGCGACCTTAAGCTATTATGAAATAAAATAATCTATGCCAGCCAAAATATTGCCCAATTTATTAAATATTATAATACATAATACATTAAGGTATAATACATTTTAAACAGTTTTTTTAAGTACCTAAGTATATAAAAACTAACTACTTACTTACTTATTGTACCTACCTACTTTTTCAACGCTTAGATCATCGTGGATAATCAGAGATCGCGGTTTAAAGTAGTTGTGATAACTTTCACAATGCGAAAATGTTTGCTGCATACAAAAGATCCTTCGATGGGACTCCAGCATGCTTGGGGAATAGCAGGAGTCCATTTGTTTAATAGAATCACATTTTTTGGAAAGCAAAATATCGGCACAGCTTAAGTATTTATCATAATTTTACTGGCATTTTTTAAATGCAACAAGGCCTTTGCATCTGTTAGAGAAAGATAACGATTATAAAACAGAATTTTATTTATGAAATAAGTAAAAATCTAACAACAAAACTGGTCAAGGGTTGTTTTTCAAAAATCGTATTTATCTAATTTTAGCACAATTATAAATATATTTACTTTTATTTACCTTCGTAGATAGTCCATATAAATGCGTTTATTTACAGTTTTATCAATATATTTTAAATTTTTCATCATAAAATTCATAATTTTCCCGCACATTGACATGTAAACAATGAGCAAATCGGTTCACAGCGACAGCATGCAGCATGGCTTGTAAGATGAAGGAGGCTATGGTAAGCCCCTCCCCTTTTTCTGATTCTTTAATATTATCGTAGTTGTTTTGCTTTCGTGATCCTGTCGTCATTCTCTTCTCAGTTCATCCCGAAATATAAATAAGGCATGATCGGTATTAGAACACCAGTTTCTAAATAGAAATGCTGGTTCTCGTAGAAATCTACATTTTAGATGGCACCTTTCAAACTTAAAACTGTAACAACTCTGAAACTATTGGTGCTTGAATACTAGTTCCTAAAGAGAAATGATAGTGCTCGTCGAGATCTACATTTCGGTTAACAGCTGTCAATCTTAAAACTGTAATAACTCTGAAACTATTGGCCTTAAAACGCTTGTTCCAGAACAGCAAATACTTATAGATATCGACGGGCACTATCATTTCTTTTTAGGATCTAGTTTTCTAAGAGCAATGGTTTCCGAGTTATTTAAGTTTATGCACTCTCTTTATACTTACTACTGATGTTATACTTTGTAGTTATAATTTTGAATGAGCCACCATGGTATCCACTCAGTTTAAGTAAACATTCGTAAAGGACAGAAATAACTACGTTTAAAAACATTTTGTCGTAATATTGTCCCAAAATCATGTCTTAAACCAGCTGAAGACAAATTTAAGCAGTGCGGTATATCCCACAACAGAATCAATCAATGTGAATAACAAATTCCCAACATGACTGAATCAATCTTCTGAATTGATAAATTTTGAAGTTTTTATGTTCTTATATCCTCAAGATAATATATTGAATGTATTATCATAGAGCCTGTAACCATCGGACAATCAATACGCTTTTAGCGAAAATCGGCCAAGTAGTTTTTGAGCTAGAATTAACATCCATACAAACATTCATATCCACATACATACATACCGCAAGAGTAGGTAGAGACGACATTGTTCCACTTGACAAATCTCTGTCGATTCTTCCACGTTTATCAACTTTACATACATAGACAGTTAACTTAATTATCCTTCCTTGGCTCCCTCATAGTCGGGTATAAACATCAGTTATCATAGTATTCGAGGAAGATCAATCGAGGTGGTCCAATTTCTTCACATGTTTCTTTTGTTATACTTTTTAGTTAAAAAAAGCAACATTCGCGTTTCATACATTTTTGGATCAAAAATCTAAGTGTCGGCCAGAACAAAATTATTAGTTTCCAATAGAGAAAACAGTTCTTTACATTGTTTACTGTGACGCCAAATCCGCACGTCCGACGGTCGATTGTTATTGGCTTTTAGAAAAGCGATACTTAGTACCTACCGGGCGTACCTACTGTACGCCCGGTAGTACATCGTTGTGGTGGTGGGCGTACTGGTTTGGCACCATAGTAAGAAATAATAGAACCTGTGTGCTGTCTCTGAAAATTGCATAATATTTTTCTGGTCGGCCCTTTAGCGTTTTAATCCAAAATGAATGCATCCTTTTCGTACGTTTCTCTTGGTTGCATTTGAGACAGTCTCTTGGTTGCAAAGTGACTGGAGATAAAAAAAAACTCCAGTCACTTTTTACTAAGTTTTTACGCCTGCGTGTGAACAGACAGTCGGAGACATATTATGGTCAATAATCATGCGAGTCGTTTAAAATAACGCGCGTAAAAGCGCCGAAAAAGCTCTCATGCAAACGTTGCCTAACTCAAAATCTTTCGTAAATCTCTCGTGCGAACGTTGCCTAACTTGAAAAACCAGAATAACACCACCGTTTTCTTTGTTGTCACTGTGACGTGACACCGTGCGGTGCGCCGCGCAGTGCACTGCACTTCATGAGTGGAGCTCGGGCCATATATATTTTGTTTCTGTCTAACATATTGATTTGTCTCTATCCCTAGCGGCCTATTGAACTCAAAATCGAATGTGATATTCAACTTTTAGATGAAACTAATAGCGATTGCAGTTTTCGTGTAAAATCGAAAATAATCGAAAAAAATATACAGAGCGAGAAAAGATAACTTATAACAATATTTATGTTATAGGGTCACGGGTCCCAGTGGGTCAGTAATCTCATCATCATCATCATCTCAGGCAGTTAGGTAGGGCTGGGTCCACTGCTGAATACAGGCCTCCCATGGCTTACACTCTGTTATCTTGCATCCATCGGCTTCCTAGGACCTTAAGGAGGTTGTCCCTCCATCTCTTTGAGGGCCATCCAGTTCGCAACTCAACAGAATCCGCCCCATCGGCTATCGATTCTATGAGTTTCTCCCAATAATCCCATTAGGTAAATCCTGGTTCGAGTCCTGGACATGGACCGGTTCGTGGTTCAGGTCCAGGTCCTGGCCCCGGTCCGGGTCCAGGTTCCGGACCAGGACCTTGACCAGGTACAGGTTCATGGCCAGGTCCAGGTCCTGGACCCTGACCAGTTAGTGAGTCAGGTCCAGGTCCTGGCCCAAACCAGAACCCGGTTACGGTCGAGGTTCCGGATCAGGACCCTGACCAGGTACAGGTTCATGGCCAGTTATGTTCAATTCAAGTGAACATCATTTTGTACTAGACCGTAACCATTATATTGACCATAACTTTATTTCTCACATCGATTCGAGAGTTATCATTATAGTAAAAGTTGTAGAAAATGAAAAATCCTTTCCAATGACATATCGCTCAACGTTAGTCAGGGGTTGTCAGGACCTCCTTTAAATCATTAAATATGTTGATTGCATAATTTTTATATGAAAAATATATGTTATCCTCATCGTACAGCGTCTGATGGACTTACTAATAAATTATTATTTATCAATTTTCACATTTGACCAAAGTATTGCTTTCATTGCACACACAAACAGCCAAGCACAAATAATGTAGGAATTATGCCGTTGGGAACGGTCGGGGAATAATCCTTCGTGTGTAGTTTGTTCAATCTGTTAATATGTGATTTTACTATATTTTTTATGTATTGTTGTCTTTGATGTATCAAAATTTTCTATTATAGTACATTGGGGGAAGCTGGAACAGGATTAGGGACGAGACAAAGAAAGGAAAGGAATTCTTCCAATACAATAGAGATTTATCATTTGTGACAATGGAGTGATACTATCTACAATAAGAGCGATAAGAACTTTTATCTCTTTAGTACTAAAGACCTTATTTTGTGGCATTTTTGATATTATTTTTTATAAATAGCATTTAAAACTACGACACTGATGTCTAACGAAATTGTAGGATATGCGGTTTGCGAAATGAATCTGACGAGTTCTCCCATTTTTATTTATCTGGCACTATTTCTTACTTTTTTATCTACACTCATAACCAACAAAACAAAAGAAGAATTATTCAAATGTGTCCAGCCGTTTTCGAGTTATAGCTACATTAACGAAGAGCAATTGATTTTTGTATGGAGATTGTAACTTTTATAAAAACAATATCTAGTAGGTATTCCACATCGATTTTGCAGTAAATTATTGTAAATGTTTGATGTACATATTATTAATATAGTTATGGCATATCTGACATTTCTGGCGACTCTGGGGTTTTTTTAGCCAAAACCTTTGATTAGTTGAATGACAGACAGAATATCGTGAATATCTTTAACGTTGAGCGTCAAGTGATGGGATTGGTAGGGAAGTGATTATACAAATACGTTTCAACTCTAGTTGTATTTAGGATATAAATTATTTATTTCGTTATTTATATAGAAATAAATAATTGATATTCTAAATAAAGAACCTACGACCTGCATCTGGTTTTATGGTTTCAATAATCACTGGTGTTTTGTTATGTGATACGCTTACGATACGTTCTATATACGCTATAAAGTGATTTAGTAAATACCCTAGTGTGACATAAATCATAATTGTATTTTATTAGGCATCTATTGTAGGTACTAATTACCTAACTTAACGAACTAAAAAACTAATTACCAAATGGAACCATAAATATACGCAATAGCCTTTTTCTTTTATGGAGGTGATTATTAAATTTATTGGGGTCGTTTACAATCAAAAGGTGGACCTAGAGCCAAACGATTAAGCTATCCCGTTAGCAATGAGACCGCGTTACGTATGTAGGCTGGCCGTCCCACTAATACATTAACTAATTGCCGACTAAATTCTGAATTCAAAGTTCATTTATTTGTAACATTCAATTTCCACTCTTCCGCCTGTATTGAAAAAAATACCTATTTGTATCTCTCTAGACTAAGTCTGACACTGAAAAAAAATTATATCTTAAGATTAACGGTTACATTCTTGGCTTCATTTTTACCTGCCCGCCCCGCAATGCGTCACTCATCTTTAGTGTTCCATCCCCTGTTCCCCGAGAACCAAACAGCGCCGTACCTATATCCCCCGCGCTCTCTCGGCACAGCCACAATGTTATCATAATTTTGGATTTTCTATTAGTGTTTAATTTATACATATCATTTATGAAACTTAAATCATTGAATATTTTGATTGCATAACATTTTTAAGAAAAATGTATGTTATACTCATCGTACCGAGTCCATCAGCAATTACAAAATTCTTTATGTTTATTAATTTTTACACTTGAACAAAGTATTGCTATCATTGCACACACAAACAACCAAAAACTTTAATGTAGTATTATGTGCAGTCTCATCCGTATGAGTATTTTTTCCTAATTCAAATTTTATCAGATAATCTTCTATATTTTACCAAAAACAAATTAACAAGGTTACCAAATTATTAGTTTAAATTTTTTACGTGGAAAAAACCCGTATTCTATAAACTTCAAAAGAAATAAAAAAAAAAAACTGTAAGTATTTCTAATATTATCATTTTAGGTAACAATATTATTAAGATTGGATAAATACTTCAATCGGAGAATAAATTTATACAGGTACTTATAGCTAATTGTTTTTCTTACTATACCTATTCAGTGCTTAGAATAAATATTTCTTAATACTACAAAACAAATAGGGAACAATGCCACGTGTGAATACTTCGAGCAAAACTACCACAAAACTAAGTATCACCCTATTGAACTGGAAAAATTTCTTTCTTTATGTCGTCACTAACAGCGCCCCTAACCCCGCCACCGTCTTTGCCTCTAGCTCACATAAAAGGCACAGCCAACGCTGTAAATGCCATTCTTTGCTTGACTACCGTGGCAGCTTCATTATTTGTGTTGTTCCGTCGCAGTATTAGTTGTGTTTTGTTTTTGGTTGCCTTAACTGTATTAATATAAATAATAATTATAATGGCAATCGTAACATCTGAAAATTGGGCGCAGGCCGTTGAAAGGAGTCTGTCCTTGGCAGCAGGGAAGGCCAGCTCCGAAGACGAGGGGGCGCGGAAACTGGCCTTTCTGCGCATACACGACGAATATGTGCCAATAATTGATTTGGTAAGTGATTGTATACCTATTCTTATTATAAAACTAATAATTATTTAATCGTCAGTAGTCCTTAGTTGTATCGCCAGACTTTATAAAATCTTATAAAATTTACTTCTCTTAGCCACTAATAAAATAAAACTTTTTTAGTAAAAAGACAGCCTACATCAATTTTAAGTTTTACAGTATTTACTAGTTCTAGTTTTTTGTTTTCAACGTTTTGAAATTATGTCCAAGAATCTTTATTTATTCTTAACAACGGTTGAATATTTTATAATAATTTGATTTTGTTCATTTTAAACTATTTTTTACAATAAATATAAACTGTTATTTAGTTACTGGCAAAATATTTACAAAGACCTAAACAACACTAATACTGAAACATTACATATTACATTACATATTAGTATTACATATGAATCAAATCATCCACACCGCTGTCCCCAAAATGGTGCCCAGAATTAGATGTTTTAAATTATTTTCTTTTTTCAGCTGAATAAATTCAGCATAATCGACAATGGCATTCAGTTTACCAGAAAACTGAGCGAATTTGAGGAGGTGGTGGCAAACTTGTGCCCCGATGAGGTTCGGCTAGAGTAAGTATTACATTTAGTTTAGTATGTAGGTATAGCTACTTTTCACTAATGTAATCACAATGTTATTAAAACTAGTCATAAATTATGAATAACCCAATAATAGTGATTACTTATCATTATCATCTACCCTCTTTCGGACACGAGATTTCTGAATCGGTTTACCGTACCTATTATTCATGCTACATTAAACTGGTACATGACATCATAGCAACAATGATTTTATAATCACAAGGCAACACTTTTCGCAAGAGATGCCTCCGAACAAAATTTTCTACAACACAGTACAGTGGTATTAACAAGCGTTGTCTGTTCACAGAGAGGCGTTCTCATCGTTGCGCGCGGCGGCGCTGCGCTCGGCGGCGACGGCGCGGCGGCTGACGGCCGTCGGCGTGTCTTTCTCACGCCGACAGCACCAGCAGAGACTGCGGACCGCGTTCTTCAGTACGGTCTTGCAGGACACCTTCAACAGTAGGTAACTATCTTTCTTTTTATCTTCTACTTTGATTTTTCCTTATTTATTTTAATCTATAATTTTCCCTGTTTTGAGTTAGATAATAACATCCAGTTTTGCATGAAATTGTCCTCTTATTGTTTAGGCTTACAAACGAACTATTACTATGTATAAGCAAATGCATTAAAAGTTATTGTTATTTTCAGAATTAGAACTATTGCAGCGCGGCGACGATCCAATGTATCTGATCAATGCCGCCAACCTAATGGGCGACTATTTCGCAGGTAGGTGTTAATCCCTAAATCGGCATTGTCATTGCCTTATTTAATTTCAACTGATTGTAGTAAACAACATAGTATTTATATTTCGTGCTTTAGCTATTTTAAAATAGCTTGGAACGGTAGAGCAAGGTTAAACATAAATCATATCGACATGCCTTTTATCGAAGTTTGGAAAAATACGGTGTAGGAGCTAATATTTTCTAATGTGTATTAATGTTTGTATGACATACTACAGAGGCCCGTCTGAGTAACGGCAGCAAGATGGCGATGCTGGCCGCGCCGCTGCTGGGATGGCTGCGCGCGCTGTTGGCCGTCAGTGACCCGCGTGCGCACCGCGCTCTCGCCACGCAGGTAATCCAAATTCTCAGTCTGAAGTTACTTTGGTTATTGTTATTGAAAAACCAATAGTGGCTGCATATTATGTCTAATCCGTCTGATTCTGCTATTATTTTATATCCTCTCTCATTATTTTTTCTTCATATAGAAATCCTTTTTTTTTACTTGCAGTTGCTAAAGAACGGACGTGACCTATCAGCCATGATGCCGCAAGAGCTTGAGGAGCTGTCAACAGCGATCCGACTCCAGTTGCTTAGGCCACCGTGTATTGAAGTTGCGTGGCTCCTCCTATCGGCTGACCTTTGTATGATAAATTTCGGTCCATTACCAATACATCTCCAACAATTTTATGGTTCCCAGTTGAATATCAAGTGGGAGACCTTTTTTAGAGAAGAAACCGCGTCTTCGAGCAACCCTATGGAGGAGCCTATGCCAGTAGCTCCTGAAGGGAGATTTATTCCAGACAATGTAGGGCAAAGTTACCAGGCAAGGCCTCCGACTAGAACTACAACTCTCCAGGCACGATTAGATCTCAACACCTGGAGAGAAAATCTCAACTCTGAGGGCAGTTCTGCAGAAGCTGCGGCTATCTCACCCCCGACTCTGAATGAGCCTATGTCAACCCGTGAAGACAGAGATGTCATTAGCAGACTGAGAAACGGTAATAATAGGGTACCAAATACTCAAACAAGGCCACCCATAAGGTGTACAGTACTGGCAGCACGTCTGGACACATGGAGAGAAAATCTCAATCCTGAGGGCAGTTCTTCAGAAGCTGCAGAGCCTTGGGCTAACCCACCCCTGACTCTGAGGGAGTCTATGTCAACTAATAGAGATTACAATAGCAGAAATGGTAATAATGGACCAAATTCACAAATAAGGCCACCGATAAGAAGGTGTACAGCACTGTCAGCACGGCTGGACTTAAACACCTGGAGAGAAAATCTCCAGCGAGAGGAGGCCTAGTCTTAGCATTAGTTTTAATATTTAGTTTAGAGAGAATCAGTTAGTACCTAGTTAGTTGTAATTTATAGTTGTTTGTTATTATAACAATCAACGAATAGTTAGTTAATATTAGTTAGTATAATGTACGTAGTTAGTTGTAATTTATAGTTGTTTGTTATTATAACAATCAACTTATAGTTAGTTAATATTAGTTAGTATAATATTAAGGTTTTTTTGTGTTAATAAATATAAGCACTTATACATTTTCTATCATTTGTTTATCTCTGCACGCTAATGATATAGATGAAAGTTGTAAAGCAATTTTCTGTTAACCAACATGAAGTCATGAATTAAATCACTTTTTGTACACTAGTTCCACTTTATTATTGTTACAAAATGTATCTTAATCAAATGAATCCCTAAATGTACATAGGGGTAGGATAGATAGAATACAAAGTAAGTATAAAGGTAAGTATAAAGCTGTGGTGGTCGCACATAGTTGCTGGCCACGTTAGTCAGTTTCACCAACGGTCTTTAATAAAGTTAGCACTTATGAGCACCACGCCGTCCGTGCCTTTTGTGGCAACACACTTTGTGACACTTCGGCTAGCTCGACTCCGCGACTTTGCCAGCTTGTAGACGAGTGAATATTGATAAATAACAATTTATTAGTAAGTCCATCAGACGCTGTACGATGAGGAGAACATATATTTTTCATATAAAAATTATGCAATCAACATATTTAATGATTTAAAGGAGGTCATTTTCTATAACTTTACTATGGCGACAACTCTATAATCGCTGTGAGAAAAAAGTTATGTTCAATTCAAGTGAAACATCATTTTGTACTAGACCATAACCATTATATTGACCATTACTTTATTTCTCACATCGATTCGAGAGTTATCATTATAGTAAAAGTTGTAGAAAATGAAAAATTCAAAGTTTAAAATTTAAAATTTATTCATTGATTAGGACATTAAATATCTCTTTCAATCGTCAAAAAGGAGGGGGGTAGGAAAGTAGGAAGGAAGCACACAGAGACACGGTGGCCGCCCCATGGCAGCAGCAAACTTACCCCACGCCAGTCACGACCGGACCGTGCCCGGCAATGAGAGGCAAAGCCAGACCGCGCTCAATATATTATATAAATATGTCTAGTAAAATTAAGAAAACCCACCTAAAACTACAGCAAGAGTAAGCCAGTCTACCAAGGCAGCACCCGTTCACGAGTATAACGCAGGGCCCAGCCATCGTTCAATTCAACCATATTTGAGGAAAAAGAGTGACCCGGCCCCCACGCTACCGCCAGACAGACTTTTAAGTGAGCGTGCATTACACATGCTGCATGTGATAGGTAGCTGCTCCCACCCTACTCTATCCTATCACTACCCTACCCCTAGCTTACCCCTACCATATTCTCCTACTGCCTTAACCCTACCCTACCGCTACCTTACCCCTACCCTACCACTATCTTACTCCTACCCTACCACTATCCTACCCCTACCCTACCACTATCTTACCCCTACCCTACGACTATCTTACCCCTACCCTACCACTGTCTTACCCCTACCTTACCACTATCCTACCCCTACCCTACCACTATCTTACCCCTACCCTACCACTATCTTACCCCTACCCTACCCCTACTTTAACTACTACCCTACCCCTACCCAACCGCAAGCAGAAGTCACTATGTGTGGGAAAGGAAGGAAATTTAACGCCGCTTCCAAGGTGGTTCTCCGTGGGGGAAAGAAACGGCAAGAAACCCACAGAGCCTACGTTAATTCATTTTTTTTAAACATGTCTTATATACTAATACATTATTTGTCCTATATACTATCTTAAAACTAAATACCTGTATAGAACAGCAGTTCAGTCCCATGGATTTTTGTCATTTTCATATTCAGATATACTATAATAACTTTTATGATATAATTTTATTTTTATAGTGGCTTTAAATTGATTAAATGATAAATTCTGTATATCTGTTGGAACCTTATTATAAAAACGTACACATTGACCCACAAATGTTTGGCCAGACGACAAGAACCATTAACAAGTTTATCTTTATTTCTAGTATTTCTACTATGAACATCACTGTTCTTCATAAACAAGTGTATGTTTTTATGAACATAGATCAAGTTCTCATATATGTATTGTGATGGCATTGTCATAATGTCAACATTCTTGAATTTATCTCTAAGTGAAGTTCTAGGTCCCAATTGGTAAATCGCGCGAATAGCCCTTTTCTGCAGTACAAATACATTATGCCAGTCGGCAGCGTGTCCCCACAGCAGTATGCCATAAGTCATAATGCTGTGGAAATAACTAAAGTAAACTAATCTTGCTGTAGCCTCATCAGAATAACCTCGTATCTTTTTTACAGCATATGCTGCAGAACTTAGCCTTTTCGCCAATTTATCAATGTGTGGACCCCATTGTAATCTACTATCTAGAGTAAAGCCTAAAAATACTGTGGAATCAACAATATCCAAATTTTCGCCTCTTACTTGCATATAATCTCCATACAAAAATCAATTGCTCGTCGTTAATTTAGCTATAACTCGAAAACGGCTGGACACATTTGAATAATTCTTCTTTTGTTTTGTTGGTTATGAGTGTAGATAAAAAAGTAAGTAATAGTGCCAGATAAATAAAAATGGGAGAACTCGTCAGATTCATTTCGCAAACCGCGTATCCTACAATTTCGTTAGACATCAGTGTCGTAGTTTTAAATGCTATTTATAAAAAATAATATCAAAAATGCCACAAAATAAGGTCTTTAGTACTAAAGAGATAAAAGTTCTTATCGCTCTTATTGTAGATAGTATCACTCCATTGTCACAAATGATAAATCTCTATTGTATTGGAAGAATTCCTTTCCTTTCTTTGTCTCGTCCCTAATCCTGTTCCAGCTTCCCCCAATGTACTATATTAGAAAATTTTGATACATCAAAGACAACAATACATAAAAAATATAGTAAAATCACATATTAACAGATTGAACAAACTACACACGAAGGATTATTCCCCGACCGTTCCGAACGGCATAATTCCTACATTATTTGTGCTTGGCTGTTTGTGTGTGCAATGAAAGCAATACTTTGTTCAAATGTGAAAATTGATAAATAACAATTTATTAGTAAGTTCATCAGACGCTGTACGATGTGGATAACATATATTTTTCATATAAAAATTATGCAATCAACATATTTAATAATTTAAAGGAGGTCATTTTCTATAACTTTACTATGGCGACAACTCTATAATCGCTGTGAGAAAAAAGTTATGTTCAATTCAAGTGAACATCATTTTGTACTAGACCGTAACCATTATATTGACCATAACTTTATTTCTCACATCGATTCGAGAGTTATCATTATAGTAAAAGTTGTAGAAAATGAAAAATCCTTTCCAATGACATATCGCTCAACGTTAGTCAGGGGTTGTCAGGACCTCCTTTAAATCATTAAATATGTTGATTGCATAATTTTTATATGAAAAATATATGTTATCCTCATCGTACAGCGTCTGATGGACTTACTAATAAATTGTTATTTATCAATTTTCACATTTGAACAAAGTATTGCTTTCATTGCACACACAAACAGCCAAGCACAAATAATGTAGGAATTATGCCGTTGGGAACGGTCGGGGAATAATCCTTCGTGTGTAGTTTGTTCAATCTGTTAATATGTGATTTTACTATATTTTTTATGTATTGTTGTCTTTGATGTATCAAAATTTTCTATTATAGTACATTGGGGGAAGCTGGAACAGGATTAGGGACGAGACAAAGAAAGGAAAGGAATTCTTCCAATACAATAGAGATTTATCATTTGTGACAATGGAGTGATACTATCTACAATAAGAGCGATAAGAACTTTTATCTCTTTAGTACTAAAGACCTTATTTTGTGGCATTTTTGATATTATTTTTTATAAATAGCATTTAAAACTACGACACTGATGTCTAACGAAATTGTAGGATACGCGGGTTGCGAAATGAATCTGACGAGTTCTCCCATTTTTATTGATCTGGCACTATTACTTACTTTTTTATCTACACTCATAACCAACAAAACAAAAGAAGAATTATTCAAATGTGTCCAGCCGTTTTCGAGTTATAGCTAAATTAACGAAGAGCAATTGATTTTTGTATGGAGATTGTAACTTTTATAAAAACAATATCTAGTAGGTATTCCACATCGATTTTGCAGTAAATTATTGTTAATGTTTGATGTACATATTATTAATATAGTTATGGCATATCTGACATTTCTGGCGACTCTGGGGTTTTTTTAGCCAAAACCTTTGATTAGTTGAATGACAGACAGAATATCGTGAATATCTTTAACGTTGAGCGTCAAGTGATGGGATTGGTAGGGAAGTGATTATACAAATACGTTTCAACTCTAGTTGTATTTAGGATATAAATTATTTATTTCGTTATTTATATCGAAATAAATAATTGATATTCTAAATAAAGAACCTACGACCTGCATCTGGTTTTATGGTTTTAATAATCACTGGTGTTTTGTTATGTGATACGCTTACGATACGTTCTATATACGCTATAAAATGATTTAGTAAATACCCTAGTGTGACATAAATCATAATTGTATTTTATTAGGCATCTATTGTAGGTACTAATTACCTAACTTAACGAATTAAAAAACTAATTACCAAATGGAACCATAAATATACGCAATAGCCTTTTTCTTTTATGGAGGTGATTATTAAATTTATTGGGGTCGTTTACAATCAAAAGGTGGACCTAGAGCCAAACGATTAAGCTATCCCGTTAGCAATGAGACCGCGTTACGTATGTAGGCTGGCCGTCCCACTAATACATTAACTAATTGCCGACTAAATTCTGAATTCAAAGTTCATTTATTTGTAACATTCAATTTCCACTCTTCCGCCTGTATTGAAAAAAATACCTATTTGTATCTCTCTAGACTAAGTCTGACACTGAAAAAAAATTATATCTTAAGATTAACGGTTACATTCTTGGCTTCATTTTTACCTGCCCGCCCCGCAATGCGTCACTCATCTATAGTGTTCCATCCCCTGTTCCCCGAGAACCAAACAGCGCCGTACCTATATCCCCCGCGCTCTCTCGGCACAACCACAATGTTATCATAATTTTGGATTTTCTATTAGTGTTTAATTTATACATACCATTTATGAAACTTAAATCATTGAATATTTTGATTGCATAACATTTTTAAGAAAAATGTATGTTATACTCATCGTACCGAGTCCATCAGCAATTACAAAATTCTTTATGTTTATTAATTTTTACACTTGAACAAAGTATTGCTATCATTGCACACACAAACAACCAAAAACTTTAATGTAGTATTATGTGCAGTCTCATCCGTATGAGTATTTTTTCCTAATTCAAATTTTATCAGATAAACTTCTATATTTTACCAAAAACAAATTAACAAGGTTACCAAATTATTAGTTTAAATTTTTTACGTGGAAAAAACCCGTATTCTATAAACTTCAAAAGAAATAAAAAAAAAGAAACTGTAAGTATTTCTAATATTATCATTTTAGGTAACAATATTATTAAGATTGGATAAATACTTCAATCGGAGAATAAATTTATACAGGTACTTATAGCTAATTGTTTTTCTTACTATACCTATTCAGTGCTTAGAATAAATATTTCTTGAAAATACTACAAAACAAATAGGGAACAATGCCACGTGTGAATACTTCGAGCAAAACTGCCACAAAACTAAGTATCACCCTATTGAACTGGAAAAATTCCTTTCTTTATGTCGTCACTAACAGCGCCCCTGACCCCGCCACCGTCTTTGCCTCTAGCTCACATAAAAGGCATAGCCAACGCTGTAAATGCCATTCTTTGCTTGACTACCGTGGCAGCTTCATTATTTGTGTTGTTCCGTCGCAGTATTAGTTGTGTTTTGTTTTTGGTTGCCTTAACTGTATTAATATAAATAATAATTATAATGGCAATCGTAACATGAGCAATTGATTTTTGTATGGAGATTGTAACTTTTATAAAAACAATATCTAGTAGGTATTCCACATCGATTTTGCAGTAAATTATTGTAAATGTTTGATGTACATATTATTAATATAGTTATGGCATATCTGACATTTCTGGCGACTCTGGGGTTTTTTTAGCCAAAACCTTTGATTAGTTGAATGACAGACAGAATATCGTGAATATCTTTAACGTTGAGCGTCAAGTGATGGGATTGGTAGGGAAGTGATTGTACAAATACGTTTCAACTCTAGTTGTATTTAGGATTGTAACATATATTTCTCGACTGAGAAATATCAGTCAACGCATGGCTGTATGATGACTGATTCCCTTTGCCGAAGTGTCAATTTTTAGAAAACTAATAGCTGGTGTTGCGGACATAAAACTAATTTCCTGCAGATATAAATAAACTAATAAATATTTTTATTATGGTTGATTCCATTTCATTCTTTTCTTTTTATATTTTACATTCTATAACTGAAATGTTATAGAATGGATAATTGGTTTTATCTCAGAATCACCAAATTGGTCTTTGGTCTTTTTATTACAGGTTCCAATGGAGTTGAATCGGAATTACGTCAATTTATATTACATAGATTCGTTTCAGGTTGCCTGTAATCCTTTTATTTGGGTGACTTGGCCTTCACCTTAATTTGAATTGTTCGTTTCTAGCGTCACCGTTTGGCTGTATGATTTTTTAACCTTTCGCTGAATTTCGATGAAAGTTATAGCTTGACAACCCCAAGCCGTTTTTTTGTTATAGGTTTTATTTGCGAGTAGGTTAGGGCGGAGGCCGAGGAATAAAGCCCGGAGCACGCGGGTTCTCAGGCCTTTTGCCTGACCGAAGCCCCCACAGTTACTGGTGTCTTGTTAAAAATAAATACCTAGTGAATCTCCAGAACCAGTCAGAATAGTAATAGATATTGTGGAAAATATTGTGTCCACGTGTTGTCGGCTACGTCCTGCCCGAAAGGCGGCCACGCACATGCGACTGCGCAGCACATGCTAGCCTGTCACCTTTTCAAACAAACGGGACACTGCGGTAGTTGGTGGTGAGAGTATTCTCCCGGAATTTCCCACCCGACGTAGTGTAGGAGGCACGCCTCCTACCGTCCCGCGCCCAGTTGCCTACGCCCGTCGCCAGTGGCCGCGACGCGTAGGAAACTTTGGGACCCACCTCCAACAGGAGGTGCTTGGTACCAGCCCATAATTGGGGTTGGACAGCCGTCCGCTTGGAGCAGTCTTAGCCAGCTGCTTCAGGGGATGCTCCTGCTCGACTTTAGTCAAGACTCCTTGACTGGCAGCTGAGTGAATTTAAATATAAAATATTATAGACTCCTCGTATGCGTTATCGATCAAACCCTCTATGTAACCCTTGTATTAATATAATCTGTAATTTGATTATTTATAGCCGCTATAACCTAAGGACATTTTGTGTGTAATCAAACTCGATGCTAATAAAGCAGTGCTTTCAAATTCAAACACCATCTTTCATTCCGAGCCTCTAGGTTAAGCGCAACTTCACCCACTAAAAATATAAACATTACATGAGCAAAAATATAAACATTACATGGCGCCCGAACAGAGTAATTAGAAAGTATACTCACAATTTTGAGTTTTTGCTACATCATTGGAGTCTGATTGATAATGCATATTCACCATTGCTTGATAGATTTAAGTTTTATGTTTTATTATGGTAAATGTTAATATTTTTTACAGTATTTGGTCTACTTAAGGACTGTGTACTAAATAACTTGCAAGCATTATTTTAGTACTTGTAATATATCATTGTAGCTCTGCTACATTTAAACAATTTATTTTTGGCTCAATGCTAAGGCTATAGGCATTTTAAATAGTTCTGATTGGTTGAGGAGAATTTTTTTTATTTCCATTTGATGCAGTAGTTTTTTTTTGAGTGTAACTCTTATAAACATTCTTATGTGATGAGTTCACTTTTTAATTATTAATTACTTCATTCAAGTAAATTATCTTTGCTGCATCATACATACATACTTACCTAATAAGTATAACAATTTTAGTCACAGTAAGTGGCTGAAGTCAAATTATTTGAATATTTTAAATGTTATTTATCCAGAATAACATAAGTAACTGACACGGGGGTCAAGGCAAAGGCACTTTTGTTGTAATAAAATTGAATATTTTTCATATATTGTTTTGTTTTCATTTAATTTAGGTTCAATTTTGTTGCAACAAATTTTATTATTTTAGTTTTGTAGTACACCATACATAGTATGGATACTATAACTTTAGTAAGTAAGTTCTTACCTACTTAGTTTATTACACTATTTAAACATAGTATTTTTATTAATAAGTGTGATGATAAACACAGAACTGATTTTCACATTGGATCATTAAGTAACTATTACTTTTAAGAATTTAGTTAGGTATGTACACTTCATTTTTTATATAGGTCTATGTTTTACAATATACTTTGTAACAAGTCACATTGAGTAACTTGATTTGGTTATTTATACCTACTTGTTTTATTGGCAGGTAGTAACTTATCTCTCATTAACTTTTACTTTATTATTTAAACATACTTGTTACAAGGTATGTAACTATTTGTACTTTTGTTGTATGGAACCCGCTTGAAAAACTTAAAATCTAATATTAAGACTGGCTCCTCGCTAGCCAACTTGGACTCATATTATATTGTGTTGACAGTTATACTATACCTACATTTGTTCATATAGATAAAGAATATTTTTATTATGGAATAAATTTCACATTCATTGCAAATTTTTAAAAATTTAAATTTACTTTTCTCTAAAAATTAATTATGATAATTTTGTACTGATCGATCATGCATACCTACTTATAACCTTATAACTTAAAACTTTACTTCTTTCAACTGCTTTTGGGAATTACAGCTGGATTTCTTTTAAAATAATATTGACCTACTACAACTTTAGACTACAGCTTATAGGTGATTGCCCTTGCTTATAATTTTCAGCTGTGCACTTACTTCAGCGTTTTTAGCCTTCACTATCTTCAGCTTTGCTTGAGGGTGCTTTAAATTTTTATTTCAGGGTTTTTCAAATTTTTTTTAGATTCCAACTTTTAGGTTCCAAGTTGTGCGACGTGGTTCCAGTCACATATCTACATCTATATTACAGTTTGCGGTCCAATAAAAGTTTATTATTATTTTTTATAGACTATACTTACTGTAAGCAGACACTTACAGATATTTTCATTTTATCCCTATTGTTGCTGCATACCAGCATCTACTTTATAACAGTAGTGTTACACCCTAACATTTACTTGTCTACCTTTTGTTGCTGCACCCCAGCATCTACTTCTCACAGTGATGTTATAACCTAACATTTACTTGTCTACCCTTTTGTTGCTGCACTCCAGCATCTACTTCATAACAGTGATGTTATAACCTAACATTTACTGAAATTTACCCTTTTGTTGCTGCACTCCAGCATCTACTTCATAACAGTGATGTTATAACCTAACATCTACTGAAATTTACCCTTTTGTTGCTGCATTCCAGCATCTACTTCATAACAGTGATGTTAAAACCTAACATCTACTGATATTTACCCTTTTGTTGCTGCACTCCAGCATCTACTTCATAACAGTGATGTTATCACCTAACATCTACTGAAATTTACCATTTTGTTGCTGTCCCCAGCATCTACCTTTAACAGTAATGTTACGGCCTGACATTCACTGAAATTGTATTTTTGCTGTTACCCAGCAATAACCTTCCTGGACTTTTACTTTATTGCTTTACCCAGCACTTTTAACAGTTAGGTTGTACTCCAACCGGCTGAACCTTTATATACTGTGCCATGTGTGCCAGTATACCTATTACACTGTCCCGGCCTCGTTGCCGTGGCAGTAACCCTTATGCTGATGCAGCCATATGACACTGCACCAGTAACCTATTATATTTACCAGTTATGTTGCACTCCAACATAAACTGAACCTTATTTACTGTGCTGTGCCAGTATACCTATTAAGCTGACCCGGCCCCGTGTGCCGTGGCAGTAACCCTTCATGCTGTTGCAGCCAGTGATGCTGCACCAGTTTATTCTACTCATTACGCTGACCCGGCCCCGTGTGCCGTGGCAGTAACCCTCATGCTGATGCAGCCAGTGATGCTGCACCAGTTTATTCTACTCATTACGCTGACCCGGCCCCGTGTGCCGTGGCAGTAACCCTCATGCTGTTGCAGCCAGTGATGCTGCACCAGTTTATACTACTTATTACGCTGACCCGGCCCCGTGTGCCGTGGCAGTAACCCTCATGCTGTTGCAGCCAGTGATGCTGCACCAGTTTATACTACTTATTACGCTGACCCGGCCCCGTGTGCCGTGGCAGTAACCCTCATGCTGTTGCAGCCAGTGATGCTGCACCAGTTTATACTACTTATTACGCTGACCCGGCCCCGTGTGCCGTGGCAGTAACCCTCAATGCTGTTGCAGCCAACGACGCTGCACCAGTTTACCTTATGAACTGTCCCGGCCTCGTGTTGCCGCGGCGGTTTTCCCTGCTCTGTTGCAGCCTGTGACGCTGCATCAGTATACATTCATGCTGACCCGGCCCCGTGTTGCCGCGGCAGTATTCCCTGCTCTGTGCAGCCTGTAGATGCTGCATCAGATACCCCATGCTGTTCCGGCCCCGTGATGCCGTGCCAGTCATTTATACCTACGCCGTTGCAGCCTGATGTTGACGCTGCACCGGTATACCTTGATACTGTCCGAGCCTATTGACGCTCCGGCCAGTTATGCTACAGTTTATAGTATACGTACTATGCTGTTGCGGCTTAATGTTGCTATATCAACACTCCTCTGACTCGACCGAACCCCTGGACTGCAGAGATTTTAAGAATGTGAACACCTGTGCCGGGAGCTGGATTTTTTTTGGTTTGTTTGTCGGAATGAAAAGCACGTTTGTACTAGTCAGTTGTTTGGTGGCTACAAGGTTATTTCTTTTTACCTATTGTAACTATTTTTCCTGGATTAGGTATGGGATCCACTCCAGTAAAAATAAGCCTTCACTGGTGCGGTTGGTAACACCGAAAATAAGCCATAATACACCATATTTTTGCAGAGCGGGCGGTGACTCTGGTGAGCTGGATTGGTGACCTCCTTTTCCTCTGTTATATTTCCCTCATTGTATAGGTTCCGCGTGTATCATGCAGTTTCCAACATGATCCACCGAAACCATACATACCTTATGTATTCGTATTATTATTGTTTATTACAGTTTCTTCCAGCAGTCTTCAGATTTTGTTGTTCTGTGTCATAGGTAATAAACAAGCCTACACTAATGCGGATCGTGACATTTAAAGCTACGCGTCGACTAGCCCGCACCGCAAGAGCCGCACGCGCCGCACGCGCCGCACGCATCGCATTGAGATATTGCTGACGTTGCTGATGGCATGGCCACACTGGCCGCACCGCACGAACCGCAATTGCGGGCAGGGTTGCCAACTGTGTGTCATGATTTAGTACTAATAATGACATCTCAAAAAATGCTTAGATGGTAACCCTGATTACTCGTTCTGTGCTCTCAAAAAAAAAATTAAGTCTTTGCTGTATGTCGGTTATAGGATTATCCTCTCTCAAAGTGAAAAAGAGAAACAAAAATATACGGTTATCTCTCCAAATTTTAATAGAACTAGAAAATGACGCAGTAAATGGGGCAGAAAATTTTTGGCACTAATACACTACAAAAATATCAAAACAAGACGACTATGGAGTCGCCAACGATCAAAGATATTGAAATTAATTATTCATAATATCTAGTGTTTACCACTAAGAAATCGGGTGAAATCTAAATGATACAATATTCATAATCTTGACCATCATCCAAACAGTCAATCCTGGCTTCTGCCAGGAACCCCTATCCTGCTTCTTCTCTCCTCAAATTCGCCTGATGTTCGGTATCCTCACGTCGTAAGCTTCGGTTGGCTCTCATGTCCGACTCAGCGATGTCAACCCATTCATTTTTGTATCTCCCAAGGAGAGGTGTGTTATCAATCAAGGAGACGCGTTCAGAATTTCAATGGGAGGGCATAGAGCAACATCAGCAGCATCATCTTTTTGACAAGCTATATGTATGTATTATAGCCCTTCATGAATATTTTGGACGTGGCCGAAATCAGAACTAACGTCGCCTTCTAGTAAAGTGTCACTTTTGACAAACAGATGAAGTTGGTGTTGACAATCACGTCCTCATCCAAGTACCAAAAGATAAATATGTAATAATCACAGAGGTCTAGTTTCTATATACCCGGCCCTTTATAGGTCGTTAAATGAAGTATTATTGAAGTTACTCCATAGATCTTCTGTTCAAAAAGCAACAAACAGTTTAATTATTGGCGATGGTTCCATGACAACCAGTTCTCAATTTATTCTTCGTCAAAATATTTATTTTAAATATAATATTGCCTATTGTATGAAAATAGTTTTATAAAAATAACGCTTCTTAATTTATTTTTCGCTAAAGTCAAAAAACACATTAAAAAATTTCTCCACGCTATCTCCCAATTTCGCCAGTATGACGAAAAAATTATCCAATGTGGCAACACTGTCAACGAGAATTTATTTCTTCAAAAGAGAAGATTATATTTTCGATTGCTCTATGCTCCAAAATCTTTGGTTTTGAGCAATAATCTAGAACTCTCAGTCACAAATTTAAAAAAAGTAACAATTGGCAATAGCAGAAGGTTTGAATGGGTACTTAACAACTTATATCCTTCTCTATCAGACATGTCATATGCACCATTAAAAAAGGAAACAAAATATAGATTGTGACTCAAGCTGTAAGTAGGCTCAAAAGTCGAAAATATTTGCAGCAAATTCTATAGTTTAATATCCGTGTGACGTCACGGGCCGGCCCTCAGGGTACCCAACCCAGCGATTTCTTCCACAAATTTAGGGGTATGTGGGATTAGATATTTTAGATAATGTTCATATTGTTGGGGTATATTTAGTGGCTTAGGTACTTTGTTTATATTTAATTTTACATAAAATTATTAAGGCAGATTAGAATATAGCTTTAGACGCTGTCGAAAAAGTGAAGCGACTTAGGAAATTATAAGATTGATTGACATCAACAAGTAATCAACCTGATTTAGAATAATGAAGACGTCCATCTTTTAGCTCCTATCATGTTGTATACAGACGGTCCTCATTATTCAATCCGTTATGCTTAGGTATCTACTTGTTGATTTCAATCAATCTTATAATTTCGCTGGTTGCTAAACTTCTTAGACAGAGTTTAACACATTAAGTTCACAGATGTTGTACGCGTACAAGGAAGGAGATTAATGTCTTAGAGGCCAGCTCAGGACATTTTTTTTGTTATAAAATTGGTCAGCAGCGTTTCCTGTTTTTTGATTTACGTGCCAACCGTGGAGTTTGTGACAAACCCCCCCACTAGTTTATAGCAGGCTTAAATACTGAAGTGCAGTTACAATTTAAACTTACAATTTTTTTCTTATATTTATGGGTAAATATTTTAGGACTTAGTCTCCCATTTCAGGCAAATAACGCCTTTTTTTCTTGTATCCCTGTCCGCATCGCCCGCATTTTATGCTGGTATCCCTAACTACTGACAATGTGGTGCGGCTGTGCGGCGCGGCCAGTGCGGGTAGTGAACGCACTCCTATACAAACTCATACAAAGCAACCCGAAATGCGATGCGTGCGGCGCGTGCGGCTCGTGCGGTGCGGGCTAGTCGACGCGTAGCTTAAATAAGCCAACACGTTCCATTCTGAGCGGGCAGTGACTCAGATTCCCCTTGGCCCAGTCCATCTAAACTTGCAGACTACTACTTTATATTTATTACTATTAAATAATATATATTTTATAGCATATATTTTTCAACAGTTATATGTATATTAACATTTAATATTACATTGAATTCTTTTAAAAAAATTTTGTACTCATATAGATATTTTGTAGTCGGCAACCACTACTAGTACACTTTTTAAATATATATTTTTTTAAATTAATAGAATTAAATGTTAGAACATAATTTAATTTTAAATAGTTAGGCATAGCCTACTTTACTTTAGTTTAGTTGGACATAACCAACACTTATGCTGTTTAGCCTGTACCTTTACAGTATGGGATATATTATTTTTACTTTATGCCCATTTACTCAGTAAATAGGTAACCTTAAATTTTATTAAACCCTTTTAAAGAATGGGATACATTATTTTTACTTTACGCCTTTTACTCTCACAGTATGGGTAATCTTACCTTTATCGGTATCTTTAATAAATAATTCTAGATGTTAGATTAGAACTTTAAATCTATAGTAAGGCCTTTGTTGCTTAATTGGTAATTTAAACCTTATTTATATGGCGCTTTATACAGGTGCTGTATTAGCTTTAGGCTTTGGAATATATGCCTTTTTCTTTAATTTTAAGAACTCCGATTCTTAAGTTTTTCTGCTTATTTTTTTTCAGTTTTAAGCTCGGGGGCGAGCTGGAATTTTACTCTTTCAGCTTGCTTCCGTCGTAAAATTCTCCTGGTTTGCGGGGTGTGTAACATATATTTCTCGACTGAGAAATATCAGTCAACGCATGGCTGTATGATGACTGATTCCCTTTGCCGAAGTGTCAATTTTTAGAAAACTAATAGCTGGTGTTGCGGACATAAAACTAATTTCCTGCAGATATAAATAAACTAATAAATATTTTTATTATGGTTGATTCCATTTCATTCTTTTCTTTTTATATTTTACATTCTATAACTGAAATGTTATAGAATGGATAATTGGTTTTATCTCAGAATCACCAAATTGGTCTTTGGTCTTTTTATTACAGGTTCCGATGGAGTTGAATCGGAATTACGTCAATTTATATTACATAGATTCGTTTCAGGTTGCCTGTAATCCTTTTATTTGGGTGAAACTTGGCCTTCACCTTAATTTGAATTGTTCGTTTCTAGCGTCACCGTTTGGCTGTATGATTTTTTAACCTTTCGCTGAATTTCGATGAAAGTTATAGCTTGACAACCCCAAGCCGTTTTTTTGTTATAGGTTTTATTTGCGAGTAGGTTAGGGCGGAGGCCGAGGAATAAAGCCCGGAGCACGCGGGTTCTCAGGCCTTTTGCCTGACCGAAGCCCCCACAGTTACTGGTGTCTTGTTAAAAATAAATACCTAGTGAATCTCCAGAACCAGTCAGAATAGTAATAGATATTGTGGAAAATATTGTGTCCACGTGTTGTCGGCTACGTCCTGCCCGAAAGGCGGCCACGCACATGCGACTGCGCAGCACATGCTAGCCTGTCACCTTTTCAAACAAACGGGACACTGCGGTAGTTGGTGGTGAGAGTATTCTCCCGGAATTTCCCACCCGACGTAGTGTAGGAGGCACGCCTCCTACCGTCCCGCGCCCAGTTGCCTACGCCCGTCGCCAGTGGCCGCGACGCGTAGGAAACTTTGGGACCCACCTCCAACAGGAGGTGCTTGGTACCAGCCCATAATTGGGGTTGGACAGCCGTCCGCTTGGAGCAGTCTTAGCCAGCTGCTTCAGGGGATGCTCCTGCTCGACTTTAGTCAAGACTCCTTGACTGGCAGCTGAGTGAATTTAAATATAAAATATTATAGACTCCTCGTATGCGTTATCGATCAAACCCTCTATGTAACCCTTGTATTAATATAATCTGTAATTTGATTATTTATAGCCGCTATAACCTAAGGACATTTTGTGTGTAATCAAACTCGATGCTAATAAAGCAGTGCTTTCAAATTCAAACACCATCTTTCATTCCGAGCCTCTAGGTTAAGCGCAACTTCACCCACTAAAAATATAAACATTACATGAGCAAAAATATAAACATTACAGGATATAAATTATTTATTTCGTTATTTATATAGAAATAAATAATTGATATTCTAAATAAAGAACCTACGACCTGCATCTGGTTTTATGGTTTCAATAATCACTGGTGTTTTGTTATGTGATACGCTTACGATACGTTCTATATACGCTATAAAATGATTTAATAAATACCCTAGTGTGACATAAATCATAATTGTATTTTATTAGGCATCTATTGTAGGTACTAATTACCTAACTTAACGAACTAAAAAACTAATTATCAAATGGAACCATAAATATACGCAATAGCCTTTTTCTTTTATGGAGGTGATTATTAAATTTATTGGGGTCGTTTACAATCAAAAGGTGGACCTAGAGCCAAACGATTAAGCTATCCCGTTAGCAATGAGACCGCGTTACGTATGTAGGCTGGCCGTCCCACTAATACATTAACTAATTGCCGACTAAATTCTGAATTCAAAGTTCATTTATTTGTAACATTCAATTTCCACTCTTCCGCCTGTATTGAAAAAAATACCTATTTGTATCTCTCTAGACTAAGTCTGACACTGAAAAAAAATTATATCTTAAGATTAACGGTTACATTCTTGGCTTCATTTTTACCTGCCCGCCCCGCAATGCGTCACTCATCTTTAGTGTTCCATCCCCTGTTCCCCGAGAACCAAACAGCGCCGTACCTATATCCCCCGCGCTCTCTCGGCACAGCCACAATGTTATCATAATTTTGGATTTTCTATTAGTGTTTAATTTATACATACCATTTATGAAACTTAAATCATTGAATATTTTGATTGCATAACATTTTTAAGATAAATGTATGTTATACTCATCGTACCGAGTCCATCAGCAATTACAAAATTCTTTATGTTTATTAATTTTTACACTTGAACAAAGTATTGCTATCATTGCACACACAAACAACCAAAAACTTTAATGTAGTATTATGTGCAGTCTCATCCGTATGAGTATTATTTCCTAATTCAAATTTTATCAGATAAACTTCTATATTTTACCAAAAACAAATTAACAAGGTTACCAAATTATTAGTTTAAATTTTTTACGTGGAAAAAACCCGTATTCTATAAACTTCAAAAGAATTTAAAAAAAAAACTAAGTATTTCTAATATTATCATTTTAGGTAACAATATTATTAAGATTGGATAAATACTTCAATCGGAGAATAAATTTATACAGGTACTTATAGCTAATTGTTTTTCTTACTATACCTATTCAGTGCTTAGAATAAATATTTCTTGAAAATACTACAAAACAAATAGGGAACAATGCCACGTGTGAATACTTCGAGCAAAACTGCCACAAAACTAAGTATCACCCTATTGAACTGGAAAAATTCCTTTCTTTATGTCGTCACTAACAGCGCCCCTAACCCCGCCACCGTCTTTGCCTCTAGCTCACATAAAAGGCATAGCCAACGCTGTAAATGCCATTCTTTGCTTGACTACCATGGCAGCTTCATTATTTGTGTTGTTCCGTCGCAGTATTAGTTGTGTTTTGTTTTTGGTTGCCTTAACTGTATTAATATAAATAATAATTATAATGGCAATCGTAACATCTGAAAATTGGGCGCAGGCCGTTGAAAGGAGTCTGTCCTTGGCAGCAGGGAAGGGCAGCTCCGAAGACGAGGGGGCGCGGAAACTGGCCTTTCTGCGCATACACGACGAATATGTGCCAATAATTGATTTGGTAAGTGATTGTATACCTATTCTTATTATAAAACTAATAATTATTTAATCGTCAGTAGTCCTTAGTTGTATCGCCAGACTTTTTAAAATCTTATAAAATTTACTTCTCTTAGCCACTAATAAAATAAAACTTTTTTAGTAAAAAGACAGCCTACATCAATTTTAAGTTTTACAGTATTTACTAGTTCTAGTTTTTTGTTTTCAACGTTTTGAAATTATGTCCAAGAATCTTTATTTATTCTTAACAACGGTTGAATATTTTATAATAATTTGATTTTGTTCATTTTAAACTATTTTTTACAATAAATATAAACTGTTATTTAGTTACTGGCAAAATATTTACAAAGACCTAAACAACACTAATACTGAAACATTACATATTACATTACATATTAGTATTACATATGAATCAAATCATCCACACCGCTGTCCCCAAAATGGTGCCCAGAATTAGATATTTTAAATTATTTTCTTTTTTCAGCTGAATAAATTCAGCATAATCGACAATGGCATTCAGTTTACCAGAAAACTGAGCGAATTTGAGGAGGTGGTGGCAAACTTGTGCCCCGATGAGGTTCGGCTAGAGTAAGTATTACATTTAGTTTAGTATGTAGGTATAGCTACTTTTCACTAATGTAATCACAATGTTATTAAAACTAGTCATAAATTATGAATAACCCAATAATAGTGATTACTTATCATTATCATCTACCCTCTTTCGGACACGAGATTTCTGAATCGGTTTACCGTACCTATTATTCATGCTACATTAAACTGGTACATGACATCATAGCAACAATGATTTTATAATCACAAGGCAACACTTTTCGCAAGAGATGCCTCCGAACAAAATTTTCTACAACACAGTACAGTGGTATTAACAAGCGTTGTCTGTTCACAGAGAGGCGTTCTCATCGTTGCGCGCGGCGGCGCTGCGCTCGGCGGCGACGGCGCGGCGGCTGACGGCCGTCGGCGTGTCTTTCTCACGCCGACAGCACCAGCAGAGACTGCGGACCGCGTTCTTCAGTACGGTCTTGCAGGACACCTTCAACAGTAACTATCTTTCTTTTTATCTTCTACTTTGATTTTTCCTTATTTATTTTAATCTATAATTTTCCCTGTTTTGAGTTAGATAATAACATCCAGTTTTGCATGAAATTGTCCTCTTATTGTTTAGGCTTACAAACGAACTATTACTATGTATAAGCAAATGCATTAAAAGTTATTGTTATTTTCAGAATTAGAACTATTGCAGCGCGGCGACGATCCAATGTATCTGATCAATGCCGCCAACCTAATGGGCGACTATTTCGCAGGTAGGTTAATCCCTAAATCGGCATTGTCATTGCCTTATTTAATTTCAACTGATTGTAGTAAACAACATAGTATTTATATTCCGTGCTTTAGCTATTTTAAAATAGCTTGGAACGGTAGAGCAAGGTTAAACATAAATCATATCGACATGCCTTTTATCGAAGTTTGGAAAAATACGGTGTAGGAGCTAATATTTTCTAATGTGTATTAATGTTTGTATGACATACTACAGAGGCCCGTCTGAGTAACGGCAGCAAGATGGCGATGCTGGCCGCGCCGCTGCTGGGATGGCTGCGCGCGCTGTTGGCCGTCAGTGACCCGCGTGCGCACCGCGCTCTCGCCACGCAGGTAATCCAAATTCTCAGTCTGAAGTTACTTTGGTTATTGTTATTGAAAAACCAATAGTGGCTGCATATTATGTCTAATCCGTCTGATTCTGCTATTATTTTATATCCTCTCTCATTATTTTTTCTTCATATAGAAATCCTTTTTTTTTACTTGCAGTTGCTAAAGAACGGACGTGACCTATCAGCCATGATGCCGCAAGAGCTTGAGGAGCTGTCAACAGCGATCCGACTCCAGTTGCTTAGGCCACCGTGTATTGAAGTTGCGTGGCTCCTCCTATCGGCTGACCTTTGTATGATAAATTTCGGTCCATTACCAATACATCTCCAACAATTTTATGGTTCCCAGTTGAATATCAAGTGGGAGACCTTTTTTAGAGAAGAAACCGCGTCTTCGAGCAACCCTATGGAGGAGCCTATGCCAGTAGCTCCTGAAGGGAGATTTATTCCAGACAATGTAGGGCAAAGTTACCAGGCAAGGCCTCCGACTAGAACTACAACTCTCCAGGCACGATTAGATCTCAACACCTGGAGAGAAAATCTCAACTCTGAGGGCAGTTCTGCAGAAGCTGCGGCTATCTCACCCCCGACTCTGAATGAGCCTATGTCAACCCGTGAAGACAGAGATGTCATTAGCAGACTGAGAAACGGTAATAATAGGGTACCAAATACTCAAACAAGGCCACCCATAAGGTGTACAGTACTGGCAGCACGTCTGGACACATGGAGAGAAAATCTCAATCCTGAGGGCAGTTCTTCAGAAGCTGCAGAGCCTTGGGCTAACCCACCCCTGACTCTGAGGGAGTCTATGTCAACTAATAGAGATTACAATAGCAGAAATGGTAATAATGGACCAAATTCACAAATAAGGCCACCGATAAGAAGGTGTACAGCACTGTCAGCACGGCTGGACTTAAACACCTGGAGAGAAAATCTCCAGCGAGAGGAGGCCTAGTCTTAGCATTAGTTTTAATATTTAGTTTAGAGTGAATCAGTTAGTACCTAGTTAGTTGTAATTTATAGTTGTTTGTTATTATAACAATCAACGAATAGTTAGTTAATATTAGTTAGTATAATGTACGTAGTTAGTTGTAATTTATAGTTGTTTGTTATTATAACAATCAACTTATAGTTAGTTAATATTAGTTAGTATAATATTAAGGTTTTTTTTGTGTTGTAATAAATATAAGCACTTATACATTTTCTATCATTTGTTTATCTCTGCACGCTAATGATATAGATGAAAGTTGTAAAGCAATTTTCTGTTAACCAACATGAAGTCATGAATTAAATCACTTTTTGTACACTAGTTCCACTTTATTATTGTTACAAAATGTATCTTAATCAAATGAATCCCTAAATGTACATAGGGGTAGGATAGATAGAATACAAAGTAAGTATAAAGGTAAGTATAAACCTGTGGTGGTCGCACATAGTTGCTGGCCACGTTAGTCAGTTTCTGGACATGACAGCACCAACGGTCTTTAATAAAGTTAGCACTTATGAGCACCACGCCGTCCGTGCCTTTTGTGGCAACACACTTTGTGACACTTCGGCTAGCTCGACTCCGCGACTTTGCCAGCTTGTAGACGAGTGAATATTGATAAATAACAATTTATTAGTAAGTCCATCAGACGCTGTACGATGAGGAGAACATATATTTTTCATATAAAAATTATGCAATCAACATATTTAATGATTTAAAGGAGGTCATTTTCTATAACTTTACTATGGCGACAACTCTATAATCGCTGTGAGAAAAAAGTTTTGTTCAATTCAAGTGAAACATCATTTTGTACTAGACCATAACCATTATATTGACCATTACTTTATTTCTCACATCGATTCGAGAGTTATCATTATAGTAAAAGTTGTAGAAAATGAAAAATTCAAAATTTAAAATTTATTCATTGATTAGGACATTAAATATCTCTTTCAATCGTCAAAAAGGAGGGGGGTAGGAAAGTAGGAAGGAAGCACACAGAGACACGGTGGCCGCCCCATGGCAGCAGCAAACTTACCCCACGCCAGTCACGACCGGACCGTGCCCGGCAATGAGAGGCAAAGCCAGACCGCGCTCAATATATTATATAAATATGTCTAGTAAAATTAAGAAAACCCACCTAAAACTACAGCAAGAGTAAGCCAGTCTACCAAGGCAGCACCCGTTCACGAGTATAACGCAGGGCCCAGCCATCGTTCAATTCAACCATATTTGAGGAAAAAGAGTGACCCGGCCCCCACGCCACCGCCAGACAGACTTTTAAGTGAGCGTGCATTACACATGCTGCATGTGATAGGTAGCTGCTCCCACCCTACTCTATCCTATCACTACCCTACCCCTAGCTTACCCCTACCATATTCTCCTACTGCCTTAACCCTACCCTACCGCTACCTTACCCCTACCCTACCACTATCTTACTCCTACCCTACCACTATCCTACCCCTACCCTACCACTATCTTACCCCTACCCTACGACTATCTTACCCCTACCCTACCACTGTCTTACCCCTACCTTACCACTATCCTACCCCTACCCTACCACTATCTTACCCCTACCCTACCACTATCTTACCCCTACCCTACCCCTACTTTAACTACTACCCTACCCCTACCCAACCGCAAGCAGAAGTCACTATGTGTGGGAAAGGAAGGAAATTTAACGCCGCTTCCAAGGTGGTTCTCCGTGGGGGAAAGAAACGGCAAGAAACCCACAGAGCCTACGTTAATTCATTTTTTTTAAACATGTCTTATATACTAATACATTATTTGTCCTATATACTATCTTAAAACTAAATACCTGTATAGAACAGCAGTTCAGTCCCATGGATTTTTGTCATTTTCATATTCAGATATACTATAATAACTTTTATGATATAATTTTATTTTTATAGTGGCTTTAAATTGATTCAATGATAAATTCTGTATATCTGTTGGAACCTTATTATAAAAGCGTACACATTGACCCACAAATGTTTGGCCAGACGACAAGAACCATTAACAAGTTTATCTTTATTTCTAGTATTTCTACTATGAACATCACTGTTCTTCATAAACAAGTGTATGTTTTTATGAACATAGATCAAGTTCTCATATATGTATTGTGATGGCATTGTCATAATGTCAACATTCTTGAATTTATCTCTAAGTGAAGTTCTAGGTCCCAATTGGTAAATCGCGCGAATAGCCCTTTTCTGCAGTACAAATACATTATGCCAGTCGGCAGCGTGTCCCCACAGCAGTATGCCATAAGTCATAATGCTGTGGAAATAACTAAAGTAAACTAATCTTGCTGTAGCCTCATCAGAATAACCTCGTATCTTTTTTACAGCATATGCTGCAGAACTTAGCCTTTTCGCCAATTTATCAATGTGTGGACCCCATTGTAATCTACTATCTAGAGTAAAGCCTAAAAATACTGTGGAATCAACAATATCCAAATTTTCGCCTCTTACTTGCATATAATCTCCATACAAAAATCAATTGCTCGTCGTTAATTTAGCTATAACTCGAAAACGGCTGGACACATTTGAATAATTCTTCTTTTGTTTTGTTGGTTATGAGTGTAGATAAAAAAGTAAGTAATAGTGCCAGATAAATAAAAATGGGAGAACTCGTCAGATTCATTTCGCAAACCGCGTATCCTACAATTTCGTTAGACATCAGTGTCGTAGTTTTAAATGCTATTTATAAAAAATAATATCAAAAATGCCACAAAATAAGGTCTTTAGTACTAAAGAGATAAAAGTTCTTATCGCTCTTATTGTAGATAGTATCACTCCATTGTCACAAATGATAAATCTCTATTGTATTGGAAGAATTCCTTTCCTTTCTTTGTCTCGTCCCTAATCCTGTTCCAGCTTCCCCCAATGTACTATATTAGAAAATTTTGATACATCAAAGACAACAATACATAAAAAATATAGTAAAATCACATATTAACAGATTGAACAAACTACACACGAAGGATTATTCCCCGACCGTTCCGAACGGCATAATTCCTACATTATTTGTGCTTGGCTGTTTGTGTGTGCAATGAAAGCAATACTTTGTTCAAATGTGAAAATTGATAAATAACAATTTATTAGTAAGTCCATCAGACGCTGTACGATGAGGATAACATATATTTTTCATATAAAAATTATGCAATCAACATATTTAATGATTTAAAGGAGGTCATTTTCTATAACTTTACTATGGCGACAACTCTATAATCGCTGTGAGAAAAAAGTTATGTTCAATTCAAGTGAACATCATTTTGTACTAGACCGTAACCATTATATTGACCATAACTTTATTTCTCACATCGATTCGAGAGTTATCATTATAGTAAAAGTTGTAGAAAATGAAAAATCCTTTCCAATGACATATCGCTCAACGTTAGTCAGGGGTTGTCAGGACCTCCTTTAAATCATTAAATATGTTGATTGCATAATTTTTATATGAAAAATATATGTTATCCTCATCGTACAGCGTCTGATGGACTTACTAATAAATTATTATTTATCAATTTTCACATTTGACCAAAGTATTGCTTTCATTGCACACACAAACAGCCAAGCACAAATAATGTAGGAATTATGCCGTTGGGAACGGTCGGGGAATAATCCTTCGTGTGTAGTTTGTTCAATCTGTTAATATGTGATTTTACTATATTTTTTATGTATTGTTGTCTTTGATGTATCAAAATTTTCTATTATAGTACATTGGGGGAAGCTGGAACAGGATTAGGGACGAGACAAAGAAAGGAAAGGAATTCTTCCAATACAATAGAGATTTATCATTTGTGACAATGGAGTGATACTATCTACAATAAGAGCGATAAGAACTTTTATCTCTTTAGTACTAAAGACCTTATTTTGTGGCATTTTTG
Source organism: Blastobasis lacticolella (assembly GCA_905147135.1). Taxonomy (NCBI): domain Eukaryota; kingdom Metazoa; phylum Arthropoda; class Insecta; order Lepidoptera; family Blastobasidae; genus Blastobasis; species Blastobasis lacticolella. The sequence continues at coordinate 13,832,332 of LR990059.1, forward strand.
ATATTATTTTTTATAAATAGCATTTAAAACTACGACACTGATGTCTAACGAAATTGTAGGATATGCGGTTTGCGAAATGAATCTGACGAGTTCTCCCATTTTTATTTATCTGGCACTATTTCTTACTTTTTTATCTACACTCATAACCAACAAAACAAAAGAAGAATTATTCAAATGTGTCCAGCCGTTTTCGAGTTATAGCTACATTAACGAAGAGCAATTGATTTTTGTATGGAGATTGTAACTTTTATAAAAACAATATCTAGTAGGTATTCCACATCGTTTTTGCAGTAAATTATTGTAAATGTTTGATGTACATATTATTAATATAGTTATGGCATATCTGACATTTCTGGCGACTCTGGGGTTTTTTTAGCCAAAACCTTTGATTAGTTGAATGACAGACAGAATATCGTGAATATCTTTAACGTTGAGCGTCAAGTGATGGGATTGGTAGGGAAGTGATTATACAAATACGTTTCAACTTTAGTTGTATTTAGGATATAAATTATTTATTTCGTTATTTATATCGAAATAAATAATTGATATTCTAAATAAAGAACCTACGACCTGCATCTGGTTTTATGGTTTTAATAATCACTGGTGTTTTGTTATGTGATACGCTTACGATACGTTCTATATACGCTATAAAATGATTTATTAAATACCCTAGTGTGACATAAGTCATAATTGTATTATATATAAAATTTTAAAAAATATTCCTAATGTAGAAGTTTTTTTGGATGACGTCATTGTTGGTGGGAAAACTAAACATGAGCATCTAACGGCGTTAGAAGCAGTATTTAGTAGGTTACAGCGTTATGGTTTAAAATGAAAACCAGTAAATGTGTATTTCTTGTTAACGAAGTTCGCTATTTAGGATACATAATTAGTAGCGAAGGTATAAAGACAGATCCTGCCAAAGTGGAGGCTATCAAAGGTTTACCTTTACCTAAGAATGTCACCGAGGTTCGTTCATTTTTAGGGATAGTAAACTTTTATGGGAAATTAGTTAAAAACATGAGTCAAAAATTAGTTCCCTTATATGATTTATTAAAAAAAGGAAAACAGTGGTTTTGGTCTAACGAGCGTAACCGGGCATTTAAAGAAATAAAGTCATTGTTATCAAGTGCGGAAGCATGGGCACACTATGATCCGAAGAATCCTTTGTTCGTAACCTGTGATGCCAGCGCGCGCGGGGTTGGCTCGGTGTTGTCGCAGCCCGCGGCCGGCGGGGGCGAGCGGCCCGTCGCGTTCTTCTCGCGCACTCTTACTGAGGCCGAAAAGAACTATTCACAGATACATCAGGAAGCGTTAGCAATCATTTTCAGTATGAATAAGTTTCATCAATATTTATACGGCCGCCATTTTACACTACGTGCGGACCATAAGCCACTAGTTTCAATTTTCGGACCCAAAGTAGGTATTCCAACTATGGTTGCGAGTCGTATGCAGCGGTGGGCAGTAATATTGTCAGCTTATTCATTTGAGATTCAGTACGTACGCACGGATTTCCCATCGCAAATAAACAAACGGTAGCGACAACGCCAGAACAAACGTACCTACACTTTATACAACAAGCATTGTTATTGGATTATAATGAAATAAAACGACAAACATCACGCGACCCGCTGTTATCCAAAGTGTTAAACTATATTCGAGAGGGGTGGCCACACCAATGCGAAATACATAATTTACAACCGTATTATAATTGGAAAAAAGAATTATATGAAGAGTTTGGTTGCATGTCATAGGTTAGTAACACCACCAGATTGTAGGAAAAAATAATTACAAATGATTTATGAGCCACATATGGGAATAGTTCAATCAAAAGCCATTGCTCAGAGTTACGTATGGTGGCCAGGAGTCGATGAGGACGTGGATCGCATGTGCCGCGACTGCACGGTGTGCGCAGGGCAGGCGGACGCGCCGCCGCGGCAGGCGCCGCACATGTGGCCCTGGCCCAGTAGGCCTTGGACCAGACTACACCTTGATTACATGAGTCCCATCGCGGGAAAGACCTACCTAGTGGTTGTCGATGTTATGTCAAAGTGGATAGAGGTATTCAACATGGCTAGTATGTCAGCGACAGGACTTATAGTTAAGCTTAGTGAATTATTTAGTAGATGGGGCGTCCGAAACAAATAGTTAGTGACAATAGGGCACCATTTGCTTCACTGGAATTTGAAAATAACATTAAAAGTAACGGCATTAAACATACACTTACTGCACCATATCATCCCTCCTCAAACGGCTTGGCAGAAAATGCGGTAAAAACCCTTAAGCGCGTAATTATGAAGGCGGTTCAGGAACACCAGAACGTCGACAGAGCACTATGGACGTTTTTGTTATACAATAATAGAAACGTCGAACATTCCACGACAGGCCAGAGTCCAGCTTTTTTACTCCTAGGTATGCGTACCCGTCTTAGACGTCATCAAACCGAATATTGAAAGTCAAGTAGTACGGGAACAGCAGCGTCAGAAGGAAGCCCCTGGGGGAGGAAACTGGTCATTGGATAGGGTTGACCCCGTATGGTATAGGCAATATCTAAAGGGCGAGAAATGGGTACCCGGGCGTATTAGGGATCCCATTGGGAGTAGTAATTTTAAGGTCAGAGGGAAAATGTATGTATATATGTAAACTCTTTATTGCAACAACATAGTACATTTCAAAAGAAAACACTTACAAAGCAAAGGCGAACTTATCCCACAACGGGATCTCTTCCAGCTAACCTTAGGCAAGCCAAAAGGAGCTTTAGCGAGCGGTAGAGGCAATAATAATAATAATAATAATCATTTATTTCAAGTATCTCGTAGACTCATACAATTTAAGAGTACGTTACTTACTTTAAAAATAACCAGAAAAACCGGAATATGGAGAAACTTTACATCGACACATCGATCAATTGCATAGGAAATCAGGCAATAGGCGAATGTCAATTGCCACGTCTACCTATAGGTTAAACGATAGGCACAGCACAAATTCTCAGTCAGATTCCGAGGTTAATGTTACTGTAGCGGAGGCTCAACGGCCGGGGAGGTCGCCGGGCTCGATGTCGCCGCCGCGCGGGACCGGACGGCCGGACGGCCCCGGAAACGGGGCGGGAGGGACACCACCAGCGTCACCGGAGTGGAAGTTTGCCTCACCGTCCGTATCTCTGCCTAAGACTCGCCCGATTGCAAGTGTAGGCTAAATAAAAAGCCAAATTACAAAACCTAAACTGTGTGTTGTAGGTAGGTACTATATCGCTAGTGATAAAAATGTTTGCAATAACTGTGTATAAGTACTGTAAACTTTTAGTTTGTCAAACCCGTTAATGTTCTTATCCCTCTGTTAAAATTGTTAATTGCATTGAAACTTGAATTCATTACAAAATTGTAAGGACCTAGTTGTTACCTATACAATATTCATAAATATTTATATCTTGTAGTAGCTACTTACTTATCAATATGTACTCTTTTTAGAGTGTTTAATATAAGATTAAAATACTTACCAGTCAATTAAGAGTGGAGGAGTGTAATGTATGTAGAATAATGTTCACTGTGAGAAATTAATCTGCAGGTATGAATGTAAACGGGTTCGCAATATACGTTTAATAAGGACAGTCGCATTGTGTTTTCTTCCTCTCCTACTAAGTATAGACTAGAGCTAGAATAGACACGCGCTAAACCAACATCTGGCAGTGTTTAACGTTAAACATGGTTTAACGATTGCTTAACTCTAGACAACCGTAAGACTGTCTCTGAAAACTCTTTTGTGGTACGACTTTTTCTAAACATGTGTTTAACAGATGTTTAACTTTTTTGTAGTAAGACTGCATATGTTCATCTAAATTTGACATCCTAACTTGCTAAATGCGATTACATTTGAATGAATTCAGCATCTGAATCATTTAGTCTACTGAAATTAGGCATGTATAATAAGAGCAGTTGGAAAAGTGAGATCGACGAATGTATAGCTTTATTTAAAAAGTTCTTACGAGTACGCAAGCACTGTAATTATACAGCTGTCGTATGTTCAGTAGATCAGTTTGTTTGTATACTGCAATAGCATTTTAATTATTCTATTTTGAGTTATTTTTAACTCTGAGAGAATGGTTTTACTTGCACTGCCCCATACTTCAATAAGATACAAGATATGTGACAGTCGGTTGTCGATCAGCAGCCCTAGAATTTACGCTTTTGATTAGTTGAACGACAGGCAGAATATCGTGAATGTCCTTAACGGTGGGCGTCATGTGATGGGAGTGGTAGTAAAGTAATTATACAAATACATTTCAACTAAATATCGATATAAATAATTGATATCCTAAATATTGAACGAGTCTAAAACTCAATTTAAATTTTCTACTGGCCGGATGAATAGTTTAAAATCATCATCATCATCAGAGCCCATAACAGTCCACTACAGGACTTTGGGCCTCTCCCGCAAAAGGGAGGTAATTGCCATAATCTCCACGCTTGGCAGGCGGGTTGGAGATCGCAGTGTTGCAAACATAACAATGAAAAACGCTGCTGCCCATTTTCCATTTTCCAGTTTATGGAGACTAGATATTTTGCCTCTAAACGTTAGTCGCCTTGTACGACACCCACGAGTGTAAGGGGTTGGTGCTATTCTACTCTACCGGTCACCACACGGCTATAGTTTAAAATGCTTCATAGTAATTAGATATCTATCCCGTTAGCAATGACACACTATTGTAGGTACTTAATATTTCAATAAAAAATAATTACCATATGGAACTATAACGATACGCAATAGCCTTTTTCATTTATGGAGGTGATTATTTAATTAACTGGGGTCGTTAACAATCAAAAGATGGACCTAGAGCCAAACGATTAGCCTATCCCGTTAGCAATGAGACCGCGATACGTATGTCACGCCGTCCCACTAATATATTAACTAATTGCGGAGAAAATGCCGAATTCAAAGTTCATTTATTTGTAACATTCAATTTCCACTCTTCCGCCTGTATTAAAAAAAATACATATTTGTACATCTCTAGACTAAGTCTGACACTGAAAAAAAAATTATATCTTAAGATTAACGGTTACATGCATGCGGTGCATATCATTTATGAAACTTAACTCATTGAATGGTGGTATGTGGTGCCGCCACTTAAAAGAATAGCACCACCCCATCTCTTCCCGTGGGTGTCGTAAGAGGCGACTAAGGGAATAACCCGGAAGATGGACAGCAGCATCTTTCGGGTACATTTACATCTACTGCACTGCGATCGCCAACCCGCCTGCCAAGCGTGGCGATTATGGCAGCCCCCCCCAAGCACAAGCACACACTGGCCACGGCCCCCAGTACCCGGCGGCCCCGCTATTCCGGACTATGGTAGCGGTCACGGTAACGGCGGGGCAGGGGGTGCGAAGAATCACCGGATGCGACCAGGCTACCACAAAGCACGACCACTGGCCCTTGCTACATACAATGTCCAGACACTGCGGACCGACGAAAAGCTCGTGGAACTGGAGGAAGTGGTAAGCAGATTAAATTGGGATATTATAGGGTTATCTGAAGTCAGAAGAAAGGGGGAGGACTCGATAATCCTAAAGTCCGGAAATCTGCTTTACTTCCGGGAGGGCGACCAACTGTCCCTAGGTGGTGTCGGGTTCCTCGTCCACAAATCCCTCGTGAACAACATCGTCAAAATCGAGAGTGTGTCGTCTAGGGTAGCGTACCTTATACTCAGAATTACCAAGCGGTATTCGTTGAAGGTCATACAGGTCTACGCACCGACTTCGACTCACTCCGACGATGAAGTGGAGGCTATGTATGAGGATATTTCTACAGCCATGCATACCTCCAAGACACATTATACCGTTGTCATGGGGGATTTCAACGCGAAACTGGGCAAACGAGGCGGAGACGAGTTGAGAGTGGGGCAATTTGGAGTTGGAAGTCGGAACGCCCGTGGCCAGATGCTGGCCGGCTTTATGGAGAAGGAGGGACTCTTTATGATGAACTCATTTTTCAGGAAGCCGGATCATCGCAGGTGGACGTGGGTTAGTCCCGATGGCGTCACAAAAAATGAGATTGACTTCCTATCTACGAAACGGCATATATTCAATGATGTCTCGGTGATCAATAGCGTTAAAATCGGCAGTGATCACCGCTTGGTAAGAGGCACATTGAATATTAATCCCCAGCTGGAAAGATCGAGATTGATGAGGTCCACGCTCCGGCCTGTACCTATCCAAATCCAAAACCCCGAGAGCTTTCAACTCGAATTACAAAATCGCTTCGAGTGCCTAGGAGAGTAATAATAAAATAATAATAATAATTTATTTGCCAAAATTACAACCTTACAAAGTATTATGGTACAATTATAACAATCTTTAAGTTCTTACAGATAATAACAAAATAGAAATACAATGCAGTTGTGTTCATATTAGGGCGGATTCCCTGACTCCTGCACTAGGATGACCTGTATTGCAGGAGACAGTCATTCCTCAATTTAGAATTTGGTTTTGTTTTCAGCCATGAGCGGTTATCCTCTGAAGCTTTCCACTTATTAGGTTACAATATATTGGAAATTGTGCGTGTGTGTGTTCGTGTGCGTATTCTTGTTGGTGTGTGTGTGTTTGTGTGTGTGTGTGTGTGTGCGTGGGTGTGTGTGTGCGTGGGTGTGTGCGTTTGTGGGTTATGTTTTCATACACATGAGTTATTTATTGACCCCATTGATATTGCCTACTCTAGTAGGGTCTCCGTATCATTGTAATTTATGGTTAGTAGCCAAGAATTTAGCTTAGACTTAACTTGGTAGCTAGTCAAAGTGTAGAGATTCAATTTATTGTTTATTTTATTATATAGTACTGTACTTAAGATTTCAAATTGTTTTCGAGCAAAGGCAGTACGACATGTACTAATGTCACATACAGGCATGCCCCGCCTCTTACTTGCGACTTTATCATTAAGCGGAAGTTTCAAATGCTTTTTCAATATTGTACGCAAGACAAAAAGCTTCCTGACTGTGAGGACCTGACATTCCAAGTATAGTGAGGTCGTGGGATATAATCGAGGTTTCGATGTTAAGACCTTAAGAACAGCACGTTGGGCACGTTTAAGATGGAGGAGTCGTGTCTTAGCAGCTCCACCCCAGGCGGGGATGCAGTAAGATAATATTGATTCGCACAAGGCAGAATATACCATAAGCAGAGTCTCCCTGTTCGCAGAACATCTTAGGTTTTTAAAAGCAAATATAAGTTTTCGCACCCGCCCGGTAAGGCTTTCAACTTGGTAGCTCCAATCCAGCCGCTGGTCTATGATAACTCCCAGATACTTTATATGGCTAACCATGGCAAGGGGCCGGCAGTTACAATGACTGGTTGATTTCCTACAACTGTGGGCTACAATGGAACCCAAGTTCTGGGGCAAATTATTTTTACCTTTATTCAACGAGAAGCGCATATATTTAGTTTTTTCCAAATTAAGAGTAAGTAGGTTGTCTCCAAGAAATCGCATAACGGTACGTAGAGATAACTCAGCCGAATTAGTTACAGCGTTCCAGTTAGGACCATAAACCAGCATTACTGTGTCATCAGCATAGGCATAGATCTCACAATTTTGAAGACCTAGCTCACACATATCATTGATATAGATAAGGAAGAGTGTAGGTCCAATAATACTGCCTTGGGGCACCCCAAAAGTCACACTTTCCTCATCACTTAACACTGTGCCAATCTTAGTGCGCTGTGTACGACCCCGTAGATAGTCGGAGAATATATCCAAGGCAACACCACGCACTCCCATGTCTTCCAGTTTTGCCACGAGGATGGGAATGGAGATAGTGTCGAATGCTTTACAAAGATCGAGAAATATACCACAGCATTTAAGTTTATTATCAAGTTTACCAACCACTGAGCTGGAGAATCTAAGAACAGCATCTTCAGTTGAGATACCCCGCCTGAATCCAAATTGATTTCTAGATAATAGGGAATTCTTTTCCAAAAACTCGATTAATGCATTGTTTAGGATGCGTTCTAGAATTTTAGATATAACAGGCAGGACCGATATAGGTCTGTAGTTAGTGATTTGGCTTTTATCGCCAGACTTGTATATGGGGTGAACAATTGCCCTTTTAAAGAATTCAGGAAATGTTCCTGAGTTTATTGAGACGCATATGTGCGTGATAGGTGGTACAAGCACTTTCCGTGCCGCCCTCAACACAATCACAGGGATGTCATCCCATCCCGCTGCGCAATCACTCCGTAGGTTCATAATAATTGTCTCTACGTCGGCATAGTCGGGAGGAAGTATAACCAGAGAGTTTGTAGGAGATCTAGTTTCCATTGAAGGTAGGCTTTGTCTTGAATTTTGGCTGTCATTTATTATTTTTTCAGCTAATAATCTACCCGTATTCGCAAACGTTTCATTTACCTTGGAGGCGGTTATCTTTAGGTCAGGATCTAGGTCAAGAAGTTGGTTATGAGACTTGCCAGAATTATACCCGTGGGTAATCCTTCTTATGACGTTCCAAGTAGCCTTAGGGTTTGTTTTGGCTTTTAGGAATTCGTTTTTTTCATAGTTTGTTTTTAATTTTTTAAGCATGTCATTGCAAAAGTTTCGGTAGCGCTTGTAGGTAATAGTTAATATGTTATTGTTTGGTGACGCTTTTAATTGGAGATGCATTTTGTCTCGATTACGAATACAGCGCAATACTCCGGGGGTAATCCATGGCTTTAAGATGTTTTTTTTACATGAAAAAGGTAGGGAACGCGTATTGTTCTGTATAACAGTTTGAATGGAGGATACCAATAGCTGTGTAGCTATATTAGGATCTGAAGAGCCAATTACATTATCAAAATTTGTTTTTTCGAGATCTTTTTGAATTTGTATTATATCTAATTTCTTTTTATAGCAACTTCTTGTCTTATAATGTGGCATTTTACTTCGGAGTTCCGCTATCACAGGATAATGATCAGTTATTGCTGACTCCAGAACGATAACTGTCGATGGGAGTTTACTATTCAGCATAACGTGATCCAAACAATTTCCGTGGCGTGTTGGTAGCAGGTGGGCGGGAACTAGACCAAGCGAGGCTGTAAATGTGAGATAGTCATTTGATCGCGAGTCTACATTACAGGGTTTATATCCACGTTGAGGTCCCCAATAAGAATAATATTTTGAAAGGCTTTTAGATCGTTTACTGTAGTTTCTAGACTATTAAGAAAATTTGTGGGGTTTTCATACGAGGGAGATCTATATACACAAATTACTGCTGTATCGCTCATTGTGCATTGCAGACAGTTTGCCTCAACTACAGATGGTTCGGTTACCGTACATTTAAGTTGATTATTTATAAAAATAACAACTCCGTCATTCTGGATGGGGTTTTTTGTAGAGGAATATGTAGAGTAACCCTCCAAATTCGGAGGCGGGCCCGCTACTTTTAGCCAACATTCTGTTAAGATAATTATATCAAATGTTATTTTGGTTCTTGACACAAGTATACAAAATTGATCGAAGTTTTTGTTAATGGAGCGGATGTTCATGTGAATTATTTTTAAAGCATTTATATTCATAGACAGTTTTGTTGCGCAATCTTCTGGGGTACTAGACAGAGAATGTGACACACTATAATTATCTATATCTGAAATAACATTAATTTGATAAGCCATTTAATATATAGACATTTGTTTTATATAGGATTCCCAAGAACAGCAGTAGATACCTATATGTGCGGTAGTAGGACTCACAGAGTATTTTTGTCGTGCCACTAATCATAAAATATACGTTTTGTGTAAATATTTGTTTGAGAGTGTAATTAGAATAGTTAAGTTTTAAATGCAGTTTTGTTTGTGTATGATGTGGTGTGATGTTTGATTTCATATTTGTATGGTATAAAGATAAGTGCAACTTATTGTATAAAATGAGTGCGTCGACGTGGAAGACTATAATAACAGGTTCGTGGAAACTGTCTATACGGTTGGGTCAAAGTTTTATAAGGCCTGCCGTACAAACAGAACAAACAAAATCTCTGACGATACCCTCAAACTCATCGAAGAAAGACGCGGAATGACTCTGCAATCCCCTGATGATGTCTCTCAATTTAGGCAACTTAATCGACAGATCTCCAAGTCTCTGACTCGCGACATACGCCGCTTCAATACTAGCAATATTGAGGCGGCGATCGAGCGGAACAAAGGCTCTAAAGTCTTTGCGAGAGATTTGTCGATTGGACAGAGCCAGTTGACGAGACTGAAAACGGATGACGGCAGAGTTGTTTCGACCAAGTCCGAGGTTTTGAGGGAAGTCGAGAGGTTCTATGGACAGTTATACACGACAACACGGGCACCTGTTACCAGTATGGCAAAAAACCCCAGAGCCAAGTTGACCCGACACTACACCGAAGATATCCCGGACATCAGCCTGTACGAGATTAGTATGGCTCTCAAACAGCTTAAGAACAACAAGGCGCCGGGTGATGATGGAATTACGGCTGAGCTTCTGAAAGCTGGTGGCAAACCTGTGCTTAAGACCCTTCAGAAGCTATTCAATTCCGTCATCCTCGAGGGCAAAACGCCGGAAGCATGGAACAGAAGCATAGTGATATTATTTGTTTCAAACTAAACTCGCGTTCTTTACACATATTATTATATTAGACGGGACTTGGACGCGACGTACCTTTATGATTTGTTTTCCCGACGTTTCGGTAGGGTTACACCCACCGTGGTCACGAGACGACTGCCGTGGGAGGTGACAGCTGCGGTGATGTGCTGGTAGACTCCTACCCTCACATAAAATTGTCAATTTGTTGTTGATTCGGAACTGCACGACACACAACACTCACGATATCCACAGATGCGTCCGACGATAAATCTTGTGTCTTACGGTTGTTTATTTTGCACACCACTGGATTCCACGACGCCGAAAGCTTATATCCATCCTCCCGATTGAAAGTTTTGTACTTTTTAATTTCAATCGCTTCCCGAACCATACGTGGATAATATTGCCGGTCAGTGGAGAGGACATTAGGCGCATGCAGTTCTATCCAGTGGTTTGGGCCTGAGTTGAGCAGGCTTCAAGGTAGCGAACCTGCTGCGTACGCCAAAGGATGTGATCCCGTATCAGACGCCAGGTGTCTACAAGATTGACTGTAGCTGTGGAAGCTCATACATTGGCCAAACTAAACGTTCGATTGCCGAAAGGGTCAAAGAGCATATAGCTGCAGTTAAAAACCACCAGACGAATAAATCTGCCATAGCAGACCACCTGCTCAACTCAGGCCCAAACCACTGGATAGAACTGCATGCGCCTAATGTCCTCTCCACTGACCGGCAATATTATCCACGTATGGTTCGGGAAGCGATTGAAATTAAAAAGTACAAAACTTTCAATCGGGAGGATGGATATAAGCTTTCGGCGTCGTGGAATCCAGTGGTGTGCAAAATAAACAACCGTAAGACACAAGATTTATCGTCGGACGCATCTGTGGATATCGTGAGTGTTGTGTGTCGTGCAGTTCCGAATCAACAACAAATTGACAATTTTATGTGAGGGTAGGAGTCTACCAGCACATCACCGCAGCTGTCACCTCCCACGGCAGTCGTCTCGTGACCACGGTGGGTGTAACCCTACCGAAACGTCGGGAAAACAAATCATAAAGGTACGTCGCGTCCAAGTCCCGTCTAATATAATAACATAGTGATATTGTTCTTCAAGAAAGGTGATAAGGCTCTCTTGAAGAACTTCAGACCAATATCGCTGCTGACCCATGTCTATAAGCTGTTTTCGAGAGTCATTACGAATCGTCTCGCACGCAGGTTTGATGACTTCCAGCCTCCCGAACAAGCCGGATTCCAAAAAGGTTTTAGTACCATAGACCACATACATACGCTGCGGCAGGTTGTACAGAAGACCGAAGAGTATAACCGGCCATTATGCTTGGCGTTTGTGGACTATGAGAAAGCCTTCGATTCGATCGAAACTTGGGCTGTGCTCCAGTCTCTACAGCGGTGCCAAATTGACTATCGATATATCGAAACATTGAAGTGTTTGTACAAAAACGCCACTATGTCAGTTCGTCTCCAGGACAAGACCACAGAACCTATTCAGCTGCAGCGAGGTGTTAGACAAGGTGATGTCATATCTCCGAAGTTGTTTACCGCTGCACTGGAGGATATCTTTAGGCTTCTGGACTGGGACGGACTTGGCATCAATATTAACGGCGAGTACCTCACGCACCTCAGATTTGCTGACGATATCGTAGTCATGGCTGAAACCCTGAAAGATTTGGGCAAAATGCTCGATGACCTCTGTAGTGCCTCAACAAGTAGGTCTTAAAATGAACATGGACAAGACGAAAATTATGTCGAATGTCCATGTTGTGCCTACTCCAGTGACAGTTGGAGGCACTCCACTTGAAGTTGTTGACGACTATACATACCTAGGACAAACAGTCCAATTTCGAGAAAGAGGTCAATCGACGAATCCAACTCGGTAGGGCAGCGTTCGGGAAGCTACGCCACATATTTTCGTCCCAATTACCGCAGTGTCTCAAGACGAAGGTCTTTGACCAATGTGTGTTGCCAGTGATGACTTACGGAGCTGAAACGTGGCCACTCACTATGGGCCTTATAAGAAAGCTCACTGTTACCCAAAGGGCAATGGAAAGAGCTATGCTCGGAGTTTCTTTGCGCGATCGAGTCAGAAATGAGGAGATCCGCAAGCGAACCAAGGTCACCGACATAGCTCTAAGGATTGCCAGACTGAAGTGGCAGTGGGCAGGGCACATAGCTCGAAAAACAGATGGCCGATGGGGCAGTAAAGTTCTCGAGTGGCGACCACGTACCGGTAGACGCAGCGTGGGTAGGCCTCCTACAAGGTGGACCGACGACCTGGTAAGGATCGCAGGTACCAGCTGGATGCAGAAAGCACAAGACCGGTCTTTGTGGAAATCTCTGGGGGAGGCCTATGCCCAGCAGTGGGCGTCTTCTGGCTGATGATGAAGATGATGAACTCATTGAATATTTTGATTGCATAACATTTTTAAGAATATTGTATGTTATACACTCATCGTACAGTCCATCAGCATTTACAAAATTTTCAATGTTCATTAATTTTGACACTTGAACAAAGTATTGCTATCATTGCACACACAAACAGCCAAAAACACATAATGTAGTATTATGTACAGTCTCATCCGTATGAGTATATTTTCTTAAAACAAATTTTATCAGATAAACTTCTATATTTAACCAACACAAATTAACAAGGTTACAAAATTATTACTTAAAATTTTTTACGTGGAAAAAACCGGTATTCTACAAACTTCAAAAGAAGAAAAAAAAATACTGTAGGTATTTCTAATATAATCATTTTAGGTATTCATATTATTAATATTGGATGAATACTTCAATCGGAGAATAAATTTATACAGGTACTTATAGCTAATTTGTTTTCTTAGTATACCTATTCAGTGCTTGGAATAAATATTTCTTGAAAATACCACAAAACAAATAGGGTACAATACGTTAAATTCACAAACCGCACACTCAGCAGATTTCTTAGTTATAAGTTTTCTAGTTTTAAATGCCACGTGTGAATACCTCGAGCAAAACTGCCACAAAACTAAGTATTGTACCCTATTGTACTGTCAAAATTCCTTTCTTCATGTCGTTATTAACAGCACCCCGAACCCTGCCCTCGTCTTTGCCTTTAGCTTACATACGCCGTAAGCGCCGTTCTTTGCTTAATTATTGGTGTTGTACCGTCGCAGTATTCGTCGATTTTCTTTTTCGGTTGTTTATTGTAATAAATTGTAGAAATATAAGTAATAATTATAATGGCACAAGTACCATCAGAAAATTGGGCGCAGGCCGTGGAAAGGAGTCTGTCCTTGGCAGCAGAGAAGGCCAGTTCCGAAGAAGAAGGGGCGCAGATCCTGGCCTTTCTGCGCATACACGACGAATATGTGCCGTTAATTGATTTGGTGAGTTATTGTATATTGTTCTTATAAAACTAATATTTATTCAAACGTCAGTAGTCCTTAGTTGTATCGTCAAATTTTTAAATCCCTATATAATTTACTTCTTTCAGCCACTAATTAAATAAAACTTAATTCTTTTGTAGTAAAAATGAGAGCCTACATCGATTTCAAGTTCTACAGTATTTACCAGGTCTATCTTTTTGAAATTATGACCAAGAATCTTTATTTGTTTTTTAACAACGGTTAAATATTTTATTATAATTTGATTTGGTTCAATTTATACTTTTTTCTTTCAATTAATATAAACTGTTATTTAGTTACTGACAAAATATTTATATAGACCTTTACAAACACGAATACTAAAACTTTACATAAGAAACAAATCATCCACACCGCTGTCCCCGGCATAGTGCCCAGAAAGCTATATATTAATCATTAGGTGTTTTAAATTTTTTTTTTTTCAGCTGAATAAATTCACGATAATCGACGACGGCATTCTGTTTAACAGAAAACTGAGCGAATTTGAGGAGATTGTGGCAAACTTATGCCCCGATGAGGTCCGGTTAGAGTAAGTATTCGATTTAGTTTAGTATGTATAGCTACAACACTTAAAACTAGTCATAAATTATGAATAACCAAATAATAGTGAATATTATTTTTAACCCTATATCGAAATCGAGATTTCTGAATAGGTTTACCATACGTATTGTTCATGCTACATTAAACTCGTACATGACATCATAGCAATAATGATATTATCATCATAAGGCAACCTTTTTCACGAGAAATGCTTCCGAATAATATTTTCTACAACACGTTATCTGTTCACAGAAAGGCATTCTCATCTTTGCGCGCGGCGGCGCTGCGCACGGCGGCGACGACAAGGCGGCTGACGACCGTCGGCGTGTCATTTTCGCACCGACAGCACAAGCAGAGATTACGGACCGCGTTCCTTAACACGGTCTTGCAGGACACATTTCACAGTAACTATCCCTTTCTTTTTATCTGCTAACTTGATATAACCTCATTTGATTCTATCTGTCATTTACTCTGTTTAGAGTTTGATAATAACATCCAGTTTTTGCATGAAATTGTCCTCTTATTGTTTAGACTTACAAACGTACCTATTGCAAATAAATAAACTGTTATTGTTATTTTTAGAATTGGAACTACTCCAGCGCGGCGGCGATTCAACGTATCTGATCAATGCCGCCAACTTAATGGGCGACTATTTCGCAGGTAGGTTTTAATCCCTAAATCGGAATAGTCATTGCTTTATTGAATTTTAACTGACTTACTATGATATAGTATTTATTTTTCGTGCTTTAGTTATTTTTAAATAGCTTGGTACTGTAGAGTTATGTTAAATAACAAACATATCGACATGCCTTTTATCGAAGTCTGGAAAAATACTTTGTAGGAGCTATTATTTTATATTGTGTATTAATGATTGTATGATATTCTACAGAGGCCCGTCTGAGTAACGGCAGAAAGATGCTGGCCGCGCCGCTGCTGCGATGGCTGCGCGCGTTACTGGCCATAGGGAAGCCGCACGCGCACCGCGCTCTCGCCACGCAGGTTAGTTGACGTACATCAACATCACTTGATATTCCATTCTTTATTTTAATAATCACTTTAAATTATTTTAATTTTAAAAATCACATACAATGCTAAGTTTTAAGTTACTTTCACAATACGTTTTACATTTACATTTTCTTTAAATGAAAATCCATTTTTTACTTGCAGCCTATGCGGAATGGACGAGATCTATCAACCGTGGTGCCGCAAGAACTTGAGTTGCTGGCAACGGCGATCCGACTCCAGTTGCTCAGCCCACCGTCTATTGATGTCACGTGGCTCCTTTTATCGGCCGACTTTTGTTTGACGAACTTCGGTCCATTGCCAAAACATTTGAAAATGTTTTATAGCTCCCATTTGAATATCAAGTGGGAGGGCATTTGCGGAGCTACCGAGTTCTTGAATACACCTGCGAGGGAACCTATGTCAGCTCCTGAACATAACGTTAGAGAAAATTACCATTCAAGGCCTCCGATAAGAAGTACAACTCTCCAGGCACGATTAGATCGTAATACCTGGAGAGAAAATCTTAACTCTGGGGGCAGTTCCTCAGCTGCTACGTCACCTGGTCAGATGTCAGATGGTAATATTTGAATACAAAATTATCAAACAAGGCCACCGATAAGGAGGCAAGCACTGACAGCACGGCTGGATCTGAACACCTGGAGAGAAAATATCCAGCGATAGGAGGCCTAGTCAATTAATTTTAGTCTTTAGTTTAGTATTAATCATTAAGTAAGTTTTAGTTTAGTATTAACTCAAGATTAAAACTAATGCTAAGACGGCAGAAAGATAGTATAGTATACCTATTCAGTGCTTGGAATAAATATTTCTTGAAAATACCACAAAACAAATAGGGTACAATACGTTAAATTCACAAACCGCACACTCAGCAGATTTCTTAGTTATAAGTTTTCTAGTTTTAAATGCCACGTGTGAATACCTCGAGCAAAACTGCCACAAAACTAAGTATTGTACCCTATTGTACTGTCAAAATTCCTTTCTTCATGTCGTTATTAACAGCACCCCGAACCCTGCCCTCGTCTTTGCCTTTAGCTTACATACGCCGTAAGCGCCGTTCTTTGCTTAATTATTGGTGTTGTACCGTCGCAGTATTCGTCGATTTTCTTTTTCGGTTGTTTATTGTAATAAATTGTAGAAATATAAGTAATAATTATAATGGCACAAGTACCATCAGAAAATTGGGCGCAGGCCGTGGAAAGGAGTCTGTCCTTGGCAGCAGAGAAGGCCAGTTCCGAAGAAGAAGGGGCGCAGATCCTGGCCTTTCTGCGCATACACGACGAATATGTGCCGTTAATTGATTTGGTGAGTTATTGTATATTGTTCTTATAAAACTAATATTTATTCAAACGTCAGTAGTCCTTAGTTGTATCGTCAAATTTTTAAATCCCTATATAATTTACTTCTTTCAGCCACTAATTAAATAAAACTTAATTCTTTTGTAGTAAAAATGAGAGCCTACATCGATTTCAAGTTCTACAGTATTTACCAGGTCTATCTTTTTGAAATTATGACCAAGAATCTTTATTTGTTTTTTAACAACGGTTAAATATTTTATTATAATTTGATTTGGTTCAATTTATACTTTTTTCTTTCAATTAATATAAACTGTTATTTAGTTACTGACAAAATATTTATATAGACCTTTACAAACACGAATACTAAAACTTTACATAAGAAACAAATCATCCACACCGCTGTCCCCGGCATAGTGCCCAGAAAGCTATATATTAATCATTAGGTGTTTTAAATTTTTTTTTTTTCAGCTGAATAAATTCACGATAATCGACGACGGCATTCTGTTTAACAGAAAACTGAGCGAATTTGAGGAGATTGTGGCAAACTTATGCCCCGATGAGGTCCGGTTAGAGTAAGTATTCGATTTAGTTTAGTATGTATAGCTACAACACTTAAAACTAGTCATAAATTATGAATAACCAAATAATAGTGAATATTATTTTTAACCCTATATCGAAATCGAGATTTCTGAATAGGTTTACCATACGTATTGTTCATGCTACATTAAACTCGTACATGACATCATAGCAATAATGATATTATCATCATAAGGCAACCTTTTTCACGAGAAATGCTTCCGAATAATATTTTCTACAACACGTTATCTGTTCACAGAAAGGCATTCTCATCTTTGCGCGCGGCGGCGCTGCGCACGGCGGCGACGACAAGGCGGCTGACGACCGTCGGCGTGTCATTTTCGCACCGACAGCACAAGCAGAGATTACGGACCGCGTTCCTTAACACGGTCTTGCAGGACACATTTCACAGTAACTATCCCTTTCTTTTTATCTGCTAACTTGATATAACCTCATTTGATTCTATCTGTCATTTACTCTGTTTAGAGTTTGATAATAACATCCAGTTTTTGCATGAAATTGTCCTCTTATTGTTTAGACTTACAAACGTACCTATTGCAAATAAATAAACTGTTATTGTTATTTTTAGAATTGGAACTACTCCAGCGCGGCGGCGATTCAACGTATCTGATCAATGCCGCCAACTTAATGGGCGACTATTTCGCAGGTAGGTTTTAATCCCTAAATCGGAATAGTCATTGCTTTATTGAATTTTAACTGACTTACTATGATATAGTATTTATTTTTCGTGCTTTAGTTATTTTTAAATAGCTTGGTACTGTAGAGTTATGTTAAATAACAAACATATCGACATGCCTTTTATCGAAGTCTGGAAAAATACTTTGTAGGAGCTATTATTTTATATTGTGTATTAATGATTGTATGATATTCTACAGAGGCCCGTCTGAGTAACGGCAGAAAGATGCTGGCCGCGCCGCTGCTGCGATGGCTGCGCGCGTTACTGGCCATAGGGAAGCCGCACGCGCACCGCGCTCTCGCCACGCAGGTTAGTTGACGTACATCAACATCACTTGATATTCCATTCTTTATTTTAATAATCACTTTAAATTATTTTAATTTTAAAAATCACATACAATGCTAAGTTTTAAGTTACTTTCACAATACGTTTTACATT
Source organism: Blastobasis lacticolella (assembly GCA_905147135.1). Taxonomy (NCBI): domain Eukaryota; kingdom Metazoa; phylum Arthropoda; class Insecta; order Lepidoptera; family Blastobasidae; genus Blastobasis; species Blastobasis lacticolella. The sequence goes on from LR990059.1 coordinate 13,850,882, forward strand.
TACATTTTCTTTAAATGAAAATCCATTTTTTACTTGCAGCCTATGCGGAATGGACGAGATCTATCAACCGTGGTGCCGCAAGAACTTGAGTTGCTGGCAACGGCGATCCGACTCCAGTTGCTCAGCCCACCGTCTATTGATGTCACGTGGCTCCTTTTATCGGCCGACTTTTGTTTGACGAACTTCGGTCCATTGCCAAAACATTTGAAAATGTTTTATAGCTCCCATTTGAATATCAAGTGGGAGGGCATTTGCGGAGCTACCGAGTTCTTGAATACACCTGCGAGGGAACCTATGTCAGCTCCTGAACATAACGTTAGAGAAAATTACCATTCAAGGCCTCCGATAAGAAGTACAACTCTCCAGGCACGATTAGATCGTAATACCTGGAGAGAAAATCTTAACTCTGGGGGCAGTTCCTCAGCTGCTACGTCACCTGGTCAGATGTCAGATGGTAATATTTGAATACAAAATTATCAAACAAGGCCACCGATAAGGAGGCAAGCACTGACAGCACGGCTGGATCTGAACACCTGGAGAGAAAATATCCAGCGATAGGAGGCCTAGTCAATTAATTTTAGTCTTTAGTTTAGTATTAATCATTAAGTAAGTTTTAGTTTAGTATTAACTCAAGATTAAAACTAATGATAAGAGGCCTCCTCTCGCTGGAGATTTTCTCTCCAAGTGTTTAAGTCCAGCCGTGCTGACAGTGCTGTACACCTTCTTATCGGTGGCCTTGTTTGAGAATTTGGTCCTCCATTATTATCGTTTCTCAGTTTATTATTGTAATTTTCAATAGCGTACATAGGCTTCCTCAGAGTCTGGGGTGGGTTAGTCCGAGGCTCCGCAGCTTCTGAAGAAGACTGCCTTCGGGGTTGAGATTTTCTCTCCAGGTGTTAAGATCTAATAGTGCCTGGAGTTGTAGTTCTAGTCGGAGGCCTTGCCTGGTAACTTTGCTCTACATTGCCTAGAATAAATCTCCCTTCGGGAGCTGCTGACACAGGCTCCTCCATAGGGTGGCCTAAAGAAACGGTAGCTTCTCTAAAAAAGGCCTCCCACTTGATATTCAAGTGGGAACTATAAAACTTTCGAAGATTTATTGGTAACGGACCGAAGTTTATTATACAGAGGTCAGCCGATAGCAGGAGCCACGCAACATCAATAGCCTAAGTTATATGTTTAAATATTTTTTTTTGTTATTATCTCAGAGTTACGCAACGCACGCGGCAGCCGGACTACCCGTTTTTGGCTCTATTTTCAGGGCTCTGTAAAAATTATAAATAATTAGGATACAGTTACAGGAGTCGGGACTTTCTTTTAGCAAATTTCGTGAACTTTTCAGATCTTTTGTCAAATTTTAAAAATTTTGAAAATTTTTCTAGATATTAAAAAAAACCAAACCCTCATTTTTTTTTTTCACTTAATTGTTTATAACTTTTGTAATTTTTATCAGCGCCTTTTCGGACCTTTCCTTAAACTTTCTAGGTGACAATACGAATCGAATGACACCTTTCTCGTAATTTTCTGAGACTACTGAAAAATTTTATAAAAAAAGGTACATGTGAACCAGACTATCTGTAGGATGTCATAGTAAGATTAATACACACTATTTGACACAAAAGTGGCTCTTACTCAGTAATTTTTCCAGACTGAGATAAAAGGGCATGTCTATGTAATTGTTATTTAACCTAACTCTACCGTACCAAGCTTAATTAAATACTTAAATATGCAAAGATAGGAAAGAAAAAAAAGAAAAAAGAAAAAAAAATCTAAATTTCAGAAATATAATACTATACGTTGTTATTGTAATACTGTATATACGTAAGTAAATTACAAGTCAAAAGGACAATGACAATTCCGATTTATGGAATAACACCTACCTGCGAAATAATCGACCAATAAGTTGGCGGCATTGATCACACAATTCGAATCGACGCCGCGCTGCAATAGTTCTTATTCTGAAAATAAAAATAACAGTTTATGCACTTTATACAGAGAAAATGAAAGATAAAATAAATAAGAACAAATCAAGGTAAAAGATAAAGAAAGAAAGGGATAGTTACTGTTGAAGGTGTGTTACAAGATCGTGTTGAAGAACGCGGTCCGCAGTCTTTGCTGGTGCTGTCGGCGCGAGAAAGACACGCCGACGGCCGTCAGCCGCCGCGCCGTCGCCGCTGAGCGCAGCGCCGCCGCGCGCAATGATGAGAACGCCTCTCTGTGAACAGACAATGCTGGTTAATACCACTGTACAGTTTTGTAGAAAATTTTGTTCGGAGGCATCTCTTGCGAAAGGTGTTGCCTTAATAATATACTTGTTGCTATGGTGTACCTGTTTAATATAGCATGAACAGTAGGTACAGCAAACCTATTCAGGAATCCTGAGGCCGATGGAGGGTAGATAATAATATTTACTTAATTATTTGGTTATTCATTATTTATGACTAGTTTTAATTATGGTTATTACTTTAGAGAAAAGTAACTACCTATACTTACTAAACTAAATGTAATACTTACTCTAGCCGCACCTCATCGGGGCACAAGTTTGCCACCATGTCTTCAAAATCGTTAAGTTTTCTGTTAAACAGAATGCCGTGGTATAAATAAGGAATTTATTGAGCTGAAAAATAGAAATAATTTAAAACATCTAATAATTGAACGAAATTAAAATAATATTAAATATTCAACAGTTAAAAAAAATCTAGTAAATTTTTAAAATGTCTGACGGTACAACTAAGGACTACTGACTTTTGAATAATTATTAGTTTTATAGGAACAATGTACAATCACTTACCAAATCAATTAATGGCACATATTCGTCGTGTACGCGCATAAGGACCAGTTTCCGCGCCCCCTCGTCTTCGGAGTTGGCCTTCTCTGCTGCCAAGGACAAACACCTTTCCACGGCCTGCGCCCAATTTTCGGATGGTACTAGTGCCATACTAGTAATAACATTCAGTAATTTGGTCACTATATATTCAGCTTGAACTTGTACTTTTAGTTTGTATAAATTATTAATCATGCTGAAAATTATCTCCCGCACTTCCTTTTTAATTGTTTTGCCAATTTGTATTATAACATTTTTCATAACTCACGATAATAAACAATCCTACATAAATAAAATTGTTTGTTATGACTTTTATGAATGTCGTATAACGTAAAAAACTTAGCATAAGTTTCCATACAGAGATATTTTTTTAATAAGCGAATTGAACTTAGCGTGGTCTTATTCTAGTTACAAATATTTAATATTATAAATTAATTAAATTTATGAGTATTTATATAAACATGAAATGGTTTTATATTTCATGTTATTTCTGATTATTATACAGGCTCTGCCACTACGACTGCCCCGTGATAAACAATCTGCTAAAATAAAATTAGTAAAATTTAGTATCTTACAGTCATCATATAGCATATGTTGGTCTGTTACGCGAATCACATCTACACGTTTACCGCTGTTTTTGAGCTCAACCAAAATTTGTACGAGCAAATAGTTTTTGCTTAGTAGGAGATTCACATTTTGAAGAATTACATAAATAAGATGGAAAAAATGTTTAGTTTCATGGTCTGTATAGATTCCGCAGTAAATATGTACGTACATAATTGTTTTGGGCTTGTGGATTTTTCATTATTTAACGGTTCAGTGGCAGTTTGTGTAGCATGGTCTTCAATGCTATAATTTCTTGACAAAAGAAATCTTAGAAATTTTCGATATAAATGTCAATTGTCATATAAATAATAATAAATGTCAATTTATAAATATTAAATTCTGGCAATAAATATCAAATAAATAATCTTCAATGTCAGTAATTAGTATCCAATTCTACAAATTAATATTATGTGCCTGACGGCATGGTGCTTTGTTTGGAAACGCTTGTCTGGGGCACTTGCGTAGACACTCTGGCGCCGTCCCATGTAATCTCTACCGCCTGCAGTGTTGGAGCTGTGGCGTCTGCTGTTGAGAACCTTTAACGTAGGAAATATGTAAGCCTGGCCTGGAAATGAATCTGACGAGGTGTTCCGCTTTTATTTTCGTGGCACTATCACACATTTTTATCTACATTCATAGCATTTCCATTATAGCTGAAACATAATAGTGGTTTATGCAACTCGCACATAAAAGCGGGAATTAAAATCACCTGGTATGATAATAGTTTGACACGAGTGTTTTAATACTTAATTATATGCAGTTGCAAACACTATTTTATCTACACTCATTTTTTCTTGTTAAAAGGACATGGCTAAAAAGTAATTTGCAAATAATTCATTCACTTCTTCCGAACCATACATTGAAATGCCAAACTAACATTTCGTTTCGATAATCTGTGACCGGGAATTTTGTGAGTGTTTTTAGGCTAAAATATGTTATTTGTAAGGTTAATGTTAGCAGTTATTTAAGAGAATTAATGTGAATATATGTGTATTAACTATTGTCTACGACTAATTGGGGTGCTTTAAATAAAGTGATTCTTTCGGAATGTCCTGATTTGTGATCGAGTGATGTTTGTTTACTACTTATGCCAAGTAAGAAAAAATTTACTTTACTCTCACTTTTAAATTTTTTGCCGGTCGCCCGTGCGCGCCATAATGTAGGCTGAATACCTAAAAATGACATTATTAAATTCAAAATTTAAATTTGATATTCATACTTTTCTGTTTATGTTTGTGATTGGGTATTGTAACGATCACTATAAACCATTAGTTTGCCACTGTACTTTTTTTAATAAATCGTATGTTTATAGTTGATAGAATTAGAAATGAATAGGTATAGCATACACAGCGCACGGTGTGGTTAAAATATGAATTGCTTATCATGATTTCTTTTAACAAATGCTCTCAAATACTTCAACAGAACTTGGTTTTGTAATAAATTTACACAATTTATTTGACGTTAAGAGTAGACGTTAATACCTTTTTTACTTCAAAAGCAAATATTGAATTTACGCTTTTGATTAGTTGAACGACAGGCAGAATATCGTGAATATCCTAAACGTTGGGCGTCAAGTGATGGAACCGTTGAAAATAAAACAACCCTACCACTTGTTTTTTTCAAGTAATTAGGTACACAAATACCTACATTTGAAATAAATGATTGACGTAAATTTTGAACGAGTCTAGAACTAAATTAAAATTGTTTACTTGCGGGATGAATAATTTGAATTGATTCATGGTAATTAGATCCCTGTCCCGTTAGTAATGGCACACTATACTAACCGTATCTCACACATTTTTTGGTTTATTACGGCCGGTATATGATAATGATAATAATTAGGCGTCTATTTTAGGTGCTTACTATATTCATAAAAAATAATTACCAAATGGAACTATACAGATACGCAATGGCCTTTTTCCTTTATGAAGGTGATTATTTAATTTATTGGGGTCGTTTATAATTAAAAAGTGTAGAGCCAAACGATTATCCTATCCCGTTAGCAATGAGCCCGCGACATGTATTAAGCTGGTCATCCTACTATTATTTTTACTAATTGACAAATTCAAAGTTCAATTATTTGTAACATTTAGCTTCTTCAATTTCCACTCTTCCGACTGTATCAAAAAATACCTGTTTCATCCCGTCTAGTAAAAATAAAATAAAATTTTGAGATAAATAACGTTAACATTCTTCTTCTTCTTATCGTGTTAATGAAATAGGTCGCAGATTACATTTTGCCAGTATTTAAAGATATTAAAGATTATAGCATGTAGCAGCATTTATAGCCGGTAAATTCAAATTCAGGCACCGTTTTCTTACTACCCTGATCGCGTTCCTTGTTAATTTTAATGACAATTTATTAAGCATTCATGGTCAAGAGAACAGTTTGAGTTCTTAAAGGGACAAACCAGTGAACAGAAGAAATATGTTCCAAGAGAATATGTTCTTTGTTTATTTGTTGGTCAGCACTGTCCAACACTATACATCTAAAATCAACAACTAAAATCACCTATAACTCTATGCTTAAAGCTATACTAGGGAAAAATCTCTATCAACAGAAAACAATTTATTTCCGTTAGATATTGTAAGTGGGCCGCTCCATTTGACTTAAATTCTTCTTAACAAAAACTAAGACTTTAAATATTGCGATACACTCTACCGCGACAAAATCGCATATGTTTTTTTCGCTCTTACAATAATTAGCATCGCCCTATTTCTATAAGAATCCCTTTCACTTTGTCCTCTCCTCCCCTACCCCGCCCCCAGCTGAGCCATCAGGCACATAAAAGGCGTCGCCATCGTCGTGAACACCAATCTTTCCTTGACTGTCATTGCAGCTACATTGTTTCTGATTTACTTTCTCACAGTGATTTTTACAATAATTCAGATTGTGAATATACCTAATTGTTCTGGAAATAGTTAAAATGGCGCGAGTAATGAATATTCAATTCGAAGATTGGGCGGAGATCGTTGATAGGGAAATTCCTCTTGAGAGCGTTGTGCCTTTTGTTGAAGAGATAGCCAGTTCCGATGACGAGACGACGACCCTAAAAGAAACCTTATTTCGCATACACGGCAAATATGAGTCGTTGATAGAGTTGGTAAGTGACTTTTATTTATAAAAAATAAAATATTTACAATCGTCCAGTTTTTGTCTCTTTCAATAGACGAGACTAATATTTTATTACTAATTTAGTTTTAATTACACATAGACTTGTATTTTTTTAGGGGTAGGACTAAGCGACATTGCTATGGTCCTAAAAAATCTCTCTCGATTCTTACATATTCACTTTTAATACATGAACGTCGGTTTAGAATACTCTTAATATGACCTGGTCATTAAAACCCCCTCAGTATAACATATTGAACAGAATAACGTTTTTAATTTATATGTCAGTTTAATTAACTGAATATATGTATTCAACCTTAACTAATCGCTGTTTCAGCTGGACAAGTTCTCCGTGGAAGAAGACGGAATAAAATTTAATATAAACCTCAAACAATTTGAGGAGATGATAACAAATATGTGTCCTGATGAGGTTGAGCTTGAGTAAGTACCTGGCGCCTTAAATTGTTTTTATAACACAAATTTACATTATTTTTGTCATTGAGGAACACTACATAATTGGATAGAGATATTAGTTTTACATTATACCGTATTAACAAGCTTTGTCTGACCACAGAGCGGCATTTTCTTCTCTTCGCGCGGCTGCGCTACGCTCGGCGGCGACGGCACGGCGGCTGACGGCCGTCGGCGTATCTCTCTCGCGCCGACAGCACCAGCAACACCTGCGTACCGCGTTCCTCAACACGGTCTTGCAGGACACTTTCAACAGTAACTATCCCTTTTTCTTTTTCGTTTTTGCAAGTGTTAATCCTATAATCTAGGTTTTTTTATAATTTGCTGTTTGTTATATTGATTTTCCAATGTAGCTACCGGAAAAATATTAACTCTCATTTTTGTTTTCAGAAATGGAACTATTTCAGTACGGCGATCCAACATATTTAATAAATGCCGCCAACTTAATGGGCGACTATTTTGCAGGTAGGTACGTTAGGTGTTAACTGATGCCAACTCAAAATCACTGCACCGTTTTAAGGTTTATTGTTATTAGGTCTATAGGCTTAGATTTTAAATCTAAAATAATTCCTACAAATGATCACAAGTTGTCCCATTTTATAAAGCTGTAGTTTTCTGATAATATTTATATACATTTAGAAATAGCTTATATTTATATTTCCTTATTTAATTTTTTCTTATGTATTAATTTTGTTATGGAATCCTCCAGAGGCCCGATTGAGCAACGGCGGCACGATGGCAATGTTGAGTGCGCCGCTGATAAAATATTTGCGCGCGCTGCTGGCCGCCGGGGAACCGCGCACGTATCGCGCTCTTGCCATGCAGGTTAGAATGCAGTGAATTTTTATTACACAAATATATATTATTTTGTCTCAAAGTGTTTACATTACTTTGGCGTTCGTTCAGAGCATTTCGTTAACAATTTCATTTTTGACAAGGTAAAATAAAGGACATTTAATAATGGCCTGGTTGGTTAATTAAAATTTCTAAACATCGCTTAAAAAGGAGGAATTATGGGGGGAAACTAACTTACGTTTACGTCACGTTCAGGGGTTGATCATCATCTCTCCTTTACATTTCTTTTTATTCCTGTCATGCCAATAATTGATTAACACATTTCATTTTATAGGTATTGGTAAAAATATTTTCTTTTGTTTGCAGCTGATAAGGAACGGCCGCGACCTGCTACCCATTGTACCGAAGGATCTCGACGAGTTGGCAGTGTCAATTAGAGTCCAGCTGCTCAAACAATCTTCTGCCAGAGCTTGGCTGCTCTTATGCGCTGACATGTGCTCGTTACACTTCCGTCCACTACCGAAACCTTTAGAAAAGTTTTACAGTACCCAATTAGATCTGGGGACTAAGACCACTATCGACTCTACAGAGTCTAGGAAGCCGACCGATTCAGCTCCTACAGCGGTTCACCATATGTTTAAGAACACAGCGCCAAATCGAGATTTTGGTAGGAAAGTGGTCGTAGGTAATGGAGGAAGAGACAAGCGTCCATCAACGTTGAGTATAAGAAGGATTACAACGCAGGCAGAAACATCAGCAAACAAAAATAGAATGGACCTAAACACCTGGAGAGAGAACTTGACGTGGACGTAACATGTAGTTTATAAGTTTTAACGAATATAATAACTATTGTATTCTATTCAACAATACCTAATGTGTACCTAATTTGTTGTAGTGTTAAGAAATTTGTATTAAGAAAATTAAGTTTTATTTAAGTGTAAAGTTGTGTTTTAAATAAAGTTAACTGAGTGAGTTTGCATAAAAATATTTTTATTCTTCTTATTTAATTGCTTGATTTTTGTAATAAATATTGGGACAAAGTATACTATATATGGCAAGGACCTATTAGTACTAGGAGGCTTACTGTTTTATAATATAACTTTTTTTCCGTTCCGTTCCGTTCCGTTCAGGTACAACACCAGCCAGAAATGCTTCTGCAAGGGTGTATGTAGATCATATCAGCAAGAACCGGGTACGGTGTCGCCATCATCGGTGGTTCCGTCGTCTGTACTTGTATTTTGAGCAACCAAGCCCAGTGGTTGATACGGGTCTCACCCAAAGAGCTGGTTTGCTCCGGATACAGCATCAGACGTGGGTTGATTTTAGGCGACACCAGACCTCGTCCTCCTCTGATTTGCGCTACCTCCTACCCGAGATACCAGTGCGTACGTAGATGCGAAGGGGAGTGTAGGGCTGTCGCAGTCAGGATAAGAGCGAAAGGATTTGGAGCCGACAATAATACTAGCATCGAGTCAGTTTGAAGGAGGATAGATACTATACTTTTTGTGTAATATAATAAAGAAGGATGGTAAAGACTGCTGTGGTTGTTCGCTTGATATGTTCTTGTTTTGTTTTGTCCTCGGTGTTAGAGTATTCTTGATGTCGTGTCCCAGGTAGCTTTTCCCACGATGTCCAGTCGTGAGCAACCTACCATAAACTTTACGCAAGTGGTACCTTCTTTCCACTGGCGTGTTGTAATATTTAATCTGCATAACTTCAACGATATCATCTGCTTGACATTTGTTAGTACTCATGGTCGATCTTGTTTGCTTTCTCCAATGTCCGTCGTTGTGTTGTGTGGGCTCTCTATCTTCGATTCAGAATTTGACTCTGGTGCTGGGTATATTTTTCCGGCTTCGTTTTTCATTTCACTCCTATTACCTGCCATCACCTGCCAGTCTTCTTTCGACTGCGTTGTATAATTATCTATATCGTGGTTAAACGAGTCTTCCCAGGTCGACCAACTTTACGCTTAGTTTCTGAGTGTTGTAGGGCTGCCTGTAGTATATGTGGGTTCTCGTGTCTCATTATGTCGCCGTAGTATGTCAGCTTTCAACTCTTGTCTTTCTGCTATTCTTCTTCATTTTTCTTCGATGTCCTGTCATAATCTGCGTACGCGTAACCTTCAGCTATTCTTCTTATGTGATCTACTGATGTCCTCTCGCAAGCAGCGTACCCGTTAGTTTTGGCTATTCTTCTTATGTTGTCCATCGTAGTCCTGTTGCAACCCGTTGACACTATAAGCCATTCTTCAACTCTTGTCTTTCTGCTATTCTTCTTAATTTTCCTTCGATGTCCTGTCGCATGCAGCGTACCCGTAATTTTTGGCTATTCTTCTTATGTTGTCCATCGAAGTCCTGTCGCAACCTGCCTACACTATCAGCTATTCTTCAACTTTTGTCTTTCTGCTATTCTTCTTAATTTTCCTTCAATATCCTGTCGTAAACAGCGAACTCGTAACCTTCCACCGTCCTTATTATGTCGTCTCTCGAATTCTTGTCTTATCGCAGCAGAATACCCGTATCTTTCCAAGTAACGTAGTGCACCCGTACCTATTAGCTGTTTTTCTTAATGTTGTCCCAACATGTCGCCCGTAACATACCCGTAACATTCAGCCATTCTTTTTATGTTGTCCCTCAGTCGGTGTCCTGCTCACGGCAGCTACCATAAACTTAAAGCTATTCCTTTGATCCGGTGTAATGTCGAAATCGGCCATTCAGCACCTGTCAGCTATTCTTCTTGTTTTGTTTGTCGATGTCCCATAGCCGAGAGTTTGTGTTGTCTCTCGATATCCGGTCCCAGATAGCTTATCCGAAACATTCTGTTAATGTTCCCGTATTGCGAGTGGTAAATACGTACCTTCCGCACGTTTGTGCTTTACACTTATTGCGTCTTTAATGAAATCATAGCTATCGAGCACTGTAAACTATGTTTTGGTGCCCGCTCTCCAATTGGAATGCAGTACCCGTTCGAGAGTGAACATGTGGTTGTCTATAGATCGGTCTTATAAGAAAGTCGTCAGATGACTTCCTAACTGGATTACTACGTCTAATTTCGTCAATATAAAGTTGGCTTTTAGTTTGTATGTCTATGTTGAAGCCCTTGTGAGGTTAGCATTATGGTACTTATTGTAGTGGTTGTGAATGCAGTTCGAAGCTTATTCGTTTTCTGTACGAAGAAATCTATCATCGTCGAAGGATTAACTATTGGTTTTCTATGTCCGCATTTTGTTTTAACATTAATAGAAAAGCTGGGCGGAGTCTGTATTTTCCTGTTATTCGCTGCGTATGTCGCTAAGTCTAGACGCACTGCCTAGTGGTAAAATATTAGGTGAAGGTCATTATTTGTTTGATCATCGACGGTCTTATTGTCGACTGTTTTTCGTTTGCCATGTTTGGTGCGCCAGATGTTGCAGAAGCTTCGTTTATGGAAATGGCCAGGCAATCGTTTTTTATCTCCATTCTGTTGGGAACCAGTCTACAAATGTGCGCTTATAGTTTTGAAGTGCCCGGTCAGAGCTCTTTAAACATTTTTTGTCGATTTCTTTTCTGTGTTTATTGCGTTTCGCTGAAGACCCAAAACTTTAGTTACGTTGTACAGTTTTTTAAAGTTATAGGTACTATGCGTTGCAAAGTAGGTAGTAGTTTTGCTGTATTGTGGAGCGCATGTTTCTGTACGCATTATTGTAGATTGGTACAGCTGTGGAGAAAGCTTGATAAACAATTAGTTAAAATATGAGTAACCTATAGCGGTATTGGACGGGTCAGGACGTAATTAAAAAGGATCGATATTTGCATAATTAATTCGTGTTATTTTTAGTTTGGGATAGATGCATTCCTCTAAACGCCAATTATATTTGTCTTGTAAAATCTATATTTCTGACTAAAAAGCTATAGTCAACTGAAAATAAATTAAATTTGCATAAGGTAACGTCCAGCCAGAGCAGATGTCACGCTGCTGCTAAAAGCTGGCTGGTAAAACTATGTTTAATTAGGTACAACTACTAGCACATCAGCCTACCCACCTAGTATAAAATGAGATAGCATCGCTTTGGAGGCGTGTGCACACCAGAGACGGTTCAAACTTTAAACAGGGTAGGTTGAGGTGCTGTCTTCTGTACAACAACTTACAACAGGTGTTTAATCCTTTGAATTGAATCGTAAGATAATATAGTAATATCAAATTGTTGCTATGTGTACCTTAGACACCGATATCAAACTAGAAAAATAATAGGAACGCTCTCACCAGATTATGTTATGGATAGTGTAAGTAGATAGTTCCACCATGGAGCTAGATACTGGGACCACTGGGAATCTCCGTCGATTTCAGGTCAGGTCTGATCATGTAGGTACGAGACGGAACCAGATATTGCACAGTAGATGCGCGATTGTTCGATTGCTCGTGTCCATTAGAGTCCGATTCACTCCAACAACTAATTTTTTTACACAAAGTTAAGATTAGCTAACACTTTAAATTTCGTTTTATCTAATTAAATGCGAAAAAATTTAGTAAACGTAACGCAAGTAGTGCTCGAGACAAAGGGCGGGTTGTAAATTTTTTGTACCCTTGAGGGGTTGCGCTCGGCCGAGACGTAGGCGCGGGCGCACGTGTACTCAGCGTGCCGGTCCAAACAAGACTTCCCTGTTTTATAATATAACTTTTTTTTATATATATTAGACAAGACAGGCATTTGACCGCCATCTCACCTGTTGGTAAGTGACGATGCGGCCGAAGATGAAGCATGCCCGTCTTGCATTTGACTTGCAGTCAGAAAGACGCATTTACCTTTTTTGACTGTAATAAATATACAGATAAAGTAGTTTTAACAGAAGATACTATGTATCTTCGACGTAGGTACAAAGTCAAACTGGCTACAATGTTAGAGTACCATATTAATTTACTGATTTCTCCTACCGTAGGTAGATATGACCAGAGTGCCGATTTGTTAATAAACAAAAAGGGTCACTGTTTAAACTAGAATGTAAGACAAAAGAGCCGTCCTGTATCATATCAGCAGCATATAACAGTCCACTGTTAGACTTGAACAGTAAATCTTTTGATAATGGTCAGAATATACAGGACTGCTCTGGCATAAAGTCATTAGTAAATAGTGGTAATAAGCCTTTGGATGTACGTAAAGTATAATGTTATAATAATAAACAAAATTGTATAGTTAACTTAGTATGTACATCAAAACATCCAAGGCATGACGAATAAAGAATTGGAAGTTGAGCTATTCATGATCGGTGAGAATGTTGATATTTTTTGCATTACTGAACATTGGTTAAAAGATCACCAGCTCATATTTGGCTTTAACAACCATAAACTTGCAAGTTCGTGTACAAGAGGGCAGGCAATTCATGGAGGTTCCCTAATACTTGCTCGTAATTGCCTAAAATGCAAGGAACGCACTGATATTGTCAAGCTGTCTGTTGAACGATCTGCTGAAATTGCCTGTATAGAACTTGAGCGACTTATTGTAATGAGCGTATACAGACCTCCGGCTTCATCATTTGATTTGTTCGAGAAAATTATGGATGAAGCCTTTATTAAAGTTAGCAATTGTATTAAAAATATTGTTGTTTGTGGAGATTTTAATATAGATTTATTAGACGTATCTTGTAAATATACTGGTAGGCTAATATCATTATTTAAGTGTCATAATTTAATCAACTTATTTTTAGAGCCTACTAGAATAACAAGTACTACATTAACTTGTCTAGACAACATTTTTTGTGATATCCAGGCATGTAGCCAGTCTGTAATAAACAAATTGCAATCCGATCATTGTGGTCAATTAGCTGTGTTTAATGTTAATATGAGGAAAGAAACAAAAAATACTATTAAATTTATACCAATTAACAACAACCGTCTAAACAGTTTTAGAAATAATATTATAGAGAAATCATCTAATTTAAAGTATTTTGATGATACAAATGAATATTAAAATTCAGTTTTACACATGACAAAAACTGAAAGTAATAGTATATTCAAACCAAAGGTAAGGCAGTAAACAGCAAACTTATCTTAAGCGATTGGGCGACAGCAGGAATACATAAGAGTAGAAATAAATTATATGAATTCTATGCAGAACGGGCGTATAATAATAGCGTGGAATATGCTGAGTATGTTAAACATTATTCGAAGTTATTTAAACGCGTTTGTGCTACAGCTAAATCGAATTTCGTTAAACACAAACTAAAAAATAGCACAGATGTAGTAAAATCCACATGGCAAATAATAAATAGTAAAACTGGAAAAGTAACAAATCGCGATACTAAGTACAGTTTAAAGATAAATGATAATGTTGTTACCAAAAAACTCGGAAGTTGCGGAGGCATTCAATAAATTTTTTACAGACGTTCCAGTGTCAACTACGAAATCCCTTAATTCGTGTCCTGCTCTCGCTGAATCCTTGTTAAAACAAAATGTACCCGAGAGTGTCATCGATTTAAGGTTCGAGCATGCAACACCTCAAGATATAGTTAAGGCTTTTAAAACCATAAAAATGAAAGCAACTGCCGACATTGATGGTATGTCAGTAATTTTTTTTAGCTCTGATTAGCTAATTGATGTTATTGCTGTCCACTCAGCGAATATATTTAATAATTGTGTTGATAATGGTGAATTTCCTGACCTGATGAAGCAAAGTAAAGTTATTCCATTGTTGAAAATTGGTAATACAACGGATCCTACAAATTTTAGACCAGTTTCAATTTTACCGGCTCTAAGTAAAATGTTTGAGAAAATCATATTAAATCAACTAAAAGCTCATTTTTATGGAAGTACCCTATTGCATCATAAACAATTCGGTTTTACTCGCGGTCTTCCAACAGCTGATGCAGGTGTTGAACTTAGTAAACATATCTTTGGGGCCTGAGAGGAATCACGTGATGCCTTAGGGGTTTTCTGTGATTTATCCAAAGCCTTTGATTGCGTTAATCATGATATTTTGGTCAGGAAATTACAACATTATGGAATAAAGGACTTGGCCCTGAACTTGCTAAATTCATACTTGAGTCATAGAATTCAAAAAGTTGATGTGAACGGAGAGAGATCTATGGGGTCTGTTGTCTCTATGGGTGTCCCCCAGGGATCTATTTTGGGCCCGTTTTTGTTTCTTGTTTAAGTAAATGACTTACCGTACTTTGTAAAAGATACCCATTAAATTGTCTTGTTCACGGACGATACATCTTTAGTGTTTAAAGTAAAAAGACAACAATTAACATATGAAGACGTGAACAAGGTTATTGCAGAAGTGCTAAACTGGTTTACGGTTAATAATTTATTACTGAATGGCAAGAAGACAAAATGTTTAAAATTCTCTTTGCCAAATGTTAGATCAGTGCCCACTAATGTACAAATACGAACAATGTTTTTAAAAATCAGTAATACTGTCAACTCCATAATTTTTTATTTACAACAAAATGCCCTCACATGCAATGAATCTTTCTCTAAGCCACTAGTTTGATTCAGACGCATAGAAAGTTATTCTGTTAAGTGTAAACGAGGCAAAAACTTCTTTTAGGAGGACTGGGTACCTACTACGAGTTGCAAAACGAACATATCTACTATTTAACACACTTAGTGAATGAAGCTACCACATACTTAATTGGTAAAAAAAGTAATAAATACAGACTTTAATAAAGGTTTATTTCAAAAATATTTTTTTACAATATGTTCTCAAAATGTTGGCCCCTAACATAAATTCAAGCCCTCATTCTTCTTAGTAAAGAGCGCTTTATGTGACGAGCAAATTCGACGATTTATGTACTCCACACCCTCAGTAATTTTAAGACGAGGCCCTTTGAGCTACCGGAGAACTTGACTGGCGAGCATTATTTAATCTTTTTACGCCACCAATTACCAAATTTATTAGAAGACATTCCACTTAGCATTTATGGTAACATGTGGTTTCAGCAAGACGGCTGTCCAGCAAGCACTTTACCGCATTACGGTCAGAGAATTTCTCAACGACGAATATCCAGATCGGTAGATAGGGCGTGGGGGTACCATTTCGTGGCCCGCCCGCGCACCGCATCTAAATCCTCTCGATTTTTTTTATTGGGGAGTACTAAAGGAACGAGTGTATGCGAAGGCAATCCAGAACGTGGAAGAGCTTCGTCTAAAAATTGCTGAGGGTGTGGAGTACATAAATCGTCGAAATTTTGCTCGTCACACACAAGCGCTCTTTACTAAGAAGAATGAGGGCTTGTATTTATGTTAGGGGCCAACATTTTGAGAACATATTGTAAAAAAATATTTTTGAAATAAACCTTTATTAAAGTCTGTATTTATTACTTTTTTTTACCTAATAAGTATGTGCTAGCTTCATTCACTAAGTGTGTTAAATAGTAGGTATGTTAGTTTTGCAACTCGTAGTAGGTACCCAGTCCTTCTAAAAGAAGTTTTTGCCTCGTTTACACTTAACAGAATAACTTTCTATGCGTCTGAATCAAACTAGTGGCTTAGAGAAAGATTCATTGCATGTGAGAATTAAATTAAAAATTATGAAGTTGACAGTATTATTGATTTTTGAAAACACTGTCCGTTTATTTATGAATAAGTATCATACCATTTTGAAAACACGAAGAAATGCGCCATTTTTTAAAAACTACTTGCCAATTTAGCTTGGCAAATTTTTTTTTCAGTGTAGACCGTCAAAGTTGCGTGACGTAAAAAAATTTTTTCATAGCTCTTATTTATTTTGATTTTTACTTATTAATGAAGATGTTAAGGCATTCATTTTAGACACTAATTAATAAAGTCATTATTCAGTAACACAAAATAAAAAATAAAAATTAAATCTGTTAATATTTGTGGTCACAGTGATCAAAAGTACTACAAAGGCTGTTAAATTTTAAAAAAATATTTAAATACCTACAACTTTGTAAGTACTTAGGATTGATTTTTTATTTTATTTTTTTGGTTACTGTCATTACTTGGCCTATTAATGGTTATCGTTTGGACGTCGCTTTCTGGGACACCCTGTATATATGAGAACTTAATGTATGTTCATAAAAATTTACACTTATTTAAGGAGAATAGTGATGTTCATAATATTAATACGAGAAATAAAAATAAGGTTGTTGCTGGTGCTTGTCGTCTAGCCAAAGTCCACAAATCATTTATGGGTCAATGTGTACGCTTTTATAATAAGGTTCCAACAGATATTCAAAATTAACCATTAAATAAATTTAAAGTCTCTATAAAAAACAAATTATGTCAAAAAGGTTATTATAGAATATCTGAATATGTAAATGACAAAAGTCCATGGGACTAAACTGCTGTTCTATACAGGTATTTACTTTTAAGATAGTATATAGGACAAATATTAACGTAGGCTCTGTGGGTTTCTTGCCGTTTCTTTCCCCCACGGAGAACCACCTTGGAAGCGGCGTTAATTTTCCTTCCTCTCCTACACATGGTGTCTCCTGTCTGCGCTAGGGTAGGGGTAGGGTAGTAGTTAGAGTAGGGGTAGGGTAGGGTAGGAGTAATTTAGCGGTAAGGTAGTATAGGGTGGGGTAGGGGTAAGATAGTGATAGGGTCGGGGTAAGACAGTGGTAGGGTAGGGGTAAGGTAGTGGTAGGGTAGGGTTAAGGCAATTATAGGATAGGGTAGGGGTAAAGTAGCGAAAGGGTAGGGATAGGATAGAGTAGGGTGGGAGCGACTACCTATCACATGCAGCATGTGTGATGCACGCTCACTTAAAAGTCTGTATGGCGGTGGTGTGGGGGCCGGGTCGCTCTTTTCCCTCAAATATAGTTGTATTGGACGATGGCTGGGCTCTGCGTTATATTCGTGA
Source organism: Blastobasis lacticolella (assembly GCA_905147135.1). Taxonomy (NCBI): domain Eukaryota; kingdom Metazoa; phylum Arthropoda; class Insecta; order Lepidoptera; family Blastobasidae; genus Blastobasis; species Blastobasis lacticolella. The sequence goes on from LR990059.1 coordinate 13,868,495, forward strand.
ACGGGTGCTGCCTTGGTGGACTGGCTTACTCTTGCTGTAGTTTTAGGTGGTATTTCTTAATTATACTAGACATACCTGTGTCGAGCACGGTTCGGTCGTGGTTGGCAAGGGATACGTTTATCTACGGCCATAGGGCGGTCAGCGTGTCACTGTGTGTTTCCTTCCAACTTTCCTACCCCCCCTCCTTTTTGACGATTGAAAGAGATATTTAATGTCCTAATCAATAAAGCATCTGAAAGCATTTGAATAATAAATAAATAAATAAATTTTGAATTTTGAATTTTTGGAACAGCCTATTCACTCTAGCCTTGAAGGCATCTAGATTATATTTATCAGGGAACACACTCGCAGGCAACGCGTTCCATTCCTTAGCCGTACGCATTATAAAGGTCGAGCCAAAGCAGTTCGTGCGGATAGCTGGAAGATCCACAACATAAGGATGAAGCGGTCTCCCGATGGCGGTAAGGGGCCGGCGGAATGAGGTCGTGCAGTTGCTTCGCACACTCTCCGAAATGTATTCTGAAGAGATTATACATTGTATATGTACAGCTGTTGGTACTCTTACAAATAAATAAATACATATTTTTGTGGGACTATCACTTAATCATGTTTATCTACACTCATAACATTTCCATTATAGCTGTAACATAATAGTTGGTAATGCAACTCGCATATAAAAGCGGGTATTAAAACATGATGCGCCTCGTATGATAATAGTTTGACACGAATGTTTTAATACCTAATTATATTTAGTTGTATATACTATTTTGTCTATACTCATATTTTCTTGTAAAAAGGACGTGGCTAAGAAGTCATAGACAAAATACATAGATTCGTCAGCAACGAAATTAACAAAAATGTGTTCACTATAGTAAACTCTTTATATTTTTTAAAAATCAGCCTCCTAAACCATGTAGTATAGAAGTTATTATAGTGTACGAGAATCATACTTACCTATTATATTATAAAGTGATTATTAAATGATATTGCTTATATTTTAGAACACATATTTTAATACTACGTAAAAATTTTAATGCGTTAGTCTTGCTAAAACACAAAAACGGCTAAAACGATTTGAATTATTCTAAACTCAGTCAGTTAACTTTATTTAAAACAAAAAAAAAAGAATTATTAAAATCGGTACAGACGTTTTCTAGTTATAGCGAGTCTAACAAAGAGCAATTGATTTTTATGTATAGAGATTGTTTCATTAATCATAAAATATCTAGTATACAACATCAATTTTGCAGTCAATAATTATATATGTTTGATGTACATATCATGAATATAAAAACGGCATATATTAATTTCTGGCAACTCTGGGTTTTTTTAGCCATCTCCTTTAGTACTTATAATTTTCTCAACTTTGCCGGAAGTAAGCTGCGAGACAGTTTTTTTGACATACGCATCGACGATAACAAGTGGCGGGAAATACACTTCACTACTTTAACTTATTCATTTTTTGTCGGTTGCCCGGGCGCGCCGATATGTAGGCTGAATACCTAAATACGTCATTATCAAATTCAAAAAGAGGCCCGGCCCCTCCAGCCTATATGACCAATAACGTTGACCCTTGAGTCATTGGAAAGGATTTTACATTTTCTACAACTTTTACTACTGCAAGAATCATCGAATCGCTGTAAGAAAAAGTTATGGTCAATTAAAGTAAACTTAATTTTGTACTGGAAAATTCGGCCTATATATAAAAAGGATTTTTATTTACTACATCTTTTACTATGGCGACAACTCTTGAAGACCTGTGAGAATAAAGTTAAAATTAAATCTTACGGTGAGCGAAAACATCGTGATGAAATCTGCACATTCAGGCGACTGGATGTGTAATCATGATCCAATCTGGTCAGTTTCCCCTGGTAGCATGGTCATGGAGGTCAGATGGCGCTCCACTGTAATTACCTGACCTGCCAAATCCTGGATCATGGTCAAGGCGAACCCCTGGCCCTCATGCGCGAGAGCACAGCCGGTACATTAACGCCAAGATGATTTTTATTTTTTTAAAGTAAAAATAATTTAGTATCATTATGACCAATTGTATTGACCATAATCTTTTTCCGCACAACGATTTGAGAATTATCGTCATAATAATTTCCAATGACATATCTCAATGATATTGGTCATAACAGGCTGGGGTCCATACATTTCTGCCGGTCCTCCTTTATAACTTTTCTGTTTATTGTAACGATCACTATGTGCCATGACCTTGTCACCGTACTTTTTTTTTATAACGTATGTTTATAGTTGATAGAATGAGGAGTTTTCCAGGAGGTATTGTCAGTTGGTTTCAAAAAGCATCAATAGATGGCGCTCCTACAATTCTGGTATTTTTTATTAATCTGTATGATTTTGGCAGTGATATCATGCAGCGATCGAATACTAAACCTAAAAATAAAATGTTTATTAATATAAACATAACTTTTAGAGGTTGAACGAAATTAACAAAGACATATTTTTATGAATAGGCACTATGTGCCATTTTATTACAACCTCTAAAATGGTTGAAAACTATTGATAAATACAATATTATCCAATACAACCTACCCAGTGTTTATATCCCCTTTGCAAAAAAACCTTTTTCAAGCGATATTCAATTACCAAAATTGTCAGGCTGCCATCTAGTGAGTGGTTAATAATGCTTTAGATACCTATTGGAAAACTCCTCATTAGAAATGAATAGGTATATCATACACAGAATAGTCATACTTGCTGATCGTGATTTCTTTTAACAAATGCTCCCAAATATCTAAACAGAACTTCGTTATGTGATAAATTCATACAATTTATTTGACGTTAAGAGTAATATTTTACTTCAAAAGCAAGTCATAAATTTTCGCTATTGAACAACAGGCAGAATATCGTGAATATCTTAAACGTTGGGCGTCCAGTGATGGAACCGTTAAAAAAAACTAGTGGTAGGGAAGTGATTATACAAATACGTTTCAACCAAATATCGAAATGAATAATTGATAAAAAGTACACCTAAATATTGAACGAGTCTAGAACTTAATTAAAATCGTTGCGTGATGAATAATTTGAATTGCTTCATGGTAATTAGATCCCTGTCCCGTTAGTAATGGCACACTATACTAACCATATCTTACACTTTTTTGGATTATTACCTGAATCTGGTTTTACAGTATTGACTTTGGTCTAAGTATGTATTGCTATATTTTTGGCTTGTCTAACTGTTGTTTATCTTTTTCTCTTTCAAGACAAGGGTTGCCTGGATAAGATCGCTCTTAGCGATAAGGCCGCCTTTGCCCACAAGGTTTGAATAGACCTGTTAAATTTTCTTTTTTGGAATTTTGTGTGCAATAAAGAGTATATCTATTCATCTATAATACCCTTACTATACGTTATATATACGCTTTACAATGAATAAGTGAAAATACCCTAGTGTGGCATAAATCATGATTGTATTTTTTTAGGCGCCTATTGTAGGTACTTAGTATTTCATAAAAAATAATTACCAAATGGAACCATTAAGAACGCAATAGTCTTTTTCTTTTATGGAGGTGATTATTTAATGTATTTAGGTCGTTTACATTAAAAGGTGCAGAGCCAAACGATTAGCCATAACAGGATACTGTTAGCAAGGAGCCCGGAGTATGAATTTAGGGTTCAAGGTATTAATTTATACAATTACATACAGCAATTTTTTTCTTAGTATACCTATGCAGTGCGCAGAATAAATATTTCTTGAAAATACCACAAAACAAAATAGGGTTCAATACGCTAGACTGACAAACCGCACAATGAAAAAAAACATTCATTTATTTATTTATACTTCATGCACAAACAGTACATTGGCGGACTTAAAGCTAAAATAGCATTATCTACCAGTCTACCAGGAGAGATAACAGTTGACAAAAGATATGCGGTGCAGGAAGATTACATATTATTTATTGAAACTAGGTTTAAACAAACACTTAGGTTTTTGCAATCAGCAGATTGCTTAGTTATAAGTTTTCTAGTTTTAAATGTCACGTGTGAATACCTCGAGCAAAATTGCTACAAAACTAAATATGGCCCTGTTGTACTGGAAAAATTCCTTTCTTTATGTCGTCACTAACAGCGCCCCAAACCCCGCCCCCGTCTTTGCCTTTAGCTTACATAAAAGGCGTAGCCGACGCTGTAAACGCCATTCTTTGCTTGACTACCTTTACAGCTTAATTAGTAGTGTTTTTTTACCGTCGCAGTTTTCGTCGATTTTCTTTTTCGGTTTTTGATTGTAATAAATTCTGGAAATATAAATAATAAATATAATGGCACAAGTACCACATGAAAATTGGGCGCAGGCCGTGGAAAGGAGTCTGTCCTTAGCAGCAGGGAAGGCCAGCTCCGAGGACGAAGGGACGCGAAAACAGGCCTTTCTGCGCATACACCACGAATATGTGCCATTAATTGATTTGGTAAGTAATTGAATATTGTTCTTATGAAACTAATAATTAATCAAAAGTCAGTAGCCCTCAGTTGTTTAGTCAGTCTTCATTAAAATCGATATTTTCTTCTCTTACCCACTAATTAAACTTAGTTCTTTTATAATAAAAATGACCACGTACCACAATTTTAAGTTATACAGTATTAATTAGGTCTTTCTCTTTTTTTAACTACTTGAAATTATGGCCAAGAACCTTTATTTTGTTAACAACGAATGAACATTTTATGTTAATTTGATAACGTTCAATTTTAACGTAATGCTAAAACATTACATATTAAAAATGTTTTCCCAGAAAGCTGGCTATTAATTATTAAATGTTTTAAATTATTTTCTTTTTTCAGCTAAATGAATTCACAATGAACAACGACGGCATTCTGTTTAACAGAAAAATTAGTGATTTTGTGGAGATGGTTGCAAACTTGTGCCCCGATGAGGTTCGGCTAGAGTAAATAAATATTAGATTTAGTTTAGTGTGTGTAGCTAATTTTCACTAAAGTAACAACCACCATTAAAAACTAGTCCTATTGTTCATGCTATATTAAACAGGTACCATAGCTTTAAATAGGTAACACCATAGCAACAATGATATTATCAAGGCAACACTTTTCACAAGAGATGCCTCCTAACCAAATTTTTAACAACACAGTATTATGGTATTAACAAGCGTTGTCTGTTCACAGAGAGGCGTTCTCATCTTTGCGCGCGGCGGCGCTGCGCTCGGCGGCGACGGCGCGTCGGCTGACGGCTGTCAGCGTGTCTTTCTCGCGCCGACAGCACCAGCAGAGACTGCGGACCGCGTTCCTCAACACGGTCTTGCAGGACACCTTCAACAGTAACTATCCCTTTCTTTTTATCATCTACTAAAGATTTTCCTCATTTATTTTTATACATAATTTTCTCTGTTTAGAGTTAGATAATATAATCCAGTTTTTTCATGAGATTTTCCTATTCTTGTTTAGGCTTACAAGCGTACCTATTGCAAATGCATTAACTTTTATTTTTATTTTATTATTATTTTAAAAATCACATAGAATGCCAAGTTCTAAGTTACTTTGGTTATTGTTGTTGAAAAATCAATAGTGGCTGTACCTACCTACACATTGTCTTATTCTGATATTGTTGTTCATTTTATTATTTTTTTACATTTCGTATAACCACATTTTATTTAATAAAAATTCTTTGTTTACTTGCAGCTTCTGAGGAACGGGCGTGACCTATTAGCCATGGTGCCGCAAGAGCTTGAGGAGCTGTCAACCGCGATCCGACTCCAGTTGCTCAGCCCACCGTCTGTTGATGTTGCGTGGCTCCTTCTATCGGCTTACCTCTGTATGACAAACTTCGGTCCATTACCGATACATTTAGAAAAGTTTTATAGTTCCCACTTGAATATCAAGTGCAAGGCCTTTTTTAGAGAAGTTACCGAGTTTTTAAGTAGTCCTATGGAGGAGTCTATGTCAGCAGCTCCCGAAGGGAGGTTTCAAGACAATGTAAGGCAAAGTTACCAGGTAAGGCCTCCGATAAGAACTACAACTCTCCAGGCACGATTAGATCTTAACACCTGGAGAGAAAATCTCAACCCTGAGGGCAGTTCTTCAGAAACTGCGGAGCCTTGGACTAGCCCACCCCCGACTCTGAGGGAGCCTATGTCAGCTCGTGAAGACGAAGATATCAATAGCAGACTTAAAAACAGTAATAATGGAGGACCAAATTCTCAAATAAGGCCACCGATAAGGTGTACAGCACGCACTGCACTTAAATACCTGGAGAGAAAATCTCCAGCGAGAGGAGGCCTAGTCTTAGCATAGGGATTATTAATCTTTAGTTTCGAGTAAATTAGTTAGTAAGTAGTTAGTTGTAATTTATGGTTGTTTTTTATAGGTTAGTGTAATATTAATTTCTTTTGGGTTGTTTACTCATTATTATTTATAAGTAATAAAAATGTAAGCACTTATACATTTTCTATCATTTGTCTCTGCACGCTAATGATAAAGATGAATGCTGTTAGGCATTTGTGTGTTAACCAACATGAAGTCAATTTTGATAAAACGGTCGTGAATGTTTTTAGCAACAATCTTAATTTTTTGCTTAATTTAAGAGATAACGTATATGAATGTAGTACCATTTTTATTGGTGCAATTTATGGCATATATTTATCTCTTGACAAATATTTTATAATACATTCACAGTTAAATACTTAAGAGACCAAAAGCTTTTACTGTAAAATTTCTAAGTGTTACGATTAGCATTAATAGTTGGTTATATGCCATAACATAGATATTGTTACATATTATTTGATCAAGTGTTCTGTACATTTTGCAATAATACGTTATGTGCCTTACCACATTTTTGCAAAATGAACTATATGTTAATGTATTTCAATAAAATGAACGCTAAATGTATACAGGGGTAGGACACGCACGGGGATAATTGGGGAAAGGTATGTATAGGGTACGTGCAGGGTAGGTGTAGGGCAGGTGTTTCAAAAGTTTAAAATAAAAGTCAGAAAGTAGATATTATTGTAACTCGATTTATTTCTCTGCTATATTAATACTAAAGTATTTATACTTCCTAATACCTACATCGGATTCAATTAAATTCGGCATTAAATTCGGATTGGAGGGTCGCCTTATATGTGCACTACAATCAGTATATGAGGGTTCTAGTGCATTCATTTATTTATTTTATTTAATATTTTATTGCACACAGTCAGACAGGGATGTATAGCGTCATCATGGCTCTTCAATTTGTTTATGGATAGTTGTTTTGATGAACTGCGAGAGAGTGATTGTGGACTGCAAATGGGAATGTCCAACATTAAATGCCTTTTGTACGCCAATGATCAAGTATTACTTGCATTGTTTGAAAGCGAACTTCAGAGGATGTTGGAAATTGTGAGTGAATCGTTCGATAGGAAATTCATGTAAGTAAATTTGGAGAAGACGAAAGTAATGGTGTTTGAAAGAAACGAGGACATGACAGTCACTTCGAATGAAAAAATGGGAAAAGTGTTGAGCAAGTGAAAGAGTTCGTATATCTGGGAAGTGTGTTCACAAGTGATGAAAAGTATGAGAAGGATATGGAAAGAAGAGTAAACAAGGGTAACGCAGTGAATGGAGCCGGGAAGTAAAAGTTTGCCGCAAAAAGCACATAATGCAGTGCCGCATAATGCAGTTTTGCTTCCCACACTAACATACGGTAGTGAATGTTAGGTATGGCAGAAGAGAAATGAAAGTAGAATAAATGCGATGGAAATAATGTCCCTAATGAAAGTATGTGTAGTGAAATTTAGTGATAGGGTGAAAAATATAGTGATCCGTGAAAGGTGTGGCATGAAAGATTATGTGATAGTAAAAATAGAAAGAGGAATGTTGAGATGGTACGGGCATGTAGAGCGAATCTTTTTATAACACAAACAACACTTTAGCTCCAGTATTAGATTGCGTTTTATTTATGTTTAAAAACTTAAGAAATCAGACCAAATCTCACTAAAAACTCAACCTATAAAATTATTATATTTTTCCTAAAGATGAAATGAATACTAGGCAACGCTTCTTTCCGCCAATGACGGTATCAAACTAAAACTAAATAGAATAGAAAGAATAGAATAGAATAGAGATTTATTTTATGCTTCATGCACATACAAACAACTTATGCTAGTAAAGAACAAATTATAAAAATATATCAAAAAAGTACAACTTAAATTGTCACGACGTAATTTAAACAATATAACAACCTATATGTAAGTCGTATGTGTGTGCTGTAGCACAAAAAGGTCTTGACTCAGCATAGTGTTGCCCGGCAGAGCAACATACTGGTATTCTGCCAAAACCTGAGTAGGTTCACGGAAACTCTGAAACAGATATGTAGTGTAAAATAATATACTTAATGTGAATTGTTTAAAGTGATAAATATAATAATAATAACATAATAATCTGAAATGTGTGCATTTTAGTATATGTAGATAGAGATTCCAAACAAATAATTCATCTAAGTAGGTATATATTATAAATATAATTTACTGCATATATAATTCAATAATAAAAATCAAACAAACACAGACAGATTGTTGGGTGGGTAAATACTTATTTTATTACAACAATAATCAACAATTCCATATTTTCCCCCATTATTAGAAAACGTTTTATTTATTTTATAAGACCTGATCTACTTAATATAGTAGAAATAGAAAAAATCTCACTCCAAACCAATAAACTTAATACTTCTTTTACCAAAGATGATGAAAGTTATTTGTACATCCGTATATTACGGTATCAAACTTTAACTAAATACTTCTTTTATTATAACACTAATCAACACTGACTTTGGCCGTGTGGTGACCGGCTGAGTAGAATAGCACCAACCCCTTACACTCGTGGGTGTCGTACAAGGCGACCAATGCTATCGAGGCAAAAGATGTAGAGTCTCCGTAGGCTGGATAATGAGCAGCAGCGTTTTCTATTGTTATAGTTATAACACTGCGATCATAAACCCACCTGCCAAGCGTGGAGATTATGGCAAAAATCTCCCCTTTCGTGGGAGAGCCGTAAGTCCTGAATTGGACACTATTGATTCTTACTCCTTCAATTTCAACATCAAACTCAGCAGACGTTACTTTTAGTTAGACGTTACGTTAGCTATATAATTCTTTACAACCTTCTGGAATTAGCTTAAGAATATCTTTGAGATCTTTTACATTGTTGCTAGACAATTCCTTACCATCTGGCCACAATAGAGGCAGTGAAAATCAGTTTCGTAAAAATTGCATATCATTATTTTTTTTGTTTTTAGACAAAGTATATTTTATATACATCATACAATTGCATTATGTTTTAAGTCCGTTTTACGATTAGTGAAATGGTGATTAGGCTTGAGATGATTTTTATTGATTTTTTTAACAGTTTATTTATTTTTTCTGCTACACCATGTCTTCTAAATCAGTATACAATCTCACGTTAGTTTTTAGACACAGCAGATTATAATTATATTGCTCATTTCTTCCTCTTCATTTTATTGTAGTTTATTAATTATCCTCATTGTGGACGAATTTTTGTTTTTTGACGATAATCCACATCGTTTGGCAGGACAGTATGACCTGATTGGAGAAATCTAATAATCATAATCATTTATTCATTTGTGGTACTTACACAAGTTATGTAGTTGTTACAGTATAATGGAGCCTCTGCAACCTGCAAATGGCATACAAATTTTTGATAAAATATTAAAATGTTGAATTTAAACAATGTTGAAATCAAATTGATAAGTATAATAGGACCACGATAAGTCTGTATTGACTGACAGTAGTAAAAATTATAAAGTGTGGATATAGCAATAATCTGGGAATAATCTGTTAAATTTAAATTGATCTGTTACTATCTAGATCATTATGATGAGATAAGAAAATGAATTTAATTTTATTATTGTATTTATCATCTGTCCTTCTTGTAAACATTCAGTTTTTTGGTCACTAATACTTTTAGTTTGACTAAATTATAAGTCATGCTGAAAATTATCTTCCGCACTTCCTTTTTAATTGTTTAGCCCATTATTTAATAAAATTTTCTATGACTCACGAAACTAAACAATCCTACAGAAATTAAATTGTGTGCATAAAATATGAATGACGTTCTATGACGTTTTAAAAGCTTGGCAAAAATTTACAAACAAAGATTTTTTTAAATAATTGATTCGTACTTAGAGTGGTCTTATTCTAGCTATAAATATTTAAAATTATAAATCAATTAAAATAATTGCGATGTTTGTCAACGTCATCATTGCATCTGCGGTTCTAAGAGTCACCACGCTTTAAGTTGTTGTCAGTGCTCGGGTAGATTCCCGCGTCACCACGCTCTTAATGATATCGTCCGTACATCGCTGGTTTCGGCCAATATCCCTTGCGCCCTGGAGCCTTCCGGACTGAATTGGTCTGATGGCAAGAGGCCGGATGGTCAAAAGTTGGTACCATGGCAGAGGGGCAAATGTCTGTTATGGGACGCCGCATGCGTCAGCACCTTTGCGCCCTCACACCTCAGTCGCACAGTGAGGGTGGCTAGAGCGGCGGCCCTAAGAAAAAGGGACAAATATTCCGAGTTGCAAGGCTAGTACTTATCTTTACCACTCGCCGCGAAAACTGCTGGTGTAAGGACGCGAGGATTTTCTTTAAAGACGTGGGCCGTCGAATGGGAGAAAGAGGCGGCCACCCTCGCTCTGGGTCATTCTTGCTGCAGAGGCTGTCCGTCGCTATCCAGCGTGGCAACGCTGCTAGTGTTATGCACCTTTGCATCGGGAGTGACCAGGAGTGGGACAATTAAAGCTTAGACGAAGTGCTATTTGTTACGGATGTTTAGTTTATAGTTATGTTTAGTTTTAAATTAAATTAATAAGTTTTTATATAAACATGATTATAAAATTTAATTTTTACTTATTCAATTACAATATGATTAAAATGTCAATAGTGACAATATTAATTTACACGTCAATAAAAATATAATGACAATCAATACTCCCACCAGGTAACATTGTTGAATTATTGTGTTCCTGTCTGAAGTCTAACATAACCAGCATAATTAACTAGCAACTAAAGTTTTGGTTTCTGCACTAATAAATATAATAAATAAATATAGTCTTTATTTTCTCCATATAACTGCAACATGTGATAAAATAATGCACACCGTTTGATAATTATAGGTAATTACAGATCATGAGAGAACTGACGTCTGAAGTAGGTTTGTAAAACAAACCTGTAACACAGATCGCCAGGTCTTCCCCCTATCTAATATTAGTTCACAATTATGTTTAATTTAATTAAATGGTAACGCAACAGAGTTAAAGCTTATTTGAGACATATTAAGAAGAATAATAAATTTAAAAAGTATATAATAACATTATTTACAAAAGACAAAAGTGTGTGTGCGTGTGCGTGTGTGTCTGTGTGTTAGTATCAAATATATGTACACCAGGCATCTCTATGATGGAGGCTTTAACAATAATTCGGTCGCTTCGTAATCCAAAGTCTGCAACCAGCCTTTGACTATAAATTTGCACATGTTCTTGGTTAGGTCATGAATATGCAAATACCTACAATTAATTTTATTTTATAGGAAATCTCCCAAAAATCCATAAAACCGATGAGCAAACTCTGTGGAGTACTTTACATTATCTTCAGCAAACCTCGTATCGCCTTCGTTTACCTACGTTACAGATACCGTTTAGGGAAGAATGCTTCTTCATGATTGTGTGGAGTATGAAAAGCTGCCTTACAGTCAAAACATCACATTTTTTATACAATTCTGTGGTTGAATATATGTATGGTAGTAAGTATGACACTTTAAGTATCATTCTCTGGGCCCTTCTCAAATTCAAAAGATTACTCTTAGTTGTTCCACCCCATGCAAGTATGCCATAGGTAACGATCGACTGACACAGGCCAAAATAAGTAGTACGAATTAGTTTTGTGTCCGCTACATGCCTTAATATACCGCAGCTAAACAATACTCTTTTAAATAGTATTGTGTTTCTGCCGGTGAGTAAGGTTTCCAGAGCTCCATGGGGTGGGAATTTGGGGAACCGTGGCTTTGGCAGTGGAGGGATATTTGCCTTTTTGCTGCCAGAGTAACGTGTTATAGAGGTGGGCAACGCATTGGCGATAGTCTCGGTGTTGCTAATGTCTATAGGCAGTGGTGACCACTTTCCATCAGGTGGCCCGCTTGCCTGTTTGCCTATCGTATGACATAAAAAAAAAAAAAAAATTTAAATATGTATAAGAGCTTGCGTACTCTTACTATGGTAGCCTCGATGTGAGGTTGGAAGGACAACATGGAATCTATGTGAACCCCGAGGTATTTTATGCAAGTTGTTTGTTGAATGACTAGACATGAGCAAGGATTTACACCTGGTTGCACATGTATGAGCTTTTATGTTATGTTGATTGGGTGACAGTTTATTTTTCGATGTTATTCAAACTTTAATGACAGAAACCTTATTTTTATTTGTAAACAAACGCGCAATGCCCGAATCGTCGTCGCATAGTCACCGCCTCGTGTGCACACCAATAGGGTAGACTGCACTTTTCGGTCCGGCTGCTATGCGGTGACTATACGTTCGGTCACGACGCGTACGCGTTTGCTGTCCGGTTTGTAAGCGTCGACGTATAACCGGGTCCACACAGTCTCACAATGACAAGGCAGTTCTGCATTTTTATTACTTATCTTCACATGCAGATATCGAGTGCATGAATCGTAGATAGATCTAGTAGTGGTTTTATGTGACTACTCGTATATAAAAAAATATTCGCAAGTAACCCATAATGTTGCAAGCAAATAAGGATTTATGGGATACGGTTCATGGTGAGGTATTTATACCTAATAAATCCCATATATGTAGTTTATTGGTTTTATGGCACCCACAAGGCACATAACACAAGCTTTGCTTACTTTGGGGCTAGATGGCGCTGAGTGAACTGTCCAAACATATTTAAAAAAAATTATACCCCAATAAATTCGTCGCAAAATTGTCCTTTTCCTCACCCCTTTAGACCCTCAGTGAACGAATATATCTACCTCTGACAAACATAGAAATTAATTTGAAACATCAAACCACTTCAAACTTAACGGTAGCACTTACCATCAGCTACCTGTTTCTGATTACAGTTGCAGCCCTCCGTAATTAGCATAAGGGTAGCAACCCCTTCAGTAATTCAACGCTGCAGAATGTGAATTCATAATGTCACCCTTACATCAATAGGTTTAGACGAAGCGAATACAAAGATATCTCAATTATTTGAGTGATAATTGCTGACTAGGTTTGTTAATTGCAGGCGGGGATGATAATTTAATGTTTTAAAATATCGCAGTTATCAACACACACTTTAAACTCAAAATCAAACATAGATATTTATTAAATTTAAGGTTTACTAGTAACACTTATGAACGTCAACAATAATACATAACAAACGAATAGTACAGGTTAGGCAGTAGTTTACGTATCTTAGTAGTCAAGACAATATTTCAATGTATGAATTCATAATGATAATTACATTACATTAAAGGTATGAAACCCGGAACATACCTTTAAAATAAAAGGCTAATAACTATTTATTATATTAAGTCTTATTTAATAAGGTAATGAGAAGACCCAGCAGGTCCCATCATATGGACCAACAACCTGGTAAGGCTTTACATGCGCGTCTGCTAAAATAATTTCCCGCGGCTGCGAAAAGATCTAATAAGACCAAAGACTTCTACATAATGGACCGGTTCATTGTACTAAAGCAATGACACCACTTCATTGGAGCTAAAACTGCAATGGCGCTCCAACGAACGTCGTCTCAGTGACGTTTTGGCCACGTATACGAATGGTCGTTACTTTACAATCTATGAATGCCGAGTTGCGTAGGAAACACATGCACTAATTTCGATAAACAGTAACCAAAAACAAGAATGGTATAACAAACATCATGTGCTACTTGTAAAACATATGTTTTAAGCATTTCCAATCAATATTTCAGTGTTATTGCTAAATTATTAACCGGCCATCATTAGTAGGTATGTTCAAACAAATTCAATGCACGCCATCTGCTTATTTTTTATTTGGCCGTTTTTCATATATGCGCACAATGTGACTTTGCACCGGCGGCATAATGCCGTTATTATAGATAAAAATTGATAACAGATGAGTATACAAATTAATTAATAACAAAATAACGTTATGTAATGTAGCTTCAAAGCAGTCAACATATCAATAAAAACTTGTTGTAAAAGAATTCTACAACAAAAGTGGCATAATTTTAAAGTAGGTAAAATGATAAAGTATAAAGGTTGGAATTGAAGGTTGGATTTGTAATTGACGAATCCCAATTATTACTGTTTAGTAATTTATATTTTAGGTATTACGTTACATCAATTTCGTACGCTTTTACAATGTCATATTTGGCACCTTGGCGAGGTTGATGACTGACGTATATTTCAGTGCCACAAACCGGTGGCCAAAACTGGAACTAAGTGTTTCCATATTGAAATGTTATGTCAACAACAGCAACACTGTCACCGGGTCAAATAAGTTTGTGGTACAAAAGACTGCGCCATTTTATTTAATATGGTAACGGTGAAAGTTATTTGTTCGGTAAAGCATATCTTTAAACTTATATATCCATGAATAAGGGCGAATTTTTGTCACATAGCATACTTGTATAAATATTTACTTTATTTATTTTACATTACAGAAAAATAAACAGTACTTAAACACTATAATAAGACCACGCTAAGTCCGAATAGCATATAAAAAAAAATTCTGTATGGCAACTTAAGCCAAGTTTTTTATCCGTCAAAGAACGTCATTCATAAAAGTCATAACAAACAATTTGATTTCTGTAGGACTGTTTATTTTCATAAGTTAAGAAAAATAATATTAAATAATGGGCAAAACAATTAAAAAGGAAGTACGGAAAGTAATTTTCACCTTGATTAATAATTTAGACAAAAGTTCAAGCTAATCGTGACCAAATAACTGTATGTTTACAAGAAGGACTGACAAGGATTTTTGCCACATCCACACTTTATAATTTTTACTACTGTCAGTCAATATGGACTTATCGTGGTCCTATTATAGATTATTAATTATAGATATATCTATAAACCATTTAGATGTTTCCAAATTTAGAAAACTGAAGCTTGACTTGCCTTTACAATATGTTTCCAATTGTTAACAAATTGAGAACAAATAATCGTATAAGTATCGTATATATTTGTAATATAACTTGTTTATTGTAAGTAGCAGGAAAAACGTTAAAAGCCATAATTGAAAACAATTCGATACGACGCAGCTAAGCATGATCATGTGTATCTTTTAGGCGTGTCGCATCAACTCATGTCTCATGTTTGTCTTCGGACTGATGAATACAGTGATGATTCCATAAATGCCCACTGAGCACCGTCTAGTGGGAATTTCAGGAGAAAAGTCCACCCTACCAGATTGATCCTTAGAAGTTTAATTAAGTGTTTCTGAGAGGTATTGCTTTTTTCACAAGTTTGTTGCCAAATTTAGTTTGCATTGGTAATTACATACGGGGCTTGATTGCAGCCTGCGCCAAAGGAGTTGCTGCACACTTAAATCTTGTTTTGTCACCATAAGTTGAAGTCCCGTTGCACGTCATAAAACATCAAGGTTGATTTTCCCATACTGTTTCCGTGTTCAAACTATGGCTATATTCTGGGGACTGGCGAAGTTTGATCAATACTGATAACTTATTTAGGCCGACCGTACTATTGTCTAACCTTGTATTTTCCACCTTCTTTCATTTTACATATTATAGGCATATCTGATTCTCCGGCATATTCCGTCACTACATCTTCAAGCATCTATGTCCGCAACAAGCAACTGTCCCCACCCACATAAATCCAGTCAAAACTTACGTTAATTACAAGTCGAAAACTTTTCTTGGGCCGTCTGTCTGTCAGTTGAGAAGTTTGTAAGCTAGCCCGCCAACTGCACAGAGCTCAAGACAGATATGCTCTTTATTCATAAGTTTAATTACAACTTTTAAACGCATTCACGTTAAAATCCCCCGTGTACGCGGGATCAAAGACACCTTTGAGAATCTGAACATCTCGTGATACTTTGATACTTTAAGTGGTGAAGAGACTGCTAGCTTGGAATTCTTCTATATGGGTATATCAAATAGGTATGTTCTTTTCTTTATAACTTAGGGAAGTAAACGAGCAAGCGGGTCCCCTGATGGTAAGTGATCACCGCCGCCCATACACACCCGGGGAGTGGCGAATGTTTTGCTGGCTTTTGTTGTAGGTTGAAGGTTTCGATGTCGTAATAATTCAAAGGCAGTAAACACTCTTCTCTCTTCCGACTTCCTGAACATTTCTTTTCACTACCTCGTCTATTTTGAAGTAGTAAACAGTTGAAAATCGAGTATTCTGACGCTCTTTTACTTATACTGTAAACGCTCTTTTAATTCATATTGTAAACAAATGTTTAATATTTAAAGACGTAAGAGATGACCTGCGGATGACTGCCGGAAAAAATAAAAATATAAATAATTATCTTGGCGTTAATGTTCCGGTCGCGCTCTGGTGCACGAGGGCCCAGAGCCCACCTTGCCCATGATTCAGGATTTGGCAGATCAGGTAATTATAGTGGAACGACTGCCAGATGATCTCCGTGACCGCTGGGTCAGGGGACCTGACCAGATTGGATCCTACTCATTCAGTGGCCTGAATGTACATCGCGATTAAACGCGATATTTTCCCTCATCGTAAGAGCATAGATTAATGATCAACTAATGTACATAACTCTGAAAAGAGTCATTGGTACATGGCGCCAGTGGAATTTGAACCCATTGCGGTCCGGCTCTGCCTGGCATTGTCGAACACGGTCCGGTCGTGGTTGCCGTGGGGTGGGTTTGCTGCGGCCGTAGGGTGGTCAGCGTGTAACTGTGTTTCCTTCCTACTTTCCTACCCCCCTCCTTTTTGACGATTGATAGAGATATTTAATGTCCTAATCAATAAAGAAATTTTGAATTTTGAATTTTAAATCGACGCTCCACTGCTGGAAAATATCATTTACATAAAAAAATAATACATTTCGATAAGTTTATTTCCAGTTTTCAATAATTGTTCTTGTTATTCCACTACAAACCTTCATAGAAATGTTAATTAGTTCTAAAATGCAAGTCGAAGTATGCAAAACATTACTTACCTAGGCGACTCCTGCAATGTCTGTATAAATCTGCCTTTTCCATTCGAAAACCTTCCGATCACACTTTTCCATTACTACGCTAGTGGTTCAACACTTCAATGATACTAAACACTTTTGCCGGTGGTCGATTTCGGAACCAAATTGTTCGAAAACAAATTCCTTAGATCGGCCCTATTTTCAACACAAAGTAGCGCCCTCCCAAGACAGTATATGTAAAAGAGCGTCAGAATACTCGATTTTCAACTGTTTACTACTTCAAAATAGACGAGGCAGTGAAAAGAAATGTCCGGGAAGTCGGAAAAGAGAAGGGTGTTTACTGCCTTTGAAAGATTCAGTTTATGCATTCAATTCAATGCAAGGAGCTTACTCTTACATTTCTACTTTTAGCTTTGAACTTCTTCCAATATTGTAAACGAGGTAAAGTGGTGATAATGAATTTTTATATACGTTTTACAAATAATCAGACGTATTTTGTAGTCCACGCACACTCAGCCACAGAATAAGTTGTTTAAGTGCTTCTGGTCAACAAAGTGGGATTATAAGCTAGGTTAAGACCGACGAATACTGACTATTAAAGCCCGATAATCATCATCTCATCATCATCTTGGCGTTAATGTTCCAGTCGTGTTCTCACGCACGAGAGCCTTGATCATGATTCAGGATTTGGCAGATCAGGTTATCAGTGCTACCAGGGTATCTCTCCAGAGTGGAACATGGTTAGGCCCATCAGCATAAACCTTTAATTTTTCATCAGTTTGATTTTGTTTTTATTGTTGGCGAATTTTGATACATTTTCCGATGGTCCATCTAGAAAGCGAATAAATTAACACAATAACTAGCTTTACTATAAGTATTTGGAATTCGTCAATATTCTATACTGTTCTATTACTTATAGGAAAGATACCTATTCTATTTCGCGATACTACTCACCGTTCAAATGCTGGTATTGTGGTATTATAGAATTAAACTTTGTCACGTAATATAGCTAGCTTGACCCGAAGCTCAAAGTTGCTTCCGTTATTTTTTTAAATCGGAGAAGGAAACACTCATGAAGTCGAAAGCTTTTCTATCCAAACCCTTACTACGAAAAACGATGAACAGTCGTACAAATCAAAAGGACATTCGGAAAAAGAAAAGACAGCGGCTACGTATAGCGTCGTCTCTGTGTGCCATTCGTGTGAGTAAAAATGAAGCCGAAACTAGCCGATGTGCATTATTTTCCGTATATATCTGGAGAAGGAGAACCTAACCTTTTAATGACCGGAAAATGTCCAACAGAGCCTGTATTACCACGTTACTGTACCTAATTTCATGTGTAATATTTAAACAAGTAATTGAATGTGCATAGAGGTACGCCACTACGATGTAGGTACCTATTTTATTTTTTGAATAACTATTTGAAGATATGACGTGCCGTTTTATTACTATTTACTCTACTGCTAGAACTCCGGGGAACTGGATTTGTCAATCACATAAACAGCCCCTGCTGCTGGATTTAAAAACTTTCACATCTGTTGAGAGCCTTGCAGTATCCTTGCTTCCACTTTTGGCAGGCAGGTTGGAGATCGCAGTTTTGAAATCGTACAAGAACGACAGTGGCCAATTCTGGCCGTCTGCAGAGTATGTAAGTCATCATAATTCTCATTAGTCGTCTTTTGCGATATCCATACGACATACTGTATGACAGAGTAAAAACCTGCGTACACTCAAATATTTTGCAAACTGCTCACCATTTTATTGAAACCAAGCCACAGACAGACACACATATTATTATACGTAGACAGATACACATTTCAAATAATACATCTCATTTCGAGGGGATTTTTGTCTAACAATACCAACTTTTTTCAATTTGTAAGTTGTTTTTTAAAGAATGCCGATGAAAGTTTGCTCCCATTTTTGTTGCAGGCGTTACAACCATTGAATTGAATTACGTATATTGCTCAGAAAATTATATCAGGCGCTAGAACATATTGTGAAACAAAAACATTATAGATATTTGTATAATGTTTTATGATTACCATTTTGGTTCACTATCGAATTATCAAAACTCGCAGAGCTTCGACCCTATCGACCGCGTGTAAGTATTTAAATTCGGAGCCGAAACTAGACGGTGAATTATAATACTAAAATAATCATTTTAGCTTTAATGTCCCGGTTGTGCTCTCGCGCACGATGGCCCGGGGTCCGCCTTGACCATGATCCATTATTTGGCCGATCAGATAATTACAGTGGAGCGACTGCCATTTGACCTTCGCGACCCTGCTACCCTGACCTGACCAGATTGGATCATGGTTACACATTCAGTCGCCTGAATGTAATGCACATTTTCTGCTAACGAATGTACCCAAAATGTACCTACTATGTAAGTTCTGTCATTAGATAGTTAATATTTCCTAGTGTAAACAAAGACTTCTTTATAAGTGTAAACCAATAGTAGCAGGTTCGCTCGGTCGTTCGCGATTCGATTTGCGATAAAATAGCTTCATTCCTCTTTTTTATATAGAAACGCTCTTGAGATACTGTGTTGTTTTTGTAAACAAACTTTTCAAAGCCATAGTTTGCACTATTTTTGTTCCATTTCGCTGAAATTGGACCTGCAGGAGAACTTTAGATAAATATTTTATAGTTAAGGTAACACCTTTTATTCTTGTTTATTGATCATTTCTCTCTAATGTTCCAGTTTTAAGCCAATTTTATCCGGCCTTATTAGGTGGCTTAAGACTAAAAAGACCTAACCGAATAAAAACCCCGACCAAATTTACATAGGTATACTCAAATATTTTCTACACTACGAAATCGATTTTGAGGAAACTTATATTACAGGTTATACATGTAAAAATATATATTTCTTTTCTATATTTTGTATTATTTATATTGGTATTAATCATTTATAATTTCTGTGTTAGCACGTCGTTCGCGTAGTGCGCGCATCAAACTCTATTAAGGTTCAGTCTGAAAAGTGCTGCCATTCATAGCATTAAGCTGAGGCTGGTCCAATTTGGTCCGAGGACGCATCGTCCTGCTTTCTTGATATGTACTTATTGTTAGTTTTAAGTTTTTGAATGTGTTATTGGACCAAATAACAATACGTCTATGTCTAGTCTATGAAACAAGCTAAGAACCATCTCGAGTAATGTGTCTTTCAAATAAAGAGAACAGATGCCGCAAACAGATACACAGATACACAGATTCACTCGTCAAAGTTATAACACCCCTACTATTAACCCGGGACGAAAATTACCATTATTGTTTACCATAATCTAACATATGATGTGGCGCCATGGGTGATTTCACTGATTCCCAAGATACAGGTTATTCCTAGTTTGGGAAGCAGGGCAACAAAAATTGTTATGTACTTATCACAACTGCCATTAAAAAAAAAAAGAGGGCTGTTGTAAGTTTGACGCGTGTATCTGTGGCTTTGTGTTTATGTCTGTGACGTCGTATTCCCTACTTGAAAGCCAGATTAATCAATATGGTATTTAGCTTTGTGCAATTAAAATCGGCTGAGTAGTTTAAAAAACATATTAGTTTAAGTAAACTTGGTCGATGGTTATCCGACTTTTTCTATCGTTAGGTTATTTTTATCGCGGTTAAAAATAATATTCACAAAGGACTAACAATAATAAAATAATCTTCGCGTTAATGTTCCGGTTGTGCTCGCCCGGGCGCAGGGTCCAGGGCCTTGACCGTAGTCCAGGATTTGGCGATCAGGTAATTACAATAACAAAGGACCAACAATACCTACACGCAATTTGAACCAATACTAGACAGCCCAAGTGGGAACCAAAATACCGTTTCTAATTTGCATTCTTCCCGCGCGCCCCATAAAGCTACGTGCACACTAGCGCCGTATTCGTATTAAATATTATACGAATTTCGCGTAACGACCAGATGTTGCACCGAGGCCTTATTAAAATCGGGGCGCTTAGTTTGGGTGCGCGGGGCACTTAAATTGGGCATATTTTTGGCCTAATTTTATTAAGGTCTCCTTATTAGAATCGCTATGTATGATTTGGGATGCCTATTCTCGGGTGGGCGAGGAGCCTAATTGGAATTCCGAAAGGCATTCCGATTATAATCAGAAATCATAGGCGGCTGTGAATCGTCGTCGTCGAGTATTTGGACTTGTATTACCAAATTATTTTGCTAATAGGACGAACTCTTACGAACTTCACTAGAAATAAGCTACAGATGGGTGATAAATAACGTCACGCTTATATATGACGATGTCGTAGGCGTTATATCTAAAGGTTGAATCAAAGCGGTTTCTGGGGATAGTTTTTTTTTTTTTATATTATACGGTAGGCAATCAGGCAAGCGGGCCACCTGATGGAAAGTGGTCACCACTGCCTATAGACATCAGCAATACCAAGAGTATCGCCAATGCGTTGCCCACCTCTATAACACGTTGCTCTGGCAGCAAAAGGCAAATGCCTCTCCACTGCCAAAGCCACGGTTCCCCAAATCCCCACCCCATGGAGCTCTGGAAACCTTACTCACCGGCAGAAACACAATACTATTTAAAAGAGTATTGCACCTTTATTGCCTATTGTATAAAAAAAAGTTTCTTACCGCCATCTGTCCCTCTGTATTTATGTATGTACGCTTAGAGCTTTTAAACTACGCAACGGATTTTATAGTGGTTGTCAACAAGAGACAGAGTACAGTAGAGACAGCACGCGAACGGAGTCGCGGTGGGCCAGCTAGTAAATAAATTAATAACATCACATCAACTGCGTATAACATTTTACGGCCGGAGTTGAGCCTCCTCCACCACAGTAAGAGGTTTTCCATAATCTCCACACTTGGCAAGCGGATTGGCGATCGCAGTCACTAAATGTACTTCACAGAAAATTCCCTATTTCGGTCTACAGAGTGAGATAGATTTGCTCATCAATAAGATAAAGGGGTTTCGATACAATATTCTATTATGCCAGATACCATGCACACACCTAAATTATACAATCAAATACATAAGTAATATCCCCATTGTAGTCTAGATTGTGACAGGCTTATTAGTAACTAACATTAGTTGCACATTTTTAAAAGTATGTTCCGGGTTTCCTACACAGTAGTCTGCGTACATTTGTCTACGAGTAGCTCGATATTTCGACGCAGTTGCATGTATCATGGTCACGGGACAACTAGAGAGTACAAGCTCCGGGCGGTGATGGTTAGTGATAAGGCCGAAGCCGATACCCGCTTTCGCAATCAACCCACCCCGTGACCACGATGCATCAACTGCGTCGAAGTTTCGGGCTACTCGTAAACAAAGATACGCGGTAGGAAACCCAGTACATACTTTTAAAACCTGTGAAAATAACCGCAATAGTTTAAAACATTATATTAAATGCACATTATTTGCTCCAATAAAATACAGTGCAAGAATAATGTGTCTGATCATTCATAATCACATAAAGTACACAAACAAAACCAAGACAAATTACCAAGACTAATCTCTTAATACCCAAGGAAAACATAAAACATTCTCATAAGAGAGCGTAATCTTAAACGGATGCAAACTATGGGATCCTGCGGGCAAGAAGGGAAAGGCAATAAGTTTTTACGGTCAGCCTATAAAAACGTATGATCATACTTCCCTGGGCCTTTGGAGGTTGCTCAAATTGGAGGGACTCCCATATTACGGGCCCTTACGCTTCACGGGCATAAATTCTTTGCATGTTTATTGGTTGTACCCGATTTGTAGTTATGCGGGTAGAGATTTAGCCGCGGTACTTTATAATAAACGGAGAAAAGGCGCATAAGCAAAATTTGTTCCTGTTGAAGACTATTCTGTAGCTTCTTAACAGATATCTGTATAACTTAAACGACAGAAAAGTCGGATAACCCGCGACCAAGTATACAAGTACTCAAATATTTTTTAAACTACTGAACCGATTTTATTTATTTATTTAACAATTTATTGCACACAATAAAGAAATACAGAGATATAACATAGATATAACTGAAACAAAGCTAAGAACTATCTCGATTAAACTGGCTTTCAAATACTCCTGTAAAACTGAGAGCTGAGATGCCACAGACAGACACACAGATACACACGTAAAACTTATAACTCCCCTCATTTTTCGTCGGGAGTTAAAAACAGAATGTAAGCATCTCTACTGTCTTTCATTATCTATAATTTTCAGTTTACGAAAGTGTTTGGATGGGACAGAATGCTCAGATTTTTAGGGCGAGATCGAAAGAACTATAAGCACTCCGAATTTCTCTAGAGGATTATTTTGGTTGATCCAGGACTTCATATTTCAGCCGTTTGCGGTCGAGACGTTGCCCGAGGAATCCGCTCAGCGGTTTTCGCGTGATGCCCGTACAGTCGGACACACAAACAGACAAGATGGCCGAGTGGTGACGGTATCCGACTTGTAAGCGAGAGGTACCAGCATCGAATACCACTGCCGCTATGTACCAATGACTCTTTTCTGAGTTATGTACATTAGTTGAATACTAACTGATACAATACACAGCGTTTCGAGGATTGTCGCCATAGTAAAAGTTCTAGAAAATGTAAAATCCTTTCCAATGACATATCGCTCAACGTTATTGGTCATATAGGCCGGTGTCCATACATTTCTGACGGTCCTCCTTTTGGAGTATACATAGTACCTAAACCAGGCAGTGCTTCACAACGGGGCATCAAAGTGTCACCGTAAAATTACGAAAACCGCCAGTTAGTAATCTAATGTAGTCAAATACGTTAGATTGTACACTGTAAAATATTGTGAACTATAACAAAATTCACCGAACATTATTTTTCGAAGGAACACAGACTTAAATTTGGTCAGGTAAGGTTTATGTTGGGACAACTTGATGAGACTCGGCCCAGTGCCGAATTGCCTTACAGATAACAGATAAGTTGAATATTTTTTCAACAGTTTGTAATTTTACGTACTCTGACGTAGATTGTAAACTAGCGGTGTACGCATTTTACAGTGGTAATATAAATAAAGAACATTGAAACATAATTTTTCTTTATTTAGTGCCTTCATATTTAAAAAAGAGGTAATCCAGTTACGGGTATTTGCTAAGCATTTTCGTACAGGCGCTTGTAATTGTAGTAATAAAACGTAATGTTCCCAACTGAACCATGTCTGATATTAAGTATAGATTAACAAAACCTCAGGTTACAACAGTGCGAGCCATTTGGGGTCGCGGAATACAAAATTGCTGCCCATTTGCGGAGTGAGGCGGCAAATTACGCAAACAGATTTAAGCAATTATTTTTATGAGAGTCTGTACCAGTACGGTCGAAATAAAGGCTGCAACCCAAAGTACTATATTTCAATGTTCCCATAACGCTGAAGACCGCAACAAGTGGAGGCGCATCGCGAGGGCTACGTTATCCAGAGAAGACGCATCGTCATGAAACAACGACCACTCTGCCAAGAGTGAATGACTGAGGAGGAGGACCAGTACGCAGCACCCATGACTTGCTATAAGTAATAATAACTTAAAATACACAAGTCTTTATGATATTCAAAAGTACTTCATCTATTACACTGCACCATACCAAATAATATAAATAAGATTTCCATTCCATTAGAAATAAGTTTCCAATAATGAATCATGAGCAAAACCCACAGATCGAGGAAGCGCGAGATATCATGTGCCAAAGCCGACCCTACCTATTTCTCAAAATTGTACATACAAACAGGATAGATAGAGTACAAAACCGGGGAGCTTGGAGCCTCTAGGTTTATCCTGTATATAGGAACCCTCAGCGTAGCTTAGTATAAAAAATAGTGAGAAATATAAATAGTGGAATGGACAAACATTTTTAGAATGAAAACAATGCAACTGATTTGCTATTCGAAAGTCGAGCTACAATACAAGAATAACGCGAAAAATGCAAAACGAAGTTTGTTGATGAGAAAATAGCTAATTAGTTTTTCCTGGACGAGCATTATAAACACCATTTTGCAAATAAAACAGCATCGAAGGAGTCTGGCGCAGAGCCGG
This sequence comes from Blastobasis lacticolella, assembly GCA_905147135.1. NCBI lineage: Eukaryota > Metazoa > Arthropoda > Insecta > Lepidoptera > Blastobasidae > Blastobasis > Blastobasis lacticolella. The sequence goes on from LR990059.1 coordinate 13,893,639, forward strand.
AGTTAAAGGTCATATTTAATTTTAAAGGTCAATAAGCTGTAGAGCTCGTCTAATCTAAAATGACGCGCCCCACTATCGCATTAACGCACACAAGCAAGTTTAAAATATGGACGCAATACATATACAAATGCCGATGTAACCTACCTATCTCTGTTTTGCTTTCGGTGTACATTGTTTGTTCATTTATTACAATAGAAGAAGGAATTTTTTTCCATCCAGTAAACGAGGTACATTTACTAAGCATACCTCGTTTACTCCCTAATGACTTCGGAAGAGACGTGTTAATGACCCTATCTTACTATTATTATGTTTCAGTACAATTAGAGGCTAAGATAAAGTTAGTATCTACTCTATTGGTACCTATTCTGCAGCGTATTAATAAGTGGAGATTCAATCAACATGTTTTTGTTCTTAACACTTGTCACCGATAAAATCCTTCGCGAAGGTGTACCAGAAATAGCATATAACGTTTTCTGCTGGTTAAATGCCTACATGGATGAAGGCATGCAACTTACATACCTACACCTTACCGTATACCTTACCGCACCGTATATTTGACTCGAAGTTTCGAAGAAACGAAGAAGTTCGAAGTTTTCTCTGCACATTTATAGATCAACATGCCGCAGTGGACTCGTCATTTTAATTGAACAAATTCTGCACAATGCGTAACCGCACTACACTAATATTTAACATTTAATTGGGATCATTTCTGAAAAAGAATATTCTAGGTATATGATACCTAGAATATTCTATTCTATTATATTATGAGATTTGTGATCTAAAAACTTAATCTGCCCAAGACTACTTGCGACGTCACTTTTCCGCCACCGCACCTTCTGATGATGGGATAGATTTCATCCACCCCATCTAATTGCCTGGCATCCAACTAACATACGTACGTAGCGAGGTCTTTTTCCGCGTACGTGCAGGATGAGGAATCCCTCCCTTTGCACTATAACACGGGGTTCTTCACAAGGCATATTGTCTACGGGTACCTCAAATACCGACGCTACCCTTAGGTTGCAGATGTTGTGGAGGACAGTGGCCCCTTACCATCAGATTGACCGTCTGTTCCTACCTAGGCAATAAAAAAAACCTGCAAACGCCGCGCCGCGCCAATACGTTCAGAATTACTGTCGCTGCAGTGCAGTTTTCACGTTTCCACGCTGCGCCCGCGTCGCACCGCGCAGTGCAAAGTGCGTGTGGGCCTTTAGTCTCCTAGTAGTGTCTTAGTATATTTAGATTTATTTTTATAGATTAGTTTGATTGCTTAAAATTACTCATCTATTCGAGAATTCAGACACATGACTGAGAGATTGATAGACGAGATTGTCTCTCGCCTCGTCCACACGAAGTAGGTATGCCATTTGCTACTTATATAGCATCCTCGCTAGACCATAATGGTCTAAGATAGTAATCTAACTTATTTTACTATTCATCTGTCATACGATCATCATGTTTTTACAACTAAAACCTGCCCTGCAAAGCTTAATGAAGAACTAATTAAAAGTTAGTTCAAAATTACTACGCCGGACTACGGCTCGACTCGGAGTCTCAGTAAGTCAGTACCCACCTTAAAATGAATTATTCGCTGCAGCTTTGTTTATGGTTGCAGTGGTCTGGAAAATTGCAGGTGCAGAAAGGTAGGTAGCGACTAATATGTCACTGGTTAGTTTTGTTTTATGGTTGTGAACTTGTCAGTTTTTAATGTTTTTAATGTAGGTAATGTTAAGACGAGTTTAAGGGGTTGAGGCTATTCTACTCTGCTGGACACCGCATTGCCATGTGTTGTATACTATGTAATTTATCTATATTACACAATAATACGACCAATATAGATCAATAGAGAATGAAACATCTGAATAAGTAGGCGAAATTAAATAATAATTACGATAAACAAGAAATAAAGTTCCCTTTGAAGCTTGTTTCCACCTCCCGCACCCAATCAGTCATCCAAAAAGATACATTTTTAACAAATGACCGGATACAGGGGAAATGGAACCGTAAACAAAGAGGAAACGGAATGAGTAACTGTTATTGGAGCTTAAATAGCTTAAAAGCTTTCAACTTAAATACTTATTGAGTATAAACAAATTTGGAGTAAGGCAGTGCACAAACAAACAAAAATCTTCCGCCTGGTATCAATTAAGGCGGCCGCGTGTCACACCGAATGTTTTGTTTGTTTTGATGAGAAACAGGAGGGGAAGGGCCACTTAGTAAGATCGTGATTTGTTACTACACCCGTTCTTAGTATGATTTTTTTATGAATTTGATATGACATGACCTATTCGATGTCGAATTCATAACAAAACATACTATGAACAGGTTTAAATGAGAGAAAACTTAGAGGTAACAAAATTGTTTAGTTTGCCTTCTGTTATTTTCTTAAAATTATCTTTTTGCCGGTGCCGACCAATACTAGCTTATCCTCGACCTAAACCTATCTCAATAATTTTGCTGGTCGTGTAGGTCATCTTGGCGAAATAAAGAAAAAGCTACGATGCCACAGACAGAAACACCCTCCCTCTACCTTCTTCTTCTTATCGTTTCAATAATCAATAGGTTAAGTATAAAATTATTTGTTTATTATTAGGTATTAAAACGTCTAACTTAAAACACCTCTCTTTTTATCGGGGGAAATACTCTTTTTAACAACTACTTATAAGTTTATCTATTCAAACTATAGCAAGGATACGGCACGGTGTAACAGACAACCGCTTTGAAGCAACTAAAGGAAGCTTAGTATAAACAGTGTGGGGTGAATTGTCGACTGATCTGAGAGTTATTAGCTGTCGTTACGGTAATTTAACTAATTCTGCTATTCTTTAAGAATAAGAATAAGAAATATTTATTTACACAAACAGAAACACCACAACACAAAAATTTGGAAAACACGACATTTTGTTACACAAGAAAAGAAACAGTGCATAAAAATTAACAAAATAAGCACATAAAAGCTAGCACAGTGTCGATGCGAATGGTAGAAGATAAGTGGTATGTGTTAGTGGTGTAATACATGTGTAAAAGGGACCTCACTCAGCATTTTGCCTCGGTGCGAACCGAAGCGCTGGCGCTGGCGCTGGCGCTTTAACAGTACTTATCTGAGACTTGGGCATTCAAAGATTTCGTATGGTACGATTCATAAACACAATTAGTACAAGAATAGAGCCGGTTGTAGCTCCTACCTACATAGGCTCCTGAACCTGCCGGTATCTGTAAAAAGGCCCCGTGGGTGACTCAAAAAGCGATGGTTTGACGTCGCTGTGTCGGATGCGAGAGCCAACGGCTTACGTGGATGCCGAAGACCGGGCAAAGTGGAGAAGAACGAGTAGGAAAGCGGACCCTGGCAGAGGCCGGGATAAGCGCTAGGATGATGATGATGATGATGATGTAGCACCTACCTACATTTAATTAATGTATGCTAGGGCGGTCCAATCACTCTACAGCCGACTTTACTTGCTGTGATTTACTTACTATTTTTTCAACACGGCGATCTGCAATCCCCGTGAGGTATGCGTGGAGATTACAGTTTTAAAGTTTATTGCATGTAGAGGAACTGAGACATAATAGAAAATTATAGATTTACGACGTAACAGGCGCTGCTTAATTCTACCGGTAAAGCAAAGGTAAGGGTTTTCTCGAGGTGCCGCTACTGTAATGGCGTATACGCATCGCGTTCACGAGATTTGAGGCACCCTTATATAACATTTGCCAGAAATCCTATCGAAGTGTGCAGCTGAGTACCACAGGTGAGGGTTGTAAGTGATCACCGCTGCCTATGGATGTTACATTAGCAACACCAGTATTATTGCCAATTACCTTTTTATTGACTTGACCATATACAAATCGCAGTAACGCAATATGACACAGCCCGTGACGTATGGTTTATTTATTTTGAACTAGTGGACGATGCGCGACTTCGTTCGCGTACACCTACCTTTTTTCTTGCTTATAAATCTTCCTCTTGAATCACTCTATATATTGTTGAAAACCGCATTGAAATCCGATAGGTAGTTTAAAGATCTAATCGTACATAGATACAGGGAAGGGACTTGGTTTTATACTATGCACTCGTACTCGTATAAATGTAGATTTTTCTTAAATCTGCCTTTGTGAATTTTACTTTCTGCGCGAATAATGAATTCCTTTTAAGCAAGATTTTTGAAGGTACAGTCTGTAATTGAACAGAGAGAATCTCCGATGATTGTGTGGGACTTCATGTAATTAGTAAACAAGTCCAAGTTCAAATGAGTTCCAGCAGAATCAGCAGGAAACGCGTTGATTGTGGGTGAATCATACACATCCAGTTTGCGCCCACTCATTGAAAACCCTTTGATTGCATTTATCTCGCTCACTCCCTTAATTAAGCGACGTCAGAGCTCTCAGAGCAAACCGCGTTGACGGATAAATAATTATTTCTCGGTTATGTGATCCTAGCGGCGGAATGGGGGTGGAAACGGGCAGATAGTCTTTGGTAAGTAAGAAATTAAAATAGGTTTATTGCACTTCCGAGACACAAAAAGTACAAAACATACAAGACAATAACAAAAAGGTAAAACAAAATTAAATTTAATAAAAAATACGCCAATTGTGTAACGCCACGGCTGACGCAGTGGCGCTGTTTTCTGTGCGCCCCAAAAATATGTGGTACATTTTCAAGAAATGGGTTTGCTCTTGATCTAAATCTTAACTAAGATATGTTGCCGTGAGTAAGCCATGATCGATGATATTTTTACTGTACCTACCGAAAGAACATGACATAAATTGAAAACTGATAATGGAGTTCATCTTCACCTTAGAATTAAAATGGTCCACGAGAACTCTTCCAATTAAATTGCTAGATATTGGTACCTACTATCCTATCCTATCTACTCCGTTTGATTATGAATGTGTGCGTAAGCTCGATAGTGCTCGTCCGTGCTGTATTGTTTCATGGATTAACGTCAGACGTCTTGAACACGTATAATTTCAAATCGAAGATTTGTGCTTCAATCTGCCCAGCGTTTGCACCGGTAACTGAGTTAAATTTTTCAAAATCCCTTCTGAGATTCATGCGCTAGAAACTGCTAGGTATATCTGAATTTCTGTATGACCATTGGATGTTGTGTTATTTTGGCATGACTAATTACTGGCAAAGTGAATTCTAGTGTTCCATGTACGCAGACTTAAGGCAAAGCCTGCGCTAAGATCACGTTTTGTACTTAACTGATAATAAATAATTCGCCTATATCTAATGTGCCACTGCTGTTGTCGTGTCGGTGTGTTTATATCTACCAGAAGCTTATATATTTCGAAGCACAGTAAGGGGAAATTGCGGACTATGTTTTCGTTGCTTAAGTTTGGTTATTGGTTTTGTAGTTTACTGAGGTGTATATTTAGGGACTATGTTTCAGTTCGGGTTGGCAAGGCATCCAGACTAAAGACTTGTTTGGAGATCAGACTTCAAATACGTACTTTAACCAAATTGGTGCTAGTATCACAGAAGATGGTTGAGAAAAGCTGAAACACCAAACATACCATACACCTTTTCTTTTGTTCCTTTCAATCCCTTACAAGAAAGGCACAGTAACTATGTCCCAGCTTAAGCCGTATCCATCCAGTGATCCCTACTCGCCCACAATAGCGTTATAGTAGTGATACTGCAGGTTCTATTGCGACTTCTTGGAGCAACCCGTAAGCTCGGTATCACTACATACTTTCACAGATATTTGCCACTCATTATACTATCACTAATGTGAATCAAAACCCGAAATGTACAGTAAAAGGTAAAAGAGTAATTCAACAAGAACCACGTCTTCACATCACAAATTCCCATCAATAAGACCTACCATAAACCTAATTACATTCCTCCAAGCCGGTGAAATTGATCCATTCACCAAAAATTAAATTCAATAAATCTTTCTAAACGTTGAAAGATGATGTACGAATAATTTCCGGCATCTCAGAAAACGATGTCATTAAATTCTATTGCATATTAGGCTATGGGTGCTGCGAAAAATGGAGCTTTTCTAAATGATAATTACGATAAGTGTCAACGAAGAAGTTAAATAGGGCGACGCAGATATAGAAAATGTGTAATAGCGTACTGAGATCGATAAAATAAATATAACATGATAACAGCTTACGAACTAGGAATCTTTGTCTCGAAAGTGACAAAGGTTGAGGTACATACGAGAAGGATAAAGTATTAGAAGACAGATAGGAGGTTAGAATACAGATTTTAAGGTAGGTAATTTTCATTTAGGGTGTGGTGTCCAAATCTCGCAAACGTGCCGCATTCTTGGCACGTTTCTCTGTCATTCTGTTACAGCAACCGCGTGTACGTACGCAGCTCGCGCGCGGTGCGCGAGCCCTTGCAGCAACCCTTACAGATGGACGTTAAAAAAAAATGTTTTGTTGACGCATGAACAATCGGATTGATTCGATGCATCAAGATTCGAGAATTTACATTGAGTGTTTTTAACACGTTGATTGTCCAGCTAAAATCCAGTAAGCTCATGTGACGATTACTAATTTTTTTTTACCTAAATTGGACGTCCTTTTGATATTTTTTCGTAACTGAGACGTCTCATATAAATGTCTTTGAGTTAGTATAGCTGCATGCATCACATGTGATGCAAGGACGTGGGATTACGGTTTAACTTGTATCATAATAATATAATATTTGCCGTGCGGTGTCCGGCAGAGTAGAATAGCACCAACCCCTTACACTCATGGGTGTCGTACAAGGCGGCTAATGTTTTCGAGGCAAAAGATCAAGAGTCTCCGTAGTCTGGAAAATGGGCAGCAGCATTTTCCATTGTTATATTTAAACACTGCGATCTCCAACCCGCTTGCCAAGCGTGGAGATTATGGCAATAACCTCCCCTTTCGTGGGAGAGGCCCTAAGTCCTGCAGTGGACTGTTACGGGCTGTGATGATGATAATAATATATGCAGCAGGGACAGTCAAGGTGTATAAGTATCGATATATATCATCCACTCCTAGCAATGGCGCATTCGCAAGATACACACCCTTTCATACACACCGTCTAGTAAAATCATACTTTTAAAAAGTGATATGCTAGGTCGAGCTTTAAATTACCTGTTAGCGCAAGGATTGCCAAGGATACATAAACAAACACAAACATATCTACAGATATAAAGTTAATATAATTTCATTTCCGGCCGGCCAGAACTCGCAGCCGGAAGTATGCATGGCAGACGCGCAAGATAATCACTGCGTTATTCGACAAACACCTAATTTCTGGAAATAAAATTTAAATTCACAATTTGCTTTTTGCCTGATCCGCGTTCGAACCTGACCGGCGAGTTAATCACTGTGACCCGCTTCGTTATAGCTAATAATATCGGTTCAAAATATTAGAACACGGTTTATTTAGAACGATGCGTGTTCTAATATTTTGAACTGTTATTTGAAATGGGCCCTAATGAAACCGAGGTTGGTTGCAATTAAAAAAAAGTATCTTACACTTACACATATTTAAACATTGATTTTTTATTATATTAGACGGGACTTGGACGCGACGTACCTTTATGATTTGTTTTCCCGACGTTTCGGTAGGGTTACACCCACCGTGAAAACAAATCATAAAGGTACGTCGCGTCCAAGTCCCGTCTAATATAATAATATGTGTAAAGAACGCGAGTTTAGTTTGAAACAAATACATTGATTTTTTATTTAATCTTTAGGTTTTCGACATCTATTTCAGCGTTTTTTGTTGTAAGTTATAAATCCTCTACTTCTCTATCCTCATGTGGAGTAGGCTAAGGTCCAGCAAAAGACTCTTACGGGCTGATGATGCGAGATATGATGCGGTTTAAATCTCAGCCATATCCAGTATAAACTTTTATTATCAATCTGTGTAATGAACAACAACCAGAATTCATTGGGAATCATAATTCTAGAGCAGACCATTGGGCAAAGATTCTGGTCACGTATTCCAGACAGAATGGTTCCCCTTTTCATTGAAAATGGAAAATGCTGTTTCGGTATTAGCACCATTTTAATATTGTAATATTTTATATTCTTGTGTTTTAACTTAGTTGGAATAGAACGGTACTGACATGATTGATTAGCCTTTCTGAAGTGGAAATCATGATTATGTACATGAAATAAATGGAGAGAGCTATGCTAAGAGTTTCTCAACGTGATTGGATCAGATGAAGTTGAGATAAATAAATAAATAAATAATTATTTGACAATTCACACAACGTCATCAAGCCCCAAAGTAAGCAGTGTTATGGGTGCCAGAAAACTGATAAACTACTTATATATATATTTTTAAATACATACTTATTATACATACAACACCCAGACCCGTAACAAAAATTAAAATTCATCATTTCAATTTCCGCCCAGCCGGGAATCGAATCCGGGACCTCTGCGTGGCAAACCGGACATGTTAACCAAGTGAACCACTAAGGTCGTCAAGGCAAATGGGGATGTCCGAAGAAGAACGAAAGTTAACGACAGGCCACGATGTCCGATGTGGTGGAAAGGTTCCTATTTTTGAACCGCTCGCGTCGAGGCGAACGGTTTTCAGCTTTAATTTTTGGCATGAAAAATTCAATATTTTGATGCGTGCTGATTATCCCTAATTTTGAACCGTTTGCTTTCGTTATTGCTAATGTAAATTTTAAAAATACCTAAAGATTTTTTACGCTGAAAATCAAAATTGAAAACCGTTCGATTGGAGGTGAGTAGTTCAAAAATAGAACCTCTGGAGTGGTGAACACATACCGGTAATCGCAACGTGGGACGTAGGTACCTCCCGCGAGATGATTGGAGATATTTGAAGATCTTAGGGCGCCAATGGATGCAATAGGAAGTCAATCGGTGTGGAAGGCATGGGGGAGGTATATGTTCTGTAGTGGACGACTTGCGGCTGAAATGATGATGAGGATGATGAAAAAATAGATAGTGAAGTAATTCTTTTTTTCTTAGAAGTAATCCGAGAGACAAATCCTATTGTTTTTGCACTCTGCAATACTTTTCTAAGTGATCAATAACTGAAAAATTATGAACAAATTTTTCGTGATAATTCTATCTTAATTTTTTTTAAATATATGTATAATTATTTATTCTCCTATCAAACGTCAAAAAACTACGGGGATATAAAAGCGATCGGTTAACGAGTACAGTTAGCCACCAAATGAACGGACTATTTCAGCACACATTATTTGTATACAAAAGAGCACCGGCAAAAATGTATGAATCCCAGTCTACTCGTATATGACCAATGCGATTAGCCATTATCGTTAGAAAGGTTTCCTTATTCTTCACTTTTATTAAGACGAGCCTCGTGGAAAGGAAAAGATATGGCCTAATAAAATTAAACTTTAAATACACGTTTTATCAGATATAACAATAGATATTAAACGTCGTTTAACATTGTTGCTCATGTAGGTTAAATTGTCAGGTTTAATATTTAATATGAAATGAAATGAAATGAATATATTGAAATGAAATAAAATGAAATGAAAATATTTATTTGCTTTGCATAAAAATTTACAATTTAAATAAAATCGACTAGTGTCGACCATAAGAAACCTAAAATAAAATCTAATTATACAAAACAAAATGGTCCATGGCTCAGCTATGGCTGCCAGTGAGACCGACAGCCGCTGTTATTCTGCCATGGCCAAGTATTATCCTAGCCCAACCACACACTGCTTAGGCTAGGACAACAATAAAAATAACACATTACACGCTTTTCTGCCAAACAACATTTTGTATACTTTGTATACATATGTATATATATTAAATATGATGTACTTATATATATTTAACAATTTTATCATAACAACATGTGCTAATAACAAACCCAACCAAAGCTAATACCAGAAACAACATTGCCATCACTACAAATATCAAAGGTTGCCGGCATCCCTCGACTGCTTCAAGAGCAGCCACGAGTAACATTTTTTGCGAAACGTAGCGGTTGTCATCGATATTTTTATTTTATGTCTATATTTTATGTATTTTACATTACTTCTACATTCGAGACATTTAATAATGGATAATAACTTCTTTAAATTTTTCTTACAATAGGTAGATACTTATAACTACACACGTTCGTAACGTTGCCGCTAGATGTCGCTACACGTCATTTAGAACGCGCTATCGACTGTGCCCCGCCGAATAGTGACGTTCGCCGCTCGAACCGCAGCAAAGCATACTTACCTGGCATAGGGGACACCGTGATCAAGAAGGCGGTTCCCCCAGGGCGAGACTTCACATTGCACTGCGTTGAGGTTGACCCTTGCGATTATCCCTAATGTGGATAACTCGGATGCGTAATTTTTGATAGTGGGGACTGCGTACGCGCCGTCCCCCCCTAAATCACTCTCTTTCCCTTCACTAGGCTCGACTCTTGTAGTAAAGCTTAGATTATAAATCCGTACTACGAAGTGAGATACATCATACCTTGTAAGTAGAGGTGTTCGTTATATTAGATAACGAATATATTATAACGGTATAATACATAATATTTTCTGCTACTAATATATTGCTATTTCACACAACACGACTACGCCATCTATGTAGTTTCGCACTACCACCACCTGCACTTGAGGTCAGAGGTTAGCGTCACAATTTGTCTGTTATACCGACAGGTGCAGCGCGTAAATACAACAGTGACGAACGCACGTGTATGGATCACTATGGATAAACTGTATTCTATTGCATTCGCAATAGGGCATAATATTAATAAAATTACATTTTGATTTTAAAATTTGAATATTATGTTATTTTTTTCATTATATCTGTTCATTCTGTAATAATTATAACTTATAATTTATTCAGTCGCTTCAGTGGCCCTAGCACAAGTGTGTCCGCGACAAAGCTCGCGCCGCGAGAGAGCGTTTGTCTCTTTCTCTCAATACTAAGACGAAAGAGATAGCAATACCTATGTCGCGCTTTTTCTCGCTTATCGCGCGCGAGAGCAGCTTGTGCTAGGCCTACAGGTGTGCTAAAGAGTAAAGTTCTTTCTGCGATTTATTAACCCTTGAATTGGCAGTCATTAATCGCGACATTTTTCCGATTTTTTTTTAATAAGGAGTCTTATTAGGGTTCAATTAATAAAAAAAAATGAAATTAAAAATATATAAATGTATTTTCGTAACTTTTTCAGGTGTCACATATAAGTGACATCGCCAATTGTTCTAGTTCAAAGTTTGTACCCATTGAACATGTCACATAAAACGTACATTGCCAGTTCAGTATTTAAATCAATAAAATAAAAAATAATGTAACAATATTAGAAATAACAATTTAGATCGAACTCTATAACCTTATAACTAGTACTGAGATCAAATTGCAATTTAGGATCCATTGGACATACATACCCTTAACTATGAAATTAAAAGTTCAAATTAGCAACAAAACTAAGTTATGCATAGTAAAAAATAATAACAAAACTAAACTAACCAGTTTTGGTTTAAAAAAATTATTCTCTGAAATTAAAATTAAAAAAAAAACTAAATAAATTTACTTATTTTTGTGAATATTTAACACTTTGTGTTGTCACTTCATGATGGAACTCCATTATTATGAATTAAATCACTTTTTGTACACTAGTTCCACTTTATTATATAATTTTTATTAAATTGCAACCGGTTTCGAATTACTCATCTTCAGGCAATTACTTTATATTTTGATTACAAGCTATATGTAGGTACCGACAAATAATAATTTAAAGTTGATGTGGGTACCGACAGTATACAATAATGTTAGGATGTCACAGTGCAGAGAAATGTACAGTATGTCAACATAATACAAATTACAAGTAGTCAAAATTTTTTAAGGTATGTAAGGTAAGGTATTTAAGGACCTTGCAGTTGCCACAATTGGGGATCAACGGTCTCAACAAGCTTGTTCACTACATCTACACAAAATCAACACCTACAAACAAGAAAAATCTAAAGAAGAGAAAGTTATAAGTAATATAAGAAGGAAGATCGTGGAAAACAACCTAATAGTTACAAAAGCTGATAAGGGTAATACGGTAATCATTGCCAAAGTGGATGAATATAAGGAAAAAGTTCAAAATTTCTTAGAATCGGGACAATTTCAGGTGCTGAAAAAGGACCCGACTGAAAGATATAACAGCGAAGTCCGAAACCTGGTAACTTCCACCGAAAGCATTCTCAATGCATTCAGAGCACCATACTTGACAGAGATGAACCCCAGGCCTCCTCGTTTACATGGATATTATAAACTGCATAAAGAAAACCAACCAATTCGACCAGTAGTTTCATACACAGGCGCTCCAGCATATAAACTAGCAAAAACAGTAAATAAACTATACAAAAGCTTGACATCGTATAAACCTACACACACAATTAAAAATAGTGTAGATTTAATAGAAAAAATAAGCCATATTAAAGTTTCACAACAGGCGAAATTAGTGTCCTTCGATGTAAAGAATTTGTTCACAAGTGTACCAGTCAAAGAATGCCTTCAAATAATAAATGAAAACCTATGCCAATCCAAACTTGAAGCACAAAAAATAATAGACTTAGAGGCAGCCATCAAAATTTGTCTAGATCAAAATTATTTTATATGGAACAAACAAACATACAAGCAAATGGAAGGTTTAGCAATGGGTAGCCCTTTGTCTCCTCTATGCGCTGACATTTACATGGACAATTTTGAAAAAGAAATTTTAAATTCGAGATTCCGTGAACACATACAATATTGGTACAGATATGTCGATGATATATTGTGTCTGTGGACTGGAAATGATAACGACCTAAACAGTGTATTAGATTTTATGAATTCCTTGAACCCTAATATTCAACTGACGATGGAAATTGGTGGAAAAACCATTAATTTTCTTGACATTACAATAGACATCACGAACGATCAACATGAATATAAAATATATCGTAAGGAGACATATAGCGATAATATTATACACGCCACATCCCGGCATCCAGACAGTCATAAACATGCGGCTTTCCACGCGTTTATCCATAGATTATTAAGTGTACCAATGAGTCGAGAAAACTTTACTAAGGAGTTGAAAACTATAGAACGGATAGCAATAAACAATGGCTACTCCAAAAAACTAATAAACAATATTCTCATACGCAAGCAAAGAGTAATAACTAGGAAAATGTTGGCACCCGCGGCTTTAGAAATTAACAAACCTACAAAAAGATGGGCAACAATTCCCTATGTTGGACCTATCACACACAAATTGAGGAAAATTTGCAATAGCGATCAGCAAAACACTGCATTTTATAGCATAAAATCGCTGGGGTCCTTGATTTGCAACAATAAGGATAAAATACCCATTGAAAATCAAAGTGGAATTTATAGTCTGACATGTGACACGTGTGCTAAAATATACATAGGTCAAACAGGAAGGAAGTTTAAAACAAGAATCAAAGAACATATAGCTAGCTGGAGAAAAAATACACAAACCTCGACCTTTGCGGAACACCTTAATAAAGAAAACCATATTTTTAACCCAGATAATGGCATAAAATACCTTCATATAGCTGGGAAAGGACGTAGACTAGATGGACTAGAAGCTATAGAAGTGAACAGAATGAAGAAAGATAATATAATTAATGACCAAATTTCCTTATCGACATCACCTATTTTAAATTATTTTAAATGACATACCTTCGATATAATTTATATTTTTTGCCATTTACTTAAATGTATAACAATTGACATACCTTAAAAAATTTTGACTACTTGTAATTTGTATTATGTTGACATACTGTACATTTCTCTGCACTGTGACATCCTAACATTATTGTATACTGTCGGTACCCACATCAACTTTAAATTATTATTTGTCGGTACCTACATATAGCTTGTAATCAAAATATAAAGTAATTGCCTGAAGATGAGTAATTCGAAACCGGTTGCAATTTAATAAAAATTATATAATAAAGTGGAACTAGTGTACAAAAAGTGATTTAATTCATTATTTTTGTGAAATAAAAGAAAACAATTTTTTTTCGGTGTGAAGCGAAGTCTCTGTTTGGAACAGATAACAGTAGTTTTTCCATTCTTACACAATCGGCAACGACCCTGCGAAGTGTAAATAGCAAAATGATCATAGCAATCAAGACGTGCTTCGTCCACAGGACAAGGAAGGAAAGGCTTCGTGATTTTATCAGATCCAGGATCCAAAGCCTCTCTTGGAATTTGTGATTTGGTATCGGTTTTGATAAGTGCAAGAGCAGTCTGTATGCGAATTTTTTTAGGGGCAGTTTATTCTCGTTAGGAAGTTGTTTGCAATCTCTACGATGTAATAACAAGCTGTTATTTAGTGCAATATCTAGCATTTGGGCAAATATTGACATATACCAGCGCCTAGTCTTCATACGTATTCTATATAGCGCAGTCAACATATCAGCAATGTCCACTCCACCCATGTGGGTATTGTATACTTTCATTACATTTGGACATGCCACTGAAACTCTCTTTTTCTCTTTTTTATCATATCTTTCTATTGTAGTGACTGGATCTTGGGCACAGAAGGAGCTTGCAATGTAAATGCATTGATTATCTACCCTATTCGTAACTGCCAATCTTTAGGCATTATAGCACACAACTTCGTGAGTTACCCAACCTTTCTTCTTTATATTTTTATCACTGCTTAGCTGACAATTCCGCAGTCTGTCTTTTCTAATCGTACCTAAGGATAATATCCCCCGCTCGTGACGTAAGTAATAAAGCAATTCCAAAGACGTAAACCAGTTATCAAAGTAAACTGTACACAGAGCTTGATTAGATATAGTGTTACATAATCTAACAACAGTCTTACCACCAACGCCAAGATAATCTTTCTCCCAGTTGGTAAATTTAACGTTATGAAATCATTCAATCATTATGAATCAATCTTCAGAATCTGAAGGAGGCACCAAAGCGATAATTTTCCTTGATCTCCAAAATTGCTTCGACATGTTGCTGAAATCAGTAAAGGCAATGTCCGTTAGAAGTGACAAACAAACTTATTCTCCTTCTACGGCAACTATGGGCACTGTCCGCTACATATGACACAGTTAAGAAACACTACTTACCTAATGGACCATGTCCGTTTTAAATGACATTCACATTTATTCGAATTTTATGAAAAAGTTACTAATATTTTAGATATAAAAACAACACTTAATTATCACTCAATTGTTATTTTAACTAAATTTAGCATAGTAATAGTATAGGATATATAAATACTTACTTAGGAACAATATTTTTGTCGAGCGTAATTATGGGCCGACCGTTGCAATATTCAAACTAACGATAAAGACGAAATATGTCAAGCGAGCGACCGAAGTAAGTGCGTGAGTGTGAAAAGGATAGCCTGCTAAACGCGTCTCGCCACGTGTGAAGCTCAGCCGTCAGTTCAAATTGTACGTGTGTGCATTTATATTAAACGTCACATACAACGGACAGAAACAGTTTAAGGGTTAAGTAGTATATGGTTGTTATACATTAACTATGGCCTCGAATTGGACACATTTGGCAGTATTTTAGCGTTGTCGACGAAAATGCTAAAAAAGCAGAATGCAACTATTGCAAAAAACATTTTTAGTATAAATCAACAGTTTTAAATTTGAGACATCACCTCAAACAAAAACACATCTACTGAAATAATACATAACTGAAAAATGATTATCGTTATACGGTGGATATATTATATTAGGGTGTTATTTATAACGTTAAAAATAACATAATATTTTATAATAGCATAACGTTCTGTTATGGTATATAATTATAACGGATCCGCGCACCTTTACTTGTAAGGGGTATTAAATAAAAAGGTGTTTATTTAGCTCAGACATATAACACTAAAAAAATAACATAAAATTAAATTAAATTAAACAAAGAAAAAATAGTAAGAAAAAAATATATATATAAACACTAAACGCTAAAAAGGCCAAAGCTCAGTTCCGCAGATACGCAAAGGTGCCTACGGGCCTGCTATTCTGCCTTGGCCTACAAAATTACACGGAATAAAATTTATTATAGACACAGACACTATAAATAAATAAATTTAATATATTTCAGTATCATTGTTACTCTATTCATCTCAGCCGAATGATGCTTGCACATTGGTGGATAATAGGGCTCCCCGCAGGCCTTCCATACCAATCGGTTTTACCTCTTCCAGCTATCAATTTCCAACGACATTTACAACCGTTGTAAATGTGTTATACAACGTCGTCCGTCCGTCTTCTCGGCCCGGCTGTCCTACGCTGCGCCCGTACATAGTCGCCACACGAGAACCTTTCCATCCTATCGGTTTTCAGTGCACCAGTTACCTTAAATCATAAGTTTCATTCGATCATTCGTCTATTTTCACATGAAGCCACTACTGTCTAACTTGGCAAGGTTAACGAAAAAAACATTCCATCTGGGAATAATAGCCCGTAATATTTTTTTTATAGGCGTTATTACATCATTGTAGAGTATAAGAAAACGTTGAAAAGTATTTCTTATAAGTATTCTAGAACTTTTACTAAGATGCGAAGGCTCAAATCGCTTTAGAGAAAATGGTTATGGTCACATAAAATTAAACTTTATATTTAATCAACGTTTTTAATATTGTTTTTATAGAATTTTATCATGAAAATAAAAATGAATAAAGTTTTTATTGAATTAGGATTACGTTAATTAATCTTTTCAAAAGTCAAAAATCTAACGGAAAACAAAGGGAAAGTTAAGCGAGCTCATCCAGGTAGGTCATCACTTCATATAACAATAGATTTAAAACGTTGTTTAACTTTGTTGCTCATGTAGAATACCTATAACCACATACGTTTGTAACGTTGCCGCTAGATGTCGCTGCACGTCATTTAAAACGCGCTATCGACTGTGCCCCGCTGAATAGTGACGTTCGCCGCTCGAACCACAGCCAAGCATACTTACCTGGCATAGGGGACACCGTGATCAAGAAGGCGGTTCCCCCAGGGCGAGGCCTCACATTGCACTGCGTTGAGGTTGACCCTTGCGATTATCCCTAATGTGGATAACTCGGATGCGTAATTTTTGATAGTGGGGACTGCGTACGCGCCGTCCCCCCCTTAATCACACTAATTACCTTCACTCGGCTCAACTCTTTTAGTTAGGCTTAGTTTTAAACTACGGATTTATAATCTAATAGATTATATATAAATCCGTAGTTCGGATAATCTAATTGATTATAAATCCGTAGTTCCGTACTACGAATTGAGTTACATCATACCTTGTAAAGGGTATTGTTACTCTATTCATCTCAGCCGCATGCATGATGCTTGCACATAGGTGGATAATAGGGCTCCCCGCAAGCCTCCCATACCAATCGGCTTTATCTCTTCCAGCTATCGATTTCCTTCTACATTTACAACCGTTGTAAATGTGTTATACAACGTCGTCCGTCCGTCTTCTCGGCCCGGCCGTCTTAAGCTGTGCCTGTACATGGTCGCCACACGCGAATCATTCCACCCTATCGGTTTTCAGTGCACAGTTACCTTAATCATAAGTTTTGTTCAATCATTCGTCTATTTTCAGCATCTAGCTACATAATTATTTCACAAGAAGCCACTAAGTACTGTCTAACTTGGCAAGTCTATCGAAAAAAATATTTCATCTGGGAACGTGAAATTAAATTGTTATAGGCGTTATTACATCATTGTAGAGTATAAGAAAACGATGGAAATATTTTCTTATAAGTATTCTAGAACTTTTACTAAGATGCGAAGGCTTGAATCGCTTTAGAGAAAAAGGTTATGGTCACATAAAATTAAACTTTATATTTAATAAACGTCTTTATTATTGTTTTTATAGAATTTTATCACTTCATATAACAATAAATTTTGAACGTCGTTTAACTTTGTTGCTCATGTAGGATACCTATAACTATATAAGTTTGTAACGTTCCCGCTAGATGTCGCTGCACGTTATTTAAAACGCGCTATCGACTGTGCCCCGCCGAATAGTGACGTTCGCCGCTCGAACCGCAGCAAAGCATACTTACCTGGCATAGGGGACACCGTGATCAAGAAGGCGGTTCCCCCAGGGCGAGACTTCACATTGCACTGCGTTGAGGTTGACCCTTGCGATTATCCCTAATGTGGATAACTCGGATGCGTAATTTTTGATAGTGGGGACTGCGTACGCGCCGTCCCCCCCTTAATCACTCTCTTTCCCTCTTCACTAGGCTCAACTCTTTCTTGTAGTAAGGCTTAGATTATAAATCCGTATACATCATACTTTGTAAGGGGTATTAAATAAATAAAAAGGTATTTATTTAGCTTAGACATATAACACTAAAAGAATAACATAAAATAAATTAAATTAAACAAAGAAAAATAAGTAAGAAAAAAATATATATAAACACTAAACGCTAAAAAGGCCAAAGCTCAGTTCCGCAGATTCGCAAAGGTGCCTACGGGCCTGCTATTCTGCCTTGGCCTACAAAATAACACGGAATGAAATTAATTATAGACACAGACACTATAAATAAATAAATTTAAAAAATTTCACTATCATTGTTACTCTATTCATCTCAGCCGAATGATGCTTGCACATTAGTAGATAATAGGGCTCCCCGCAGGCCTTCCATACCAATCGGCTTTACCTCTTCCAGCTATCGATTTCCTACGACATTTACAACCGTTGTAAATGTGTTATACAAAGTCGTCCGTCCGTCTTCTCGGCCCGGCCGTCCTAAGCTGCGCCCGTACATGGTCGCCACACGCGAATCTTTCCACCCTATCGGTTTTCAGTGCACAGTTACCTTAATCATAAGTTTTGTTCGATCATTCGTCTATTTTCAGCATCTAGCTACATAATTATTTCACATGAAGCCACTAAGTACTGTCTAACTTGGCAAGTCTATCGAAAAAAAATATTTCATCTGGGAACAATGGCCCGTGGAATTAAATTGTTATAGGCGTTATTACATCATTGTAGAGTATAAGAGAACGTTCTTATAAGTATTCTAGAACTTTTACTAAGATGCGAAGGCTTGAATCGCTTTAGAGAAAAAGGTTATGGTCACATAAAATTAAACTTTATATTTAATAAACGTCTTTATTATTGTTTTTATAGAATTTTATCACTTCATATAACAATAGATTTTGAACGTCGTTTAACTTTGTTGCTCATGTAGGATACCTATAACTATATAAGTTTGTAACGTTGCCGCAAGATGTCGCTGCACGTCATTTAGAACGCGCTATCGACTGTGCCCCGCCGAATAGTGACGTTCGCCGCTCGAACCGCAGCAAAGCATACTTACCTGGCATAGGGGACACCGTGATCAAGAAGGCGGTTCCCCCAGGGCGAGACTTCACATTGCACTGCGTTGAGGTTGACCCTTGCGATTATCCCTAATGTGGATAACTCGGATGCGTAATTTTTGATAGTGGGGACTGCGTACGCGCCGTCCCCCCCTAAATCACTCTCTTTCCCTTCACTAGGCTCGACTCTTGTAGTAAAGCTTAGATTATAAATCCGTACTACGAAGTGAGATACATCATACCTTGTAAGTAGAGGTGTTCGTTATATTAGATAACGAATATATTATAACGGTATAATTCATAGTATTTTCTGCTACTAATATATTGCTATTTCACACAACACGACTACGCCATCTAGTTTCGCACTACCACCACCTGCACTTGAGGTCAGAGGTTAGCGTCACAATTTGTCTGTTATACCGACAGGTGCAGCGCGTAAATACAACAGTGACGAACGCACGTGTATGGATCACTATGGATAAACTGTATTCTATTGCATTCGCAATAGGGCATAATATTAATAAAATTACATTTTGATTTTAATATTTGAATATTATGTTATTTTTTTCGTTATATCTGTTCATTCTGTAATAATTATAACTTATAATTTATTCAGTCGCTTCAGTGGCCCTAGCACAAGTGTGTCCGCGACAAAGCTCGCGCCGCGAGAGAGCGTTTGTCTCTTTCTCTCAATACTAAGACGAAAGAGATAGCAATACCTATGTCGCGCTTTTTCTCGCTTATCGCGCGCGAGAGCAGCTTGTGCTAGGCCTACAGGTGTGCTAAAGAGTAAAGTTCTTTCTGCGATTTATTAAGTAGTATATGGTTGTTATACATTAATTATGGCCTCGAATTGGACACATTTGGCAGTATTTTAGCGTTGTCGACGAAAATGCTAAAAAAGCAGAATGCAACTATTGCAAAAAACATTTTTAGTATAAATCAACAGTTTTAAATTTGAGACATCACCTCAAACAAAAACACATCTACTGAAATAATACATAACTGAAAAATGATTATCGTTATACGGTGGATACATTGCACTGCGTTGAGGTTGACCCCTGCGATTATCCCTAATGTGGATAACTCGGATGCGTAATTTTTGATAGTGGGGACTGCGTACGCGCCGTCCCCCTCCTTAATCACTGACATACCTGCCTGCACTCGGCTGAACTCCTTTAGTTAGGCCGGTTCGCTCCGTAACTAGGAAATTTGGAATCCGTAGTTCCGTACTCCGAATTGAGTATAAAATTGAAAGCATTTTCGCGACTAAATCTCTACAATAATTTGAAACATAGAAGAATGAAAAAAGACAGTAAAAAACTTATTGAGTAGGTTAGGTGAAAAATACAGAAGACGCACCCAACTCACCTGTTTAGACTTGGGCCGTCTTCGGTTTGTGCGCGCATCCATCCACATAGTTAGGAATTATGGTCCACACAATGACCTCATTTTATACCTACTGGTGGTAGGTAGGTTGATGTACTCGTACTACCCTCTGTACCCACGCAGGTATCAACTAGGTACATAAAAAGCACTACAAAAAATACATAAACTACAGTGCCGTTGCATTTGCTTGTGTTGTGGTGATATGTAGCGTGAAAGGGACCTCACTCAAACCGGCTAAAACCGTGGTAGTAATATTGGTACTCCATACATCTTAGCCGCAGGCCTTCCATACCAATTAACTTTTAAGTTTTATTCCACTTGCTTCCGTCGGTTCCCTACGATATTTGCAAGCAACGTCGTCCAACCATCTTCTCGGGCTGTCCTCCCGTACATGGTCCTTACAAGTAAGGCAAGCCTTTCCACCCCATCGATTTTCAGTGCACCAGTTTCCTTAACCATAAAATTCGATAATTCATCTGTTTTCAGCACCTAACTACAGTATCTCACAAGAGGCCACAACTGTCTAATTTGGCACGCCATTCTCATAATTCTAACATTCAACCGCCGAAAAAATATTCCATCTGGGAACAATAGCCCGTGAAATTAAATTGTTATAGGCGTTATTACATCTTTTTATTGCTTATTTTTTGGGATTACCGTCTTATAATATCTGGGTACATAATAGAAATGAGACGTTAAGCATTTGATGCTTATGATATGCTTCAGATTTGAGAGTTTTCGCTTTTTCGACATAGCTTTTTTATCAAACCAGCCAGGGGGACGAGTCTTTAACTTTCGACATTTCCTCTAGCCACAATTATCTATTGAAATATCACTGAATCTCTATTGCAAGCAAAAAACTTATACTAAACGATTTTTGCTATTCCTTTACTGTCGAAAATCGTGTTAAATTACATTTTTAATAGAGATTTTAGCTAGAAAAAATAACAAATTTGTGATGTCACAGCGCGAAAATTAGGCCCCAGAATTTGAAAACCATCTCACCTGGTGGTAAGTGACGAAGTAGCCAAAGACGGAGAATACCTATCTAAGAACCGCCTATTTACTCTTGCCTTGAAATATGTGGGAATACACTCGCAGACAACGTGTTCACTCTCCAAAACAAGATTTAGCCATAATCCCCATACATGGAAGCTGGTTTAGAAATCTCACGGCTGGAAAATCACAAAAGAATACATTGTGTTTCTCTTGTCAACGGATGTCTACATGTCACAAAAAATATTCAGAACAACACACAGTAGCGTTAGCTACTATGCGTTGTTACTGTGTTTTTTTATCCTAGACTATTTTAGACAGGCATCGTCTGCTAAGTAACTCACTGCGTTCATTATGGTTCTAAAATTTACTGACGGATTTATATAGTGCCGATCGCCACTCAAGTATTGCCAGTTTGGAACTCTGTGCGTTCGTGCGCACTGTAACGTTGCTGAGATTTCACAGTAACGTTTCTGTACATATATGGGTGTTAAGAGGCATGCCAGCTAGCTCCGTAGACGAGAAAAAAATGGGCAGGAGCGTTTTCTGTTGAGTATTATTATTACTGCGATTTTGAACCCGCCTAAACGGTTTCGGGAGCCAATTGGCACCCCGTGACTACCACTGGCACCCCACTACTACCACTGGCACCCCGTGACTACCACTGGCACCCCATGACTATCACTGGCACCCCGTGACTACCACTGGTACCCCGTGACTACCACTGGCACCCCGTTACTACCACTGGCACCTCGTGACTACCACTGGCACCCCATGACTACCACTGGCACCCCGTGACTACCACTGGCACCCCGTGACTACCACTGGCACCCCGTGACTACCACTGGCACCCCGTGACTACCACTGGCACCCCGTGACTACCACTGGCACCCCGTGACTACCACTGGCTCCCCGTGACTACCACTGGCACCCCGTAACTACCACTGGCACCCGTGATCAGTAATATTAGACTGTGAGGGCGCTGTAGGTTACTACGTCATCGTGTACAAGAAAAATTCCACTTTGTAGCGATAGTAGAGGTTTAGGAGACCCACAAAACGATGCACCCGATGTGCACGTGCCAAAAAAAAATTGTTTTGTGGCCAAAGCTTGTATTTTTTTAGTGATAGTAGTTACATATTCTTTTGTCTGGTTTCTAGAAGTGAAAAAAACCGGTCTGCCTCACATCCTCTTGGCAGTTTCGCTAAATAGAAAAGTGTCTTTAATGTGTTGGAAAAGCGAACCTAATCGAACAAAAACAATTTTTTGTTTTTCTGTTTATGCACGTGCACACCAACGTTCTGCGGGTCTCCTATAGATATCGCTTTAAGGGAATTTTTCTTGTACACGATGACGTTGGATAACCCTACGATGCCATCAAAGAAATATACTGTAAAGAACCCAGCATCCAATGTTGACATTCCGCAGCTAACAAGCTGGATAAAATTAAAATTAATAATGTCGCCGCTCTAATTCCAAGTTCCAAAAACTCCATGTCCCTATTCTGGAAACAGTCGGCGACGTCAAAACAACGCTGTTAACATCTAGTCCTAGTGACGTCGGTTCGTGAAACTGCTCTGTCCCGAGGACGAGTCGTGACAGCTGCGCATGCGATGGTGACGGAAATACATCAGAAGGATAGGGGTGGGATACGGTCGATGTGTTTGTCGATGAAGTGCGGTGGTGCTTCTAGATTTAGGTACCGATCTTGTTGTGACAGTTATTGTGAAATCGAATTTTTTTTTTCATTTTATTGGTTAAGAATTTTATCAAATTGGCTAATACTCCAACTTACTTTAGATACTGTTATTATGACCAAGATTGGAATTGGTACTGGAGATTATTATAAGGTTAGGTACCTTATAATAACCGATTTATACTAAGATTTTGGCCGTATGCTAACCGCAGATTGGTATAACCAATTCCTTTTCACTCGTGGGTATACAAAGTGATCAAAGTGTTTTTGGGGCAAAAGATCTAGTCTCCGTAGGCTGAAAAATGGGCAGCAGCGTTTTTCCTTTTTTTATATTTGCAACACTGCTATCTCAAACCCGCCTACCAAACCTTACTACCTGAACATAAGTATTATGATTAATACTGATTATGGCAATAATCGCCCCTCTCTTGGGAGAGGCCTTTAGTTCTGCAGTAGACTGTTATGTGCTGTGATGATGATGATGAGGTCTTTTTACAAGATTACTTATAGGTACATAAACTTTTTGAGAAAATTCGTCTGATTATTTTACTGTACTCCTGCTCCTACTCAATTTCATTTATAAATCGTGCTAATCGACGTAAAACTTTTGGAAAATCTCAAAACTGTACTAAGAAGTAAATAGTTTTTAAATGAATACCCAACTTCAAGTAAATTAAACATATCGCTTACTTATAAAAGTGCTTTGGCTCGTACAGTTATTTTATTACTTCAAGAACTCTGAAATAAATTAAATATTTTCATCCTCCATCCTCCACAATTCTCTAGAACTATCCCGATGCGATATTTCTATACCAACTTATCAAGTTCTGTAATTTATCGATAAAATAGTGTTAAGCTCCATCTCCGATCCCACCATAAACTAAAAGATTATAACATCCCCATAATAATAACTCAATTAAATCTTTAACATTTATATGTCTAAGTCATTAAATCACAACGTGGTGACAGTAAATTATGACATGATTGCGTGTTTGCAATAATACGACTGCGGTTTTGCAATGTCCGCGCGTTTTTCACTAATAAATCTTTAATTCTTAATTTTGAAACTAAATATTTTGAAATGACATTTAGAATTGTTTTCTTTCTAGGTTTAAAAACAGCAATGGACTCCGATGATGACGATGATATTTCAAGCTTTCTTGCGGATGAATATAATGTCATAGAAGGATGACAAATAATTGCCAAGCTTAAGTTGCAGTGGGTTGGGCACATAGTTCGCGAAATAGATGGCCGATGGGGCAGGAAAGTTCTCAAGTGGCGATCACATACCAGAAGAAGCAGCGAGAGTAGGCTTCCCACAAGGTGGACCGATGATCTAGTAAATATCGCAGGTACCAGCTGAATGCGGAAGGCACGGGACCGGCCTTTATAGAGATCTCTGGGGAAGACCTATGCCCAGCAGTGAGCGTCTTCCTACTGATATGATGATGATGATTATATATTCATCATCATCATCTAAATGCTACTAGATAGTACTGTCACAGTTTGCATTCCTACAATATTATTACGAGGATTTATGAATAAATAAATAAATAAATAAAAATCGTTTATTACATCTATCTCACACATGGCACAGTACATTAGGTTATAATACAGCTTACAAGAAACTTCGTTACCTGTGCCATAAGGAGATGTGCAACGGGGCCACACTCAGCATAAGCCACGGCTGACGCCATGGCGCTGGTTTTCAGTGTGCCCCTCAGTGAAGCACGGACGTAAGTGATTTCACATGCCAGTTTGTTCCTTTTAACCACCTTGTACAGACCACTTGCAAAGTCACTTCACCAATCATATTGAAATATAGATCTACTAGTTTTTACAAAATATTTACAATATTTTTATACTATCAAGTGACAAATGAGCAGGCAGCCTGATGGTGAGCTGGAAACTATCTAAGTCCTTTTTCAAGGTATACATCTACGATCCCACCATGCATTTCCTAGGGCCTATAACTAGAAGGGAAGCCATAATTTTACAACAATGTAAACAGATTGACGGACACATTTAGGTTTAGGTAACATATAATTTGTGCCTGGCAATGCCTTAGGCGAGCCGCCGGTTCCTACTCGTAATATTATGGTACAAATACAATACAATTGCTCTTACTGGCGGCAATGTTAAAATCATAGTCGAACTCGGAACATTAACCCGCTAATGCAATAAATCATCTTAGAGATAATGTCCCCGTTATGCTCTCGCGCGCATAGGCCCGAGATCCGCCTTGACCATGATCCAGGATTCTGCAGATCAGGTAATTACAGTGCAGCGACTGCCATCTGACCTCTGTGGCCCTGCTATCAGGGGAACCTGACCAGATTAGATCATGATTTCATGTTTAGTCGCCTGAATGTGCAGCTTTCATCACGATGTTTTCGCTCACCGTTAGAGCATTCGTTAGTGTTCAACTAACGTACATAACTCATAAAAGATTCAAACCCGGTACCTCTCGCTTGCGAGTCGGATACCGTAACCACTCGGCCACTGACGCTCAACCCGCTAATATAGACGTTTAATTTTAGAATTTAACGGTTAAAACGTTAGTACCGACTCCATTTGTTCCCGTGGAGGGTCACATGATTATGCGCGTTACATTTGATACGGTTCCTTTGATATATTTATTTTTAGCTAATTTTCATGACAGCAGGGACTCCTGACGGCTGTACCGATGAAGCAAGAGTGTTGTTTTATGACACAGTGCAATGTTCCACTTGATTTCACATTTTGTAGTCAACTTGGGTGTTTTAATGAAGTGATAAATATTAGATTTTATTATAGCCCGACAAAGAACAAAATAATGTAGTAATCAATGTCAAGGTTTTATTTTGAAAGTAGCTTTTGCCCGAGACTTCGTCCACGTGGAAATCGTTTTAGGGCAGTTTATATTTTTAACTCGACCATTTTAAATGACCTCCCTAATGTATGAAAGCTATTACTAGGTCAAGTTGTTTCGCTAGTTCTACCCACTTGAATTAGATGAAACACGGCCTATTATTTAAGTAGGACTCCAAACAACCAAACTGTGAAAAGCCCATCAAAATTCATTCGGCACCATTACTATATTTCTTATACTTTAGCTGGTATAATATGGTTCTACATCAGGTGTTCCAGTTTCCTAAATTGTATGGTATATGTTTCCCATGCTTCATAGCTACACAACAAAAAAAATCATCCAAATCCGTCCAGTAGCTTCGGAGATTAGTGTGTACAAACAGACAGACAACAATTAAAAATATATATATATTACTATTTCTTCATCGGCCTAAATTACTTTTTGTAAATAATATATTCAATGTATAGACACACTTTTTTACTGCTTTATTATTGTTATTATTATTAACGCCTTCAAGAGCAAGATCGCAAGCATCATCCCCATAAGCGCCATAGTCTGGCAAACAGCGCTATTTATTACAGACGCGAACCAAGCTACAGCGACACACACTTATTTAACCCTGTGGCAAAAACTGGAACTACCTACCACCATTTTGAAACGTCATATTGTTGTAAACAACAGCGACGCCCTCAGTGCCAGATAACTTTGTTGCACGGTCTCGTGACGTCTTCATTTCGCAAAATTGGCGTCGTCGCCTCGCTCACGGCGATTTTTCAAATGCGCCAACAGAATATTACGGGTACACGCCTCGGAAACAACGTTCGGGGAAATTGCTGCTCGGATCCGATATATGGCGCTTAGGCTAAGGAATTCTGCGCCAGCGGCGACTTCGTAATTCTTTTGGGAGTCGCAAAAGAATTACGAAGTGTTTTTAAAGTCTCTGCTTTGCAATTTTGCTGTGTCCACGCAAAGATTCGGAAGGACGTTTTTTTCGCTTGGACAAATTCACACCAGCGCCATCTAGCCCCAAAGTAAGCAAAGCTTGTGTTATGGGTGTTAGATAAGTGATAATCTACTTATATACTGTTTTTATACATGTTTAATGCTTTGCAGATATTAAAATTCATCATTTAAATTTCTGCTTGGCCGGGAATCGAACCCGGGCCCTCTGCGTGGTATACCGGCTAACCGGTTAACCGACTGAACCACTCAGATTGTCAGGTCGTTTCTCGCTCGTACGATTCGGATGTGAAACGAGCTTGTGTTTGTGTGAGCACAGTGTTTCCTATGGACTATGGCATGGGATCGTTCTAGAGGTATATTAGAGCTCCCCTTAGACGCGGGAAACGTATTGGTAGCGCCCCTGGTGTAGCTGATGTCCATAGGCGGCGGTGACCACTTTCCATCAGGTGGCCCGCTTGCATTGTCTGGGGCAGGACACTAAAAAAAAATGTAGAA
The DNA here is from genome assembly GCA_905147135.1 of Blastobasis lacticolella. Lineage (NCBI taxonomy): Eukaryota > Metazoa > Arthropoda > Insecta > Lepidoptera > Blastobasidae > Blastobasis > Blastobasis lacticolella. Next base: position 13,921,279 of record LR990059.1, read on the forward strand.
CGAGTGCATCGTAAGCGTAAGTCTGCAGGATCATCATCATCCCAGCCTGTTACAGTCCACTGCAGGATTTAGGGCCTCTCCCACGAAAGGGGAGGTTATTGCCATAATCTCCACGCTTGGCAGGCGGGTTGGAGATCGCAGTGTTTAAATATAACAATGGAAAATGCTGCTGCCCATTTTCCAGACTAAGGAGACTCTTGATCTTTTGCCTCGAAAACATTAGTCGCCTTGTACGACACCCATGAGTGTAATGGGTTGGTGCTATTCTACTCTGCCGGACACCACACGGCCAAAGCCTGCAGGATGGTACCACGTAATTCATTGCGATTGCTTTTGTAATAGCTTTACCCCAACCCCCATGAATTTCGCAAGTTTCCCTACAGTATGTATCCCTCACCGTAAGAACCATATCTCTATTTAAATAGGTACTACCTAGAGCAAAAATGTTTGGTATCTCAAACGAATAAAGAGTAAACAACGAACATTTAAGTCTTGCTTGTATCATGTTCAAAATGTACTTGGTACATTATTTTCAATTGTATAATAACAGGCTGTTCAACTGCGACATCTTACTTCTGGAAATTATCTTCGCGTGCGTCGAGCCTTCTGTTTGAAAATGGAACGCCTACCAATCACCCTAATTCAATGCTGCTCTGCTATTGGTTGGAAATTGTTGAAACCGACAACATACGGCGTGGTATATAATTTTAGCACAATTAACTCTCATTATATCGACAGTGTCGAACAGCTGTTTGCTTATAAGTGTTGTGAGAGCATGTTTAAGCGGTGACTATAAGTAATTTTCCGCCTCATGTACTGCTGACCAAACTCTAAATGTGTTAGGGTACGAAATGACCCCTATTATAATAGATAGGTACGATTTCCTGTTTATAATGAAAATTAGATAATTTATTTTTGTTGTTATACAGTTCGTAAGCGTTGCAAAACTACTCCAATATTCGGAGGAGATTCAACAATGGGGGATTTTTAGATAGCTACTTGAAACAGTAAAAAGTGTAGTGCGGCGTGCCTCACTAGATGGCTCTGCTTAGAAAGGATTCTGAAGTTTTCAATTTGGTAACCGAAGTTACTCGGAAAGGTGTGTCGTGAAATTGTTTTAGTATCTTTTCTGGGAAGAAAGCGGAAAATGTTTACATTTCTCGTTTTGATTTATTTTTCAGAATCGTGTCTAAGTACTAACGACATCTAGTACAATTATATGATCAACTTTTTCCTTTTAATCGGTTCTCGGATATCTCCCATTCAACATCATAGTGACAGTGACAGACATTCCGCGGAGTAGCGAATGCTTTTTGCATGGGATCGTTCAAGAGGTATATTAGAAGTCTCTTTAGAGGCGGGCAACGCATTCGTAGCGCCCTTGGTGTTGCTGATGTCGATAGGCGGTAGTGACTACCTTACGTCAGGTGGCCCGCTTGCCTATTTTTGGGCCGTATAACATAACCTAATAATTATAAGCAAAAAATACCCTTGAATGGATATTTTGATGCAAATTTTGCAACTTGTTTCCCTGAATAACAAATTAGCTATAATTTAATCCCAAAATTAAATGTGGTTATCGCGGGAATTATACGCAGATGGACAATGTCTCGGGCATAAGCTATTTTGAATAATATTGGTAACTAGCGACACGCCTCGGCTTCGCATGGATAGTAACTTAACTAATTATAGACCGAAACCTTCCTCATGAATCACTGTGTCTATTGGTGAAAACCGCATGAAACTCCGTTTTGTAGTTTTTGAGTTAATCATGAACAGACAGACGCGACGTGGGACTTTGTTTTATAATATGTAGTGATATTTTTAAAACTACATAATAGACAGAAAGCTCTTTCGATAGAATCCGAGTAACCTTACACTACACAGTGATACCACGAGTTTAATTCTTGTAAGCCACACCATTGTGACTATCTGGGGGTCTAAAAAGCCACTATGATTCATATTAGAATATCACAAAGTTATCTGATCTGATAAAGGACCGATTTAGAAAATGAAAGCCCCAAAACTAAATATAAACCCTTGGCGTCTTTAAGTCAGAAAAATAAATACTACCAGAACAATATTTAACTACAGACTGCAAAGGCATTCCTACAAGAAATAAGTACAGTTTAGTATAGATTATAAAGCCAGAGAGCAGTAATTCAGCTAAAGAGTCGTATTGTTATACGATATTACCTCGTGTTATGTAGTGCGGGGTATCGGCCTGCCAATTTCCTCAAACGACGCTGTCAGCGACCAAAATGCAAGGATGGGTCAGCTCGGAGACAACGCAAAGCAAGAACTTCAGAGTCGATTTATTTAGTTTCCTAATATAATTGTTTATTGTTTGTATTGTATGTTTACTTAGAAGATTTTTTAAATAAAACTAAATTTATTTTGATTTCGGTGGATAATACTTATACTTCTACTCAGTGACAAATGAGCAGACAGTGTTTCCCGAGCGCGCTCCGTACAAACGTAGTTTGATCATATTTTCAATATCACGCTATCAAAGCTAATTAAATTTTGTAGACGTGATCCAGAAACCAATATCTGTGCTTAGTGGTTTGTCAGATTTTCATTTAAATATAGCGTTTAATAGAATTAGAATAGTTTATTTGCTGTAAATGTGTTAGGTAGGTACAATAACAATGTACTGGACCTTCTTAACCAAGAATTTTAATGTTGTATGAAAATACGCAGGTGCGTGTCACTGTGAGGACGTAGATGAAATGCCTTTTGCCTGTAATTGTGCCGAATATCTCATTCTTCAAGACGTTACCGGAAGTATTGTTTGGCGGGAGAAATAGAAGTTAAGTGTCAATTTCACATGTTTAGTATAAAGAATCATTAATAATTATCATAATAATAATTGCCGTACTTAACATTTCAGGTACAGTTTAAGCTTCTAGTTATTAAACCATGTATTGTACACAATATTGTTTACAAAACTATATGACAGAACATATCGCACACCTAGATCTAAACTAAGACAAGTCAAAAAAGTACATTTTTAAGGAGATGAAAAAAACGTATTACTGCGTTTTTGTTAGAGAAACTATGAATGTCACTTTTATTTTAGATCTTAGATAGGTTGTAAAGTGTCATCGTATATAAACTGGGGCTAACAATCAATTATTTTTACTGATAATTGATAATTTTTGAGTTGTTACACTTTAGGGTAATGACTTTGTATAAATAATGAATCACATTTAGACTTAATCCGGTTTTATTCAACCATTTTGAGTTAAACTTACATTAAAATAAAAATTAAAAACAAAGTTATTCAAACAAAACCAAACGTTTAACTAAAATAATGAATAAAAACTTTTTAAACACGTTAAGTTTTATTTCATTATTATAGTTATAAACACTGTGTTTTTATTACACACAAAAATATAGAAGTTATTTATTTTGTTATACTTAAAGCTGTACTGAAATAAAAATCTCTAAAATCTGTTAGAAACATATCAAATACTTCTATATTAATGAAGTTTTCTTGTATTGTTAGGCAATTAAGTTGACTTAGTAGCAAAAGGTAACTGTTTGAGTTCACGAGCATCTTTATAATCGCGATATAAGTCCGCAAGAGATTTGTCACTGCAAATAAATTCACGTGATGTCTGCGCTCTCAAGTAATGGGACTCAATTCTCGGGATACCATTAATAAACTGTACAACACTGTCTCTAATTTCATCATCAACTTTGAGTTGGTTACCATATTTCCCTCTTAAATCATTCGTTACAATACCGGAAGCATTTTTCTTGGAGAGTGCAGTAGTAATGGTTGTATTACATAAATCAAGCGTAGCTCTAAAAATGTCTTACATACTCTGATTTGATTCCCAGAAACTTCAAAATATAACGCTCTATTATGACCTCTGTACTCTTGTGTGCTAGAATATATGTATTTCGGTTTAATTTCTTGAGTATTTCTGACTATATACTCCCTCTGCCTCTGAAGATCTGCTAGGCCCCAATAAGCATCAAAAATGTTTGGTCTTGTTTCTTCGTTTATCTTCGTATTTCAACGTAGTCTGCATTTTTCACCACAAGACGTACGAACCTTCCTTTCTCGAACGGTTTTCTTTGTTTTTGACATTGATTGATAGGCTTGACCAGAATTCCTTAGGACTTTACAAATATTAGCTTTACTTGTAGATTCTTTTCTTAGCCTCTTCTTCATTAGATTGATTATTGCAATTATCATTGACAACGTCTTGACTTTGAGTCTGTGGCATCAGTAACAGCTCTGGTTTCAGTTTCACAATCAGAATTACTGCTAGAAATATCGCAAGATTTTGAAGAGTTAGATGAGCTATTTGCACTTGAAGAAGAAGAAGATGAATTAGGAATTACTTTAGGGTGCAGTTTCATCATTTTGGGCTGGACTTAGTTTGGATCAGTATCATCTATTATACTTTCTTCACTTGGCGAAACATAAACACCATTTCCAGTTTGCCGACTATGGTATGGTTTGGTCAGCTCGGAAGAGTTAATTGGTTTATTTTCTTTATTATTCTCTTGTTCATCAACTGGTAACGGTTTATCTGTATAACGTTCTTTTATAATATTAACAAGAAAACGGCCTCGGTGCATTTTTCTCTGAAAAGAAAAATGGCTATTGTAAGTAATTCGTTTTTATTTATAAGAATCGAACAGAAAGATTTATGTAGCCAACAATAGTAGGTTAACTCAAAAAAGCGTTTATAACAAATCAGTAGACAGTTTTAATAAAAACAGTTTAATTTTAAAAGAAACACTATAAAATCATACCATGCTTTTTTTTAGGCAGAAGAAGTAAAACCACGCTTTTTGTAATAAAAACATTGAAATAAATTTATTTCAACAAAAGAAGGTCAACTATAAATTTACATGTTGATCTATCAAAACAAATTTAAGTCGAAATAGTAACAAAAAATTATCGTACCTTATCAAACAAAACTGGAACAACTCAAAATATCTCGATGTAATGTGACAGAACAATTCACCAACATTGTAACAACTCTAATTAACTCCCGTATATTTATTCATCAAAACTGTAACCATTCAAAATATCCGGGTATTCGTTCGTTTTAATACGTGCACTTCTTAGGGATAGCGAAGGTCAACTGGAAATATATTTGTTTAGGTGCGAGGGGGTGACATGCGTTGTTTCAACAAAAGAAGACTAACGCCATCTAGCGACGAATCTTTCAAGTTTTTATTGAACCTGTTAAGTTGGATAGTTGCGTAGGATTATCGAGTATACGAAAACAATGATAACTCAAAATTCACAATTTTTGAGTTGTCTTACTTTAGATCTAGGTGTGCGATATCAGACACAACAGGCCAACATATTTCTATAAAGAAATTTCTTCCAGCAGGCCTACAGCAGAGAGGCCGTATAATTAAATGCAGTTAAGTGAGTTTTATATTTTAAAACTCTAATTTTATTCTTCAAACGGCGGTGCAGACAAAGGTGTCCAGTCTAAACAATGCACGCTCCCGCGCAGTGGAGTGTTGAAAAATTGGCGCCTCGGCGCCGCCAGCGTCAATTCCGAGCCGATGTAGACATCAGGGAGGCGCCTCGGGCTTCGGGCTCTCGGCCTCCAGATTACAGACATTACCTACGTGCCATGTAATTGAACACGACACTTAAAGGGTCACTGTGCACTCTGCAGTGGTATCGACTACCTTGTAAGACAACATAATTTTTTAAGAAAATAATGGCCTTCATTACTCCTTTGAGTTTTTACTTCGATTGTTAGTTTGAGGATGAGGGAGCGAGAGAGCGTCGATAGTATAGCTCGTAAGCGAGAGGTATAGGGTTTTTATCCCGCTGCGGCCATATACCAACGACTCTTTTATGAGTTATGTACATTAGTTAAATACTAACCGATGCTCTTACAGCGAAGGAAAACATCGTGATGAAGCCTGCACATTCAGGCGACTAAACGTGTACCGTGATCCGATCTGGTCAGGTGCGAGTAGCAGGGTTACAGAGGTCAGATGGCAGTCGCTCCACTGTAATTACCTGACCTGCCAAATTGGTCACATTGGTCAAAGCGCACCCCAGGCCCTCGTGCGCGAGAGCACTGCCGGGACATTCACGACAAGACGATTATTTCTTACTTTTTTGAGGATTCAACTTGCATGTGTGGGGGCTCGCCAACCGACTACATTCCTAGAAGAAGCCAAAAATGTTTACTCCTAAATAAATAAAAAGAAGGTGAGAACAATCTATAGAAAACACCAATATTTTCTATACTTATGTTTTGCATGAACCCATCCCCGTTTCACCGTAGACTCCTACGCATATTTCTGAGCACGTATCTTTAAGATTTCTGCTCCCAACTACATTAGACTACCACCCCGGCTAATAAATAATAAGCTCATTTAGCTCAGAGATGACAATCCGCACGGTGCGCATGTCAACTTGTGTTTGTTTATCTGTGTGTCTGTGTTAAAATATATTCATCTCGCCAAGTTCGCACTAAGCGCATAAATCAACAGCGCTTCAGGCGACTTATTAATATTTGCTGAGAGCCAAAGCTGTGAGGGAACTGGATGTGGTTGAAGTTGGCAGGTATAATGGAAAAGTGCAATCTCGTTAAAAATGCAATTTACAGTATGTTTGTTTTCTATTGTCATCAAAGCCTAGCTACTCTGTGGTTAGGCTATGGATGACACATGGCCAAGGGAGAATAACAGCGGCTGCTGGTTTCATTAGCTGCTATAGTTGAGCCTTGGAGCATTTTTTTTGTTTCTGTCTAAGTTGTAATTTTTTTTAATGACATACGATAGGCAAACAGGCAAGCGGGCCACCTGATGGGAAGTAGTCACCACTGCCTATAGACATTAGCAACACCAAGAGTATAAATGCGTTGCCCACCTCTATAACACGTTGCTCTGGCAGAGGAAGGCAAAAGCCACTCCACTGCCAAAGCCACGGTTCCCCAAATCCCCACCCCATGGAGCCAATAAAATATTTAATTTCTTTTCAAAAGCCGTAGCCAATTACCGCTTCGGGGAAATTTTCGTTTTCATGTTCTGCAGCAACATACAAGGCATTTGGTACATCATTAGCCGAATTAGGTTGGTTAAAGGACCCATTAGCTGTCCTTTTGGCCTTAAAAACTCATTCTTTCTTCAACTTTAATTCATTAATCCAAAAGGATTAATAAAGTAAATTTTTAAGTAAAAGTAAAAGTTGGTAAAACCAACTGAATACGAACATATGTTAAACTGTTGTTTCTCTTTCTAGAACTCGACATACACATACGCATCTCCGCAAATTCACCGCGTAACAACCAGACAGAAAACATGCAGTCTACCCTATTGGTGTGAACACGACGCTTTCACCATGTGGGCGTGGTCCAGCGATTAAGCAGGTGCCACACGGTGGCTGTGCGATGACTACGCGGGCGCTACGCGTTTGTAAGCAAAATTGAACAAACATTTTTGTTAAACCAGACAAAAATCCTGTAGTACAATCGTGTAGTTGCGGTTTTAATTATAACTAGAATATACTATTACAGATTACAACTCTCATAAATCCGTCTCGATATTCCATCATAGAAGTATAATGATTTTTACTATTCTGCCCCATCCAGCTCCCACCGCGATCCACAACCGCAATATAAGCGTGATGCTATCTCCGTTGCAATTGTTGGCGTTGTTTCGTCGCCGGAGTGAGATGGAAGATCCTCTTAAAGCCGAGTTATGACGTGCTAAACGCACTCTGGACTGGGAAGACAGACCGCTTGTAAAGTTAAATTTAAGCGCTAGGTTTGAAACGGCACCAAAAAAGTAACGGCGACTCCCCTGCTTTCCGTTTTGGCTGCTCAAAATTTATGTGTGCCTGGTACTTGCATGTGCGCTTCAGTGGTTGTGTCTGCTCCCATAATTTAGTAGGTACCTACATATTCTTAGATTCATTGATGGACTGTGTAGAGATTTATTTAGTTATTCTTATCAACAGCTGTCGTAACATGGATAAGAAATAAACTTAAGTATCAGAGAGTAAATTACAGATAAACATACCCTACCTAGATTACAACATAAACAGTTGCACCATCTATTATAATCGTGAACTTCTCTCCAATATAGGTAGCCAAAGAAAATTCTACAAACAAAAAGACAACCACTAAATCGAAAGACAATGTTCAAAACAAAAATTAACAAAAAGTCTTCTCTCTTTCTTGTAGATGTTGCGAAAACGATGTTCTTGTGCCTCCTTAGAATGTAAAACAATCGTCATGCCAAAGAGATTAATTAAGTACAAAAGAGTAATTAATCTCTTTGTGTCGTGCATAAAGCTGCAATGTCCGTGCAATGTTAATATGTAAGCAGCCTTGACAGAACTAATTCTGTGTTATATTTCATAGAGAAAAAATTGTATTTACAGGAGCAGAGAGTACATATCAAGTTTAAATACGAGACAAAATGACACACAACTTTATAACACACACACTAATGCAAATGCAGGGACGAAACAAAGCAGCCCATCTGTAGATAAGTTATATTTTGCTACGAATTTTTAACGAACACAAACAAATCTGACTTGTATTTCTTCTGCTCCGGACGACTTCGTAATTTTTTAAACTTGTCCTCATAATTATAATTGTCATTATAATAAAAGATAAGGTGTCTAGTGAATCAAACCCATTCTTTATTTTCAGTATAAATTCATTTAACGATGGTGCACCAGGACAGAAGGGACTTTTATCTACTTATTATCTTGTTTTTCAAAAAGTTTACAACGCGTCACTTCCAAGTTGCAACGCAGACATTACCATGTCTGGTATTAGGAAACCTAAAAAAAAAAAAAATGTAAATAAAAGTACATACGCGATTAATCCGTTAAGTTGTTTCATAAAATGTTTGAACATTTAAAATGTCATTTAGTTACATTTTTGGTATGAAACCCTAATTAATAGATATAAATTGTGGACCGCCATTTACAAAATTTTAGTATTAAAATTCTATACAACTGATACTAAATCCGACCCTGTTACTATCGAAATGTTTCCATGTCTATTTAGACACGGAAATATTGCTTTATTTGCCAATAATTAAAAGTCTGTGTTTATAAGCATGCTGTTTTATAGTAAAGCTGTCTCTTCCGTAGGTCGCCTGTAAGATATTTTTTATGAAATAAGCTGTACCTGTTGTGTAGTTTTCCTTATGTCAATATTGTATAAATGTTATTGTGCACAATAAACTGTTAATTAAATAAAGCTTTTTACCTATTGCAAATTCACACTATTACGACGAATATTTTTGTTACAATTTCTAAAATTGATTCCTGATTGCCGCGACCACTAATGTTTACTTACGTGTGAAAGGATACACCAGGAGTAAATCTATATTTTGCATTGTCACAGAGATATGCACTGCACTTTACCATATTTGAGGAATTAAAATTGTATTCTGTAAATTATTTATTTAAAACGATGTTTCAAAAGAAACGTCTAGTCGTTATTAGCTAGAGCAACGTGGTGAACGTTCAAAACATTGCGCTCTTCACTTTCTGACGGGCTCGTTCCTATGGGTGAAAAAACGGGATAGCAAGATTCATAATCATTGTAGAGTGAGTGAACAGGGAATATTTATGATTTGTAACTAGTCTGTTATATCTGTGATTTTATTATACGGTATTTTAGTCTATTTTTAATTGTTATTTAAAGGTAGATATATTTTAAAACTATCGTAAGTAATTAATAATAAATAATATTGCCAAATACATCTATAAATATTCCTGAACGGAATGTAAGAGATTGTTGAATTAATTTAGTACTAATTAACTAAAAGTTAGGTGTCTCATTATGTAATTTATCCTATAATTAAAAGACTGGAACTCTTGAACTCGGAATTGTTCCACGATAAGTATAACCTTGGGGTCTTCAAATCAAGAGTGAATAGGTATCTTCTAGGCACGCATGCTACATCTTCGACCTCATCGTCGCTTTCCATCAGGTGAGTTGAGGTCAAATGCAAGCCTATTGACAATAAAAAAAATAAAAAATTACTATAAAAATAGTTTTAAGTTTTTTGGTGTTTTTGCTTGTATCCTTACTCAATATTTTCATAGTTAATTGGAATAATTAAAATGTCTCAAGATTGGTTGAAATGTGTAACGGATTCCGATATTTCCGTTTAAATGTTAGGTATATAAATCCAGTCGAATAACTGGAAAGGACTTTTTGCTCCTGGCCAGACACAAAGGTAAGTAAGTATAAACTTGCATTGTATTACTTTGGAGACTTAGGTGATTTGTAATCGATTTATTTGTGTAAATTCACAGACGATATAGCCGCTTTTTAAGAAGTTAAAAATATAATTGTCATATTGCTCATGTAACTTTGTTTGATATTATGGTCAATCATATATAAAAATATCTTATCTAATATGGTCTTCTCTATATGTTTAAATATTCTTCTTTCCAGAACAAATAGCAATTTATATTCAACTAATGTGTCCTATTTTTATTTCATTAAGCTTTCCACCCTTAGTTTTCGATAAAATACTAGGCCACCTTAATTTATATCTTCTAAATACTTACCTACACATTAGATATTTACACTCTATACACCTTTTTCTAACACATAAGCAACTTAGAGACAACTTTAGCAACAAAAGTCTATATCGCCTAGAGCTTCCCCTCATTCTACAGTATCCTTCCGACTTCCTACAAAACTCTTCTAAGTCCGGTCTTTTGTTTCCCTTTATTTACAAATCAGATATAAACTACTAGGCGTGAAGTAATTTCCTACTGGAGGCCCCTAAATTTTATCGTTATTACCAATGGAACAATGGGGTGCTGATTCCGAAGTTAATTTAGAAAATAAATTACTTCGCGGAATGCTTTTATTAGATGACAAATAGGAGAACACTACAATGGGCAATGAAAATGATCTGTTCGAATCTCGCTTTATGCATGGAATTGTTTATGAAACGGTTGCTCTATGAATTTTGATGGAGGACGAATGTTTTAACGCCTCCACGACTTCGTAACTATAGTCTACACCCTCATTATGGAAATCACTCTTTAGTTGCTGTTTGCAAACTAAGTGCTGATGCTTTCTAAATATTCCTTTTTAGAATAGCGTTAAAGTTTAGTTGCTCGGGGAGCGTCGGTGGCTAGGTGGTAACGGTATTCGACTCAAAATGAGAGAGGTACCGGGTTCGAATCCCTCTGCTGCCATGTACTAATGTCTCTTTTCTGAGTAATGTACATTGTGGTACTCGATAGTCTCTGCCTATCATGTTTAATCCATGTGTCAAAGGAAACTTAAAAAGAAATATTCTTATAGTCATTTACAGGAATACCTATAGTCCTATAACCTAAATTTTTCAAGATATTTAAAACAAATAATACGTGCCACCAAATCTCTGAAAAAACCCTCTTCAAACAGCACCACGTGCAATACCCATCACGGAAGCAGCGTTTCCACGCTGAATGACCAAAGAGGTCCTTTGCGCGAGGTAGGATCCAGAACATGAACTAAACAATTTCCCGCAGACGACGGTTACCTTCAGCAATGAACATTTTAGCTTCTGAACCCCACGTACCCGCAGCATTTTGGGGTAAATATCATAATACGATTTTTTCCTAGTAGTAAGTAAGTAAGTAAGTAAAAACTCTTTATTGCACACATATTAGCTAGTAGCTAGTAGTAGTAGCTACCTCACATTTTTATTTTATGTAGAGCGTATACGCTAAAAGACATTAGTCTTGGAAGAGACAACACACTTCGACAGAATACATCGACAAGACACACGAAACTTATTTGTTATCAGGTGGTAGGACTCTGTCAAGCATGAGGAGTCCGCCTGGGTAAGTACCACCGCCTTATCTATTTCTGCCGTTGTGTTCCGGTTTGAAGGATAAGGTAGCCAGCGCATTTACAGGAAGGAGGCATTTCATCTTAGTCCTCACAGTGAGAACGCTCCTGCTGTTCCGTATTTTTGTTGCCTGCAACCTAAATTTATAGATCGTAGATGTTTTGGGCGACAGTTAGCGCTTACCAACGGGTGGGTTGTCTGCTTGTTTGTCACTAAGAAAAACTGTGCAAGTTTGTTTCTAATATCGTTCAAAAAAATCAACAGGTAGAAGTCAAAGCGCCTACAAAAAACAGTCGACATCATTGCTCGCTGGCTGAGGACAGATTTCATTGTACTAATTCATGCTGGGCAACTAATAATGTCTTAGCAGAACTTCCTGGCGGCAAACAATAAGCCAGGGATACTTTGTCGCGGAGTGGCGCTAATCACAATGGTTGCAGTCAAAGGTAAAGTTTTAATAGCATCCTCCTTGTGTTGAGCAGACAAGACAAGCTAGCAGACTCCTTTACTTTGTACAGGGACCAACAAAAGTAAAGGAAGTTTAAAGTGTTCGTATTGCATAGAGCGATGGTGGTACCTTTGTTACGGGTTGTTTTTCTTTTTTGCTAATAGTCGTAAACGGGGTGTCATTAAATAACACGGTTTTTTTTTGCAGTAGTTAGTATTTTGTTTACTTACATTTTGAATTTTATACGATTTTGATTGGTATTTTGACACTGAGCCACTGTGGAATGAAATCGTCCCTTCGCTATTTTGCGCACAAAGCTCAAATTTACACATAATACCTTCTATAAGTTCTGGTATAGTTGATACATATACTAAGCTGTAGTATTTTCGGTATTAACTACATCATTATCATCATCATCAGAACCCATAACAGTCCACTGCAGGACTTAGGGCCTTTCCCAAGAAAGGGGAAGTATTGCCATAATCTCCACGCTAGGCAGGCGGGTTGCAGATTATGTTATAAAATAAGAACGAACAACGATCCTACCCATTTTCTAGTCTATAGAGATCTTTTGTCTCTAAAACATTTGTCGCCTTTACAACACCCACCAGTATAAGGGGTTGGTGCTATTCTACTCACCGGACCGAACGAGCGGACACCACACGGCCAACTTATTTGATATTAACTTAGTTACTTAGGTATTTACTTACATAGCATAGGTAAGTGAATTTTCATAAGAGAGTTCCACGTTTTGTCTTTTTTACCCATTTTTTTACAATTTCCATGTACAGCTATTTCCATGAGCCATGGTGGCATGCCCGGAATTTCAGTTGACAGGACATCTAGCACAACGCAGAACAAGAAAGGCCTCGGGACTGATCCTCGGTGAACACCTACAGTAATGGTCACCTACGGGAAGGGGTAAACATGGCCTACGATGATTTTGACAACGGCTTACATGTCCTAGATAATTCTAACATACGCCTCGGGCACAGATTTGAATCTGAGCGCAGCAGATTACCTCCTGAGGAACACCGTCGAAAGACCTGTAAAGGTCGAGAAATGCGAGAATGCAGTGGGACTCTTGGAGGATTCTCAGAGCAAAGATTGGATGCATGTTGCATGGACAGGTAGCATTCCTGGCGAAGTCACTAGTAAATAATACGAGTACGTTCGAATCAGTGAACTAAATTGCCTGGTTTAAATCACTCTGTATAAACGCTTATGGATTTTTGTAATATCAAAATAAATTATGTCTATGTATATATTTTTCTTAGAATTGTGGTTAACTTTCCCAGCACGTGCTGACATTCCTCAAAACATAGGCGAGTAAATAAAATGACGTCTCACGTCCTACCACACCCAGTGGTTTTACAATATGTGGATCACGAAAGAAATTGGACATAGAGGTATAGAAGGAGCCTGTTCACAGGCTATAAGTTGTCAAATGCCCTTCCATAACCAATACTATTGTCAAATTTGGTGGCCTTGGTAACCTAATATTCTAGCTATTTGTATGACATTGAGTCATTTGTATGGAGTTCAGAGTAACAGTGAACATTCTCTATAGGTCGAGGCTCTATATATACTCTAAATCCAATATATTTGTGGACCACTGTATCTTGACGAAGAATAGGTTATGGAGCGTTTTTTCATATACCTACGTACTATTCGCAATTATCCCGTAGACGCGCTTGCGCTGGTTGTCCTCATATCTATCAGGTTCGGATAGATTTGGATAATGTACTCAGGGCTCCAGTCATTATCATCAGCAGCATCCTAGTCAAACCCGCATCTGCAAGGCTCACTCCTACTCCTACACTTTGTCCGGACTCGGCATCCTCAAGTCGTAAGCCGATGGCTCTCGCATCCGACTCAGCGATGTGAATCCTATCTTAGGCCTCCCTCAGGATTTCTTTCCTGATACCGGCAGGTTTAAGCACATTTGAATACTAACCGATGCTCTTACGGTGAGTGAAAACATCGTGATGAAACCTGCACATTCAGGCGACTGGCAATCTAGTCAGATTCCCCTGGTAGCAAGGTCAGGAGGTCATATGGCAGTGACAACACTGTTATTACCTGATCTGCTTAATCCTGGATCATGGTCTAGGCGAACCCTTGGCCCTCGTGGGCGAGAGCATAACCAGGCCTTTATTATGAATTATTTTTATTTTTATTCATAGTACTAAGGGTATAAGGATCAAATTTTCTTAGAAAACTCCGGAATTTCACAATATGTTGGGTATTTTACAAACGTCGCAATACGATACATGACAGAAAATAATGTAGATAATTTATTGCAACATTTTATGTGCCCATTATTACCGAGACAAGATTTGCAAGTAGGTAAAAGAAATGCTGTTTTCTTAAAAATGTATTTATTTTTCATTTTATTGTGCTTCTCATATTATTTATAAACTGGACGTTTCGGTCCAAAAGTTTTAATTACACAGTAATGCAACCCTTGACAGTACATACAATATTAATATGGAACAAAATATTTATTTAAAATAAATAAGTGTCACTTAAATTAAAAACAGAAAACAAAACAACAATTTTAGACAACCAAAAAAATTTTATGTACTTCATGTGCCTGAGCATAGAATAATCTATTATGGAAAGTACTATTTGAAGTACATAATCAGAAGTTACAAACAGTTTACTTACTTTAGCACCAATGAATAAATAAAATTTGAACAGTATTGTGCCTCGGAAAAATGAAAAATATGTCGTAACTTTAATGTGAATAGTTTTAATGTGATATGATTATAAAATTCAACTTACTATACCTAAATATTTTTACCTAAAATTTTGTACAATATCTACAAACTTCAGCAAATGGATTTACAACTTCGTTTTATTAATTTATACATAAAAATTAAATTGTGTTTACATTAATTTGATAGTTCATAATTGTGATATTTTAGGACTAGTTCGAAATAACTTACTAGGACAAAACTGCTATAACTACCTAAATATGGTCACATGAGTTTGTACAAAAAGGTTCTTCTAACTAAATTGAAAAGGTGTTCAGGTTACCAGTACCTACTGGCTAAATCTAAATTAGGGACTGCTATATAACAATATAATTTTGTACAGAATGTTTTGTAGTCCCTAAAGTCTATGTTACTTGTTACTGAAAAACTCTTTAACAATCTATTTATAATAGAAGGCATGAAGAATTGAGGCCAGATCTCCAGTGATTTAGGCCATGACGTGATAGATAAAGTAAAACTACTAAATGCACTGATTACACTATAATTCCTGTTTTGTGAATTCAACAACGCGAAATGTCCATTACCGTCTTTATCACTAAAACAGAACCATTATGGCACATGACCATGAAATTACCGAGTCCAACTTCACTGTCACATTCATGACATGGGTATTTCGGCTGACAACCGATGTCTTGACGAAGCTCTTGTACCGCAAGTGCCACATGTGTTGTTGCTGTATCCTGAATCCGATCCGAACGAGGAATCTCCGCTTGGCGGCTTTGGAGATGCTCTTGGTCCTCTCCAACAGGCGATCCCAGGTAGCTCACCACCAGGCCAGGCTCCTCCGGCCACGACTGGGATGGGGGCTTGAGACCTGGCTCCAACCGTTCCGACTTGTGGATAAAGTCTCAGCAAGGCGTCGAGTAAGACGCCCTCGTGGAATTCCGAGGGGTCTGGAGGGTGGATGTGGCGTGGAAATCTGTGTTGGCCCCGTCGCCTGTCGAGGGATTTGGGTCTTCGGTCCAGTCGCTGCTGCCTTGGCCGGTGCGGCAAGGATTGAGGGGCTGGGGGTCGTGAGCAGGTCCTGCAGGGGGCTGCTTCGCCGACTAGGCTAAGTTCGTCTTCGGCGAAATGATCGTCGCTGTGGAGGGAGTCGTCGGAACGATGAGGCAGCTCCTCGTATAAGGGGGCGCCGCAGGCGTCTCCACCGCATGTGCTGCCGCCCCTCCAGGTGCCGCCAGAGCCACAGACGAACACGCGGCCGGGGCAACCGGGTCGTTTCGTTTCAACCATCTGTTGGCAAGTCACAAAAGAGAAGTTAGATTTTAGATGCTTCTGGTATATTGAACATCGATTGTATTGTAGTGAATTGCCAATATCACTCATGTTGGTCAGTGCAATTTTATAGGCCGTTGATGATAATTTGCTACAACTACTGCTTAGAACCTATAGGAGTTAATACCGCTCCAAATGTTGTTAAAACTAAAAGTAAGAATCCATAACTCTTCACTTTATATCATACTATGATTGCCGAAATCCGGACGAAGTGGAGAAGAAAGAGTAGGAAAGCGGACCCTGGCATAAGCCGGGATTGACCACTAAAATAATGATAATGATGACTATAAGTTTTCATTAAATTATTATAGATAGTTTGCAATCCTTACCTCCAATTGCGGTTCCAATTCAGGTCGATGAGGCAACGGGGGTCTTCTTGGAAGGTCCTGGAGGTCCTCGTAGAGTGGTGCTGGCGGTGGGGCCCGCCTTTGGGACCCAGCGTTCTGGTTGGGCGCTGAAGACTTCGACGGAAGAAGGTTGGTCACTTTCCTTTTGTGTCTGTTGAAGAGGGAAAATATTTTTTAATTTATGTAAGGAAGTGTCTCCGGACAGATGGAGTGATGATTTGTAAAAAGCTGCATGGATGCTGGATAGGGCAAGCCGAGCACAGGGTGGATTGACCCCTATTGGGGGTTAGCAGTATACTAGTATAGGCTGATGATGATAGCGGAAGCGTTTCTTCCGAACACTATAAGCTGGGCAGTAGGCACCTTCAATAATATATTGCAGAGCCTATTTCACAACACCCAGTTTAAACTAAAGTAAACTTTAGTTTTTTCTAAGTACCAATTTAATATTTAATACAAGAACATAAAATGCAAGCCTGTAGTAAAAAAGGGCGCAAATTAATTTTTTTACAAACTAGTTAAATAAACATAATGTTTAAAACTATCGCGGTTATTATCACACATTTAAAAAGTATGTTCCGGGTACGAGGTAGGAAACCTAGAACCCTTAAAATGTTAATAAAGACATTTTTTAAATGTTTTAACCTAGTATTTAATTAAAGTACGAGTGGAATGCTTATAATTTATTCCGCCTCAGAACACCCGGGTTATGTTACGAAATAATGTCATTTCCTATTATCTTATTAAAGTGTCACGTTGGCTTTTATGAATTTTGGCTTCTCACTATCACTCAAGGAAGATTAATAGGTTTAATTTTGGAAGTCGTGTGGGGAGCTTCGCGAAAGATGTTTTGAATTTCGCTGTCGACTGACGTCGAGGATTTGGTTAGGTGTGAGGTTGTTCGTATAAATTAAACGAAATTTTGCTCGCGACTTCGTCTAAATGGGCTTTATTTATTTTGCTTATTACAATCTCCGCAGTTCTTCCCTCGTTTCGTGCTCGGCGTATCCTAAAACTTGCACAATAGAGGACTAGTTCGAGGCCAGTCCAAATGCTGTATGCCTCGCCGAATAGATACTGGGCGAATAAAGTGTAAGTCAGAGCTTAGTCCATCGATTCGGTAAGTTCTTCAACCATTCCCATGGGCTTTAACTTGTAGAAGTGAATGTAGAGGCATATTTGATATACAAACTTAGATGTATAAGTCACAATAGCTATATCATGTTAAGTTTCAGCTCGATGTGGAACGAAATACGTTAAACTAAAGAGAAAAAATACTACGTGAAATCGTACCCACCATGATACATTGCGTTGGTAAGTAGAGCAGTCGATCGAATTTACATTTGCTTTTACAGTATTTTCGGTAAGTAATGTAATGTTGGTTGACGACTCGTTCAGATTGAAATCGTTCCGCTGTAATTATCCAAATCCTGGATCATGGTCAAGGCGGACCCCGGAACCTTGTGCGTGAGAGCACAACTGGGACATCAGTGTCAAGATCTTTATTTTTTCATAACAAAGTACTTAGATAAGTAAGTATTAGAAAAGCTAGGTATTGTGCTGCATCCCTTTGTTGTAATCTTCATTGAATGAATTGGGCACAATTTTAAGATCACCAAACCATTTATAATAAACTACTGCGACTAACAAGTCATGACAATCTTCATCTCCAAAGATATAATCGTATTTCATACAGACATCCGACTTCCAAGTGCTTTCGTAAATAACGAACGGTAAGGTTTATAAATAACCAAAGACTCGCTCTTTTATTGTGCGTAGCTATCAATAGATCTCATCTCTATTAATATTTGTCAAGTACAATATTGTACTTGCCTTTTGAGCTTTCCTACGTTTCTTTATCAATAGCGAGTAAAAATTTACGTTTAAATTCGTTTAATTAAATTCAAAGTTTTTTATGGATGTCGTCGCATCGAAATTAAAATGTATAAATTTAAATGAATTCTGAATACAGAGTGGATTACTACTTCGTAAATGGGTTTATGATACCTACTCCTATAGCGCAATTATTGAACTGAAATTTATGACTGTTTTTTTTATTTAGGCACTTTCTTTTACCACCATTAGCTACCCGCCCCGGCTTTTTACGAGTTTTTTGTACTACAATATGTATGTATTATACATAGAAACATTCCGGAAGATATTATCTAACGGACGGTGGAAACCGCATCAAAATCCGTTGCGTAGTTTAGGAGAAGTTAGCGGAAATAGAGACAGAAGGCGCCTTTTACTAATCCTACTAAGATTAAAAATGCGAAATTTTGTAAGGATGTTTGTATGTTTGTTACTCCTTAAAGTAACGGCTACTAAACGGATTTTGATGAAATTTAGCAGTAATATAGCTCATTGCCTAAAACAGCACATAAGCTATAATTTATCCTGCAATTCAATGTGGTACCAGCGGACAGGGGCTGGAACGTAATGGCAGAATTTTACGCGGAAGCAGTCGAGAGCAAAAGCTACTGAAAGTTACCGCGGCCTATGGACGTTTGTAATGCCGGTGGCATCGCTCCCTATAAAAACTTTCAAGTGCAATAAAAAGCGAAATATTATTTTCAAGTGGTGATATTGTGAAGTTTGATCAACCGTACTTAACAAACCACAATCTAAGCCGTAAGGAGAGCGAATTCTTTAATATTTTCTTCTCCACTTTTGCTTACAACTTGCATCCCGTCTATTAAAACAAGATGGCGTCGTTATAAGAATATTAGTCACGCTAATTTCACAGGCCTCTGCAGATGGTTCAATGGCAGAAAAAAATCAGGTAGCAAAATTTTATGGTTGATGGTTTTATTAAATTTTGACAGGATAATTATTGTCGGGGTGGTTTTGCTTTGTGGTGGATTATTTTTGTATTAGAAATCTATAGCGTTATACACATTACGTATCGATGTGGATATGATATTGATATTAATATTCGTATTATATCATCAACTTCATACTTGCGATCAGTCCCGGCTTCTGCATGTGTTCGATATTATAAAGCGCGAATACTTTTAACTGGAAATAACTATACACTCATAGCTTAATATTCCAATTACATACTTGAAAACAGTCGTTTAAAGTAGAACATTTTTTACGCCAATCTGTAAAAATTTAAAAAAATATTTTGCTGATACCGCTTTTTCCATACATTTTCATTACGGCTATATCATAAAATAACTTTTTAATCATTATGCAACACTTATATTTTTTAATTTCTGGTCGGCGCGGTTAATTGCCGGAATACCAAACTATGCTATTATCTGTGGATGGAGGATGAGTGAGTAAAAAGTAGAGATAACTATAGATACGAAATTTTAACATAAAAATATGCGTGTAGATAAAAAAGTGTAGCAAATGGGAATTGCTTATACTACTATTAAATACCTACTGATAAAGGAACCGTTAAGCCTCACAGAATACGCCTATATCTCTGAAATTACCGCATACTGGGTGAATTTTTGAAGAAAGAGTTGGAAAGCGGACTCTGGCAGAACACGGAATTGACCGTTCGGATGATGATGATGATCAAGTCTAACAATGGGCTACACGACTTCGAAATGCACAATTCACTTAACAAGTTCACAATTTCCACATATCACTTCCTGCAAAGCCAACAGCTTCATAACAACACTCAGGTCAAAGATTAGACATCTCAGAAGTACCACTAATGTGGTCGTTTGTCACGTGTCCCGGCGTCGCGGCGGTATGTGGGAGCATGAATGGGCGCACACAGCCTTGCAGTGTCCTTTGTAAAGTAAACAGTGTGCGGCATAAAATAGCGAGCGACGTCCGGCGGAGTCAACGTTCGGTGTGCCACCATACCGGGGTGGTTGTGCGTGCGATTGATTAGGATTTAATAGTTTAGTGCCTGTTTAACGCCTAAGCAACATCCATCAGGTGGCGCGCTTGCCTGTTTATCTGCCGTTACTTAAGGTTCATTTATGCAGCTTTTAAGTATTTTTTGTTAGCAATATTCTATTTATGTTTGCGCATCTCAATGAATATCGTTAGGCGTTTTGTATCTACCTACTAAAAATTTAAGTACTTAATGAAAAACCATGGCTTTGGCGGTGAAGGGATCTATTTACTACCAGAGCAACTTATCCCGGGGTTTACAGGTGGGCAACGCGTTAGACATCCCTGATGTTGCTATCGTCCATAGCTAGCATTGAAATCTTCATAACAAACCTTATCACCCGCCAGTCCAAAAAAAAAAAAAGAAAAACTCCCACACCATCGCCACCGCGTCAGCATGGACGCCGTAACAGAGGCGACATACGATCGACCACCCACGGGCAGCTTTGCCCCATACAACGCTGAAAGCACCGACTTTACATCACCCCCTAAATCATTACCGGCTCATATTGGCCAGTAAATCTTAACTATACCATTAAGCCACTAAATCATTACGGTAATGGTGATAAAGGCTGAACGATTATGATTAGCTGGAGGAATTCGGTGCCTTATGAGTTTTATTGGAGACGGAGCTATGGAATGACATTTTAAATGACGCCAATAAATTAAGTTTCGTTAGTGGTAACAGGCCGCAGTAGCTGAGACGTCTCCAACTTAGTGCAGTTTTACACCCAAGTTCATGAGCAATATTTGTCTAAGTAAAGTGTCGTTAGTATAGGTTCACTAAGCTTTTCGCTAAGTGAACGCACTGCTTTCAATAAGGCTCTATGATTGGTTAATTGTGTTCATTTTGGCCGACACGCATAGCGCCGATCGCCACTCAAGTAGTGTCAGATGAAGCCGTCTCTTTTGGACATGTAATATGCACCAATAAAATAGAAACAAAATATAGATTGTGACTTCAGCTGTAAGTAGGCTCTGTGCTGCTATGTCCAATT
Source organism: Blastobasis lacticolella (assembly GCA_905147135.1). Taxonomy (NCBI): domain Eukaryota; kingdom Metazoa; phylum Arthropoda; class Insecta; order Lepidoptera; family Blastobasidae; genus Blastobasis; species Blastobasis lacticolella. The sequence goes on from LR990059.1 coordinate 13,942,814, forward strand.
TCTTGTGGAATCCTGTGCGTTCGCGTGCACTTTGAGACCTCATTGTACAGTTTCTGACCACGTGTATTAGTATGTGCTTTGTTAAAAGTAGAGCAGACATTGCAGTGTTAAAAGTACATAATAGAAATACTAATATCGGATTCGTTTTTTACGGACGCTTGCAGACCGTTAAATTTTCTTTTTTGTAATTTTGTGTGCAATAGAGTATATCTATCTATCTATCTTGTATAAGTTATAGCCTGGCCCACCCGGAAATCGAACCCAGGACTTCTACGACCACCGAATCACAGGTCGTCACCTAACGTAACCTTACGCACGATCGTGTATATCTGAGTGGACATTTCGTTACAACTTTTTTCCGAAAACAATGTTTAATTCAAACTAGAAATACTCACTGTACGTACCTAATACGAATTATTACAGCAACGTCGAAACATTCCGAACAGAAAGTCGAAATAAAATAAAACTTGTAGTAAGAAGGGACCGTGTAGCTTTATCTACAACATGCATGCTTACCTACATGCTATCAGTTATGTTTTTATTCAAAGATAAGGCGACTCCATTTCTTGTTACGCTGTAAAAAACACCGAATGACCTTTACTTCTTTGAGGATATATGACCAATTCTATTCGACTGTTGTAGTGAGTGCTGGGAAATATTGTTTTTACAACTTATCGATAAGGAAAAATGGAATCGAAAAATCAATATGTTGTGTTCTCGAACTTTGTTTAACTAGATACAGATTTTTCGCATACATTTTTTACGTACTGGGGTTCCGTTCACTCTGCATCTGGCTGTACAAGCTGTTACAATTTTCATGTTTAGCTCACCGTTAAAGTAGTCAAAAGCAAATCAAACTGCTACGATTAATGTGAGGCTCATTAGTTGTAAATAAACACATTCATGTCTTAATTTAAATAACTAAGCTGATTACGACCCAACTAACTAGAAGTGTTACATGTTTAATTAGAGATTTCACGATAATCCACTTATTATACGCATTTCGCTGGCTAATTACAAATAATGATTGCATTGAGCCCCGACTGATTGGGTTTGAAGTGTAACCTAAAATGAACTGGTGTAATTTAATCAGGACTATTGTACGATAGGTACATTGTAATGCGAAATCGTGAAATAGAATCTGAGTGGTGAGATGTATTTCGAACGTGAGCCGATAGTTCATTCAGTGAGCTTGTTATTGAATACAAAGGGTACTAATTAATCGTTGGAGTAGGTATATGGCTTATATACTCGTATTAGTCTTTGATACAATAGTTCATGCCAAATGTTTTATTATCTATCTGAATAGACACTGTCAGCAACGCTTATCCATTTTAAAGACGCTATTATATTAGTATGTATATTAATAAAACATGTTATTAGTTTAACAGGAAAATGTATTATGATGACTTATCAAATCCTTTAGGGTGACAATAACCATAAGTTGAAAAGTACCAGAAGAATATTAGGTATTAATATTAATACTCGATATTTTTGACTTTTTCGTATTGATAACAATAGAATATATAGTTGCCTACTACACACAAACTATCTTTACATAGTATAAAACAAAGTCGCTGTCCGCCGTCTTTCGCTTTGTATTTATGCTTGGATTTTTTAAACAATAGATTTATCAATAGATTTAAGAGGAAGGTTTAAAAAGGTAGGGGTAAAGTAGGTGTATACGAACGAAGTTGCGCCGGGTCCACCCACTAGTAAATAATAATAAATCTAAATTCCATCGAAGTATGAATCACGCAAATATTGCACTAACAGCATACGGATCTAGTAACAGGATCGCATCACGGCATTTTCGGACATGCCACGCGTCAAACTATCGCCGACGCCGCGTTTTGTCCGCAACCGCAGAGCGCGGTCCGTATCGTGTTACTCGATAGTCATTCGCCCATCACTAATTAGAAGAGACAAGCTATGAGGTCAATTAGCGTAGGTACCTTAGTTGGCTTAGATTTTATTTTAGTTATTATATTTCGCAATGGCTGTTATAATTTATACACCACATACATACTATGTACATACTGTCACGCTTATTCCCGTAAGGGTAGGTAAAGCATAGACCACATTGTTCCACTTGCTAGGGCCCTAACAAATCTCTTTCGCTTTCCATATTCATGAACCTTGTTATACATGGATTTTCTACTGGATAATACAATAAATATGACAGAAGCATGGCTGGATGTTAGTTCTTATTACACGCAAAAAACACGAGACCATTTTTATCCAGGTAATTTGTTCCCGGGGGCTGATATTACTTACATATCCGATAAAGTTTCAAAAGATTTTTAAGAGATTTAAGATGATAATTTTAATAATTGTCACATAGTGATCCTGTTGATTGAAAACAAGGAATTATATTTAGCATGAGTTCCCACAGATCCCACCTGTAGCATATACCTAAGCAAATGTGATCCCAAATGTGAATAAAAAATATGTAAATAATCATGGCGTTAATTTCCTAAACTACTCAACCGATTTTAATCTTTCAAACAAAGAAAACCGGATCTAAGTCGGTCTAGGAGTTATGATACCACATACAGACACACACACACCCATACACAGAGCCACAGATACACCCATAAAACTTATAACAGCCCTCTTTTTTTCGTCGAGGTTTATATAAAAATAACCCATCCGCAACAAGCTCTAGCCAGTACCCTGCCTCCTCGATAGTTCCGCTACCCATCCACCCATCACTAATTATAAAAGACTGACTATGAGGTTGATTGGCGGGAATAAGAACCCGAGGTGATGGCTCGACTGATAATGAGGTACCGTGTAACACTTTTTTACGTTACAATGTTTGGGTGTTGATATTTTATACGTGTGAAAGTTTTGTTTGATTGGGAACAATGCAGAGGCTTTTGTGTTATGTGTGTTTGTAAAGTCTTCTAAATATTATAGATAAAATAAAGTACAGAGACTTAAACGCTGCAGAAACGCGCCCGGCACTATGTTTGGGCCAAAATGAACGATCAAAATTAACTAATCATACAGCCGTATTCAACGCAGTGGTTTAGCAAAGAGGCTTATAATTTTGTATTTTCCCTTTCATGCGTACTAAACTGTAAAATAAAATAAACTTTCATACTTATTACTATATTAAACCACATTGGCGGCATATACTGGACTTAAATTAGATCAGATTCTTCCTTCCACGAAGAACGGCACACGCTATTGTAATCAAATCTGAACGCCTTATGTCACCCTACTTTACAATCCGCCTGTATTTCACAGACACGCAAGCTATGCCGAAGGTTGTATTCTAGAGGTGTCAGACCTCCGGAGGTCTGACAGCTATAGCGCCTCACACTCGGCTGGTCCCGCCTCTGAGGCGCTATGCCCGAAACATTGACGTCACATGACTGATTGTAATGTCTGTGACAAGTGGAGCGAAAATTTTGAGCCTTTCTCGGCACGGCTCAGTGGCATTGTACCTGTTGCCTATGTACAATAGGCATGTGCTTGGTATTGTGATGTAGTTGCCTATGTTTACTTGCTTAGGTATAACATATCTATGGGGTGTAAATTCGTTGAAGGTTGCTGATGCTGAAGACCAGGCGAAGTGAAGAAAAATGTAGATTAGGTGAAGCCGGGATAGACGCTAAGATGTAGCAAATAATATTAGGTATACACCAATAAATGGGTTGTTGATAAATAAAATTAGTTCAATTATATTAGTTATTATGTTAGTTTTAAGTATTTGAATGTGTTATTGGACCAAATAAAGATACGTCTATGTCTATGTCTAATTTCATAAAGAAAGCGTAACATACAGATAAATTTATTTTCTCATTTATAATAGGAGGGAATTGTATATTTTTTATACCTAGCAATTATGTACCACCATTTCAAACCACCTTCCATGTGTGTTGCGTGTCTGATAAACTTTTTATTCAACTATCCAATACGAAGTACCCTCAGACTATTACCGAAAAAAAGACAATAGCCAACCGCACACACCCTAGCGACGCCCGTCCCGTCAACCATAACTTCATTACTGAGGCGTGAGGTAGCCCAAAAAAAGGCACTTTCCACCCAAACACCCATCAAGGCAGATAAGTTTCCGGGCGACCTCAGCCACCTGTCAACGTCAAGAAAGTAATTCGAGACCTTCCTGTGCGCCCTCACGCACCACAATGCATCTATGTGTATCTGTATAGCTGGGTTATGTAGGACAGCGACAGTGCGGGGTGGCATGGGAACGGGGTATATCGAACTGCGGGCAGGGGACAAATGTGCTGGATGCGTTCGTGGTGTGTTTGGCGGAAATAAGACTTGTGTGTATGTTAGTAAAGTTTACTTTTAAGTGTAATTAGAGATCGTAATAACCTAACCGATATACCTACTCAAATATGTCCTAGGAACCGATTTCAATGAAACAAAGCTAACAAAAATCTCGATTAAACTGACTTTTATATACTGCCCAGACTGGATCATGGTTACACATTCAGTCGCCTAAATGTGCTGGTGTCATCGGGATGTTTTCCCTCACTGAAAGAGCATCGGTTAGTATTCAACTAATGTATATACTCAGTAAAACACCATAATTAATTAATATGAGTTTATTAAGATATTTGACTTATATCGAGACAGCTAGAAGGTTGCGATTCGCGACTAGCTCAAACAACCACGCTCCAAATAGGCTGCATTTGAATACCACAGTATATATCTCAGAAAAGTCATTGGTACATGGCGGCAGTGGTATTAGAATCCGGTTCTTCTTGCTTACGATTCAGACACCTTAACCACTAGACCACCGATGCTCTTCTTAACATTTTATTTGATGCAAATCATGTATGCTACCACCGGTGCATTTCAAATGAGATGTCATTAAAATGAAATCAGCAAATCGAAATAGCAAAGCAGTAAATTAATAAACTGGAAATTTAAGTTAGGAGGCTAGTAGGTAAGGCACCTTATCCTGCAAAGTTGCTCACAACATTGAAAAATAATGTCTCTAAGTAGGTTCTCGATACAAAACCTGTAAACAGAATAATAATATGCTTGGACAATTCACACAGCGCGATCTAGACCCAAAATAAGCAAAGCTTGTGTTATGGGCACCAGAAAACTAATAAACTACTTCAATATATTTTTAAATACATACTTATTATACCTATATATCTACAGCACCCAGACCCGTAACATAAATTGAAATTCATAATTCCAATTTTTGTCCAGCCGGGAATCGGACCCGGCACGTCTGTGTGGCAAACCGGCATAACAGCCAACTGAACCACTCAGGTCTTCAAATTATAACTTATAGTATGCTACATCTTCGACAAGCGACGCTGAGCATCCCGTCGGGCGAGATGTGATCCAAAGCGAGGCAAGTTCCCAAAAAAACGAATCCGATATTAGTATTTCATTATATATTTTTAATACTGTGATCTCTGTCCCACTAGTTTAGCATACAAACGTTACTATGAGGTCTTATTGTGCATGATATGTTAACCAAACTGAACCACTCAGGTCGTCAAAAACAATATCTATCATAAATGTATGCCACAAACAAATACTCGCGAAGTTTTTACGAAACAAAATCCCTTGGGGACCAAAATATCTCGAAATCCTTGTAATTTCCACGGCTCGTTTGCTGAGTAATAAATTCTTTGGAGGATCCTTTGTTATCTTCTGAGGTATCTAACTTAATCACCCCGTATTTGGGGCAACTGAACCATATTTTATGATGGTGTCGAAACAGACGATCGACTCGTTATCGCGTAACCCTTATTCACGAAGCAATAATAATCAGAATCGATTGTCTCGATTGTAAAGCCTCAGGTTTTAGATGGGACGCACGGTGGGTGAGGATGGTGAACGGGTATATTTACGTAGACTGATTTTGGGCCTATTTTTATATAGCCTAGGAAGGTACATGGACAATTGGTCCACCTGATGGAAAGCGGCAACCGTCTTCCAGAACATCCGCAATCTAAGGGAAGCGGATGAGGCGCCGACTTTTGGGGTATATATAGGTAGACATGCCTTTTGAAGAAACCCATGTTGCAGTGTGAAGCAAAGACTTTGGAAGAGAGCTCATTCCACATCTTCCACGTGCGCGGTAACCACTCGCAATGCCCATACGTTAGTTGGATACCAGGCATCTAAATGGTGTGGATGTAATCTATACCATCGTCGGAGGGTGACGGCGGCACCAAGTTAAACAATATTAATTTTGTAACAGTGTGTGTACAATAAGAGCTCAATAAATATATTTTGGATGCAATTTAAAACAAAGTTATGTTTTTTGGAAAATGCAGTAGAAAGAAATGAAAAAGTGATGTAAATATTGTACTTCGATGGAACGATTATCTCACTATTTATTCCCATTGTAGCTGTGGACCTAGGGTAGATCTGGAAATTACGGGCCCTTTTTCTAGGTCTTCCGGCTTACAATGAAATCTAAGTACCTCATTAGCCATGGTACTAGGCGCCCATAAAAAGCCTACAGCAAAAACGCTCATAACATTCTGTCAAATGCATATCGCGATCCCAATTGCACCTACCCTGGTCTCTTCGTCTCTGGTTTCTATGTATATCTACAGAGACGCCAGCTCACTTTACACTGGTTCGCAAGCATGTTCGCGGCCCAAGACGACCGTGTGTCCCTCCGATCCGCCATGCGTGAAATGTTTTGTGGCCATTCAAATCGTCGCTCTATCTACAAGAACGAATTGAGATATTATGCTAATGCGTGATTGTATGCAGATTGCCAATAATAAGCCGCTTGCGCCGGCGCAATAGGCCTCGAAATCAACGCGAGTCGATCCGTTTAAGGTTTACCATAATGAGTAAGAGACAATGGGCCGCCTTAATAAAGACATTTGGCCTGAGTCAGACGCAGTGTGTAAGGTGGTGGGGTGGTTGTATATATGTATAGTATACAGGGGCATGTTGTCCAAGCGTGGTGTAAATAGTGGGAAACCCTTTACTGTTGTGGAAGAAGATCAAGTCAAGCAGTGGACTGTTACGAGCTGTAGATAAAGAAATACAAAATTACGAAATTACGAAAAGTCAAAGTACAGGTCACAAATAAAAAATTGACAATTTATGCGCGTGCAGTCCCACGTTGTGGGCCTCCTAAACATCTACTATCGCTACAAAGTCAATTTTTTCTTGTACTCGATGACGTAGGATAACCTACGGCGACGTCACAGTTTATAAGCTATTTTATTTTCTAACACATAAAGTAACTTAATGCAATTACTATAAACACCGGCATAAGTACCGGTTATAATGTTCTCTCCTCACGTAACTATAAAACTTAACAGGCTCTAATTTCTAATCACTTGTCTCATATGGGAACACACCATGCGTAACATTATGCACGGCAGGTTAAGAATTCCAATTACATGACTACGATTGGTTGAGAGACCTAATCTACAGATCTAGATTAGTTATTCCCTGGGACTTCAGGTTCTATCTACAATGGGTGCGTATGAAGTTAGTACCTATGTATGTATGTATGTATGTGTGGAGTTCTTCAAGAATGGGTGCGTATGGAGTTAGTATGTATGTGTATGTGTGGATAACAACATGAAGTTCTTCAAGAAAGGGGTGAAACGTAGTTATTGACCGCCAGACATCCAGGTGATACGCATAGGCGACTAATGTTTTCGAGGCAAAAGATCTAGTCTCAGTAGACTGGAAAATAGGCAGCAGCGTTGTCTATTGTTACATTTACAATTCCAATCCGCCTGCCAAACGTGGATATTATGGTAATAACCTTTCGTGGGAGAGCCTAAGCCCTGCAGTGGACTGTTACGAGCTGTGATGATGATGATTATGAATGTACCTAACTCAGAAAAGAGTTATTGGTACATGGCCGTATCCCTTAACGATTAGGCCACCGACGCTCTTGAAAGCGCACTTATACCTAAACGTAAATACCAAACAGAAAACACGAGTAGTAATGCCTTTCAGAGTAAAATAGAAAGCACATTCATGTAAGTGTATGCCGAGTCAGCATTTTACCTGGAAAGTGTAATTGGAGCGTAGGAAAATAGTCTTTGACTAGCACGCGAGAGGTAAAAAGAAAATCTGGCTCTACACAAAGTAAAAGGCTTTACAGGCGCAGGCTAACAGCACAAGATTGAATTTATTGATACGTATACTTTGAATTCGAATACTGCTTTCTGTTAGACTTTTGTGTTGCTGCTGTGTTTTTATATGGTAAATTGAAGTTATATTATTAATAATAACAGTCGATATGACAACCAGTTTATAAGCGCAATCCCAAAGATTCAAAGGTAAGTGATGCTTCTACAGGATGTGCAGACGCGTTTGAGTAGTATTTTCTATATGTTTCGGTATGTTTTATTTTATATAAGACTAGCCTATTCACCCTACCCTTGAAGGCGTCCACATTATAATAAACAGGGAATACACTCGCAGGCACGTGTTCTATTTCGTAGCATGTTATTCAATTTGGCCGTTTTATTAGCAAGTGCATAAGTAATTATTAAATAAGTATCCAAGTCACCTACAGATAGGCCTGAGCATAAGATACTCATAAAATGAGTAAGTGATAAATTAGAGAAAACATTACTTTCAAATTGCATTATACATCTTTAACCCGAACATCTTTAGCCCGACTTGCGCGACTTCTCGAGAACTCCATTTAATAAATACACCGTTTTCTATACGGAATCTAAGGTGCTATTTTAAGGAAATGCCTCTCAAGACTTTTCTGAACTCTCGGCGAAAGCCCGGGGGCGAGCAAAAAACTAGTTCACGCAAATAAAAATAAAAGCCAAGCCACTTCGGCCTTACCACTCGAGCCCCACCTGAAACACTTGGCCTCCCGCTAAGACAAAGGCCGGTAAATAGTCCATTGTGCTAACCCCAAGCTGAGCTAGGGTTTCTAGAGAGGGACGCTTCTGTGGTCTCAGCTTTTCTTAGTTAATTGACTAATCATTTTTTAGGGTTATCGCTCACGGCCTTACATTTGGAGAAAGCCTCTAGCTTTATTCTTTGCCTAATGGATGGACATAACCATCGTTGGCTTCTTAGTAGCAGGAAAGATGTTTCGCTATCTGGAGATAGGTAATAGGCATCCCCTGAGCTTTAAATACCAATTAGACATTAAATATAAATTACAAAGACTTGAGAATATATATTTAGAACACCGAAAATACTCTAAAATTTCTAAAGTACAAGCAATGAGATTTGTTTATTGAAACTACATTTTAATTGTAATTTAGTAATGTTTACACTACAATAACAATATACGTGGTAAATATTTCCCATTTTATAATTAATTTCTTAAGACATTAATAAGGGCCCTATTAATAAAGACGAAATAACTAGACAGCGCGAAATTTCTATACCTTGTCCATGGTATAAGTTACACCTTGTTTATTAATAGGGGGTTAAATGTTAGTGGCAAAATCACACCTAAAGGGTTAATTGATTCATAATTTTTTTAAATCGAGGCTATTAATGTCCATAGTGCTGTACATCACTAATTTAACCCTAACGCTGCTGTGGGTTTGTGGAAGGCGAAGCGAGTTTATGTGGGTTTCGGAATACTTTTCAAGGGTTGTTGTGTGCGACGCCCAACTTCCTCAGTAAGCCTAAGCGGTGTGTGAATTTCGGACGAAAATATTGAAATATGCGTCGACGGCGAAGAAAAATCCCCAGTTTCATGTGGATTTTATAGGCAGGCCCTGGTGTAGGGGCAGCGTGCTTGAGAAACCGGTAATAAAAGTGAAGCAAAGCACACAGCAACTGGATGGGTGACCGTTTCGTGCTTTGAGGCAAGTCGAACTTCAGCATGAGCTACTCGTTAGGTGTGCCTCCTAATACAGATAGCGAAGCAAGTCTTCGCTAGGGATTCTAAGACTGATTGAAAACTCTCGATAAGCGATTGGCAGCCCGCGTCGATATTAGGTATTATTATATGAGAATTACAAGGCTCAGGGTTCTGTCTTGCTTATACTAGGTGTAATACCTAAGAATTACTTGAACCACTGGTAATAAGAACGTCGTATATGAATAACCAAAGGACATAAAATCAAATTCCGAATGGAGCAGAAGTAGACTGAAAAACCTAACCTAATCATGGTTTATGCATTGGAATCACGCTATGTGGTACATTGTTTTATCAAACCCTGGATTGATATGTCAGTCGCGACTGCCCTTCTATAAATCATTGTCGTGTGATTTGAAAACAATTGAAATCACAAAGTATAAACATTGTATGAATATTCATGTGCGCCACATTGCTTTAAGCTGGCGGACGTGCGCCGGAGTCGGCCCGCCCTCGCCTCTGATTGGTCGGCCATGTTTGAATTGGCCAATCGCACGCTACCGGGAAGTGCCGAGTATAATTTTGGCATAATTAGTCACGGCTCAATATGACAGTGTCAGTATCCGTTTTGGCTTCGTAGCGCACCCCCGCGTCGCTCGTTGCCAGCTCGCTTCCGTTTTGCTTACGTATTTCGCAAGTTTTCGCGCGCGTTCACTTCGCGTTGCGAGCCCGCGTCCCGCTGAGCGTAACGAATTATAGTTACGTTCATTCAGAGACGTAGTTTCTTGTTACCGATTCGTTGGTAACACAAAGCTGCGTTTCTGCCGCGTTGAGTTGGTGGATACTTAACGGTGACAACTAAGCCAACTAGCGTTGCCCCGGTGCGCTGTTAAGGCCCCTCAGGTCTTAGCGAAACCGGACGTCCCGATCCCATTGCACTTGGGCCTGCCCAAGGGTGACGGATAGCGGCATATCCATTAGGGATAGCCGCTCCACCGACCCCCCTCTCCCCTCTCCCCCCTGCCTCGCGCAGGGAGGACGCCCCGCGTCTCTCAGTCCCTCGTCGACATTCTCGTCCCTTCTCGCCTTCCAATGGCGACGGTCTCGGTGGAGGAATTCGCCGCTAAGGCGGTGAAATTGCTCCTCCGAGCTAATCTAGGCCAGGATGACTACGTCGTCCGTAGTTATCTGGCGTCAGTGGGGAGTGCCCCTCAGGCCCCCCGCGAGCCCTCTGAGGACATGGAGTTTGAGGACTCCGTGTCCCAGGTCTCAGCGCCGCCCTCCCGCAAGAGGGCGGCTTCTCTGTCCGGGGACGACTCTTCGTCCTCGAACACCGTGACGGGAACTCTTTCCGTCACCCCCGTCCCACCCTCTGCGGCCGAGCTCGACGGATTCGAGCTCGTCGCTAAATCTAAGCGGCACCGAAAGCGGGCCGCCCGCTCAGTGTCCGAGGCCTCGTCCGAGGCCGCCGCGCCCGCCCCGGTCGCGGTCGCGGTTCTCTCTAGCCCCGCGTCCCCCGACTCGAGCGTGACTGCTGCCGCTCGCGAGACCGCGCCGTCTGGCCCTAAGCCAGTAGCGCGTTTTGCCCCCCCTGCCCCGTCTAAAGCCAAGCCCCCGCCCCCTGTTTTCCTTAGGGAAAAGTCAAAGTGGGAGTTAGTCTCCCGTCTCTGCGCGGAACAGCGCGTCCGCTATACCCGTGCCTCAAACACGGGTATAGCCGTTAAGATTGACGTCGAGTCGATCGACGACTTCAGGAGCCTTACTAGGCTCCTAGCCCATAATAAGATAGGCTATCATACCTACGCCCTCCCTGAGGAGCGTAAGGTGCGTGCGGTACTCCGTGGAGTGCCGCACGAGCTTTCCAACGAGGCCATCCTCATGGACCTCAAGTCCAAAGATTTCCCCGCCGAGGCTGTACACAAGATGTACAGCCGGTCCGGCAAACAATTTCCCATGGCGTTGGTGGTGCTTTCCAACACCACCGGTGCCAGGACTATATTCCGGGGAGGCTTCACGGTCTGTGGGCTCTCCGGAATCAAAGTCGAGGCCCCGCATAAACGCGGTTCCCCAGGGCAGTGCCATCGCTGCCAATTTTATGGCCACGCGTCGGCCAACTGCTCGGCCCCGCCGCGCTGTGTCAAGTGCGGCGAAGGCCACACTGCCAAGGAGTGCGCGCGTACGCGCGACTCCACCACCCCTCCTTTCTGTTGCAATTGTGGCCAATCTGGCCACACTGCAAACTACAGGGGTTGCCCGCGCGCCCCTCGTCCCCGCACTTCCGCACCAAAGCCCACTAAGGGCAAAGGTGCAAATCCTTCTGCGCCGAAGCCCGCTAAGGGCAAAGGTGCAAGGCCGCCGCCGCCTTCAGCGACAGTGGCCCACTATCCCCCCCTCAAGGCCAAAGGGCCCCCCCCGAGCGCGGCTCCAGCCGCAGCTTGGGGCCCGCCCAAGGCCCCGGGGCCGAAGGCTCCCCCCACCACCTCCCCCCCCAAGGCCATCAGCCACCAGCCCCCGCCCTCTTCTTTGGCGGAGGATATGCATTACATATCCTCCATTCTTGCGTCCGTCAACATTGACGAGATCCCCGTCCTGGCACGCAAACTGCGTAACGCCTCCACCCAGCTCGAGCGTTTAGACGCACTTGTCGAGCATTACTCCCTCGTCCAGGCCCTAAAGTAATGCCCCAGGCGCTTCACGCCACACCCCCCACTCCCGCCAGTGTCGGCACCGGTCGCATGAGGCCGGGTGGGGTTTCGCTTGTTTCTTTTAATGTGCGCAGTCTACGCACAAACATCTCCGAACTTAGGACGTTCGTTAGGAGCAGGGAGCTCGACCTACTTCTCCTTCAGGAGACTTGGCTCAAGCCTTCGATCCAGAAGGGTATTTCGATCCCCGGCTTCTCCCTTGTCAGGGATGACAGGTCCCCCACCGCGTCATCGCGTGGTGGAGGAACTGCCATTTACTACAAGAGATCGCTTCATTGCTCCCCTCTTCCAACTCCAACTCTCTCGAGTATGGAGGCCTCCGTAGTGCAGCTAGGCATGACAGGACATCCGTCCCTGATCATAGCCTCTGTCTACATCACCGCCGGCTCCCTGCCACACAAAAGCGACTTCGAAGCGCTCCTCTCTCTAGGCGACTCTGTTATTATGTTCGGAGATTTCAACTCCAAACATACCGACTGGACGTGTTCCTCCACCAACACGAGCGGTGTCCACTTAATGGACATCGTTCGGTCTCTCGACCTAGACGTGTATTGCCCCCTCTCCCCTACCCACTACCCAGACAGAGTGGATCACCGTCCCGATGTACTGGACTTTGCGCTAGTGAAGGGCGTGTCGCTCACCCTCCGGTCGATCGACACCCTCGACGACTTAGGCTCCGACCACCGTCCAGTCTCCCTAGTACTAGGCTCCCCCACCCCTATCTCTCCCCCACTGCCGCGAACTTTCACGAAGTGGGAAGGATTCAAAGAGTCCATGGCGGCCGTCATGGACGCGCCCGACTCGCCGCTCGCTTTTTCATCCGACTACTTCGATAGTCCGGATAAAATCGACGCTGCGGTAACCTCGTTAACGTCCCACATTCGGTCAGCGTTAAAGGACAACGAAGTGGTGGCCCCTGTCGTTAATCGGCAGGGACTCCCACTCGAAGTTCGAAACCTGATCAAAGCCAAAAACGCAGCCCTCCGGAGGGCCGCACTCTATCCGACCCCAGAGTACAGACGCACTGCGAACCGACTTCAGCGGGCAGTGAGAGCACGTCTCGACGAAATGAGGAACTCCCAATGGGGGGACCTCATGCAGACGATTTCCCCGTCCCATCAAGCGTACTACAAAGTGGCGAAAGCCCTTCGTACAGACGCCAGAGTCTCCATCCCTCCTCTTGTTCGCCCAGACGGCACAATTGCGTTTGCGGACACCGAGAAAGCCGAATGCTTTGCAGATAGCATTGCTTCACAATGCTCCCCTAGCACCATGGAGTGCGACCCCGGTCACGTGCGTGCGGTGGAAGACGAAGTCCGTCAAAAGACCTCGCTCCCTCCCACCACGGACCCTGTCACTGTGTCCCCCGACGAGATCCACTCCTTCATCAAGGGTCTCAAATCTAACAAAGCGCCGGGCGCGGATGGAATTTCCAACCAAGCGCTTAAGTACCTCCCCGAGCAGGTGCTTACTTTGTTAGCGATCATTTTTAATGCTTGCTTTGACCATTGCCACTTTCCGACCGCGTGGAAAGAAGCCATAGTCATAGGCATTCCCAAACCGGGAAAGCCGTTAAATGTAGCGTCATCCCACCGCCCGATAAGCCTCCTCAAGGCACTAGGGAAGTTATTCGAGAGAGTAGTGCTCTCTCGAATGAAAGAACATCTCTTCAAAGACGATGTTCTTATTCCCCATCAATTCGGCTTTCGTCCCAAACACAATTGCCCCAGACAAGTCCATCGTATAGTAGAATACATCCTCAATGGATTCTACCCAAAGAGAGAAAAGACGGTCGCAGTCTTCTACGACGTCGCCAAGGCCTTCGACAAAGTCTGGCACGAAGGCCTTGTTTACAAGCTATACAAGCTTGGTCTCTCCGATCGACTCGTCCGATTAGTAGCGTCCTATTTAAAACACCGTACCTTTCGGTTCAGACACGAAGGTACTTTGTCTTCCCCACGTCAACTGAAGGCCGGCGTCCCGCAAGGCTCTGTACTCTCTCCCCTACTCTATATATCGTACACGAACGATATTCCCGTCCCCGACAACGGGGTGCAACTGTCCCTTTTCGCCGACGACACGGCAATCTACGCCAAAGGGCGAAGGCCACCCATGGCAAAGCTCCAAAAGGCGGTGAACAAGCTCGAAGCTTGGTTCAAACTGTGGCGCATCGAAGTGAATCCGGAGAAGAGCTCCGCGGTTTGCTTCGATGTTAAGCGCAGACGGGGTGACAGCGACCCCCCTCCCCTCCGCATGCAAGGGAAACTAGTTCCCTGGCAGCGCGCTGTAAAATATCTAGGCGTCACGCTTGACAAAAGGCTCACTTTCCGGCCCCATGTCGAAAGAGTGTGCCGCACCGCCCGTTTCTACCTGGGTCGCCTCAACAGTATGTTGGGTCGATTCAGTAAAATGTCCCTCAGGAACAAGCGAACCCTCTACAAGGTGTGCATTCGACCGGTGTTGACATACGCCTCCCCCGTCTTCGCTCACGCGAGCTCCCACGTCACTAAGAAACTGCAAATTGTGCAGAACATCTTCTGCCGTAGGGCAACGGCGGCTCCATGGTACGTCCGCAATGCGGACCTACACCGTGACATGGACCTGCCTACCCTGCAGCAGTTTCTTAGAACGCTCTCCGAGACCTTTTTCAAGGCCGCGGAGGAGCACCCCAACCCGCTCGTGCGAGAGGCAGCAGCCTACGCTCCCCGCCCGGTCTCCGGCCACGTGGTACGGAGACCGAGACACGTCCTCGCGGATCCCCCCGACGAACTGTCGAGCGCCCTGAACCTCCTCCTGGAGGCTCAGGACGACTCAACAGAGCCCCCCCATGCCGTTTCAGCGGCCCCCGTAGGCCCCCAATCCCAATCCACGGCAGCGGGACCCCCTTCTGGGGTCTCGCTATAAATTCTCCAGCGTATGCTCCGTAAGGAGTGACGTTGAGCGCACCCCGTCCCTACGGGGTGTAGCATCCGATGAAACCTGAAAGGCCCTTATGGCTACAGGTGCTTCCAGGGGGTGTTTAGTACGTATGCGCCTAGGTTCTTTTGGCGAGTCGTGCATAACCAGTCCGGCCGGCCGGCTGGGATACTCATGAGAGTTCACCTCCTCCCTTCCAACCGCATTACCGAAGGGTGCCCATTTCCTTTGCGTTGGGCAAAAAAAAAAAAAAAAAAAAAAAAAAAAATATGACAGTGTGGGGACGAAGCAGTTTATTGCTGAACAGTTGTATCGAAAAACAGTTTTGTTCTTAATATAGATAGTTTAAGGTTTAATTTCGAGCTTTTGTTGGGACGTTTGCTTTCGTATGTTGAACGGAAATTCTTTTTGTGCTGGGTGAATTGTGCGTCATTAAAATGCATTTTTTTTTATTATGACAAAACGCTTTATGATGTTGAAATTTTATTAAAACGACCGTTCTTAGAGCCCTTTTAGATTGCCATAGGAACATGTGGTAGGTATGTAAATTTCACAGCTGGAGCTCGTACGTTTAAGTCATTATTTTAAATTTAGAAGGGACGAGGGCACATATTTCGCGCATTCATTATGAAATATTTTTTTATAACTACCAGTGTTAATTGAGCACACATCCTACCTGAAGGGTAGCCGTAACTGCCCACTGTACATGTTCGCACATTGTTTTGTACCTAGGTACTTAGGTACAAAAGTTTTGGAACCTCGATGGTAGGTTACACACATTTATTGAATTATATAAAATCTACACCTACTTTCCCCCTACCTACCCTTTTTATCTTACTGATAAAACTTCCACTTGAATCACTCTAGAATCTATTGTTGAAAACCGTAAAAAATCCGTTGCGAAGTTACTTTGTTTTATACTACCTACTCGTATATACTAAACTTGTCCAATTGTTTTGTGAACCGAATAAAGTAAATAAATGTATAGACCTACAATCAAGAATCCTTTATTTTCAGGCCGTCATAGACTGTAAATGTACCTAAGTGTAAACATTAAGTTCTCAACTGTACAATCCACAGACAAAATCATTTGCTTAACAGCCAAAGCCGAACTAAGCCCAACATAATCCTGTAAAACACATGCAATATTCAGGCAATTAATCACAAAGGCGCCATGAACAATCTTGCCAAACTATCTTAGTGGGAGATTATCCTGGAGCTAACCGGCCCGATCTGGTTCTAGCCAGTATTGACATTTAATGTGATTTATGGACAATAAACACGCTCGCTTCTGTATTGTTACGTAAATAACTACCGGGTGCCGGTTGGGGTTCGGTTTCCGTTTCGAACGTAACCGGTTACCGGATGGACGTAAAAATATTTTAAGGAATATTGCGACAATAAACAATTAGATTAGATTCAGCCGTGTGGTGTCTGACAGAGTAGAATAGCACCAACCCCTTACACTCGCGGGTGTCGTACAAGGCGACTTTTTAGAGACAATAGATCTTGTCTCTGTAGGCTGGAAAATGGGCAGCAGCGTTTTCAATTGTTACATTATAACACTGCGATCTCCAACCCGCCTGCCAAGCGTGGAGATTATGGCAATAACCTCCCGTGGGAGAGGCCCTAAGCCCTGCAGTGGACTGTATTGGGCTGTGATTATGATGAAATAATTAGATTTAGTTTTAATTTGATTATTGTTGTTGATAGTTATACGTTCAGAAACTACGGAATCAGCTTACCATCAGTTAGGCCGTAAGCTTGTCTGAGACTTAAGTGGTATAAATAGAAGTAAATGACCTGAGTAGCACTGTGGTTACTATGTTTTCCTGCTACGAAGATGGTCTTTTGACTGTGATTAAGGCAATACACCGTGCATATATTTTGCACTTGTGTATTACTATTATAAAAAGCAACACTTGACGTCTAACAGTTCAACAACGATCTAATAATAGCCACATCTGTCCAGATTGTGAAGGAACTCTCAACTGAGCCTCAAAGGCCGGCACCTAAGTAAATGACCCTCGCTGTCAATCAGTCTTCATTAGGCTGTACGGAACTTTATTACTGTGCTCCTAAGTGCCGTCTATTACCGACCCGTGTTCCAAGCGGTGCTCCTGGATGTATATATCCTTCTAGCCAAGTGCGGAGGCGTGGATTTCATCCGACAATATTTGAATTGAGCGAATTAGGTAGCCCTTACCGTTCGTCCATTTACATTCGTGTCACAGTCGTTTGACACCTGACATCATGGCATAATATACAAATAAGAGAATATTAGGTTGGTTTACATAGTATACAATAAAGTCGCTTCCCTTTAGATACGCTTAGATCTTTTGAACTACGCAACGGATTTTATAGCGGTTTTCAACAATAGATAGAGAGGTTCAAGAGAAAGGTGTATAAGCAAGAAAAAGGGTTGGTAGGGGTAACGCAAAAAAAGTCGCGCTTATTCTACTATAAATCGTATACAATACCTGGATATAATAATTATGCATTAACTCCAAATTGTCATTATTAATAATTGGACGGCAAATGTAACTACATAATTTAGATACCATATTAACTTACAGATATGTATGAATATATTGTAAAAATGTGTATCAATAAATAAATAAATGACAAGGTGCATAACATTGACTGGTGTCTGTATCCTAACTAGCATTTTAAATCCGAAACTCTGAGTACATAAGCCTCCGAATAGATTTGGGATTTTGTCATATAAAAATATGAGAACATGGGGAAGGACTATCACAGATTCCAAAAACACGAGCTACACTAGCAACAACAGAATTTTACCTGGACAAATTCGCAAGCAAAATTAAGTTTACCAAGACGTTATCTACACTTGGAAACGTGGAGCTTGAATCACTCACCAACTGTCCCATTACCGAACAAATTTAAACCAATCGTAATAATAATTTCACGAATTAACTAACCCACCAGCCGGAGCGTGTCGACAATGCTCCGAATGTGACAGCTTAATCGGTGTTAAAACCATCGTCGCATGTGCGGAGAGGCAATGGCTCGAGAAAGTTGATTAGAGTGCCTGTCACCTATTCGAGATTTAATCCCGTGCTCGGTTTCCGGCGACCCTCGAGGCACAGGAGCGAGCGATTCGGGGTTCGGGAACAGGGAACAGGCCACTGTGTCGACTCACCGCTTAGAGGTGCTTAGAGTGCAGGTTCTAAGAACTGTTCCAGGAGTAGGGATTTGGTTAAATCGTATTTCCTAGATGTTAGCAGTGCCATTTCTATATTTTTATTAAGTTTCGATTTATATAAAATACTTATATAAACCTAAACTGAATAAAAAAAAAAAAAAATAACTTAATTAAATTATTACTTTAGGTGAGTTCCTACACTTCTGAAATCATTCAATAAATAGTTACTGTGAATTTCAATTATGACTAAATTAGAACATAACTAATGTCGAACATGACAGCCATTTATAAACCCATTTTGCCGTTTGTAATGTAAATTGGAACTGAAAAATGTTGCATAATTTTATTGATATTGTGAGTGGTATTTGGCTTGACTTCTGTCCCCTAGTGTTACAATTTTGACAGTTGTCTATCTGCGCATTTCTGTAGGTATGTCTGAATGTGGTATTGTAACTATCGAACAGATAAACCACTTTGGGTGCGGTTTCTTTTATTTAAAAGCCAGTTTAATGAAGGTGGTCTTAAAAATGGTTCATTAAAATCGGTGTATCATGTACCTAGATTTCGTCGGAAGTTTTCCGACACCTGTCAGTAAAGTAGCCGACGCTGTTGCTTCTTAATTTGTTCCAGAGCCGTATACCGCCTCATCTCTTATTCGAAACCGAATCAGTAGTGTAATTAGACGTGTCACAATATTCCTGTCATCGCGTTACGGACAGTTTGACGTCGGATTTAGAAACTAGAAACCAAATACACGCGATAAGTAGCTGTCTGTAAGATATAAATATAACATATCATATTCAATTGAACGTGTAAAGGTGATATGAAAGGCTCGACCTCCACTCTTTCACTGTTTGTTTAGGATTTCACATCATTTTTGTGGCTTGAAATGGTTTTGGGACGAACAATGGCATCGAATGCTCCTGTATTATTTTCAGTAGCTTTATTAACGTCTGTTTGCTAATTGGCTTGTCCTTTCTTGAAGTGCGGTTGTTCCAATTTTAATATAATTATATAATGAATTATATTAGTATTTATATTATGAATGTAAAGCTGTATGTTTTCCTTACGAAAGCAAAATAAAAAATAATATATTGGTACCGATCAATGTAAATTAGTTTTAATGAGTTTTTGGTGAGCACTACAGAGTTTACAGTTACCTGATGGAGGATAAAAATTTGATAAATTTTTCAGGTTTTGTGAGTTGCACAATTATTTCTTAAAAAATCAATAATCTTTACCGTTTCAGCGATGGTGGCATTTTCAGTAAAATAACATTCCTATGTATTATTTGTCAATAGTAAATATCACAATACCACTAAAAATAAAAACAACAGATATCAACTGAATGGTAAAGTATCCACTTACTTCCAAACTAAAATTGCTCCGATGAGGATGCCGATGACCAGCACAATTGAGCAGAGGCCGATGACTGCAGACGTCTGGAGTGAAGGGCTGTTGTGGTTGTACGCGTCTATCTTCTGGAATTGGAAAGAGAAGCTGTATTAGGCATAGATGTAAAAGAACTAGAATAGAATAGGGTTGAAACAATTGCGTAGAAGAATATCAGTGTTATAAAAAATACATTTTAACAAAATAAATGTTTTTTTTTGGTTATGGATAATTTTTTTTTTTTCATTTTATGATTACTAACGAATAAAACGCCTGGAAAACTACTCTTCTTTGTAAAAGCCTTATTAAACTAATCGCAATGAGTTACCATTCATTTTAACCATCATGGAACGGACTTTCTGCAGGTATAACTTTGATAGTTGTAAGTTTTATACTTTTTGAGAAAATCCATTCCAAGGTAGTGGGTGGCCCGGTAATTTGCTGTCCAGTGTAGTCATAGAATAGAAATAAAGACAACATAGGTAATCCCGAGCAGAATTTCAATAAAAGCCAATAGGAATCTCTCTCGAATAACTTAACGCAGAAAACGAACAAAACAAATACGCATCCAAAAATCCAATTTGTAATAAATATAACTTTACTTTTCTTCCCTAATAGAGGGATACCGAAATCATATCAACAGAAAATTGGGACACCCGCAACAACATTACTGGCAATACTACCTTGGCAATGTCTACGTGAACCTTTCACCTTTCCCTGGCTGGGGGAAAGAAAATAAAAAATAACACAGCCACTCAGAGGGTCCGCGCGAAAGGGGAGGCAGGCAACGGTACAAAAAACGCACCTTTTGTGTCAAAACACCCTTTTTTCGTCGACCCTATATCGGTTGCTTGACGCCTACTGGTCGGTGCTTTAAATGACTTCATTGTAATAGTAACAAATTGTGGAATGATTGGTAAGAAAATTGGTTTCTACGAAATTGTTTCTGGAGCCATTAATATCGTTTGACGCTACGATTGTAATATAAAATTCAACGATTACTTTTTTATTACTCAGTCAACTTGAGTCATCGATAGATTATGTTTTTGCCTAACAAAAGGAAAAAAACCTTGCAATTTTTTGAACAGATTCATATTCAACCAAGTGCTGGAAATATGTAATCGCCATATTTGTTTGAGCACGTACAGCCCCTAAACGTACTTGCAGCTGTTGCAAACTTGAAACAATTATCACAATATGGCGCACGTGTGAAGGAAGAAGAGATATCAAACTCACATTACACGGGAGGCGAGCAAAAATTTGGAATTAAGCTTCCTTAGCCTGATATTATGGCGTATAACGTTCTAATGTGGTAAGTTTGCATAAGTTGTACGTTATTTTGAATTTATTACAATATATACAACAATGGAAGAGACAAGACATGTATTTTATATTATTATATCTTGGCCATGTCCGGCAGAGTAGAATAGCACCAACCCGTTACACTCGTAGGTGTTGTACAAGGCGACTAATGTTTTTGAGACTAAATATCTCGTCTCCGTTGGCTGGAAAATGGGTAGCAGCTTCTTCCGTTATTATATTTATGCAACAGCGATCTCCAACCCGCACGCCAAGTGTGGAGATTATGCCAATACCTCCCCATTCGTGGGAGAGGCTCTACGTCCTGATGTGATGTTGTAAAGAAGTTTCTGTTCGCTTTCAACGATTTGATGGGAGTTCTGGTTTTTGGGTTTTTGAGGGCAACAATTAATTAACATTCACTCGCTCCAATATTCGATTGTCTAGGTAAAAACCTACAAAATCCATTAAAGATAAATGCATGGATATCACTTATCCATGGATTCCAGAATTCGAAAACAATCTATACATACACTTTCACTACACATATTATCGGGTTTGTTACCACGGTTAGTATTGTTTTTACCTCGATATTTCGACGCAGTTGCATGCGTCATGGTCACGAGTTGTTGTCATGGTCTCGTGACCATGACGCATGCAACTGCGTCGAAATATCGAGGTAAAAACAATACTAACCGTGGTAACAAACCCGATAATATGTGTAGTGAAAGTGTAGTGAATAACCACGAAAGTCTTAAAACCTAATCTATACATAGTATAAAACAAAGTCGCTTCCAGCCGTCTGTCCCTAATTCCTATGTATCTATGTACGATTAGATCTTTTAAACTAAACAACGGATTTTAATGTGGTTTTCAACAATAGATAGTGTGATTCAAGAGGCAGGTGTATATGCAAGAAAAATGTAGGTAGGGGTGAAGTAGGTGTACGCGAACGAAGTCGCGCCGGGTCCACTAGTTTAGTATGTTTAAATATTAGGCGATTTATTTTTGTAAACCAAGTTTATTTAAATAGTATAAATGAAGCAGCCTATTATGTTAAATGAACCCAATTTATACAAACACAGAATAAAAAGAAACTGAAATGTTAAAATGTTTTTTAAGATAAAAAGAATCGAGAGGCACACAAATAATGTTGAAACAATATCGTAATAATGATTAAATTACGACTATATTTAGCGCAAAGTTACTTTGACGTAGTTCATTGCTTGTATTCCAATAATAATTGAAATATATAATTGTATTCTGAGAAGTGATTTCGTTCTCATTGTAATAAATCGAGAAGAATGGGCGAAATGAAACAAAGTAGCTTTATTTGATCAGACTAGTGTTTTTTGTTCAAACGGTAATGTGTGAATGGCACGATAGTATCGATCTTACAACGTCGTGCAGTGGTTACCAAGTAGCAATTTCAACCACCGACGAAAAACGAGGGGAGTTATGTTATAAGTTTGTCTGTGTAACTCCCGAAAGGATACACCAATTTAGATGCGGTTCTCTGTTTTTAAGCAGATATATACACTCTTTATTGCACAAAAAGTAACAAAAAAAGAAAATTTAACAGGTCTTTAGATTCTTCGTTTGGTTTCATTCTAATCGGTTTAGTATAGGAAATATTTTAGTATAAGTCTACATGGTGGAGTTTTTTTGACATTTTCCTGGCAGTTATTATTTACCTAGTAGGAGAAATGGGCAAGCTGAGCCCCGAGGCCGCTAATTTACTAATGGCTGGATCGAATTGTAATTGGATTGCAATCGCAGCTCAACGGTAGTTTTAATACCTAGGTGTATTTTCAACACAGCCGTGCCCTGTACTCGCCTAGCAAGCTTGGAAAGCAAAAATTATTAAGCAATAAGCATACAATTCTTTACAAGTTTAACATATTATGAACATACAGTTCCAGTGCAAAGTCTATGACTAAGAACCTACGCCGTACTTTCAATGAAGTGAACATGGTTGGATAATTTTAAGTGAATAAATGAACGGACCCTTGGTAAAATTAAAAAGCATGTTCCGTGCAGTATGGTTTGAACAGTATCTCGAATCTAAGCGTTTATACAATAAAGTTATAATCCAACTTAAGTTGACCCGTAGGCATTTAACTGTTTGTAGTATTGTGGTAAAGCAAGGGGAGGTCCAGTTGAACTGGTAATTGTGCACAACACATTGGTTATCAGTAAGATCTCGGCAAGGGTAATGTTTTTAGTAATAAAAACATTTATACAGGGTGAACAATTAGTCGACGTAGTGAGTGAGAGAGAAATAGAATTATTATTTGCGTTAATTGGATAGATTTTATCGAACCAGGGCGTGTTGTTTGGACCTATATCATTTTGAGCTATGAGGCACATGCTATACTTTTGTTTCTGTTAAATTACTTAATTACAGTCCGTTACGTTTGTGGAGGCAGTTAATTTGAATAAATTGAGATATTGTATGCGGTAGAGTAGAATATAGCACATACTCCAGTTTGTTCATGGGTGCAGTAGGTTAGGTATAGGATGAGAGGCAAACCAGATACTACTTTCATGGACCGAATAAATCCTACTATAACATACAAGAGTATATAGATGATAAAAAAGTATTTAAGCTACGAGTTATATAAGATGGGATTAAAATTTGTGCAAGGACAGATAATAAATAAATGCATAATAGTCCATGTCGTTATAAATTTGGTTCATAGACCAGATAATGGACAACAGTACTTGTAATTGTGAACATTCAACAATGTCATCTCTAGCCCCTAACAAAGCTGGAGATTAGAAACTTAGCTAATTACAAAGCGCCAACGTATAATAATTTTGTGTAGATCACAGGCATCGGGCACATGACATTCGAAATCAAGCAGTAAATTCCATCACGATTAACATCTTGATTGTCAATATACGAAATATTAATACAAAAACGATATCAAATATTTGTGACGGAGAACAAACAAAAAAGATTAACTTATCGCGTAATAAATGAGGCAGATAAACTCCCGGACGAAAATCCCTTAAACGGTCATCGACTTGCTTTTTATAAGCATCAACAGATAAGCATCTAAGCGCATGGCTTGGGCGCATTAAGTCTGAAAAAGGTACGTCAATTTGTCAAAACGTGGCACTATCTGAACAGAAATCCCTCATTGGACCCAAGACGATCTATCGGGAGTATCACTGGATCTAAACAACAGGTACTTATCGAAAATCTCCGAAAGTACACAATGCATATTCAAGAGCAGAACGTCTCCAGAGGGACAGTTATCGAACTGTCCATCTCTCGACGGTAGCCGATTTGTCAATGCCTCCTCCTTTAATTAATAAAAAAGTATTCGTCGACGAACACGAGAAAGAAACGTTAATTAATTCGGGTCGGTTCGCGCACTGAACTTTTTTTACGTAAATTATGATTATCGTAGACCTTTTAAAGTTTGCTGTGGCGGCAGGAAAAGGATTTTTTGCGGAATTTAAATATAGAATTAGGGGGGAAAATTAAATTAAAATGTACCTTTCTATTATTAATTTGTGTGAGGAGGTCCAATTTCTACTTTCTTTTTGATGACGAACTCTTTGATCGCCTTTTAAATGTTAATATCAAGTGCGTAAGGTATGTAAACCTACTTTTTATAAAAGAGTCAACTTTTATTACAGGTACTTTAAAAACGTTACTGTTGTAATTATAAAAAAAGCTATACCTTGAAAGTAAAAATAACTCAAGTACATTTTGAGAATAAAAAAAAAACTTTGACACGGACATAACTTTTGAGTTGTCCTAATCTACATAGGACTCGGTTGAAACTAAAAAGGCTAAAACATTCAGTTTGGAATTATGCGCATATATATTAGACAAATATGCCTACTCATCTCAAACAATTAGATGAACAAACACACAAAGTTATTGTCTATTAGGGGACGGACGGCAGAATTAGTAACGTAATGACTTTGTACCTTTGTGTAAATATTCAATAATCCATCACAACGTCGACAAAATCGTGCAGATCCGACGTCTCTAGTATTTAACATTTACTCATTACATTTAAACTATTTACAAAGTAAATGATTTAATCATCATGAGGGGGATTTATGATTAGGATTGATTGGTCAATAGAGTATATTAGAACGAATATATTTGAAGTTCGTTTTTGTGATTGTTTTTTATTTTAATGTGAGGATGTGCTTGATGCAAGCTAGATGCCTGTCTAGAAACACTTTTCGCTCTAGCCTGAAGGTAGAACTAGAATTCTGTTTTATAAGTCAAGACAAAATTGACATTTACTGTTATATTGCTCTGTTATATATCGTTGATTTGATGCTTATTTAAATAAAAATGTTTTTACTAAGCGAAACAATTTGTGTAACCAACAAAACTTGTAAAAAATTTCGTTTCCGGTTCACAGATAACATGTAATTGTTTATGCCTGGTCTATTGGCTATATCTAGTTATTTACCTCTACCTGGCATCTGTTCAGAAATTGTCCCTACTAATTAATCAATGTTCGTCCCATTGAACACTTGTCGCTATGTACACTTCTGCTAATGGTCCTGTACACATAATTAGGAAACAAGATTCTCTTATCTGTTTGTCTTTATGAAGTAGCTACGTCGATGTGTTTAGTTACCTCTATAATTGATTTACAGTGTTTGCTTGCTCGTCTGTTCACATTTTGTAAAAGTGAACTTGTGTGTAGGTACGAGTAGATTGAGAAATTTAAATAGCCAGTGACCTCAATTAGGTTATTTACATACAGTTTTTAAAAAGCCCTGTCCGAACCATTGACATATTATTATTCTTACTCTCGGTTACTCGGTATAAAAATTAATATTGGTGGATGCTGGAGACGGTAAGCCGAGGATACGGCGCATTGGCGCTTATTGGAGGAGCAGTGCAGCAGGTGTCCAGCAGTGGACTGGTTTGTGGGCGATGGCACATTCGCATGAAAGTTACAGGCGGCTATGGTTTCTCTTGTGTGTTTGGTTCGGTTGTCATATTAAACGAATTTTTGGGTTTTGTGGAAATGGTTAAAATAAATTAAAAGAAAATAAAAAGCAATTTGTTTAGTTGCACAAGTGCTACATACCTACTTGTTAAATTTTGTTTTGTATATTATACAGCGTTCGAATGCGGTTTCTTCGCATGAAATTAGACTCATCAGCTGTAATTTTACCTTGTTAACCTTAATCTTTACTGATCAAAAAAGTCAATGTCTCTGGGAAATCAAGAAATGGAAAACTAGTATTTGTTGAAATAAATGTTTTCTTTTATTTCCTACTTTCAGTTGTTAGCGTGTTCAAAAAAACTCTTATTTGTATTTTTAAATATAGATTACGTTTTTTCCGTGTATCGAATCTGATATAATTCATATCAATATAGATCAAAAGTATAGCCTATAACATTTAATTTAGATTTACAAGATGCAGTTATTCCTATAAAATGGTTTACCTTATCACATGAAGCCTATAACATTGTACGACCACCCATCAGTTCTGCGAACAGTGACGAATCGATATTCGCATCGGGACACCTACGACGCGTCTGGTTTCTTATAAAAGGTGTTGCTTTTATTGTATCCAATTAACTGGTTGACGACTTAATCCCATCGGCTAACAGAGGTGACCGCAAGAATGCAGGCGGTAGGTCTTGGGAGGATAAAACGTGTAGTATAAATAAAATAAAAGCTGATCTCGAAGATTGTGGCGAGATGACTACAAAATTTGCGACTGGTGTTTTGACTTAGCGGTTTTACGCCAATAAAGACGATTTATTGGTATCTAATAATAAAGGAGACAACGATTTATCACGGCGACCGCTTGCGGCTACCGACCATGGATTTTACGGTAATTTTCGCATCTAAGCTTGTGGTTGTTTGGGGCTAGAAGATAATTTATTAATATAAGTAGTTAGTATTTTTTTGCAAACATAAAAGATTCATAAATTGGTTACTTGGACTTAATAAATTGTATATGATGAGTATGCCTTATAGTAATACAATGGATGGCGATGGATTGACATCTCCGAGTCGGAAGCGAGTTAAGACTTGTAGATGCCGAATATTGGACAAAAAGGAGAAAAAATAACAGAAAACCGGATTCTAGCAGAAGCCGGTATTGGCCGCTCGGATGATGATGATGAAATTAGTACAGTATAGTAGCTAGTGCTTAGTGTTTATAATATTCGTACATTATAACCTAATTAGAGATATACTTAATTATTAAAAAAAAAAAGATATTTATTTAGAATTTAGCTCAGACATATAAAAAGAAAATTACATAAAATTAAAATAAATTAAACGAGAAAAAAAAAATTATGAGAAAAAAAAATTACGCTTCTAGAAAATTTTCTTGCGCTGGCGACCCTAATACTGGTTGAATAGTTGAGGGCCCCGAAATGGTATTTATTTTATTTTTTATCCAGCCGTATCTTTCGTTTACCGAAGAAACTTGTACGATTAATATTATATATTTATGGGAGCAAATAAATACGAATATGAACATAAATAAGACCATTGGCTCTGGCTCAGCAAATTAAAATATTAATTGCTTCAAATGGTAAACAATATTACTACCTCGGTACGTCAATAGAAATATGAATCTGAATTATCTTCATAAACAGTCCATTTAAACTGAGATTAGATATCTACAAAAACGTAATCCAGTAAACCACGCAATAGTACCACTCGGAGTATACTCCAAAGAAATTATGATTAATGTTCTCATAACGGCTAATCTCACACAGTTCAACAAACATCCAAGAATGCTCTTGAGTTGCAGTAAACTTCTAAAGTAAAGAGAAAGGCAGCGTCTTATACACTATCAATGTTAACACAGTACACATTAGGAAATCCACGGAAACGGCCCGGATCCCGGCGGATTTTGTAACGAACGTGGCTAAGTGAGAACAAATAAAGAAAGAGTTTAAGCTCACTCACAGTCAAATTAAACGGTTGAAGATACAACGTTGTGCGGTAGAGCTTTCGGCTAGTTTTGTTTCGTTATTTCGACTAGAAAGTACGTTAGCTTGCACTGTAAATATTGTAAAACGGAATGGTTACTCTCATCTGGGTCTACGTTTGTTTTATACCTATTGTTATTGTTGAACAAGTTTTAGTCACGTACCTATAACTTTTCCTATTACTGGGTATTCATTAGATATCATTGAATGTCTGAAAGGAATCAGCTTATCTATAAAAGATAACGCTGTATGTGTCTTTTTATTGTCATTCGATTTGTGTTTGTTATATAACTTTATTGAAGTATTTATAGCTATTTTCATTCTGTTATTCATTTGTTCAATAGTTATTCTTAGTTGAAAACGTACTTGAGCAAAGTTGGGACCACTCGCTAGTCTTATAATCCAAACTTTCAATATTTATTACTCCGATTAGGGTTTCATTTAATTGGATAATTAGTAATGAATTTATCTATGTACAAAGAAGTATAAACACAAAGGCACATCAATACGTGAAGTCTGATCAATAATGGCTCGTGGGTAATGAGCCCTATCCTCAGGTTGAATAAGCTCGTAATTTGATATAATGATGTAACCAGTTTATTTTTACACTAATTTACGTAATTTACGTATCAACAACTTGACAGCTACCGATACCTACCATATCAATATTCGTTTACGTTTCAACTTATAAATTGAGAAGAGTCAGACGTTGGGTAACTATATACATACTCATATTATAGCATGATCGCGAGCATCTGTGACTGAGTGGCTAAGGTACTCGACTCGTAAGCGAGAGGTACCGGGTTCAAATACCACTGCGGCCATGTACCAATAACTCTTTTCTGAGTTATGAACATTAGGTGAATGCTAACAGATGCTCTTATCGTGATGGTAAGTAGCTTTCTGGAGATCTTTCCAAATTCGGGGGACCTGGGTCAAAGTTTTTTTATCTTTAGTTTAGTTAGGATTAAGGTCTTTTTGTTAGACTAAGGCTTTTTTTAAATATTAATAATTGTTTTGATTTTTATCTTTGTCTAAATTAAATAAAGAATTTCTTAATGGACATAATTCAAAGTCAGCCCAAATTCCACTAAAGACTACGCACTGAATCCCTAAGCTCATTTACGACGTCTAAACACCTAGTTGAGGAACGTGGAATTTGAAGGAGCCGCCTCACAAACTCGTAGACCGTAAAACTGGCAGATGGAAAGATAAATGCGCATTGTCGCTAACATGGGTTCATTAAGGCCCGCATAAGTCAAATATTTACCCAGCAAGATAAGCGGGCCAAACTGTATATTCATTACCATTTTTGGTACAAAACGCGTCATGGTTTCCGTAGATAACACGTTTTGTGGACGATTCATCAAGTGTTTGGTATTGTGACAGACGATTCCAAATCGTTTCTTTTGGAATGTACCTGTTAGTTTAAGATATTATCTCTGTGACTTTAAGTAGTACCCTAAATGCAGATTTACAGATATAAGCCTGAGGAGTCCTGGTTGAGTACGTTACCTTCCCCCGCCCATTTTCCCATTCCATTTTTTAAGTTAGGTTGGCGCAATATTCCTCTCGCTCTTGAGCATTGTAGCTAAACATTTTTGGATTTATGTTTTATGACCGGCCTTGGGCGTGCTGTCGCAGTGTTATAAACATACAACAGAAAAATCGGTTGCCTACTTTCTGGTCTACGGTTAGGTCTAATGCTTACTAAACTTAAGAGACTACTAAGTTGGCGCCTTATGATATTCCGAAGCATTACTTTTCGAATGCGCGGGCGAGGCGACCTTGATAGGACGGCCGAACATCCGCCTCCGAAAGCGACCATATTTTATACTACGTACGGATTAGTATCAACTTTCTAGCTGCCTCCTAGATCGGCGCTGCCGCCTTACGACCTTAGGCGCCTCTTACGACCTCCATATTCGAATGGATTAGTGCAATTTTATTCTGCCATCAAATGGCACACGGCACAGTTGTCACACATATTACCGGGTTTTTACCTCGAGATAAAAACAATTAACAAACCCTATAATATATGTAGTGAAAGTGTAGTGTATATATAATAACCACGAAAGTCTTAAAACGTATACCAACAGTTGTGTTCCGGTTTGGAAGATTAGGCAGCTTGTATGATTACGGGCAAGAAGACCACATAGTACATACTCAACGCGCCTGTGATGATAAATTTTTCTTGTCCTAAATCGTAGATGTTAACCCTACAACTCAGTATCAAACGATATCTGCTCGTTACAT
Source organism: Blastobasis lacticolella (assembly GCA_905147135.1). NCBI lineage: Eukaryota > Metazoa > Arthropoda > Insecta > Lepidoptera > Blastobasidae > Blastobasis > Blastobasis lacticolella. The sequence continues at coordinate 13,973,272 of LR990059.1, forward strand.
GTGATGGAAAACCTGATGAAAAACCTTTCAACCCGGAATATAAACAACTGCCGTTTCGAACATAAAGACAAAATAAATACTCACTGGTTCCGTGTCGCAAGTCTCCAAATCAGATATAGGATCATCCCCACAGTAATATTCTGCTTGTAGGAACGGTGGCCTGGGCGGCGGCGGCAATAGGAACTCAGGAGGTGGCCCAAGACAGTCACACTCCGTCAAGTCCGTGGGCTCTATCTCCCACATCTCGTACTTATCTAACTTAACACTACTCACAACCCTTTCACTGATATCACTATCACTATAATCACTAATATCACGTTTCTCACGGTTTACATAGTTTGAAGTCCTTTCTTTTATCAAATTCGCTATGTAAAGTTCGTCGTCGACGTCACTCCACACGTTCTCTCTGACTTTTTCGTCTTCTTCATTGTCATCTGTTGACTCCTTTCTTACTTCGGCCGCTATAACGCGTTTTTCGATACCACCATTAACGTTAACATCTGCGTTCTCGCTGTTATTTTCTTGAACACCAATTCGGGCATCATTTTCTTGTATTTCTGTATTATGATCAGATTTCACATCGTTGTTCCCAATTGGGTTTCTGTTGTTGTAATTGACGTTGCCGAAGCCATTCCGTCGCGTCCAAAAAGCCGTGCGCTTAGTTGGACTACCGATGTACCTTTCGGCCATACGCAGTCTTCTTTCACGTTACCTGCAACAACAAATAGAATATAAATGAAACCGTTATTGCAGCTGGAGTGTGAGCAAACCAATTTGTCTGCTTTAGAGTTTGATATATCGTTTCAGGGATCAATCTACTTATTATTTGATAGGAAAGCTAACACCTCATTTTGTGTAACAAAGACGCCGCAATTAGAGGCTACCACGTTTGTGAGCACAATGGCTGCGGAACCTGTACCGATATCATCGTTCGTTCAGTGCTTATTTTAATTTATTTTTTATCGGCTCAAATTGGATGGACGGGTTTGGAGGTATGCTCATTTCGTCGCTATCACGATGGACTCTTCAATTCCAATTGGAAAGTTTAAAGTTCAATACATAGCGTGTTATAAATATAACTTATTCGGTTTTAGTTAAAACCTCCAATCAAGGAAAAAACACATAAAATAATACTAATTATTTTATAGACTTAAGTCTAATATAGATTGTTTATTTTCCTCTTCTTTTCTTTATTATATGCTTCTGCAATACAACGTGCCGTTCAAAACAACGTGACTCATATTGAAACGTCCTATGTAAGTAGATTGATCTATTCAAGCAGTCAGCTTTTGCAACATCTATAATATGGAGATGACATTCAGGTATTTCGTGATGTGAAAGTAGTCCTGATTTTACAATCAGATAGGTATTATACGAAATCAATATCACAGTTATGTATTTTTAGAAACGTAGCCTATGTCGCCATATGCTTATAACTATAATAAATATATTGCTTGAGTATGTGCTTGTTAAGTATATAACAAGTAACAAGACTGATACGTCTGTCAAGGTCTATTTAATATGTAGCACACTTCTAATAACAAAAAATTTAAGAAAACCTGACAAGAATCCCAAACACTCGTCTTACTTAAAAGTACTGATCAACAAGTGCTGAACGCCTGTATAGTTACACAGTCGTTAATTAGACAGCGTGTGTATAAACTTATCTGGACCATGACAGCGTCGCTGTTGTTAGAATTGGCATGACATTTCAAAATGGTGACAGTTAGTTTCAGTTTTGGCCACCGCCGGGTCAGATAGTGGAGTTACACAGGGCTTCTGTCAAGTTATACGTTTACGTACACGTATAAACAATTTTTATTAGTAAGACGTTGATCAGTAAGCATAAAATCGTATACGAAATCTGTGTTAGTAACATAGCATTGTGTCATTCCGGCGAAATTTTGACAAACAATTTCAATTTCACTTCAAGCCACATCTTTTGAAGCTCCTCGACCGAAAAATGTTCGCCACTTCACAAGACTCGACTCGGAGATTTGATTGAGCTGCGGTGTGAGCGCAATTATGCATGCGTAAGCCATTTCTGAGGTGTGGCGGGTTCAAGGGTCAGGCCGGTCTGATCTCTCGAGGAAAGTACGGATAACATATTTAGAGAGCCGTTTGCTTGTGAAAATTGTGATGTTAGGAGCGCAGCTTTTTTTTCGAATCGAGCAATAGCAATGAATACATTTGGAGTGGATTGTGTATTTATTTTGAACTATGCAGATAGTGGATGTTTGATGTTGAACTGTTAGAATTGATTGGAGCTTTCGATGTATGTTAGGTTAATGAAAATGAGAGAGAAATGGAATGGGATTAGTTGATTACAATATGTGAATTGCGATCATATAAAAAGAGTTTGCCGAAAATGAGGGCGCTACACTTATATCAAGTTGTTTAGTTTTAATAATGAAAAACAGTTTTTACATCTGTCTCAGCAAACTTTTTTGCCAAGCTGTAAATTACTTAACAATATAATACCTACGGTTTGAGCATTTAATGTCTGGCGAACAAAATTAGAAAAACTAAAAGACAATCACAATATTTGAATGTGTCAAAACTGACGTTTCACAAATAACAAATCGGACGCTTCAATCCCAACAAACGGCCCGGACATCCATCAAGCAAAAACAACATGAATAATTCCATACGTACACGACTAATTAAAGCATGCAGGTGAGATCAATGACTGTCAATAGGTCGGAGTCTCGTTAACATTTTGGTTCGGACACTCGAGTGCTGTCAGGGATAACCTGACAACGCCACAATGCCTCACAGAGGGCCTCTTGGGCCCACGAGGCTCTTAACGAGCCTATTCTGGCGGTTTCTCACGTGAAATATTGCCAACTCTGACAGGTTAAGCCGTCGTATCTCAAAGTTTCTTTCAGCTTGATGTGTTGAAAATGTTCATGTATGTTAATTATGGGCTCCGAGTACAAATAATTTAGTTATGGCATTTTATGTTTTGAAAGTTTCTAATTTCCCTTAACTTAACTATAATTTCTTTTCACAAATTACGGCGAGTAACGAATTCTGAAGTATTCGGTAAGTTTAAAATATGTATGATTTAGTTGCCACAGCTGAACATATACAGCCTAAACCATTGATGAAATTTAGTACCTATAGATTAAATTTCAGGCCCTTTTTTATTTCATTTATTCAAGTTACTTATAAATACAGATTTGCAAACAGAATTGAACAGATTGAGAAGCTGCGTGCAAAGTCACCAACTTTGACGGCTTGCGCATAAGTATTGTCCTAATTCTCAATTGACACTTGAGTTGTGCTGTCTTGAGAGTTGGTGATCAAAGGTATGACACGGGTCTGTAAACTATACGTAATTATAGGATCGTTTTTAGTGTATTCCATTGATTTGAAGTAGGCATTGATTACGGATAGGTATCCGTTGTATATCATTGAATCCCACTCCGCCATGTACTAATGACTCTTTTCTGAGTTATGTACATTAGTTGAATGCTAATCGATGTTCTTACAGTGAGGTGACTAAGTGTGTAACCATGATCCAATCTAGTCAGGTTCCCCTGTTAACAGGGTCACGGAGGTGAGATGGCAGTCGCTCCACTGTAATTACCTGATCATGGTCAAGGCGTAGTTTGTAGTAGGTACTCCTAGATTCCTTACTCAAATTCAGTAATATTGTTTGTAGCGCTTTCAGTTGATGTAATTGAAAATGTTGTCGATAGTAAGATATTCGTAGTAGATATTTTCACAAAATATAAGTATGGCTTTTTTAATATGGAGTAATGTCGCAGAAGTTGTATTAAATTTTAAAAGACACCGTCTTTCACCGATGTATTCATACAGCAACAAATACGCAGAATAAGCAAATAATTTCATATGCAAAAAGCTTTTATAACATACCGCCGACATTCACTTATAAATATTGGTACATATAAAAATCTTATTCATACCCTCAAGGACAACATTGAAAAGAAATACTCCGAAATACCTTATTGGAAATGCTGATTGAAGATAGCTTGCGCAATACTCTCGAAGTAATTGAAAATACTAACATTGTTCAAATAACTCACGATTGTTGCAAACATATTCAGTGGGCGTAATTTATCTTTCTAATTAATCTAAGCATACTTAGATGGTTCTCATCAGTAATTACTATTTGCCTCGCTGCTCATGTTTGTATCAGTCGGATTGAGTTTATTTTCATTCCGATCCCAGTAATCTTCTTAATTAAATTGTTGCTTCAAATGATCGAAAATTCAAATTATTGGCTAATGCTCTTATATTTTAATTAAGTGGATAAGTATTTCGATACATATCTACAAATGCTTCCACGAATAGAACCGAGTGATTCAGCCACCACGCAATTTCGTACTACAAGACTTGTATGCATAGCAAAAATATACACATAATACAAATAAGAAATGCGTGCGACGGTATCTCAACGACCACCGGCGTAACTTGAGTCATTCGACATCAAAGGAAATAAAACTGGTTGAAGGAGTGTTGATATTGGTTAATTTATTGCGTATCGCTTAATGGTTTACATTTGCAAATAGCGCGTTTCGGTTCAAATTATTTGCATTTATGTCTTTACTAGTGTTTCCTTTTTTCGTCTTTATTTTTTTTTACTTTAGTCAAATTAGTACTCGGATTATTAGTGGTATTTTGAGCGTTACGGACTCAGAGTGAGAATAATATTTTATGTAGAGCGTCGGTAGCCTAATCGTTAAGGGGTCGGACCTGTAAGCGAGAGGTACCGGGTTCAAACCCCAGTGCCGCCATGTAGTTGGAGACTCTTTTCTAAGTTATGTACATTAATTGAACACTAACCGGTGGAGGAAAATATCGCGATAAAACCAGCACATTCAGGTGACTGAATGTATAACCATGATTCAATATAGTCAGGTTATCAGGGTCACGGTGGTAAGATATGGCAGTCACTCCACAGGAATTACATAATTTGCCAAATCCTGGATCATGGTCAAGGCGGACTCCGGGTCATTAGCACAACCAGGACATTACCACAAAGACTATATTAAGAATGAAATATTTTTGCAAAGCCTTCACCGTATGTCTGTCTATCTGAGTAACTGCCATTAGCTTGTACGGCATCCAATTTTAATAAAAGCATTGTCGTCGACGCCAGTCGCCTTAATTCCAACATATCCTTATAGTTTTGCCAAACACCATCACTATATACTGGAATATCCGGCCATGTTTGTCTGGGGTATAATAACATTAATCCGAGGCATGTAACACGCTAGTTAATTAGTTTCCCCTCATGAAGATTTGTTTCCTCACACGAACGGCATGTGTTGGAGTAGATAAGTTAATATTAACATTGGAATTCGGATGGTAAGGGAAATTATGTCGGAATACTGTGGAGCAGGCATTAGGTACGTCAAATGCCGAGGTTCAGTATGCTCCAAGAGTTTAGAAACTAATTACGATTAACGACGTTGTCCTTGACGATTTTCAATCTAAACACCTAAAGCGTAGCAGGTTTATGAAACTATATTTTGTTGGTCCGAATTCGTCAAATCTATTGCGCAGAATTGAAGATCAACAAGTACTTTATCACAAACTAAAGTGAAGTTAACTTAAAATGAAGCGCGATTGCATTTGATACATTTGTTGTTTCAACGTTTTTTACCACTATGATGACAAACATAGATACGGCCCTGATTGAACAATATAATATAACCGTCATCCATTTGAGCCACTCGACCTAAAGCAATATGGACAAAACCGTGAGCAACTTACCGCCGCTTAAACCCATCACCGAAACGAGTACGACAAACGCTGTCTTAACCGCCGATGGCACAGAAATCGGCTTGCACACAGACGGTTAAAACGCTTTGGCTCGTAAGAGGGTGAGCGCTGTTTACATGTTTGTTCTGGTGTTAGCCGCTGTTGTGCTAATGGGCCCGGTAGCGGCTCCTCTTGTTCTGTACCGGCTTCGGGTAGTGTATACAGTCCGACCGATCGTTCAAGGTCTTTTTTGATATGCGATCTTAGAATAAAAAAATCGGGTGGGGCTGTGTCGGAACACACGATCTTCGGTTTTAACGTGAAACGCCTATCTTGGCAGCTTTGAGACGCTCTCGAAACCGTCTCGCTCGTCTAGCGCAGAACATTGGGGTACCCACTGTCCACGATTAATGTAACTACTGTTTGTTGATGAGCCCGGTAGCGGCTCTTCGTGCTCCACGTACTGGATTTGGGAGTATACAATTTATACCATACGGATAATAAAAAAATAACTGAGTTTAGTTTGGTGGAAAACAAAATGTTCGTGTTGAAAATTTCTCAATTCCATTCATTCATTCCAGGAATGGTTGCTTTTAAACAACGACAGCTTTGGTGATTTTAAATATCGTTATAACAATGTTTTTCTAGTAATACATAATCCATTAGGAAACGCATTAGTAATGGGTAATAATACTAGTCTGTGCCCCAAATAAAAGGTTTAAAACAATAAATTGATATTACAAATTGGACAGTGTGTATCAACGAGAAGCCGTCAACGATCGGCTTTGTTAAGTCTTGGAGAAAATACGCAGTTTAACATCGGTAAACATTTTGCGTATCAAGACCACCTATATCGGCTATTTGTTTTTACGTAAGCAATATAATCTTAATGTTTTTTCAAAGCTTGTTAATAAATTCCTGGTTGCAAAGACATCCGTAAATACAGCCTCTTCTTCTACAGATATAATATGTAAAGCATAAGATCATAAATGTATTAGAGCGTTGGCAATAAAGTCACAATACTTATAAACAAGAAACGAGGCCAATATTGCCATAAACGGCTTTGCGAGCATGTGAATAAGCAAAACAACCTCGTAACCCAATTTTTTACGCCATTCATATTCGCTGAGAAAATTTAGTGTGAGCCTCGCAGTGTTGAGTACATGGTTCAAACGTATCCGTTTGGGTTCGTATTGCCGAGCGTTTGCCAAGAGGCATCTCTTGTGCCAGAGGCTGCCAAAGCGCGGCATTCGTTACTGAACGGAACGCCTCTCCACGTACCGTTCCCCCCTCGAGGGGAAGTCTTGGCAACAATACGGAATCCTCGCATATTGAGTCCACCATTTTGTTTGAGCTGAGATGAACGCCAGCCAAATACTTGGTCCCCATAAAAATGGGTCGGATGTCACTGCCGGTGAAAGTAATCAGGATATTGCCAATATTCCGAGATTTGGGTTCAAAATTGAACGCTCAGAAGCGTTTAGGTAATGCTGATCCTTTCCTCGGCAAAAATTACGAGGTATTCCATACGAAAATTAGATTTTATACATTCAAGCAAGTTTTATGGTATCATGAAACATTCCATTCAAAACAATACTAAAGTAAAATATGTAAAAGCATGAAAACATGCATTATTCTTTTCAAGTTTTTCTAAAGTGTCATGCCAACTTTAAATAATGACATCTGCATCGGTTACAACAAAAAATAACAGGTATCAATAAATGTCAGGCAAAGTTCTCATTACTTACACACCGTTGGTACGTGTCCAATTTCATCGCATTTTTCAACTACATTTTACTTACTCCAGTAAGTACTGCCTGTGACATTAAAGAATGCTTCCTTGTGTAGTGATATATTATTTAATGTTTTTAAGTTTTCGATCGGAAGAGTTATGGTTTTCGTAGCAGCCAACGTTCCGAGATTTAATCTCGGAAGTCGGTATAAATTGGTTTATGGATTGAAAGGACGCTTTTAAATTTGTTTAGTTTTCATTGTGTTTCTGCTATAAATTTGTAGAACGGATTTTCTTTGTAATCATGTTTCAGAACTATTCTTTTCATGGATCAACCTATTGATAGCTTTTCAAATTTTATATTAATTAATTTTGTTATTTCTCGAATGTTTTGTTAAGTTTTATAACACTATTAAAGTAATCTATTTAAAATTAAGCACGAATTTCCAAGATCAACTTCCAAAATTGAAACTCTTACCGCATCCCTGCTCAATTACTGCTCTCTTAATTGCATTCCAAGATAGAAATTTTCAGCGAACACAGCGCGGTTGCTGGCATGTTGGAGCGAGATGCAGAATCACGACTATCCGACTGACTGTGATAGCGGTCTAAAAACTGAAGGGTCTTAATTAAGATCTCAAACGAGGCCAATTTACAAGAAAACCGTACGTGCTCCCAGAGCTCAGAAGCTGTTAGACACGGATGCTAATAAGGATGTCTTTAGTTCCTGTTTTTAGGAATAGAATGCTATTTTGCGAACATTGAGTTGCTAGTTTCTTAGTTAGTGTTTCCTTTCAAATGGTTTGCATTTTCTATTTCGTTTCGATATTGTTGCATCTTTTTTGTTTTAGGAAACATACAGAGTTCTCAGCAAAAAATATATCCTCGCTAATATTTCTCGCTTTAATTTTATCATGCTTTTTTATTGCACAGCTCCTCAGAGAAGAGTACTGCCAGGAAATTAGTGAGAATTTCGACGAGGAATTCTGGCACACGGTAATAATTGCTCGCACGTGACCAAGGTTTAATGGTTTCTGACACGGATGCAATTTATAGAAATTGGCTCCCTCTTCCGTAGATACTTAGGTAGTTAAATGCCTACTCGATTTATATGGTAATGCAATTCACTGGGGCTATTATTATTATTAGTGAAATTGCACAACCTGTGGTATGAGATACTCTTTCGGAAGGCTGTTACCATTTTCGATAGAAGGTGATACCTCGCAATCATCACATGATAATGATGAAGGAAGAGGTATAAAAAAATAAATTAAAACACAGTAATTACCTAACCATCCATCCGCTTTCTTACCAATATTCCAGATCTTCTTTGCAATAATAATTGAATTAAAAAAAAACCTGAAAAAAACCAAGTGCGCACATATACACATATAGACAACCGACACCTCTAACTAAAAACAAGTCTATGGCCGGCATGCAGTATTTATGTTGTCAATAAAACTTGGCGCGTCGCACGGGAGTCCTTGCCGACATAAACACGAATGAAAATAGTCTCCCGCTTTTTGTCCACCATTCCCTGTGCAGGGAGATTAAACGTCACTCGACGACGCCAGGGAAAAGGAGGTAGGAGGTATGCATAGCGACACTAACCTGTGCAGTGAGTAATATTAGGTCCTTATTCCTGTGAAATTGCACTTTTTCATGGTGAAAACGACGGAAATTTTAATTCTCTTGCAAGCGATCATTTTCATCTTGGAAATTAGACATTCTATTCTAATGAAATTTTATAAGAACCGAGAGAGAGAGAGAGTACGTATGGTTAAAAACCAGGTGAGATGGCGGTCAAATGCCTGCCTAGTCTAACAAAAAAAAGTAAAACGGGATATGTTTATCTTTTTATAGGTGTAAGTAAACTTATCATCATCACAGCCCGTAACAGTCCACTGCAGGACTTAGGGCCTTTTCCACGAAAAGGGAGGTTATTGCCATAATCTCCACGCTTGGCAGACGGGTAGGAGATAGCAGTGTTTAAATATAACAATGGAAAATGCTGCTGCCCATTTTCCAGACTACGGAGACTCTTGATCTTTTGCCTCGAAAACATTAGTCGCCTTCTACGACACCCATTAGTGTAAGGGTGCTATTCTACTCTGCCGGACGCCACACGGCTAGTAAACTTATGAAACTACTTTTTTAATTCTAAAGTTACTCTCTTTTAGAAATGGTGTGTTATTTTTGCCCTGAAACTTTTAATTGGATAATTATTGGACTGTTAAGTAGCTATTTGAGTAAAAATCGACAATTACTCAAAAATCTAGTTAACCAAGGTGCCTAGTTAAACCAGGTGGATAAATTATGTCCTCGAGAAGTAGGAAGTCATAGCAACTTGTCATGAATCGCTAGAGGAATGCAATGTTGTTTCCTTACTATGCAGTTTGTCCCTGAAATACGGCGACATTTATTAAGTAAGGCTGTTTCCTCACTACTGTCTTAACTTATGATACATTTATGTACGCGTATGGTAAGTATTTAAACCAAACTTTAAAAAAATCCTGTGGTACCTTGTTGTACTCAATACTCAACTTATTATTATAAATGCACGTGTTTCTAAATCTTTACAATTTAATGTTTTCTTACAGTTGAATGTTTCTTAATTTGTTAAGTGATGCTAGAGACTTCTATACATAATATAAAACAAAGTCGCTGCCCACCCGCCGTCTGTCCGCACGTCCGTACGTCTGGCGTACATAGTACGCCTTTAAAAATACGTAACGGATTTTAAAGCGGGTTTCGACAATAGAGTGATTTAAGAAGAAGGTTTATAAGCAATAAAAAGAGCAGATAGGGATAAAGTAGGTGTACGCGAACAAAGTCGCGCCGGGTTCACTAGTACTATAATTTTTTTTTCTCTACGTATTTTTTGTATTTTTGTGTTGTTTATTACGGAACAATTCCATTTAGGATTGAAATGAGTGGCGTCTTTTGGTGTCGTACGCCAAGATCCACTGTATCGCTGAGCCAGCACAGTAAGTAAGTAATTCCATTTGAAAAATTTCACTGGAACCCAAAACAACTTTAAAACAATAATTCGTTTTCCATAATACACAATACAACGAAGTTGGTCTTAAGTCACAACAAGAGCTTAAGTTATGCGCCATAAATAGACTTCACTTTTTATGAAATAGTTCCTAGCTAGTAAGTACACTGGGAGTGTTTCCAACTGGCTGCAGGCTGCATACGTCAGTTTTTACTGTCGCATGAAGAAGCGACACAATGCTCGGACTGGGATGAATGGTCATTGTATGGAACTTGCGACTATGTTTAATAGGACTTTACAGGTCGAGGTACAAGTCCTATAACTGTTCTGTTATTATGTTCTCGTAAACTTGGGCCTGGAGAGACTAAATGCGGAAGCTCACATTAACTTGACAAAGGAACGACCACGTTAGTACTATGGAATGATCTTCCTGCAGCGGTAGGCGAATCTCCTGGAGCATTGATGAAACAAGCTTTCTGCACATACCATCAGGTGGCGCTTGCTCGTAAATGAAGGGCAAATAGACCTACATAAGATGTTGGTCTGCCACCCAAAGTGTCTTGGGTTCGATTTAAAATTTGTATTGATGATTGTTGATTTCTAATCTGATACAAAATGAAGATGGTATTTTAAAATTCCTACTCAAAACTGAAGCAATATTATATTTAGCAGCTACGGTCATAGCTTCTATCAAGTAGCCTTGAGACCTTAATGGTGCAACACCCCCTAACCTATGCATAGCTCTTAGCTTTTATAAACAGTCATTTGTGTTTGATTGAGATAATTTTTGGATAGGTACACTTAAGTAATCTAAACTAACATATTATAAAACTACGTCCACACCACGTCTTTCTATCTGTCTGTCCGCGATAAGCTCAAAGACTATAGAACGAATTTTCGTGCATTTTTATCAATAGACAAGAGCTTCATGAGTAAGTTTTAGGTGTATAATTAGTTAAGGCCCGGTGGTCGCTAGTTGGAAATAAAGAAGTGCTCACACACACTCAGGGCCTGGAACTGGTCAACTACATACCTATACAAAATATCCTACAAAGATTTTTACTGCTCAGGGCATAGTAAATGAATGTAGTAATATTACACGTGCGCTAAAAGCCACAGGATCAAATTTCACTCATACGTCAAGACTCTACTCGTACACAGTTCGCAGAAAACCGACCACTGTTTCCACGCGAAACTCAAAACGCACAGTCACATCCTACGACGCATATTTAACAAGAACACAACACAGTATAGCACCATAACAGAACTTAATTGACTTAAGAATTTATTACACATCCCCTTACGGATAGACCTGAGGAATATGCTAACAAGATGTAAAGGGACATTGCAGAAACAAAACGAAACGTATTCACCATATTTATGGCGAGCCAGTTGAGAATTGGCGCCTGCAGCAGTATTTTCGTCCTACCCCCATTTATCGAGCATGTATTATGAGGGTAAGCGATTATTGTAATTGACTGCGGTGTCAAGTATGAATTTTATTATGTATGACTGTAAATTTGATTCTCTTTGGTTAGGCCGTTAAGTGCACACGTGGTTTTTACAGTTTTCGTCATTTTCGGTGTATATTAGGTTTAAGCTCACATTCATGATAGTTTAATGCGTGCAGTGATTGAAGAATGCTATGAAAAGCCTATGTTGGCTTTCGGGCTGCCAAAAGAAATGCCACTTAAAGCTGAACTTCCGTCACTATCGCGATATTGTGGGATTGGGAACCGAACAGTACGACGTTGCCTGAATTTGTTAATTATAATTATACTAAAACTAATATAAGTAGTATAATAGTAATCCCGGTGCGGCCATGTACCAATGACTATTTTCTGAGTTGCGGAGAGTTATGTACATTAATTAAATGCTAACCGATGCTCTTACGGTGAGAGAAAACATCGTGATGAATCCTACAAATTCAGGCAACTGAATTTGTAACCATGATCCAATCTGGTGAGGTTCCCCTGGTAGCAGGGTCACGGAGGTCAGATGGTAGTCGCTCCACTGTAATCACCTGATCGCCAAATTTTGGTTGTCAAGGAAAGTCAAGGTGGACCCCTGGCCCTCGTTCTCGAGAGCACAACCGGGACATTAACGCCAAGATGATCTTCTTTGATGATAAGTAGTATAGTATAGTAAGTAACTAGTAACAGGACTATTCTGAATATGGTTTTCAATCCTTCGGAAATACGACGCATATTACTGCCCTTCTCATCTATTTCGAAATGTGACAATTACCACTTTCATAGCGTCTATAAAAAAGGCAAAAAAGAAACATTCGAACTCTAAAATAGAAGACGAACCAACTCTTTGATATAGGTGCGTGCATGACAAAAGTCTGCAACGAAATAACTACTGACATTACGCTTTGTTGGCAGATACAAATGTCTATTAGTGCGCCCTAACTCTTTGTAGTGACAAGAGAAATAAGTCCGTGTTAAACTGTGGAGAGGATGCTATGTTTCAGTGGATAATGGAAGCTCTACCTCATATTCTAGTTGTCAATACAAAATTATGTAGACAACAATAACTGACTTCTACGTAGTTATCTACCATTTACTGCTGCGGCCTTTTTTGTATATTGAAGTGTTAAAAACTATTATTTATTTTCGTTATTTTACTTGATTTCTCACATATATATTCAGAAATTTTAGCATTCGAGGTTCCAACTGACAATACTTGAGTGGCGATCGGTACTATGCGTCCGTCAAAATGAAAGAAATACATATCAGTATAAGAAAGAAATGAAAAGATCGTCGTATTGAACGCAGCGCGTTCACTTAGCAGACGATCACTGTGAAAACGCATAGTGACTATTAGTGATACTTCATTTAGACAAGCGTTTGTTGTGAATATGGGAGTTTGCGTCCGTGTTGTGATAATAGGTACCATTATGTTTGTTAAAAACTTAATTGTACACTTAATATGAGAGAAAATAGAAAACTTGTGCGTTTTGCTGGAAATCGTCTATCCCAGTGAACACTTCAAATGTGAAATATTAGTAACTAACCATGGGTCGATAGCGAAGTCCAAAACAAAACTCAGTACTCCAGCCTGGGCTCACGGTCTTAAACATTGTAATTCAATCGAAAACTTTGTTCAAACTCCACCCCACTCGCTTAATTACGAAGATGTGTTTCCCGAAATTCTATGTGCCCATCTAGGTACATACTCCTTAAAACGTCTGCCATTGATTAATTGGATAAAGTCCAGTTATTTCATAAATGAACATAACGATAACAATATTAAAGTATTAGGATAATGAATAAATTCTTCTTTTCTATATATCTCACTCATTATTAACCATAGCTGTAGATGCCTTGTCCAAAACTATTGCCATATTCTTCATTCTGTCGTTGCAAATTCAATATTAGACAATCAATCAATAAGTCACAAAAAAGCTGCACTATCTAAGTTCTATTCTCTGGTTACTTATGGTTTTTACCAATATCTGTGTAAAAGGAGTAGACTTTTACTGTGGTTATATGGTTCATATAACATTTTATTTGAAAAATATCTAACAGTTACTTAAAAATAAATCAACAACACCACCCAACGGATTACTTAACCATTTTTGAGTTTAACGTTTGTGTTACACGTGCTAAACGGGAAAGAAAAAATGGTGAATGGAACAACTTTTTTGCCCCTGAGAAATATAAACAGAGAGGCGACAAAAACCGCTTCTCCTAACCCCAAAATTACAACATCGAGCACATCGCCTGTTAAAATTTCCGTCAAATTTTCTACGCACGTACGTACAAATCGATCGAGTTCGTGATATAGATAAAAAAGTGAGATTGGTGACAATGGTTGCACATCTATTGGTTTTAAGGTTGGAAAGAGAGAGGGTTATCGAAGAAGACTTAAGTTAGAATGAGACGTTGAAGTCGTGATGAAACTAAATGGCTGTGGCTTTGAAGATTGAAATGTCCCGAAAGTAGCTGGTTCGGAAACAAAAAATGTAGGCGTAAGAAGCCTATAACCAATGAATACTCATTACTCTTCTTGGGTAATCATCATTTTCTTTATAACTTTCCCAAGTTTCTAAAATTACAATTAAAACAGTATTTATGTTTTAAATGATTTCCTTACTGAAGTACAAAACAGTTTTGTTCACTCATTATAGGGGTAATAATTCACGGCTCGCGCCACAGCTTTGGATACAAAATTGAAAAGGTTCCTGAAGGTTTGGTGCAATTTATGAATGGACTTGCTTTTACCCGCGTTTTCGCATATAATAAATAAATCTAGCCCCAAATGAAGCAAAGCTAGTGTGGGTAGTGTAGTTATGGGTGCCAGAAAATTGATAAACTACTTTATTTAATTCGAGTAGCCAAAGATAGTGAGCATAGAGCATATATAGAGCCTCGAGCTTTAGAGAATGTAAGTACACTGCCAATCTGTCACAACTTTATACAATTGACTCAATGTGCTACAAAAAGCTAGTACATTAAGTAGACGAAGGCCACCAAATTTGACAATGGCAGTGGTTATGTAGGGGTATTTGACAACTTATAGCCATCCCTTTTGGACACGTTATATGCAACATTAAAAAAGAAACAAAATATAGATTGTGACTTCAGCTGTGAGTGCTCTTTCTATGCCACTATGTTTATTTTTTGCGAATACCCATTACCTTATTATAAATAAAAATTAAAACCTAGAGACATAGGTAGGTTCTAGAGACATTCTCCTGACACTTGGACCGTTAGCAAAAACGGCAAAGTTTTTACCCCAAACATGCCTACAGATTTCCCAGTTTAACTCGCGGTCGGTTATTCGGTAAAAACAGGAGGCCGCTTGAATGGCTCGTAAATTTTGGCAAGGGCGGTTTTTTCCGAGTTCAAAATCAAATTTACGGCTAAAGGACCGTAAGTAGGAAAGTGAGGGTGATCCAGGGATAGCCAGGGATATTTTAAAATTAAATCTTTGGACAGCAAGGTGCTAAGATTTATTGCTCTTCATTAGAGAGGCAAATTTTTAGAACTCTCACTTGTAAGTGTCTAATATTTTCGTCGAAGAACGTCTATTTGGGAGTTCAAATTCAACTAATAAGAAACTTCTAACGACTAAATTAACTACTTTGAAACTATTAATTTTCCATGAATTTTAAACTCTATTCAGTCTCGTTCGAGTTTACAAGAATTCTGATATTCCATTGTGACTTGAAAAGCAAAAAGTTGGTAAATTAACTGATAAATATTCATAAATAGTTCTGTTTTAATTGAATCGTTTCATGGAATTTCATTTTGATTGTCAATTTTGTAAAAGGGTTTTAAACGTTGTTATCAATAAAGTTCATAGTTTAAAGGCTAACTAATGACGATACAGATAACCTTTATAAATAAATAACCATATTTGCGTTAATGTCCCGGTTTTGCTCTCGCGGTGTCCTCCTTGACCATGGTCCAGGATTTGACAGATCAGACCTCCTATAGATAGAGCTTTATTATATATATGTATAGTATTATATTTATCTATATAGTATGGATATAGTATATATTATATTATACATAAATGAATGTCTATTGTTTAAGTTAATTAATACCTGTAAAATAAAAATAATTTAGTTATAAGTGCTCAATATTGCCTCCACCGCTCTTTAGATCTTCTTTCAGAGGGTCTAAGGTTGGCTGGAAGAAATCCCATTGTGGGATATGCCTTTGCTTTGTAAAATGATATTTTTCTCTCTTCTATTACTGTATTTCTTTTTAATTGCAATAAAGAGTTTAAATACATTTACATCATACCTCCTGCTGACCTCCGTGGCTCTGCTACCAGGGGAACCTGACCAGATTGGATCATGGTTACATATTCAGTCGCCTAAATGTGATGATCACAATATTTTCCCTTACCGTGAGAGCATGGGTTAATGTACGTAATTCAGAAAAGAGTCATTGGTACATGGCGGCAGTGGGATTCGAACCCGGTACCTCTCGCTTTCGAGTCGGATACCATTACCACTAGGCCACCGACGCTCCTGTAGAGAGAACCTTAATAACTTTTTTATCTCAACCTCCAAACCCCTTGTTTATGTCGTTGTTTTTCTACCCTTAAACCCTAAATCAGGGTGCATGGCACGATTGATGACGTGGGGACCAGAAAGAGGTACACCGCGATTCAGATAAGTTGCACTCCATCCCGTTTACTACGCCCTTGGGACAGAGGCAACGATGTGTGCAGAAACGAATTTTGAAGGTAGATTGTCGATTAACCGGGCCCCTTTGTTCCTATTATCCGAGCTGATGTGAGTTATAACGTTGCGAGTTGAGGGTGTCGCATAAAAAATGATCGCCCCATCAAATTACAGTTTTTGTTAAAACTTTGTCTCTTGTTGTTATTAAATTGTGATTTGTGTGTATTGTATCATTTAGTGTAATACTGTAATACAGTCAGGTGTAGATATATACTACTCCTTGCCATCGATTTCGTCTCAATAAAATTTATTGGTATCACTTTTTATGATCATTCTTTGCCTGTTTAACTAGGCGCGTGCTTCCACAGGGTATATTTTACTAACTTCGTTAAAATTTGTAGGCTAGTTCAATTTATTATCACTTATTACTTCCGAGTTACCATCAAGAACGTTACCCGAAGTAAACTTCAATAAAAACTTAAATATAAAAGCAACAATGAAACCGTTATACATCGACCCGAGAAATGCTGCGAAACAAAAACATTATCCATCAACATTCTCTGCCCATTCTAAAATCTCCACAGCGCCAGGAGCTTTTTTAACCGGTGAGACATTACTTGTCGTAAATCTTGAGAGTTTTTCCTCCTGATGCGGGAAGGCAAGGATTGGGGAAGAGGACCTCCTCAGTGTTCGAATAAGCTGCTCTTTGGTGCACCTGGTGCAGAGTAATCATCTTACAGAGACGGCAGCCTTTACATTTTTGAATTTGTAGCTTAATTTTGTATATTTTACTAGTTATCTATTTCTGTTGAAATATTAATTTGCTCATATTCCAATATATTGTTTACTCGTATCTTCCTTTCTTATTTTTAATTGAATATTATACATGAATGTATTGCTTTGATTTTTTATTGATACCGTAAATTATTAGCAAACCTGAATCTTTGACCTACTAGATTTTCTGTGAAGATATTCCGATGAAATATTTTAGAATGTAACATTTCTTGATGTACCTATAAAGTAACTATTCATTATATTGCGTGTGTGTGTAAGAAAGCCGACATTTATTTATAGTAGATAGATCGACGGTCACCATATCTTAATCTCTCTGTTTCCTTAGCTACTCTACAGTAATCAGCGGCATCTCTGGGACATTCGTTTTTCATTTGTCTTCAGCAGTACCTCATCAATCGTGTAGCGAATTATTTGCTCGACTCCGATTCTTGGCTTGGCTAAAAAAACTTCTTTGTCTTTAACGCAATCACTGCGTCATTTGTCACTGACTTGGCCTATCCGGAATTAGATTTCTTTTGTGGGATTTAGAATTGACTGATTAACTTGCAGCCATTACTGCCATTTTAACGCTCAGCGTTCCTTAGAAAACATATAGAAATACGAAAATAATCTCATTGGAAGAGGTTACAAATTTTGAATACTACATAATAAGGCCAATCCGAGGAAAATTAACATCTGCTAATAGAACAAAACAAAGAAACGCACCCTGGTCTAAAACCGATTTGTGATCCGAATAAAAACAAATCTTAATAAACGAATATCATAACAACGGAACCGACGAAGGCCCGCAAAATCCAATGATAGCTTGTAAAAAGAGAAGACAGCAAAGGTTAATTTGAAATCTCGGCGTTTGTTAGCCAAAGAGTAATTGGATTTGGACGTCCCAGTTGACAGTTCATTTTGTTGTTTCGCCCCTTGACATGTTCCGTTAAGATTATGAAAAGTTATTATCCCCAAAGAAACCCTCCCCTAATTTGGATAAGAGCCAATTACAGAAACGGTAACTTTGTTCTTTTTTAACAAAGTTGGGTGCAACACGATTTTACGAGGCAGATTTACGGTGTAATTTAGACTAGAGAGAGAGGCGAGGAGCAAACGCTTTAAGTTAACTTGAGGATCTTAAAATTTGTCCAATTTAAACTTGGCACGAATTGAACTTCTTAATTTCACAAACTAAAGGAAATGCATCGACAAATACCCAAAAAAAGATTGGCAGCAAATAAAGTATGGGTGTAATTATATACGACAAATTAAAGCCGTGCCGGTAAGTAACTTGTCAGGCCGGCAAAAACCGTGGACAGGCGAACAACAAACGTTTTTGCCGCAACAATAACACGAGGAGCAAAAACAGTGGCATCAAAATGTATGACACTCAACCAGCGTTCTCTCCCCTCTTTTTGCGCGGGTGAGTATAAAAACTTCGGAGGGATTGTAATGCTCAGTCTTAAGGGCCTTAAGTGATTTTCGTCGTATTTAGTTGGCAGAGTTGGCGAAAAGTTTTCCGTTGAGGACTTAATTGTTTCGATATCTACATTTCTTCCCATTGGAGACTTTTCCGTGGACATTGTTCGTGCACGTTGTTCTTATTGTTCTAACACAGGTGGAGTCGAGGATTGTATTCTTACATTACGGACTTTGATAAGTGGATGCTTGTGAATGAACACTTACCGCTATATGCCATTGAGCATTATTGTTATCGGAACCAATGGGTTTCCGTCTCATCAATCATGACAAATGATTTATTAGAAAGCAAATAGAGAAGCTAAAAACAAATAGCTTACGTCGATTGTTTATCTTAGATGTATGCATCAGCACACACCTACCATCAAACGTATCGATAACGTATGAATACATTTGGAACAATTGATTTCCAATTGGGCAACTGCAGATAGCGTTCACAGAAACCACAATAGGCCAGCAGTTTGTGGGTGAAATGAGGATCACAATTTGAATAATTTTCCAATAAAGCTACATCACAATTGCATTAACGCTATTTGAGATACTGAAGTTAGTATTTTTAAGAAGATTTTAACTATACTTTATAAACAACAACGTGTTTAAATAAACATAAAGAATCAAACTTACGGAAGAATGAAAATTACAAACGAAATGCCGTAATGAAAACGTCTACGGCGCTCAAAATCTAATAACTCGTAAATTCAGTCAACAAAATAATAAAACTCTGCAAGATATTAAAACAAACTAACCGGATTAAAATAAAACTTGGTAGCAAACTGAATCTTGTTTTAAGATTGGAGGAAGCGAAAAGTCGCCGCGGCAATAATCCAATCAGTAGCGATAAAACTGGGGAAAGGAAAATTAATACCAGAACTGACGACAAAGTTGATCTCGTTCGACTTGACATCTGTCTCCGGATGAAATGTCGCGACGACGCAACGACCCAGGAGTGAGTTGGGAACAGGCGTGCGTTGAACATTGTTGGTTGAGTCACTTTTGCATAAGTTGTAATGTTTATCAGATTCTTGTTTAAGATCTGTTAACACCTTTTCTGTTTATAGCAGTGTAATTAATGGTGTTTGGTGGGATCAACTATGTATATATATGTTCTCTATTCAATTGAAGTAGTGAGCGTTTTCTAAATACATCTCCGGTAGACATTGATGAGGTTTTCCTTTGTATGATGTGAAAACAAACATTAAAATGCGCGCCGGCTGGCACAAACACATCAAGTGTTTATTAGACCAAGAAATCACATCGAGTCCGTGTTTGACCACCCAAGATGAACAATGTCTTAAAACATTCCCAAATCATAAAATCTCGCTTTTTATCGCATTCGAGTTCGTTTAGGCTCAAGAGTATCAGACAAAGATTTAACGCCCACTCGAACTGTACTATCAACTGGTTTACAACAGCAATAACCAAACGTCGAGCGTATTTTTGCTACGAAAATATTGCAAATTTAATGTTTGCCAATGACAACGAGAATTATATTCGCGTGTTTTAACTGCAACATGACTTTTATGGGGTTTTATTATTTTGTTATTACACCCAATTAACTCCGTGTCGGTTCTAGGAGATGACAATTTCTATAAATAATTTTCGCGGGCTTCGCGCATTCGTTGTAAACGTCTCACTTGAAATGTTTATTTAATTTATACAGATAACTCTCTCTGAATTATGGGCGTGGGCAGGAAGACGGTGTAAGATCAGATATTTATTGGGAGACTAGTCGTCCATTTAAAGGCGATTTATTGTGGGCACTGTCACGTGTTTGTGGAAACTTTAGGGACTTGAGTGTGTCAAAAGGAAGAACGATCGTTACTTAGTAAGACTAAGAAAACTGTAATAGTTTCAGTTACGGTACAGTCGCCAAGTATCTTTTCAGGTTAGGAGAATATATTTGGCGAGTATTCATTTGAAATTTAGAAGATAAAAAAATTATTTATACTATACAGAAACTTAACACATTTTCTATTATCACATAATTTACGCATCTAATATTCAAAATAATATTTGCAACAAATAAAAATATCCATCTTAAACATAAAAATGTAGGAGATAGCAATAATGTAACTACTATCAATCACCCCGAACGTACGGTCAAATGGTCAGAAAACTACGACCGCATAAAATAACCAATAAACTTTGCAACACCAGACAGACACACTCGTAAAATGACAGTAACTTTTTTACAACTACGGAAAACATTTAAGGCTATCTATGAAACCTGTGGCTGTTGTAAAATTCTAAATAGATTGCTCAAATTTTACTACATAATTTGATGATCATCGCGTTATTACGCTATCACATAATATTGAGCCGGCCAAATATAATGTTAATTAAAATTAATTGAGCCGGTAAGAGGCCACATTAGTTTCAACGATGAGTAGTAATAATGGATTGCATGTCTGCGAAAATTAGCAACATTAGTGTTCTAGCCTAATTGATTACAAGCTGCGGACAACAGTTGTAAGTACATAGTGTGGATGCAGTCAGACGTTGCAAATACGACAGTGTGTTAATGGTATAAGCCTGAAAATTGGACGCAACGGCGTCCGGACAAAGCCATGTTGCCCTTTATTAGTGGACGTATTGACAGAACACGGGCGACTAACGACATCGACAGAATCGGGGCAAATATTTGGCTGCTCAATTAAACGAATGAAATTCGATGTGATGCGACACTTGCAAACGAATTTCGGGGAGAGCCAGTATTGATGTTGGTTGTCGAAAGAAAACAAACAATAAGCACGCCGGCCGTTATGACATCTGTCCGCGAGAACAGTGAACATTTCGCCAATACTCGTTGTTATTTAACAATAACATGAGGAGTGCTAGCTAAGCTTGTTTTTATTGTCCGATTCGAAGTTGAGCATGTTACGGCCAAGTTTGAAAAATTGGGGAAGCCGGGCCAGTGACATGTTATTTGTTCCAGCTTTGAGAATAACATGGGCGATATCTACGTGTTGTAATGGAAATAACACTGTCTTTCACGATCAAGTTTGCAGACTTTGATGAAAATATGTTTGTAAGGAAAATGATAGAATAAATATTTAAAATAAAGGTCAATATTTAAATGAGACTAACTGCCCAAATAAATAAATTTAATGTGAAGGCTTGAAGGTGTATAATAGCGAAATTATAAAATATTATCATTTAAATGTCTAAGCTCACGATAAAGGATATTGACAATCTATATAATTGTTTCCGCTTTTATACCTAAAGCTTTAGTCACACCATGACCGCATATCAAAACTACGGTATCAAACGTTCACATTTGGTTGCGTATCAAACTTTATATAGTCATTACCAATTTCCAAGCTCATTACCTGTTCACTTTTATGGGGACCGCACCAATCTATAACGGACGGCCACTGCCCACTCGGGTACGAAAAAAAAAATAACAAAACACGACAGCTGGTGTAGGAAGAACGAGGTCTAATAATAAAGTAGAAATTTCGACGGACATTATCCATTATCTTAATTTTGATACGGTTTTACAAAAGAGCGTTAACTCGTGCGACATATGTGTTAGGGCAGCGCTTTACAACGGTCAGGAGCAGGATTATGGAGATAGCATTTATCACTGGCTTTTTGTTTGGGTTGAAACATTTTTAATATAAACATGAAATAGCACTAACCGGTGGCGAATAGCCCCAAACCCTTCGATTTACGTATTATTTATAAAATGATTAGGTATTATTTATTTATTTGAACTCAACTAACATAGTTTCTGAGAAGCCAATACGTATTTAAATTGTACCTCCCATACAAATGTACCAACAAAGTTTTCCAATACGCCTCGTTCTGTAAATGCACCTATAAAAGTATCCGAGATCCGAATAAAATATTTCACCGGCCCTCGATATCTGTCATCGCATCTCATAAGCCATAAAGATGTATCGATACAGACGTCACAGAAGAACATAAAGTTGCGTCGGACAATACCCGCGCGGTGAATGTTAAATACGAAAGTGAACCTTGTGAGGTACAAGAGCCGAGAAAGATTAAAAGACGACAATTGAAAATTTATTTCGGCGCTCAAACTTCTGTTGACAGGAATCGGTGGCCATCGATAATCGACTATCTCCCTCACACATCGCGACATGTGGGACGCCACAAACGTCGCGGAGGATACGGCGGTAACCAGAAAAAAACAAACAGGTACCAGAACCGACCTTCGTTAGCGGTGCCGAAACTCAAAGCGAAAAAAGCCGATAACCATCTATAATTTTCTAAGAAGTCACAATTCTTTGGGGGACTTTAAATTTTTGTCTTTACTGACTAATTTATCTTTAACTGTTCACACTTTGTGAACTCTAAAATTTAGTTCAAAATGAGTTGTCAAGCTATGAAGTCTGTCTTTCGATAGTTTTATCTGATGCCGTCGGTTGGTGAATTATAGTCCCATTCCGGATTCAAGAATGTAAAGTTGGAGACACGCAGGATTGGTCACCAATGAGCCGTATCGATAAAATCTAGTAGTCCAACCGTATTTTTACTATTAAATTCTACCCAATTTCATTATTACGTTCCCGCCGCATGGTGACGGTCGCTTCAAAAGATTTCGATAGAGACATTATATTTTATTTGGAAATAAACGAGTTCGAAACTTTTGTCACACGAAATATTCACACTGGTTTCTAGGAACAAATTGATTCCTTTAAAGTTTTCTCTACGGCAGCCGATTGTGAAGTTCTGAGTCAATAAATTGAGATGTCTTACAATTTACTGGCATGTTAGTTATTGTCACCTTTTTTTCTTGCCTTTTTTCTACAATCTCAGGTAGAGACTCCTCCCGGCATATGGTTTAGTAAATTGCGTTTCTTCGAAAAATGATTGATGAAGTTCTAAATTAGTGTAGGATAAATGCATCAGTGATTTTGTATTTAAAATGAGACATCAAAGGTGTCGATGGTCGATTTAATTTTGTATATGTAAGTATGTCAATGATCGGCATCTGCGTTTAGTGATAATGTGATCTGTGTATAATAAAACATCAAATGTCTCAGAAAATATTTAATATTTATACACAAATGTGTATAGTGCAGCGACACTCCCATTTTATGTCAAATAATAAAATATTTATGTGTGACATATGAAAGATACACCGCCGTACATAATTTGTAATATGGCTCAGATTTTATGGAGAACTCTTCAAAGTAAAGTTTCTTTTAACTCCTTATTGTAATGCACGGGGATAACAGAGGTATTTTCGAAGTCTAATAGTTTCTTGAATAGAGTTTAGTATTAAATTGGCGATCACAAAATTTTGTAGTCTTTTAACAATAGGATATTAGTTTACGTTGTAAAGTTTTATGTCAAAGAAAGTTCGCTTTGCGTCTAAATGCAGACAACATTATGTATAGGTAATAATTATGGCACGTGAACACAGCATCTACCATGAAAACAATAAAGTGCAACAACTATGCATAAAGAAAGACATCAATAGAGTATACAAAGGAATCCAATTCAAATTTTAACGGCACTCGAGAAATTACAAAAGTGTTTCCACAGAACTCGAGTACCATAGAAACAACTGACAACTCATTTGGAATACCAAAAAAAGAAGACAATACAATCGCTAAGACCTCTCTCGAGATCCTAAACGGAACCCTTTAAAAAAAAGGTAATAAAAGCGTGGCTCCGGTAGCGAAACTATTCCTCCAGTCATTTTGACAAGTGCTGAGCCAAACAAACTTTACGATGAGGGGGAAAAAGTTTTTTCTTCCCGGGAACAATCGTAAACCGCTTTATTGAAATGTTGTTAGATGCTTAGTGCCATATGTTTGGCGCCATGGGGCCCATAATGTCTAATGAAGCGCCATAAGCACCCGAAATGTTTGGCCATATGGGTGATGATTTGGAGAAATTATGTTCGAAGCCTAATATAATTTACTTGTATTCCTGTTAATTGATATATTGGCAAACTATTAATATTTTATTTACTTTAATTTTAGTAGTATGAGAAATATATGATTAAGGAAGAAGCAAAAGAGGTGTGTCAGGGTCGTAGCTTGTGGAACTCGATAGTCTCTGCCTACCCTTATGAGAAACGGGTGTGAGTGGGTATGTATGTATACCTATGTATCTTCTATGTTTGTTTCAAACTAAAGCCTGACCGAAACCCCTGTCTCGTGTTTCGGTAAAACTACCTATATAAAACTTTAGCAAACTCTTTTTCCATGTGACGTGGTTTACTCTGTGTAGAGATTAATGGAGCGATTATAAATGTTTATAATTTGGAATACTTACATAATAATATCCTATAAAATAAAGTCGCTTTCGCGTCTGTCTGTATCTTCGCCAACTCTAGGTAAAACTGTATTTTTTAAAAAAACGGTACTTTTCATACCCGAAGAAAATGTTTCCGCTGTATAGTTAAAATATAGTAGTTTCGGCTACTGTAAATTTTTCCAACAGTACCTATATAGTATCTTGACCCAAAATATAGTAGGATATTACATTACATAGTTAAGTAATTATTGAATTTAGCGTCGTTGTTAATTGAAAGTTCATATTGTGTTGAAATTAGATGTAGGTATTAGTGTATATTTTTATTAACGAATACAATAAAGGACAGATTCCAAATATTGAAATTATTATTTTTATTTTATACGAAATAAATTAAAAATATGTACTTGCAGTGCAATAATGTGGTACCTAATTGATTTTTTTTTAAATACGCCTTAGCATGAAATTACAGTTTAATGTAATGAATATTATGAAGGTACAACATTTAACCCGTGCACAAATGAATTGCAGAGTAGTTAAATATAAATAATACACATGTATATTAAGTTTTAAAAGTAAAAAATATTATTCATAAGAATATTTAAAAATACGGATGGTATTTTATTATAGAACTTTAATTATCCACCAATCGTTTGATAAATAAGTTCGTTCAGCATCATGCCGCCGGTAAAGCAAACTATCAATATTTGATGTTTGAATTTAAATTAAATCATAACATCGACTTTGTTTTAAAATTGTTTAATTTAAATTGATTCACCGAATGAACAATCAATTGTAACAGATTTGTTTTCAAAGAAAATATCATTAATACGTAGTAAGTTGCGCTCGATAATCTCCACCCCTCTGGGATACGGGCGTGAGTGTGTATGTTTCAATAATACTTGATACTTTTGTAATACAAGTTATAAAAATATCCAAAAAAGTGAGGATAATTTAATGCTTCGGCCATCTGTTCCCCGAATATTTTTGTTGCGGTCACGCTAACGACAATTTCAGGTCACAAAAGGTTTGTGCCAGCAATAATTAACGTTAATTATGCAAATCCAATTACGATAGATCACATTAATACGTTGACAACCCCACCGCAATTAAAATGCCATTAGCGTACTTACGTATTATAATAGTATCCCAATGCACAACCACACCACAGTATCACTGATTCACAATATGTCACTACCAATATTAATACGTTCCCGTAATCATACACAATAAGTATGCCAATAAAGTTTAAGCAAGCACAACACTGAGATTTCCGAGAGAAAAGTTTCTATCAAAACTTATGGCACGAAACGCATGCGTGGCGCACGTCTGCACACCACGGCGGTCCAGCGGCGATTGAGCCGAACCAGCCAGAGCCAGAACCCGATGTTGCGCCGGCGGCGTGCCTCCTCGGCACGGACCCCACAAAAACTATTCACACAAAAATTTATAACACGTCAAACCTACAGAGAAATGGTTTCCTCCAGATAGAGACGTTATTTTTATACACGTATAAAATTAATTGTGCAGCCCCCTGGACGCATCTGCCGGTGCTATTGTCCCGTTTTTTTTCAAGCTCGCTCGCTCGTTTGTTAAGACCTCTACGCTGCAGTAAAATTTATGTGACGAAAAGAATCCCAACTGACCGCTAAGTATCGAATTCGTTCGTTAAAATTCATGGTGATCGATACCAATGTTTATCATAATTATTTTTGAATGCTTAATTTGGTGAACGAAAAGTCCATGTCCAAATCACGCCGGGGTTCTCGTGTTACCGATATTGATCGTCGTAAACCACTGATAATGGACGTCTCGAAAGCGAGTGCTTATATTACATTTCAATTACCATATAAAATGTCCGAACAAGTACGGCGGTCCAATGCGCGAGCTCGCGTCGATAATCATCTAATCAGAGATAATTCAATAACTTTTATTCGAAGCGCCGAGGAACCGATCAGTGATCTCGGCATCCGAGCCGTGTGGGCTCTAATCGATCGTGAATACAGCCGACAATACCTTGCGGGAATTGACAGAAATTTCAAACCGAATCTTGTGTATTATCTTAAAGGTTCACGTCTTCTATTTTCAAAATATCGCCTGTGATACGACACGGGCAATTGAAACTGACACTTATGCGGATTGACTCTTGGTTCGTTTTAAGCGTTCTTCTGGCCAAAACGAAGACGTTACGTTTTTGGGGGCCCTCTACGTGGAAAATGTCAATGAGTGCTTGAAATTCGAAACGCAAAACGATGTTTTTCGAGTTGTCGGAGCTATCAATGTTCGGAAAGTCGTCGGACCAAAAAGTAGAGCAAAAATACCGCGAGTCTGTTACATTCACGTTACATTACTGGCTGGCTCATTTGTTTTTTTATTTTCGAACCAGACTTTGCTTCATTACTGCCATTGGTGCATTGTTTAGCGGGAATTAAAAGCGTTTTTTCAATTTCAAGCGAACACAATACCTGAATACCAGCAGTTCATCGATTCACTTTTTTAAACTACAAAAACATTGTACCAAAGTTTACAGCTTAATTACGTACATCTGTTAAAGCGGACGGACTGACACGATTTATAATGCGCCTTTGTGCCGCAGTAAATTGTAACAGAGACAATAAAGTTATTTTGCGGGACGGTAAAAAAACGATTGAAGAAAACAAAGCGCATAATGAATTAAACAACATAATAAGCCGTCAGATCGGGGCTGGAGTCGGACACCTGCGTGAGATCGAACTAAATGTCTTCATTATAATTGAGAAGGAAACTTCGGATCGTAACAGGTGCGTTCACAAATGACTGGGAGCTGCCAGCGAGGGCTACGGCGGCCGTGATTCGCCGGCTTATTGTAAAGTGCATTAAGTTATTTGCTGATACGTCTTTCATTTGGTACCTATAATTATAGTTTATTGCGACTATATTCCGAACGACGCATCAGTAATAAAACATCAATTATTATTTTGATTGACGCAATTTTGGCAGATGCCGCCATAAAAAACGCATTTAGAAACTCCATGACTACTTGGACGTGTTATTTGTAAATTTACATTCCCAGCGGCCAACTTTGTTAGTAAAACGATCTTTCCTTGTTTTTAAAGCGAGCCTAAATAGAATCTTACACTAATCACATCGTCTTTTATGTTTTAACTTGCACTGTTTACAAAGTCACGATCCTGGTAATTGTTTCGCTTGCTTCGTTGACGGGCACCCCGGGGACGCGCCGATTGGCGGGAATCTTCCAAGATGGCGGCCGACCTCGCCTGACCCATCCGTCAAGCGCGAAGGTGGAACATCTGTTTTAACATGTCGGACTGGCAGTTAATAAAGCCATTTCCATTTTCAAACTCGGAATCTCGGAATTCTTTTTTTCCCGGCGGTTTCGGAGTAAAATAAATTTGCGTGTTGACGAGGCGTTTTTTGTTTAATTTCGTCGCGGGTTTGGGACATTTGTCTGTGAGATTATCACGTTTTTAAGTGGATTTATGTTTCGACGCGAAATAGACGCGATACGTGAATTCTGTGAAAATAAACGCCTCTCGTCAAGTTAGTTTACGAGGGTTGCCTTAGCTTCCTTATGGGAGCGCTATAAAAAGTTTAAACAGAAATCTTTAGAACCTTTCGACGTCTTCTCATTTCTATCTATTCTGACGAATTCTACCGAGTCCTTTCCCTGGAATGAAACGTTATCATTCCAATACCTAATTAAATTGTCGATAGAAACTAATAAAGTTAAACATTCTTCCGAAAATGCCTCACATGTCAATCGAATTCCGCGCCCATAACGCGAAATATAAACGGCAAGTATAATGGCGATCGCTCGAGGCGCGTATTTCCAGAGGCCCCTATTAGCTACCGAAATCAGCAGCCCAGACAACTTTGATTGTACACCGACGGCTGTTGTTTACAACACTTGTAAGCATGTTTGATCACTTGTAGTCTTATTTATGACCCCTTACATTGTCTAACATGGAGTGTACGGCGGTGGTGCCGCCACCCAATAAAACGGTTTCAAGAACTTTGTTGCTCAGGGAGGAAAATTGGAATTTTGATAAGGGTTTTGGCGTTTTTGGTTGGATCGTCTGTATTAAGAAGTTGGTAATTGAATATACGAGACGTGGTACACGAATATTCGTTGGATTTTCGTTTTCGAGAACGGATTTTAAATAAACGTAATTCGTGATTGCTCCACGTTCGTGACATCGCAGATATGCTGCACTGTGTTTTCTTCCTACTTACCGAACCTCTTTGACGATTGAAAGAGATATTTAATAACCAACTTAATAAAGAAATTGTGAATTATGCAAGGAAGCCGGTTTAGATGGCATGGTCACGTTTCAGACCGGCAAATTGTGAAGGGAACAACTTGTCTGACCGTGTCATCTCAGCCAAGTACGGGGAAAAGAGGCTGGCCCAAGAAGTGCTGACATGCGTACCAGCATCACCACTAAGGATGCGGAAGACCGAGCGTGAGAGGACAAGGAGATATAGGGAGACGAACCCCGGTCTCTCGTGCGCTGCACTAGAGCATAACCGGGATTGACGTCAGGATGATGTTGAGCCTACACGTATTTCGGTACCTAAACCGTAGCATGCCTAAACCCCGAAGATTTATAAGCTCATAATAACAAAAGTGGTTCTAAACTTGATCGCTAACATAACTTCGTAAATGCAATTTTATGTTTCGTCATTATAAATCCTCACGCATTGGAGGCAATCATTTCGATTTATATTTTATGGTCAATTTCTTTCCAATATAATATACAAACCGCTATAAAACTTTGTACACATAAAAAAAATTTGGAGGTGAAAACGTTTTACAACTTGCCATTTGCTTTGTCGGTCGTAAACATTGGAAACTCGCGAATTTGGGCGTATGTTTGCAGTACCATAAAAACGAGAAGTATAAAAAATATGATATGAGCTAGTAATATTCACCCTTTTTTTAAAGACCGCCGCTGAATCTCATTGGGTATCTGAAACAAAAATACAAAATGTTACACAATTATTTTCCCGTGCTCGTATGTTATGATGATGGCAATAATACTTGTAAATATTATTTCTGCGGAAGATAAAACATTTCTGTGTGTCCCCTAATGAGCGAAATTAATGAGGTTTTTGTTTTAATTCAGACTAGCTTTTACCCGCAACTTCGCCCACGTAAACTTTGGTTATGTAGTGTTTTGGTTGAATTTCGTGATACGTTGTAGTCTATTCGTTTTAGTAGGATATAAATTAAAACCCTGATTGGTTTCATTAAAATCCCTTCGGTAGTTTTGCGTAAAAGAGTAACAAACATAGGTAATCAATCACAAAACTTTCACATATATTTTTATGCAATGGAATTGGCACTTTTCTAATAAGTGAGCATAAAAATATGTTTATGTGCCTAGAAATAACATTTTTTGAGAAAGATGGAGAGTCTTCATGTCAAACTATCTAGTATGATTTTAAATGTTGGTAGAGAGATTGGTGCAAGGACACCATCATCATTGGTTTAAGAAGTTTGCTCTGAACGAACATAGGTACACCACTTTTCATCAAATTCTTTGCAAACATAGTCATTCGAGAAGGCAATACAAAATAATGAGAACTGGTTCCCAGAGGAGATACAGATAATAATATAATTAGGTATCTTGTTTATATGTAAGAGTGAAGGCAACTTAAGGCAAAAAATGGCATGGTTAATGCCCCTGGCAATTAAACGCAAGTACGCATCAAGAAAATGTTCCAGAAACTCTATCCATGACCAACAACTACCATAAACTATGTTACCGTGTTAACAAAGACCCGCTATCACCAAGTGACGCCGCAGTTCCCAAAAACAAACCCCACATAATTGGGACAAAAATCCCAATCCTAATGATTCCACTTTTATTCCCTTCACACGTTATTCTCATTACCTGGAAGGTGTTCTGCGCGGGCGCATATAGCCGGACCAATTTCTAGGATACACTATCCCTTTCACGCCTACAAGGATGGCTATCAGCGTCCTTGTCTGGCACAGAACCCTTTGCGGCATCGAGATCTGGCCAACAACGCATGCGCTCAGAATTAAGCAATTATGGTTAATTTCGACTCTCCCTATATTACGGGCGAAGTCGTGGCGGCAAGAGCAATGTGTTATTTTGAATCATAATTTGTGAGAAGGCATCTTCGCCGCCAACTGTAAATTATACCCTGTGTTCAGGTACTTACGTAGGTTTTAAAGTAGACACGGGGCCCGTAGAGCGTTACGGTTGGAAACTAGATATAAATTGTATAATGGTCTACGTTACCGTTATTGGATTGCCAGTTTCGACGCACGTGAGAATCTATGGATTTATTGGGCGTAATGGTGAGATGGTCTGATGGAGTGCTTATCTATTGAGATGTGTCGGGTTGGTGTAATAGGTGTTTGTTGTTGATGATACTCATACGATTAAGGTTGTAGTGGTACGAAACCAAACTATAATGAGGAGTAGATTTTTATATTCTTCAGAAATGTATAGGTTTATATACGTATGGTAATGCTTAACTTTAAAATGTAAACTTCATCGTAACACAAACATGTTAACGATGTTTGTTATTTTTTATAGCACCTAACGCTCAATCATGTTCAGAATACAAAATACACACCTAACCTTTTTTTGACAATTATCGGACTTCACAACTATTAATAGTATCAGAACGAAACAAAAAGCGAAATCACTGACACCGGTCATCAATCACGGATCATATTGGAGCGTTCCATACGGACTGTCGAATCGAATCACATTTAAAATTGGAACATTGCATTCTAGAAAAAGAATATTAACACTCTAACGGCCGCATTCTAATTTTAAAATCATAATATGATGTGATTAATATTCTCGGGGCCGCTCGAATGACACTCCACGTCACCGTGCTTTAATATGATTGGACGTTTTCATATAAATTACTGCACCAGGCGGAGCCTATAGGCGTAATTAAAAACATTAAAAAGCAGAGATTATTATCGCGTCACAAAACCAGCCAGGCTTCCGGCCGGTAATTGTTGGAGGAACTCTCTTTAGAACATTTGAAAAAAGTAAAAAAATAAAAATGTATTGCGTTATTAAATGTATTTTGTGCACGCACGCGTTTGACTCGATAACGAGTTTGAGTAATTTTTTTTTTAGGTGGGCCGATGCAATAATGGTTTTATGTTGTCTCAATATTCATAAACGGGGTTCAGTTGATAAGGTTGATAACCCGTGCTTATCTTGAAGCGAGAAAAATACGCGCAAATTTAATATCAATGTGACCGTTACAATTTGTAACATTTAAATAAGTGTATTTTTGTAAATACCTACTTTATACCATTAAGTATAAGTGATACTTTATACTTTTTGCCACCTGGCAAACAAGCGGTTACTATCCAATGGATGTTTGCAATACCAGGCTTATCGCTAAACTAACGGTTCACGTCGTGATACCTACTCAATAAATAAGTTCTAGGTGCTCCCAATGTTCATGTTTTCGAATGGAAATGGATTTATTATTACCTGTAGGTAACTACGACAAATTTTTAGACGTGCAGAACCGAGCAGGCAGGCCGTAAGCTTGTTTGCCACATTGGTGCCTGATTTCACGCAGCTCGCGCGAGCCGTTGCTGCAAATGCGCATTCGCTCGGTACACTTTTGTAAATGATAAAAAATGTTACCTTAAAACGTCAAAATTTGTAGTATTTTACTCCTCAAACTATTCAGGCACGAGACTCCATATTTTCGCAATGTTCGCATTTGAAATATGTTTGCCACAAGTTCACTTTACACAAGATAATTTACTCCCGTCAATTTCATCTCCCCATACTCACCCATCTAAGTTAAACTAGCTTTAACAGTAACAAAATGTGACACAGTAGGTACACTGTAACGTGGGCGTAATATAATACACGTGCTCGTGTCACAACACTGTACCTTATCACGTCTTGATGAATTATCGTTGCTTGTAAGAGTTATTTTGAGTTGAGTACAAGTCATAAGAGTTTACGGTACCAAAGTTAAACTAGAGATTACATAGGTATAATGACAACGTTCAAATTGGCGTGGAGATTGGATACGTAAATATATAAACTAGTTAGGTTTATGTCTAGCTACACACCCGGACATGCCCAGACCAAGCTTAGGTACAAGTAAAACTCAAAGATTTTTTAGGTAATCATTAGGGAACACACTCGCAGGCAACGTGTTCCAGTCTTTAGTCATTCATTATAAAGGTTGAACCAAAGCAGTTCGTGCGGATAGCTGGAAGATCCACGACATAAGAATGAAGTGTTCGTCCGAATCACGTTTCCCGATGGCGGAAAGGAGCCGGCAGAATGATTCCGTAATTAATACCACCTTGGACACTCTACAGATCATTTGATGTTGTGAAACTTCGACACTGCAATCCCAATGCTGCCTATAAACTATTTTCCAGCTGTACACGGTCACGTACTGTTGCTAATAAGGAGCCATAGCATGCGCTAGTGTGCTGTTCTTAGGCCCATCAACAACACACGCTGACGCTTCTGCCTTGCCACGTTTATGTTAAGTAAATGGCACAGGCGGGCTAATACGACTAAATTTCCGTCTCCCACCAACATTAGCTCAGTATCGGAGTCCTGAGGGAGAACGTTTGAAATGCAAATTCTGATAGCTAGTGTTACTTGGGAGGTTTATTGGTTACTCTACTATACTATGCTTATACCGTGATCTACTTGAGCACTTCGCAAATGGGTAGTGATTCTGAGTGAATTTAGTGGATAGTACGATATTATTGATATCGTAATATAATATTTAATTGTATGAGAACCCTGGTATTATCGCTGAGTATGACGCGAGAACCAAAGAATTTCGACGCGAGGATGCTGAACACCGGGCGAAGCGGAGGAGTAAGAGCAGAAAACGGTTTCCTGACATGATACCTAATCTGGACGCTTTCAAGGCTAGAGTGAATTGACTGTTCCTAGACAGGCATGCTCTATTTTAGGCCGCATCCGCACCCCACTACCAAGTGAGATAGCGGTCAAATGCCTGGCTAGTCTAATAAAAAAGTGGACAATGGATTACCATTGTCATCTCCAGAGATGCCGGGATAACCGCGAGAATGACGATGTATCAGATAATTTTGGTAATAATAAAGTGTTACAACTTATAACAATCAATAAGTATACCAACATAACCTACCTTAGATATTGGCAACAGATAACATAAAGTACTTTTCATATATTATGGTAACTTGAATTAATGTCTTTATTGGCGCTTTGCATACCATGCGTATATACACTAATTGTATAATTTATGTTATTTTATTTATTTTATTTTATTTTATTTACTTAAGGAAAGCCAGCAGCAGTTGTTACAATAAAAATAATAATAGCATTACATAGCCAATTATGGGCTTCCACTAATAAAATTACAATATTTAAAACGAATGCATCACCAATTACCTACGTGTAGCTTTTAATAACCGTTTGTTAGTGTGATTTGATCAAGGTCCTATTCGAGCGTTCATAGAATATAATCATAATATTATTATATTCTACGAACGCTCTAATTTTGGTTTATTTTGTCTAGGAATATAAAATAATATGTTAAGCTCATTGCAGCATTTTCCATTGTTATGTTTGCAACACTGCGATATCCAACCCGCCTGCCAAGCGTGGGGATTATGGCAATAACCTCCCCTTTTGTGGGAGAGGCCCAAGGTCCTGCAGTGGATTGTTATGGGCCGTGATGATGATGATGAATGTTAAGCTCGGCTTGCAAGAAATTCTTGAACACTTTGAAGAAAAACGTTAACGTTTTTCGTATGGATTTTTCTGTTTAAATAGCAACTTAAATGCGTTTGAGAATTTGGTGCAAGCCGACCTAAGTTACGATAAGTTGTAAGAATTGTTTTCACGTAAAACTACTTACTTATCGGAATTTTATGAAATATTGTACGCTAAGTATCTACTAGCTGTGAGCTGCAGTCTATCTTTAACTAAGTATAGAGTAAAGATAAACCAGAGTTAGACTTAACTCACAACTGAGAATAGACCCAACGAGATGGCGCTGTATTAAAAAAAAGATTAATATAAAAAAAATCTGAAATTGTGTCTGTTGACATTACCATTAGGTCATACTTAATAATTTCCGAGTCATTAACCTCTCTATGTATCTCGTGTTATCAACTAACATTGCATCTATAACATAATTTAATTTGTTAGATTAATTTGGTAGCAACCGTGCAACCGTTATTAGTAATTTAAAATCCACGAGTAATAAATAGGTAACATAATTTACTCACTTTCATTAAATTTACGCCGTACCCACGCGCGGTACCAAATTTCATTGTGAAACTTTACGGATGAAAATTAAATTTCACCTTTAATTTGTATGTAGATTTGATTATAATGAATTTGTATGCTAAATCCTACTGATAATGTAAATGAATAGTATAATTAGAGTTTTAATATGGATTTGTTTGTATATTTGTCCATTAGTGAGGCGAAATATTCATTATTACAGCTCATAACAGTCCACTGCAGGACTTAAGGCTTCTCCCACGAAAGGGAAGGTTATTGCCATAATCTCCACGCTTGGCAGGCGGGTTGGAGATCGCAGTGTTGTAAATATAACAATGGTAAACGCTGCTGCTCATTTTCCAGCCTACGGAGACTCTATATCTTTTGCCTCGGAAACATTAGTCGCCTTGTACGACACCCACAAGTGTAACGGGTTGGAGCTATTCTACTCTGACACCACACGGCCAGATTGAAATACTATTTATATGGAATTCAAAATACCAGGTACTTGTGTAGATAGCTATGCACAAATTTAACATCTGAATAAATATAAACATTCACATATGAAATATCACCAGAACCATCTTATTTAAGCTAGCTTCCAAATAAAACAACCTCATCAAAATCGGTACATCCTTTCGGGAGCTACAATACTACAGACAGGCACACAGATACACACGTAAAACGTATAACAGTCCTCTTTCTTCATCAGGGATTAATAATAGGTACACATACCCAATCTACATGAATGTGTTCGCCTGAAATTCTTTCTTTCAAACCTTTCTTACTTCATCACGTATGTAATATTCCTGTCAGTTTATGGTAATATATCTCGGTTCATCTTGTATTCACCATTTAATTCCTCACGTCACTTTTCTCCTGCCCGTCCGAAGAGAGCGAGTAATATGATAACTAAATGAGTGAAAAAATACAACATTCTCCCTGAAAATACAGGCAGGTGTAATTTGTAGGTGCCAGCAGCAGATGTAATCTCTTTGGATCTGCAAACACAGTAGCTTTGGTGCTCCGAAAATAGGTACTTTGCGTAGTTCCATGAGAAGAGTTTAGGAGATCTTGTCTCTAATAGTACCTTGTGTTTTATTATGTTTGAAGTCAATGTGTTTGCCACGACTGCTTTTCTGTAAGTATCTGTTTATTTATACAGTAATTATTTATTATACAACTTAAACATGATACACAAACAATATATAATTACATACTAAAACTACCTCTGTTTATTTTGTATGACTTTGAATATTAAACAAATGAAATCGTTTATGAGAATCACGTTAAAACTTACCAGTTTATTATCGTTCAATTGCATGAATAGGATGCTTACTTAACTTGTAGCGAGCAACAAATTGTTTTGGAATATCTTTCAAGCTAATATTGGTTCCCGCAATAGTCACACATATTATAATTTGTAAAATTTACAACGTCATCATCTATTAAGTTCCTAGACGATGACTATTAAAGTCGTAAATTTTACAAAAACAACGTTTCTAATACGGAAGCAACACGTTTCGAGAATCTCTTTAATTCCGTGAACTATTCCAAGTTCTAGCGGCGGCATTGAAACTTCCCTCTCTGTCAAGGATTCTCGTATCCTTTGTGTGGATACCGTGGGGAAATAACTAGTAAGAAATAAACCTACAAAGGCTTATAGTATTGAGCCATAAAACCTATCAAGACGTTTAATATAGCACATTGTTACCATAAGCAAATTACCCACGTATACCTGCAACAATCCATGGATAAATTGGTTCGAGATCACAAAAAACCAAAGACGTATCGCATCTCATAATAACAACATACAAAAACCGTAATAAGCTAGGATATGCAAAACCGCCGCACCCATAGCAAATGAACGTAAGAAATTAAGTCATCATGTAGCACTATAAGGGGCTGTGCTACCACAAAAAGGAAGAGCTCCCCTTCCCTTTTTGATGCGAAGTTCGCGGAACTCCCAGGAGAAAGGAAAGGCATAAACCGGAGGTCAAGTTATAGTGGGCAGACTGCACTTTAATCGTCTTTACTGCTAGCAACAATACTGAAGAAGCCATTGGAGACGCAACCGTAAACGTGCAGGATACAGCTGCTTTTGCAACAGTGTTAAAGGTACCACGACTTACAACAGCGTAAAAAATCGCATCGTCATCCCGTCGACGGCAAAGCGTGACGAATGTCGATGGAGTCGTCAATTCCTTTACATTCTTGACAAAACCAACAAGTAAAGTAGAAAAAACAAACAGAAATAACAAAAGAACGAAGTGGAGCACAAAAACTGCAGTCATAGAGTGGCAGTCGTGTTCATTTTGAGCTACTGTAGATTGATTCTATTATGTCCTGCAGTGGTGAATAAAGACAACGTCAAACAGAAGCTACATTTGACATTAATCCTCAAAATATATTAGGATGCGGTGTTAATTTTATGTAGATAAAGTAAGGTATTTAATAATAATCTCGCAACTTTGGCCAGTAAACCCTCTCTTTTCCCTCAAACTTGAGATTTAACACTCTTAAAATATAGCTATAAAATTTGACAATTCATATTATTTGTAAATAAATGATTTTGATCTGGATTATTGTAGATTTATATTAACAACTTTATTTTTGGGATTCATCATCACAGCTCATAACAGTCCATTGCAGGACTAGGGGCCTCTCCCACGTAAAGGGAGGTTATTGCCATAATCTCCACGCTTGGCAGGCGGGTTGGAGATCGCAGTGTTATAAATAAAAGTATGGAAAACGATGCTGCCCATTTTCCAGCTTACGGAGATCCTCGATATCTTGCCTCGAGAACATTAGTCGCCTTGTACGACACCCACGAGTGTTAGGGGTTGGTGCTATTCTACTTTGCCGGACACCACACGGCTCAAATTTTTGGGATTCGTGGTACAAAATTAATTAATGTACTAAATTGGAAAGTAATATGATACATATTATTAGTGGACGCCACTGCGGTTTAGATTTTTGTTACAAATTATGATAATATTTTGATTGAATTTGCAGTTGCGTGTTTGTCATTACCTATTGATGTTTAATGTCTTTTCTTTCTTTCTTTCTTTATTTTTAATAGGTTGTAGGTACATCATGATACTAATGAGAGATGTACCTATCTAATGCTGCCGAAACGTAATTACTAATGTTCACGAGTGTCATACGTTTTTGAAAACACTTGTGAAAAAAAATATAATCACAATCGTCACCTGCCTAAATCATATTGACGATTAACAGAAAACACAACATACAATTATCTTGCGACTGAATCTTAACTAAACCGGTAAAAAAAGTAAGGTAAGTTAAAAGTAAAAAATTGTAGATGAGACACAAAATTTTAACTTGAGTTTTTAAATGTCATAGTTTATCACCATCAGTTTAATGCGTCGCTATAGGTTATAAATAAATGTGTTTCGTACTTACCTATGTTTGCTGTATTGTACAGTTGATTAAAACATAAACTACATATTTTGTGCCACGAAAAAGGATTTGAGTTTAAAAATTATGGATGTTTAAAATTTCATAGAATTTCACCGACATACCCATTACAACGTTTCATATCACTAACAACATATTTATTTGCCCATCGGCGCCGATTCGACGCAACGAAACTCATTAAACACACAATACAACGCATACAATCGATATATAGATAGCCCGTGCGCAGAGGAGTGCTCCACAAATATTTGCCTCGCCAGTTTTTATGAAACTCGCCCCCATAATTGAACAGCGATAACAATCGTGATTAGCTATTAAACAACGGATTCGATATTTGGCCGTGCGCCGTGCGCGTGCGTCGCCTATATCAAACGTATCAAGCCTTGTGATTAAGACATTAAAAAAAAGAAGAAAAAAGCGGACGCGTAGGGGCGTTCGCGCCGCCTGCGGGTGTAAGGTATATAGTAATTATTGTTAGACAAGCGCCGAACAACTCAAAAACGCCGACAAACTAACACATTCTAACCGCACACACACTTGAAAACGATCTGCGCTTACGCACCAGTTTGATAGCCCCGCACTCACACGCGGGAGGATTTTATTCGCGCGCCACTAGGGCCGGTACACACACATCGTCGGACGCAGCTTAACATCATAATTACGAGGGCCACTGGCGTGCGTCGAGCTGTAACGAGCTTAAAACAAAATGGCGGCTAATTTTATTTATACACCGCCAAGGTGTGGGTTTAATAAGCTGATGTTTGAATGATGGATTATTGGGTACCATCCATAGAAATTTGAATCATAATGACAAATCATGAAAAGGTGCCACACACTTAATTAAAGATACAAGGCAATCAAATATGGATAAAGAAGGAGATATAAAGAGAAAGGAACTACCCAATGCTATTAGAACCTCCGGTATTACAATGGGTCCAATATCATTGCTTATAACAATGTGAAGAAAAAGAAAGAATACCCACTCGTCCCACACCGCCGGCTTGTATGATAATGAAGTCTTTAAGAATTAAATTCGGTTGAGGTATTCGTAATTTTCTTACAGTAGCAGGAAACATTTAAATATGAGTTAGGGAGTGATTAATATTTATTACCAAACTAAGCAAGGTAGGGCATTCCTCTAATTTGAAACGAGGCTTGCGCAATCAGAATTCTGAATGTAAATTTTATGAATGAATTGAGATAATTGAATAAAATACAAGATTTTTATCTGATAACTGAATATGTTTATATGAAAATAAGATTTGTAATTGTTTATCGGAGGCGTATCATTATTAATTTTTTGATTTAAATGGATCAGCCACATCAATATTGCGATCGTACTGTCAAGATGGTTATGATTACTTGTTTATAAAAGTACTTAATAAAGAAAGCACACTGCACTTTTACTTAGAGTCTACATAAAAAAACCTTTAAGTTTGCTTGGAAGCTTACCAAAATGCTAAACGACTGCACATAAAGAGCGTGAACGAGTGAGAAAAAACATACGCGTGATGAAATAAAAGAAGGACAGAAATATTTCCAGAAGCGATTCCCGAGATGCCCCGCCAGATAACAGTAGCCAAGAAAAATCACACGAATTAAACATTCCTAAAAGAGTTGTCAAGCCACCAAATTAAGTCTAACGGGGAACCAAGAAAAATAACATACAAATAGAGTTAATCAAGATTGTGGGAAGAAAAATAACTAAGTAATTATTAAAACAAGATTATTATCAAAATCGCTATAAGTCTTGTAAGCCCAAAACAAGTTTCCTACAGATTAATAATGGATGCCAGTCATTAACGCTTCTAACAGTAATTGCCTGGCACTATTATGATGAATTGTTCGGTTTTTGTGAGTATTTTCTCACCGACTACTTTTTAAACGCTTGAAGGGATTACCGTAAATTACACAGCGCAGTCCTTTAACAATAGTTTATGTCATTAGCGAGGTAATTACCTTCATAATATTCAATAAAAACGGCGTACCTCAATTTGTACTTGCGGCTACATTCAAATTCAAATGCGAAGAGAAATGGAATATTGATAAACCCTCAAAGGACCCATCAAAATAATATGATAATGTGGCGCTTGGTAAATAAAATATCCTTTCCGTACAAGCTAATTTGTTTACGAATCTCAACAAAGTCACAAAGAACTTAAGCCCAGTCTTATTTAAATTAGGCACTAAAATAAATACAGTACGTTCGGATGGCTAGAAAAGCTGAAGGTTTTTACAACCTCTGGCCCGCTCTGAACGCTCTCAGCGAAATTGTATTATTTTGCATTCATTTTTGACAAAGTATTCCTACGGCGGAGCCTGCATTTTTTGTCGGAACGGACTTCAAATTAGATGTTGCCGTGTGGCATTTAGTTTGTAGGTATGTTTTATCTTCTTCAACATATTAATTCCGTCGCTTTAGTATCAACTATATTCACACTTACTTTTTAAATTAACTGAGTATGTTCCGTGGCATCATGGTTATTTAAAGCATTGCTCGTCGCGACATCAAGCATCGTTTCACGCTGAAACGAGCCGTCACCCGATTCAGATCTTTAAAATTACACGTCATTAATTGAGCCGTCAAGTTTTGCAGGACCAAAAAAAGGTGTGGGCCCGTCTCCGTACTAATTTAGATATCAACCCAACGAGACCGACAAATTGTTAGCCATTCGTATTCGGTTCGTGGAATTAAGACATTTGTCGGGTGCTTTGTACAAAAGTTATTTTTGGACGGACGTTCCAATCGGACACGGTCAGAGTTCGGAGTTTGGCGGTTTTTGTTATTGAATAGTTACCAAGTTCTGGAACAATACTCTGGGATTAATCCGTGCTAACCCGTGAGAGGTTCACTGCGCTTCAGGATTGGATACGGGTGCAAATTCAAATTCTTTTGTTTCCGTTTGATGCCGTGCGGTTCGGTTTTTGATATTCCCATTCTAACACGAAATGCTTTTAAATTTAAAATCTAATTGGTGTATCTTATCATAAAATAATTTCTGCAAACGAAATGCTTCTCAACTCAATAGCATGTTTTAAATGAATTTTATCAAAATTCTGCGTCTATTAGTGAGAATAGCAGACGCTAATGTAGATATATTTATGAATGCTCGAATTAATACAGCGTTGGGAGTTATTAATTGAAAATGACTTTTTCCACCTCACGGCCGCGGTCGAAAAAATTTATTCAAAACGATTCTAATTTATGGTTTTAAAATGTATTAATATGTAAATGCTGCAAGCGGACAAGGGGTTAATTGATGTTAACAATAAATAATGAAATGAAATAAGTAAAATATATGTGAGAATGGGATGGCGACACTACAAATGTGATAATGGAGGTCATTGGAAAATAATTTTTATTCGAATGCTCATAAGTCTGTGTAATAATTAAACATTACTTTATTAAAGTATTCTTGAGGAATTGAAGGACTATATTATCATAGTTTCTAATTGAAATAATGCTGAGGCTACATCTGACTCCATGATTGTATTTCGGATTCGAATCGGATGCAGTGCGAAACTCTCCAAAACCAACAACGGACTTAAACCCTGCTATCTTTAAACACCGCAACATAAGTTTTCAAAAATAAGATATCCTCATTTTCCACATGAAATGTCAAAAGCACATATAGAAAAAAAGCAAATAAACATAGAAATAATCTCACTTTGAACAGAGAAAGAAGCCTTATTGATCTGCGATGTACTCTTGGCTGTTTGATCTGTTGTGCTCCCTGTATGGAACGCCTGGAACGAACAAAACACAATTTTCTACATCAGTACGTTTCGGTAAAAGTCTTATGACCGCGGAGAGCAGGAGCGAGCCGAACTCATTTCCATATTATCCATGTTTAAGGCAGCGTTCCTACTAACACGACTTTAAACTACTGAGTTGTCTTGTTGGAAGTGGGCCTGGAATGTATTTAGATTTTACAATGGGCCATCTCTAATATTCATTGTTGCTTTCACATTACGGCTCGGTGCAAGCCCATTTACTATGTTAGTTTTGATATACAACGCCGTTCGAGTGCGTGTGACTTTATGATCGATATAAATAAAAGCAGGCATTGAGACAACTTTTCTACCAGATGGATTTCTTGATAAAAGCAAGTATTACAATGTTTTCGTATTGTATTTTGTATTATGCGTTTGTTATTTGGTCTAAAATTTTGTTAAAAGGTTAGGTTAGGTTAGACTCAAGAAAATGTACTTTAGAGACAACTTTGCGTTAATGTCTCGGTTATGCTCTCGCTTGCTAGGGCCCGGTGTCCGCCTTGACCATGATCCAGGATTTGGCAGGTGAGATAAATCGACTGCCATCTGACCTCCGTGACCCTGCTACCTGGGGAACTTGACCAGATTAATCTATGAATACATAGATTATTATTAGGTACTATTAGGTATTATTAGGAATAGGTACTTGGATCATGGTTACACATTCAGTCACCTGAATGTGCAGGTTTCATCACGATGTTTTCCCCCACCGTAGGAGTATCGGTTAGCATTCAACTCAGAAAAGTCATTGGTAGATGGCCGCAGTGGGATTCGAACCCGGTGCCTCTCGCTTACGAGTCGGATACTTTAACCATCAGCCACCGACGCGCCTGTACTTTAGAGACAACAACCGAAATATTATACCCGCAAACTTTCTGCATTAATACACAATACCATATCAACTTTTATTAAAAATAGATCTCAATACAGCAAGCCCCTCTGGACCCGAAACAATCGTAGCTTCGAATCGTGAATGAGAGTATAAATTTTACG
Source organism: Blastobasis lacticolella (assembly GCA_905147135.1). Taxonomy (NCBI): domain Eukaryota; kingdom Metazoa; phylum Arthropoda; class Insecta; order Lepidoptera; family Blastobasidae; genus Blastobasis; species Blastobasis lacticolella. The sequence goes on from LR990059.1 coordinate 14,016,846, forward strand.
CCGGTTTAAATTACGCGCGAGGCTAAACATAAACAATCGACTATTCAGTCGCATGCGCCTAGACCGGTCTTACTTAGTCGCATTGTACTGAAGCCCTATTCATGTGCTACCTACCAACACGATCTCCCACCAGAGCAATATGAATATGCGAATAAAATTGTCGCAATACATAATCTTCTGCTTCATTTCGCCTATTCTTAAGCTGATGTATTGCTGCAGACGTCTCGGACATCTCTTTGGACGTGATTGTGCATGAATTTATTCCGATAATTTGGACTGCCTTTATGTCCCGACCTTAAGCATTGGCCGCATAAGAGTATTCTGTTTTACTACATTCATATTCATCTTTCACTCAAAGATTATCATATTTACTATGCTCTCGGGATTCAAGGTTTTAGGGCTCCCTTTTATTTTTCTCCGTCTTGGTTTTTGTTTGAGATAATATTTACGTATAAATAAAATGCTTGGGCTTTTTTAGGCTTATCCTTATCATAGGTTTTTCATTTCGATATGTATGAATAGTTTATTTTATTCCCATAATTTTGTTTAGTTAGGCAGCTGAGAGAAAATGGAGGCTGTATGACTTAAATACCTAGGACTTACCGGCAAAAAACACAATACTTGTTTATAACGATTATTTAATAATAACAATTCGCAATACAAACCACTCAGTTTTATTTATTTACGAAATAAACACAAATACATAACAATGTATTTGTGTACCTACATCTACTTAATATTGAATCAATATTATAATATAATATACTAATTAAATTATCAAGACCACACTGACTATATTAATCACATTAAACATATGCAAACTCTTAACATATCTAAGCTATACTTAACACACTATCTCGTATAAAATATTCAAGTAAGGTGATCAGAACTAATGCTACAAGACATTAATGTTCAACGTCCAGCTAGGAACCGGCGTTTATTCAGAATTAATCATTATGAGCTTCTAATAGGAGTGCTGCAAGGAGATGTATTGGGTCCAGCGTTATTTGTATCCGCCATATAAATGGTGCGACCTCTTTTCTGATATTAAAAAAGGACAAACAGAACCTTGTGTTAAATGACAGATTGATATTTCAACAGATGGTTATAAAAATGTAGAGAAGGAAGTTGGGTTAAGTTATCAAGGCGTAGATTCTTAGACATAACGATAATTACAGGGGCTATAGTGTTAAATGACAGATCGTATGATAAAAGAATAAACCGACGAACAGATCAATATCAACAGGAAACTAACGATACTGTCTACTATTTTAATAGACGAAAAAGTAATTAAAAGGGAAAAAAGTATTAAAATGTAAACGACTATATTAAGTGTTACTACACGTTCGTCTTTGGGTAATAAGGAAATGTTAGTAATACAAAACCAACATATCCGCATGTTGTAACACACAGTGGTCGTAACATAAATAAAGGTAAGGTTTCACTTTTTATTTCTTAGATGGTGACGTGTAAAAAGAGTTATCGAATGCATATTTACTATAATTCAACACTAAGGCTTCACACAAAGCAAGTCACGTATTCAGAAATCTGAGAACACCATGTAAAGTAATCTCGGTGGAAATAAAACAAGATCGGCTGCGTGAATAAATTATGGCAATGTAAAGTATGATAAATGATGTAAGGATTGTAATGAAACTGCATGAGGTATACAGCGCACCAACAAAGTTTGAATCGATGATGAAAATGGTACTACACAGTTCCGGATTGAAAGAATGGTGTTGGAACTTGTGTTGAATGGTGTACAGACGCCTCACATTGAGCACGACGGGTGGTTTGAATAAGTAAACTAGCATCTTACAACGAAGGTAACGTAATAATCTAAGTAATTCACATCCATAATATCGAGATCTTTATAAATGTTCATTTTGGACTGGACGAAGCGTCTTCTAAGGCTGGTTAAGTAGTTTTAGTACCTGCTTTCAATGAACACTCACGACACGATTGGAATGATTATGATGTTACGAATAATAATTAAGATTCTGACATTTTGGGAGCAGAGGTCGTGAGGTCAATTTGGTTTAGAGTTACGATACTTTATTCGAGAGCAAGAATGAAGCGTAGAGAAGCGATATTTTACCCTCCAATACCCAACATCGTTGGAAATGGAACCGTTAGCCGAGTGACTTGGATCTGTCTATCTGTCCATCAATTTAACTGCGTAGAACATTAAAAGTGAAGGCAGAAAAAGAATAAGACTCTATAAACGGAGTACTTGGATATGTAATGAATTCATTCATTCTATTTGCTTTATTATTAAAACTTTATTTTAACTGTAGTATTCGATTCGCAGTCAAAGTGTGCAAAATAACACGTCACTCAGCAGTGCCCTAGCTTGAAATATATTAAAAGTTTTAGATTAACACGGCTAACACATCCTATGCATAACGTAATCAAAGTTTTGGCGGACCTCTGAATTCAGTTCGCCGTTGAGACTGGATTTCGAGATATTGCAGATGATTTTCGAGGCAAAGTTAAGATTAATCTAAATCGAAATCCTGTGCGCCAATAGCCATGTTTGACTTGATCTCCTCACTGTAGTGGCCACCCGTGGCTCTGTTCGTGGGAGAGATTGGCTTGAAAGATTTATGGCTAGAGAGCATCAATGTCTAGACACAGAAAGACAGTTTGAAAGCTGAAAATATGTACTAAACGCCTCGTATTTATGACTTAACATAAAGTCGTGTACTTATTATTAAGAAAGATATTGAGATGATTTTGATAATGCAATATAAAATAGATAAGACTCTGTCGAGTCTGAGAAATTCATCTGGATAAGTTCCACCGTCTTATCTATTTCCGCGGTCAAAAAGCTATTTGAGCGTTGTTGTCTTTTGATTTCAATGATAAGGTAGCCAGCGTAGTGACAAGCAAGACGCAAACCATCCTACAATATCAATGCACCAGCGGTCCTGCATTTTTACCACATGGATCCTAAGTGATATATGATAGATGTTACGGATGAGACTTACCACATTCCGTTAAGTTGGAGTAGAACCTACAAGAAAATATAGGAAGCTTACATGGCTTGATTAAAGATCTGGCAATCCAGAAGGCCGGCACAGATGCACGGTTGCAGATGTCCTGGACGACGATGGCTACTTTCCATCAGGTGGTCCGTCCGACCGTGTTGGCAATAAAAAAAAGATAATTAAGGAACCTCATATTGCTGAAGTCGAATATAGATAGGATTCCGAAATATCAATCAGACTACAACGCCTCAATTTCACGCACAACAAAGAAATTTTCACTTCAAAATTGATTCAAGAAATGAATCGAAGTAAAAATTTTTTTACACCTACCTATAAATCACTCTGTCTTCGTGTACGGATCTTGAAGACTGTAATGGAGCTTTCAATACGAAAATAATACAGGGGGTCCAGGCAGGTGACAAAAACTGATATGAATACCCCGACGTCATACTCGTTTTGTTTCGAACCCGTTCTTGAATGCAATACCAGGAATGCGGCGCGAGGGTCGGCTCTGGGAGCGAATTTTTGAATCTATAAGTCTTTAAAATTAAACGAGCGACTATTGATTGTTCTGTCGTTGATATGAAATATCCTAGTAATATTATAAATGCGAAAGTTTGTATGTATGTTGGTTACTCCTTCACGCAATAACGGATTTTGATGAGGTTTGACAGCAATATACCTTATAACCCAAAATAGCACATAGGTTGTTATTTATACCTACCTTATTTATTTATTTAACTATTTATTGTACACAATAAAACACAATTATAAATGACACAACAGGCACTACTTACTATTTAATGTGGTTATCGGGTATGGAATGTTATAATTGAATTTTACGCGGCCTAAGTCGCGGGCAAAAGCTCGATTCTAATATTATTGACGAACTAGCTTTTGCCCGCAACTTTGTTCATGTAAAACTGAGATATAACGAGAATAAAATAGTATTAAGAAAAGATTCTCAGCGCTATTTTGAAGGTCATATAAATTTAATTCACGATGATAATACGGCTAAAAGTCTAAAAATTCGTTTAATGAAGTAGCAGACCAAACGTTCATAAATACATGAGTAGCGTCTACTTGAAACAGCTGAGACTGTTTATAATATCGAAGAACGACTTTATTAAGTAACTCGAGTTTTTAAATATGTAAATAGTGTAATGATAATTTATCAACTGTATAGGTTCTAACGAGTCGGGCGTTTAAAAAGTTAATTTTACGAATAAACACCTGTCATTTGTCTCTTATGAAGCCTTTATTAATAACCGTAATTTACAAAACAGTAATTATATATGAGTAACTAATATGGCGGTGAAACTTTAGTACCTGTAGAACAGGGATGGCCAAGAGGTCAACCGCGGTCTACCGGTCGACCGCGAAGGCGATTTCAAAATATTTAATTTGTTTTTATACGACAAAGGTGGCAAACAAGCTTACGGCCAGCCTGATGGTAAGCAGTCACAGCAGCCTATGGACGCTAGCAATACCAGGGGCATCACCCACGCGTTGCCGACCCCGTGAAAACCTATTCACCCCTTTCTTGAAAATAAATAGGATATTATGAAGAAATCACATTAATTTAAAATAGGACAGGACAACGTTTCAAACTGAATTATTGTGCTAATAAAGCTTCTACATCCAAGCAGTTAATCCTTGATTATTTTCTCTCACTCCTTCTTCTCTTCTCTACCTCATCCGGTCTTGGGCATCCTCGCGTCGTAAGCCGTTAGCTCTCGTATCCGTTTCGGCGCCGTCAATCTATCGCTTCTTGAGCATCCCATGGGATATCTTTTCTGATACTGGCAGGTTTAAATACCTATATCTCACATCTGTGGAGTATACGCAACACGTGATCAATCAACAAGAAATTGCAGTCGACCGCAAGAAATATTTTTGACCACTAGTAGACCTCACAGGTCAAAAGTTTGGTCATCCCTGTTGTAGAGATTGAGTGTACTTTTTAAAATCGACTGATGAAAATTATTAATCTGAAGCTTATAGTGTTATTAAGGGGCCCCAAGTAACAAATTACTTCTACTCTTCTACTTATTAAATTGTTGGAACGTACAGTTTTCTTTGCAATCTATACATAGTATGAAACAAAGTCGCTTCCCTCTGTCTGTGCTTTTAGATTTTTTTTTCAACAGTGTATAGTGTAATTTAAGACGGTGTAACATAAAAATGTTAGATAGGGGTAAAGCACATTGGCGTATCTAGGGCTATTTTCTAGGGGGGCCTGGCCCTGAGGTGGCCGATGAAGCCGAGTCAATCGCCAATGTACAGCCAGTAAGCACCCCATCCTGGGGTGGGCACCAGACCATTCTCTTATTACGCCTATGAAAGCAGGTATACGCGAATGTCGCGCTGGGTCCACTAGTTTGTTAAATAATTAGCATTTGTTAGAAGTACGTGTTGATATCCTTGAAGTAGGAATTTAATTCAATTAGACAATCTAGCTAACGCTATAAAATAATTATCAACTCTTAGATTGTGCTGCAATAAAATTGTAATATGCCTGTTTGTAACCTAATAATAAATTCCAAGGTTTTGGTATCAATTCACTAGTGCGACTTTATTAGACTTAATAGACTTATTGAGAAACATAAAATAATACTATTCCTCCGACTTGAGTATTTAGTAGTAGATAAGATTTGTTTTTATACTAGCGTTTGCCCGAGTTACCATTTTAAATGACCTCCGTATTGAATGAATGCTAGTACTACGGGGAGGTCAACCTGTATAGAGATACCAGAGGGTTTTACCTACCCAAATTAAATGAAATATAGCTTAGATTGTACCCTAGACTTTAAGCTACCAAACTATCAAAAGCTAATCAACATCCGTTCAGTAGTTTTTCCGTGATGCGTAATAAGACAGAATGACAAAAATTCCAAAAATATATTTTTGGTCGTTTGAATTAAGTTTGAAAGGTGAATGTTTGTTACATCTTCACGCATAAACTACTCAACGGATTATGATGAAATGTAGCAGTACTAAGTACGTTAAGTAAAATTGGTTAACGAGTATCCCGATAATTCGACGCAGGTAACCAAGGTACCCGGTTCCCATTAACAAAATTTAAAAAAGCTAGCTAGTAATCTGGGAAAAGCTAGGAATAAAATTGCATACCTACACCCAAAGGATGCAGGCGGCGCAAAAGCGAGCGGTGTGGAATGAAGCGAATAAACCTGGACACATGATTATTTTTTATAATCGGTTCAATAGTTCCAATCCAATGAATAGGTACCTCATACAAACAATAATCCTTCACACTCAAACATGAAAACTATACGAGTATATTTAGGTACCTACCTAAATATAATAGTAACGTACCTACGTTACAGATGTAGTTACAACCAGTATCAGTATCTACTTATTTTGGTACACGGTATACTAGTCTTTCAAAAACAAGAACTCTGGTGCCATTACCTATGTAAATCTGTCGGCATCAGATCGGTACTGGGTCGATATCGGAACATTTTCGTTCTGCTATCGTATCGCTGTCTTGTTTAAGTTATCGCTTAGGGAGGAATACGAATAGGAAAAGTGGAAAGTGGTCACCGTCGACCAGGACATCTGTAACCTAAAAATTTACGAATGAAAAGTCTGGCCGCAGTACTGTCATCATTCAAGCAGATGTGCCTCTGTCGTTTCGTTAACTCTGTCATGTGTCAACGAAAATAAATAATATCTAATAATAATCTTCTTGGCTTCACTACCCTGATTGTACTCTCGCGCTAGAGGGGGTCAAGGCGGCTAAGATGGAGGATTTAGTACATCAGGTAATTGCAGTGGAGCGACTGCCATTTCACCACGTGACCCTGTTAACAGGGGAAACTGACCAGATTTCGTGTCATCGCAAATACCACGGAGTAACTTTTCGCTCACATAAACAAGACGGTAACTTTCTTTTTTTAAATATTTTGACAAGACAGGCATTTGACCGCCATGTCACCTGTTGGTAAGTGACGATGCGGCCGAAGATGAAGCATGCACTTTTTACCTCTATCCAGCAGTGGACCAATGCAGGCTGATGTAGCGATTATTAGTTTATTACTACGGTATTGTTTTACCTTGTTACATCCCATATCTATATCCTGATACAAACCGTTACTAAAACGAACACGATCAAGTTACATAGTTGTGCTGCAGGTTGTTCAAAAAAAGAACTGCTTGTAATTACAGGCGGGCATGGCGTGCGATCGAGCACCGCAGGACGCCGTGTAATTTGCGCAAGCGCAATAGCTCTGCTTTTTAAGGTTCCGTATCCAACAAAAAGAATGGGAGCTTATTGCTATAGACCGTAAAATATTATTGAACTCAGTGACACTGACAAAGCGAGCATGCCCTAAAAATATTTGAGTGCATCATACCTATAGTGGCAATAAAGTAAAATATTTGAATGTGTAAATATACAATACTTCATAAACAATGGCAACTATCACAGAGGTCGCTACTTCATCTGTTTCTCTGTCATGGAGTTGTATTTTTATGAGAGTTGAAATTACAAAGTGTATTTGTGTGTGACTATGATAGGCGCTCTAACAAAAAGAGGAAAAGTTCTCGATTGAAAATCATTTTTTCATAAACTATCGCGTTACAGTACTCATCAAGCCCATTCCAAAGAGCCTTAACACGATTAGGGTTATCTTGTTGCGTTCATTAGTTCCTGTAACCACCCTTGACTCCTTCATCAGACCCAGCTCCATGGTACCATATTAATGCATTGTCATCCAAGTCACATACGTATACCAATGTCAGCTGAATTTAACGCCGGGAAGTGGGGTTAAATTAGGCTTACAAGATGCCTGGACATACAAGTAATGTTAGCCTGTATAAAGGAAACGAGTTTCTCGCATTCTTAGCATAATTTTCTGTTTGCTCTATCGGGAAAACAAACTGTACAATAATAAGAACAAGTGCGAGTCGAATTCTCAGACCAAGCTTCCAGATATACATGTTAACAAAAAAAAATTCTGGTAATGGTACTGAACCCTTCCTATGCAAGTCCCGTCGCACTTGGCTGGTTTTTTACCTACAGCTCGAGCCAGACGAGCTCTAGTCAGGCAAGCTATACCCAAGTACAGTCTTGGGCACAGTAGTAAGAATTCGTCTTCATAATAAGTGGTTATTCATTTTTTCAAAGCCACGCGCGCTGGACATTTAAATTGCATGTCTTAATCAGGCCGTTGAGTGTTGTGACTGAGACCGAGTGCATTGCAGGTATTAAGATTGGAAATCGATTTGAATTGTCTCGAAATCGATTCGAAAATGACGTTGAACCGGTTAGGAACGTTAAACCGGATTTTACGAGGACGAAGTCGCTAGGAAAAGCTAGTAGCAAAATATTAGCAAAGTTTCGTACGAAACCTTTCAAAAACGTGAACGGGGCAGGCCCTGTATTAGGATATCTAGTTTTTAATTAAGCTTACACGGAGCTGAGGCTAATTGCTAGTTAACCTCCGAGGAAACATAATAATGACACAAATCATTAATCTCACAGCTAGACAGCAAGATATAGACGCCTAGTTCTAACATCACCACTTAGCAAAGTATTGAGAAGTATCATTCTTGTATGTAATGAAGTAATGCAGATATATATATGGCTTCAGAAAAGATGTTTCTTCTGAGGCCATATCTGCTTTATACATAGTATATAACAAAATCGCTTCGCGCCGTCTCTCCCTATGTATCTACGTATGTGTCTATGTACGCTTAGATCTTTTATACTACGCAACGGATTTTAATCCGGTTTTAAACAAAATATAGAGTGATTCAAGAGGATGGTTTCAAGGTTTATAAGCAAGAAAAAAGGGTAGGTAGGAGTAGGTGTACAAGAACGAAGTCGCTTCGAGTCCATTAGTTGGTAATAAATAAATATGTAGTATAAATTGTAGGTATTGTGGTGATGCTAAACAGAATATGTTTCAGGAGTTCATGTGGTTGTCTTGTGTGAGCTTTGTTTTGTATTTTTGCACCAGATTCTATTATATATATATTATTTTAACTTTTTTCCCTTGTATCAAGGATACTTTATGCCACAGCCGTTTAAGTCTTGTCAAAATAAATAATAAACCCCAAGCATCCCATGCAAAACAAAAAAAAAGCATCCGTCATCACATTTGTTCCCAATTAGCCTGTTGAAATACACACTGAGAGTCCCTTCATCTCGTATGACCGTCTATAATTAATAACTACTGAACTCTCAACACATGCGAGAGTCATGTTCCAGATTTATTGCGTGATTATACCATTTTATTTTAGAGCTAGATAACTTTAAGTGGTCTGTGAAACGTAATTAGCATTTCAGATAAAAATGAAACGGTGATGGTCACATATTTATTGCTTCTAAAACGTGTCCGCGTTTGTAGAACACTCTATTTGGATTGAGTTGTTAAATGACGATTCTGTGTCGAAGTGAGATAAACGATTATTTTGGACAACTTGTTTATTAAGTTGGCAATACCGAAACAACAAATTAGATCTCCAAACTCTAAAATTGAACCATTTGAAATCTGTACATAGTATAAAACAAAGTCGCTTCCCGCCGTCTGTATCTATATACGCTTAGACCTTTTAAACTACGCATCGGATTTTAATACTGTTTTCAAAAATAAATAGAGTAATTTAAGAGGAAGGTTTATATGCAACAAAATAGGGTAGGTAGGGGTAATGTAGGTGTAGGGTAGGTGTAGAGTAGTTGTAGGGTAGTGTAGGACGCCACGCGAACGAAGTCACGCCGGGTCTTCTAGTCATTTATAAAAGCAAGACGATACTTAAGAAACTTGGTTATTCTTTCTTGCTTATTAATATAGCGGTAACGAACGCCGATGCTGGTTACTGGAGTACCCGATTTAGTTTGAGGCTAATCGAACTTAAACACCACAACGAGCTGTCAGAAGTTTCTTAAAGAAATAAGCTGTGCCTTTTGTGAATCTTATCTATGAGTTCCTTTAAATTTTAATTTACGTCACAATACATAGTTAAATAAATAAATAAGCGAGTTCCGACCCTAATACCATTAGCGAAGCGAGATTGACCAAGGTCTCTACACTATTAGTCATGGGAGCCAATTCGCACCCCGTAATTTTACATTATTTTTATTATTTGTATTGATCTCAACAGAGCTTGGTACGAAAAGAACCGGAAATAATACTTGGTACGGGCCTAAGCCAAGTTTCAAATACTGAATTAGTTAAGGGTTGGTTGTTTGTTGGAACTTTTGCACTATTCTCCATGTATTCAATATCACAGCCTTCTGAAGTTGTTTATATATTGGCCGTGGTAGCTCTAGTGTTAAAATGGAGTAGTGTAATTGGTTGGGTATGATTCCGGTTAAATATTATTTTAAAATATTTATACTTCCCAGTATTTTAAGGAAATACTGGCATCTTATTAAAGCACAAGGGCCTAGTCCAAGTGTATTTTGTGATGATCTTTCGTTGGGTGCTGTCAAATATTATTATCAATATTTTGCAATAACCCTGTCACTGCTACCCAATAACAAACCAAACGTATCATATTCCATTGTCATTAAAAACATTCATCGAAAACGTTTGCACAGTAAACAATCCAACGTTTGACCATCTGAACGTTACCCTGAACCGGTGGCACACCCTAAAAGGGCAACCCGATACTCTCTAATGTCCACGTTTAATTACAAAGCCACCCGCACCTTTTAATATCCGCATCGGACCAACACAGACAAACAACCGTTTTTAGGGTGGCGACGCGGTGGTGGCGACACTGCGTTATGGAACGGTTCCATTAGGCCGTTAGTCCGAAATCGGGCACTCGATAGTTGATGCCCGGTTCCAATATTCCACAAATTTTTGGAAGCAAATACGGAGCCGTCATTCGTTGACTATTTTGTGGTGTTTGGACTTTTACGGTGGCACTACCATCTGTAGACTTAGTACGTAAGTCTGTTGCTAACAGTGATCTTAATTCAATTATTGAAATTGTTACTTTTGTGATTACGTATGATCGAATAGTTGCAGTTTATTGCAATGGAACATTGATAGCAACTGAACTCATGAAATCGATTATACGAAATCGCAAAAGTAACAATTTCAAAAATTTAAATCAGGTGAGTCTTAGCAACACCTTTACGTAATTAACCTACGCACAATCCAGAGCCTCGACGATTTGTGATTTTAGACATGGTACAACAGGACTGATGCGGCGATTATATGCCGTGTGACTATTTTCGACAACCGTCCTAATTTGGGTAATGTCTGAACCCGAGTCCCCATTTGACCCAGTGCAATCGCACCATTAGGGTGGCGACACGACACTGGCGACCAAAGCGTTATCAAAGCAGCGTTAGACCCACACGCTCCCACAGATAATGGTGCTGCAACGGTCAATATTTGAAAACCCATCAGTGACAACGACGAAATGACTCCTTCGCTTTACTAAAACAATTTTCGCCGCTGCCCACGGTAAAACGAAATCTGATGCTTAGGACAATATAAATAGAGATGATATCACTATTACGGATCGGTAAGAAGACAATGATTTGTGGCCAGTTGATCCATTAGGCGGCGCGAGTATTGAAAATAGAAGATTGGTTGTACGGATTTTGGAAGATGGTAGATGGATATGTGTATGAAGTAGGAAATTTTATGTAATGATTCGACTACTTCTCCATTTTTTATAGGTCACGCAAATTAATTAATTAAACGCTAACACAGTACTACATTCAGAATTTTCTCATTATCATCCTGGTAAAAATCACGGTAGTGCTCTAGCGCAACGTCAATATTAAGTTAATACCTTCATATATAAAAATATATAATATAATAAAACGTCAAGATTAGGTAATCCTAATCCTCATATTCGACGTCCTAGGTATTGCTTAAGTAAATAAGTCGGTCAAACTGCTTGTAAAGAATCTTCAAATAAAGGATACCGCAAGGCTCCAACAGCATAATAGTTGTTAAGCAACGATCAAGTTCCCGAAACCGAACTTGATTTCAACTCATTAAAACTTGGACGATAAATTCCAAAACAAAATGGTACAGACACAGACGTTCCAGTAAATAAAGATTAAAGTATTTAATCAGTATTCTAGCATTCGCGCTCCCTTGTCTTGCCTTAACAAAAAGTTTTGACATGACTTATATCTTTGAACTTTCAACTTTAAATTGGGAAGAAAGTGTGAAGAAACAAGGAAAGAAGGGACGAAAAACAAATTAATGTTTCCAACGTAAATCGCGAGAAACAGGACAAACTCGAAAATGGCAAATTAATTTAAGTGCCATCAACTTACATGTCCCCGAGAAGTTAGGAAATATTAATTACGCCCGCTACAATTAAAAATACTTACAAAAATAAGAAACAAAATCATGTTCTTGCGAAGCCTTCGTGCTTACCTGTGAATCAATGGAAATTTATCGTTAGATATTTATTTCAGGGTATTAGTTTGTTATGAATAAAACACTCGCCGTGTCAGGTATTTAAGCTTTCTTGTCTATATCTCCCGTGTTACATTAAAAATTGACAGTGCATTAGTATTATTGGTAAGGGATATTACTATTTAAATGGATGCGTAGGTGTGGGATCAAAGAAGCGTTTCGGCTTACCATCCATAGATAAGGGCGTGTTATGGAGGCGCCTGTACTCTACGGTAAAAGATTACAGTTTTATTTACTACTCCAAAACGTTTGATAATCCCATGTCTTAATTAACCAAGCGAGAGGATGCCTCGTACCATGATACCCTATTCGATTAGCTTAATGTACAATATTAGTTTGAAACTTGAAATTGTCGCTAGGAAATATTTCTTGGTGCGAGATCTTGGTACTGGATGTTTTACATGTGTTTTGTCGGCGACCCATATCCATTTGCTGCGGGCTGATTTGATTAGAAACTCTTATACTCGTAGTGCCAACATGTATCATTTTGATAAAGGCATCTTTCCCAAATGTCAACAACCTCGACGAAATTACGGGCCGAGACAATATCTCTAAAAGGAATCGTAAAGTTCAAATCGACGGAATCTGTCTGGGAGATAAATTTTATTTTAATAAGCGTAACTCCTTTATCTGAAACGATCAAGCCATAAATCTGATTGGCCCTCGGTTTTAATTCAAAATTTAATACTTGGACATAAAACAAACTGGCTGACAAAGTCCCCCGAATTTATTTTAAAGGAAACACGAATCAATCACAAACGGTAATCCTATAAGGCCGTAAACAATCTGGGACGAATGCCGATAAAAGTTTTGTTTTACGATGTGCCACCTCGTTTATTACTATATCCTTCGGGGCAAAACAAAAGCTATTGAATATGGCATTAACAAAATGGACCGCACTCAACAGTATTGTTGGTTACATTAACAAATTTACGATCATTCCAGGCAATATAACCGTATTGGGGTATCGGGTGTCATTAAAATGTTCTATCACTATCGACTGCCTTCGCTTGCCTGGGACTTATTTATGACTTTTCACTATTTCTTTTCGGCATTGTAGTCTGTCTATTCGCAGACTAATTTTATGCTGCTGGTTATTTATGGTATCAAATGTTTTGTTTTGTCATTTTTTTTAATAATTTTATACCTTTAGGTATTTAACTAATGGCCCAGTGCGACTTCTTTCGCGTGGCGTTGTACCCCTAGATAAATAGATATCAGAGGGACAGACGTACAATAACGTAAATACACACGTCACTAGGTAGTGTAAATTTGATACGGATCCTTAAGTTGAGCTGAACTAACCCAGCGCGCCAGAAGATAGGATTAAAAGATACAACATTTTGTAAGTGACATAACAAACTATACAAAATCGTCACAGATTTTGATAACAGCTTGGAATCAACTAAAGGAAAAATAAATAAAGGTAACGTCTAAAGTAGCACCCAAATAAAAAAACAACAGACCCAAGAATGCCCATCCACTACCTCCACCGAAGATCGGTAACGAGTAAAAAACGCGACCACGAATTCGTAGATAAAAATGTCAAAATGACATCTGACTCACGACTATCACTGTAGCGCTGTCACGGGCTTCGGACATGGTACAGATTGGACCAACTTTTGACAAGGTCACAGCTCATGTTAGGCTTCAAGATTAATGCTCCAATAACTTTGGACGAACAAATACCCTATTGTGAAAGTACAAAGAATACCAGAATAATAATATTTGAATGAATTTACAAGACGAAATTATTTAGAACCAGCTCGCAACGTAATAAACCAGGAATTTGTACAATTTCACAAATGTACTTTCGCCATCTAAGAAAGTGTACTGAAGGATAATTTTCTTAAAAGACTGTTTCATAAAATATTTGAGAAACCCTGAGATTCCAACAAAAGAATGTTATAATAAAACGGTAACGCGGAGAACGTCGAAGATTTACGAGGGAACGAAATTAAATTAACTTGAAATCTCGAACAATCCACTTCCCATCAGCGACTTCAACAAACACAATAATAATTGTTTCACATTCACTAAATTTGGAAACAAAGCAATCGTCACGACAATTACCATGAAAGCTTTTTGATCAAATCGCTGATACATTTTCCGAAAGTCCATTACAGAAATTGCTCGTTCGATTCCTGACAAATAACGAGCTTGAGAGAAAAAGAATAAAGGTATCTGTGAAGAGGCAACAAAATGAAGAAATTAACTTGGAATCGGTGAAACAGCGCTGGGAGATGACTTAATCGGCCGCTTCGCTGGAACCGGTCTTTTTACCGAGGTAAGGTCAGAGAGCTCGCCGTGCTTGTTTGTGATGCCGACGGTGTTGTTTTTAATGTACGGATCATGGAACCCTACTTTATCTTCAAAGGGTATTTGCCTAGCCGAAATTTCTTGCCAATTTATTATTCCAGAGAGTTCAGCATCAGTTTTGTGTTTGTGAAATTTTGCTTTTATCTTATACTGAAATTAAGTATATTACGAAATAGCTATATATTATTATGTATACTATTCCTAATAAAGGTATAGGTAAGCGACTAAAACCAAAAAATAAGGACCTCACGTAGTTAGTTCCTTTCCTTGACAATATAGAATGTGAATCGATTTAGTATAGGTACGTTGTAGGATAGAAAGCGTGTTCTTGGAGGGATATTAGGTCGCACCGCCCGGCTGGGCCACGGATCACGAACGCGTTTACTGTTTGCCTCAAGGGAGACGCTTTAGGGCACAGAAAACGCTAGTAAAGTTGAGTAAATCAAAATATTGCTTCCTAATTTTTTCTCTGAAACTAATAGAAACTGAGGAATAAATCAGTTGGTGGTGACTACGGGTCTTAACTCTCTCTGAGTCAGTCTTAATATTTGTAGGCCTTAAATTATATAACTTTTAAATAACTACTGACACCTAGTTTTTTAAATTATTACCTACTACTAACAAAATATGGGCTTATTTACATTGTTTATACCTTGTAATTTATAATGCCTGAAATAAACGGTTTATTCTTATTATTAATTGATCTTCTACCTTACTTCATTACGCAAAAAAGTTCTTTGCTTTAATTTGAATAGATTGAGTATTGACATTGAGTGAGATATTAAGGTCAAGCTTTACCCATATAAAAATAAAACGCAAAAAGCTATTTCTTAAACACAAAAACGTGCGTCTCGCCAATCTCTTACGTCTTATGAAACGCTCGACTGAGACGAATTATTATTTTTATAGAACGCGGTGCTTAGATAGATTGCCTGCGATTCGAAGCTTTCAGGGTCTTGGCTTCGTGAACAGCAACTTTATTAGGATAATAGAAGGATTTATTTTTGTTTAAGGACGCCGTTACTTAAGTTTTTGGGACAAACAACTTTTTATTTGTTTTAGGTAATAAATTTGTGCTTAGGTACCTATTGCTTGAACATTGAGCGATGACGATATTTTGTGTGGATGTATTGGGGGGATCTCGGTAATACAACTTTTACGTATTTAAGCCATTTAAAATAAATACCACAACATAAGATTTGAATCCCGCTGCGGTCATGTACCAATTTCTACTTTCTGAGTGATATAGGTACGTTAGTTTTTTTTATTTTATTTTTTTTATTATTATTTTTACATTTTCTATAAACACTTATACTACTACAATTACATTTAATTTTATTAAGTTAAATAAAAGAAATTCATAATAAATAGATAGATAGATATGCTCATTATTGCAAACAAAATTTCATAAAGAAAATTTAACAGCCATTTAATAAATATGCTTTGACAAATTCACACAGCGCCATCTAGTCCCAAAGTAAGCAAAGCTTGTGTTATGGGTGCCAGAAAACATTGATAATGTACTATATAATATAATATAAACTGGTAATAGTTGAATGCTAACCGATGCTCTAACGGCGAGGGAAAACATGGTGACGAAACTGGCGACAAAGGCGACTGAATGTGTAACCATGATCCAAACTGGTCAGGTTTCCCTGGTAGCAGAGTGTCGGAGATCAGATGGTAGTCGCGGCACTGTAATTATCGGATCTGCCAAGTCCTGGATCATAGTCAAGGCGGACCCCGGGCCCTCGTGCGCAATAGCGGAATATTAACGCCAAGATGACTTTTTTTACTACAGCATAAGATTAAATTGAAATATTATGAACACTTCGCGAGTTGTCTTGATAAAGCTATTATAAAATATGTTCGCTACAACATCAAAGTAGTAGGTAACATTCACAAGGTACTTTAAGATAATCTTCAATGAAACACCGCACGTTTCCTTCTATTATTTTTTTATGTTCACACCCAGGTCACAAATCATCGATGTGGTAAAAAAAACAGGAATAATGAGCGAATATTTCATCGTTCGCTCTTAAGCTCTTTATTCCATTCACGGTTTGTTTGGCTGTATTATTCAAATCATAATCCCCGAAACAAGGCTCTAAATTAAAAACAAAGCCAGCAAGTGTGAATGATTTATACATTTACAATCGAATATTTCAAGGATTTGGTGAATTTCTGCATAATGGTCTTGGTCATATTATACTCTGGATTTTGAACTTTGAATATATTGTAAAAATTGTTTTTGTTAGTGTACTAGCCGTTCCCAGGGGCTCCTTACACGTAGTTCGGATCTCTGTAAAAATTTCACGTTACCGCGGAACCCCATTATTTTCCCGAGATAAATAGTAGCCTATATCACTCGAGAATAAGTGGCTTCCTACTGTGAATGATTTTTTTAAAACGGTCCAGAATTTTTGAGGTTATTCAATCCAAACAAAAAAAAATCTTTTCTCTTTATAATATCAAATAAAATTATTTCCAAAATGTTGTAGGTTAGGTTTGTGTTGTGATTAATGGTGAAATAGGTTAAATTACGTGTTATAAAAAAAATTGCCTAATTATAGATATTACGGTTTATACTAATGAGAGACTAGTTAAAATTCAACAGTGCATTTCATTAAAATTATGCTCTTCTTAAAATTAGTTGTCCCCCTTATACCTGCCAAAGGGAATCAATCACAAATTTAATTTGCATCCAAAATCACTAATCCAAAAACAGCTAAGACATAAAATGTAATAAACTTCGCTAGCCCCTCAAAAGAGGAGGTTCTAACAAGGCGTTTCTTACTGTCATCGCTCGAAGGTATTAAATTTATGTTAATAATACGATTATATATCAGATAAAGCCATCGGCGGGTCACGGTCCCTGGAGTTTGGTTTAAATTTCATGATTAAGCCCACTTTTATTCGGGCTTTGTGTAACCAAAGTTAATATTTGTATGTTAATTTATTATTTAATGTCGGTAATAGATTTTAAACGCAACGGTGATCTTTGACGCTGGAAGTTATAACGACTTTTGGGAACCGAAAATGTCTAAACAGTAAGTGTTATTACATGGCGTGTTTATCAATATTACGCATTTAAGGGTAAGTGCCTAAAATTAGAAAAATACGTCTTGTTTGTAAAGTGTATTTAGGTTTGAGTATGGTTCTCTGGATTTAATTATTCATTTAGAAAAGCGTGGTTACTACAACACGCTATTGTAATATTTTTTTGTAGAAAGCTACTCCCTTCAGGTACACCCCTCGCGCACCGCTCTACTCATTGCGCACCATTTGGCACATGACTTGAGCATGAAGAGAATTTTGCGTAAAATTACACTTATTTGTTGACGTTGCTCGTCCATATCGACAGAGAAATGGCACTGGGCTCCGGCGAGTGACTGTTTACTATGGTAAATAGTCACTCGCCACTGTCCTTGACCATGTAAGTCGTATTGAAGAGCGTCTATTATAAGTAAAACCTCTTTACTGCAAGCCAAATGACAATACCACACGAGTGCAATTAAATAAACATCGTATTTAATAAGTACAATTTGCTTCACACCGTTTATGGTTAGCTGGTAGAAATTTCTAATAGAGATAAGTTAGCACTTTCGTTTAATGTATGTAATTAAGCATGTATACAATGAAGAATATATTATAGCTATATTGTTATTTTCAATTAAGTGTGTTGAAAATAAATAAATAATACTTGTACACTCTATGAAAGTTTACTTCTCTAACCTTTCGGATCCAATTTCCACAGTAGCACCAGTCTCGTTTTTCGCCTCCACAGTGGACACACCGTGATCCCCAGCCCCCTACAAATTGATAACAAACGCACGATCAATCAACCAATATCAGAGTCCACGTGTCGCCGGTGTGTCGCCGCCCTAATCCATTACATCCTTCCAGTTAATAAAATCCTGTCACCCTTTATTTACAAATTGATAAATGGATGATCAAGTGGACAACTGGAAGCCAGCGTGTAGATAAGAGGTGACGAGACCGTGACGTTGTATCGACAGTGGGGCGCCTACCTTTAAATTTTTATCTGCCTTAGTTTCCGTGTAAACATCTACGAAGAAAGGTGGCATTGTTTGGTGGTTATCTTGAATTTTTTGTCCTGGTTGCATGCCGCTAAGGGTTGCTTTTTCAGGAATTTTACTGGCGTAACGTGGGTCTTTGATCTTATTTCAATTCGATGGATGTGGGTGGTTTTAGATCGAACAACTACAGCTTTGTCTACAGTGAATTTGTAGAAGTGAGTAGCGATGTTTTCAAGTCAATCAATCAAGCAACAAGTCGCAGCAATCAAGTGCTGCGATAGACATAACTGTATTGAAAGAAGTAAACGTGCAAGATGTGGAATATCTCCCTCCCGAAGTGTTTCCTTTGCACTATAACTCTTGGGGTCCTTCCAAATTTATATATGAGGTACCTCAAAGGACGGCAACAAATCCGCCTATGTTGTAGTAGTCCTGAACAATGAACACCGTTTCCCATCAGGTTGGCCACCTGACCTTGTCCCGTAATAAGCAAGAAAAAATAACATACTGTTGGACAAATCATCTTAAACCCAATTATTGAAACATAAAAAGCTCCATACAAGAATCAAACTGGTTTTGCAAAAACACTGTCTGAATATTGTATTTAAAATCACCTTCTAATATACAAACGAACACATTAACGTCAACATGCAATAAACTACTGAACCAATGGGCCTAATTACGACTCCAAGGATTAAATGATCAGCTGGGAGTTAAGTAAGCCGCTGTGGCTAGCCGATGTGAAGTATTTACGATTACGTAGAGTATATTGATATGCTCTTGGAGAGCCTCGGTGGCGCAGCGGTTAGGGTATCTGACTCGTATGCGAAAGGTGCCGGGTTCGAATCCTGATTCTGTTGAACTGAGTAATTTTGCTGTCAAGTGGCGCAGTTTGACAGCTTGTCAAACAAGATTAAGCAAAAAAATAAGGGCGCTCCTGTCATCTACATTACATCTACATCCATGTCAATGATGTAGTATTGATATAAAAAACAGTTGTTACATCTGTCACCACGACTAATTCTTTTTAGACAAGCTGTAGGTATCTCAATGTAAACCGTAGATGTAACATATGATTGCTTTAGTAATTATTATTGCTCTGAGCCCATGATGTAAATAAAAGATCTTGGACCATAAAGCAATGTAAAATTTACAAACAAATTACACTGACAAAGTAACATGTCAGTCTAAATTCGAAGCAACAAAATTTGCACAAAGCTTTGATATGTCAGTAAGCAGGAATACTTTTCAAGAAAGTGTTATTATTATGTTAGTGAGTACATCCACAGAATACATAAATAACAAACAAGAGCAATATAATCATTACCCACAGGTGGATTTGAATCTTATGGCTATAATAGGACAGTGGATAGATAGGTAGAGCTCGTCTAGTCTAAGATGACGCGCCCCACTACTTAGTTAGTTGATTTCGATGTGTGAGTGCAAATATTAATAACGACACTTCATCTGTGTGAGAGCCAATGAACGGCGCGTGCTCCGACGTTTGAATCTTACCGGCAACTGAATGACCAATTAAAACGGCATTTGTATATGTATTGCGTCCGTATTTGAAACTTGCTTGTGTGCGTTAATGCGATAGTGGGGCGCGTCATTTTAAATTAGACGAGCTCTACCGAGTCTGATCATTATGATGATGATGATTCGAACATTAATCAGAAATATAAATCAATCAAAGTGTACTTATTTACTTACAAGCTGGGTCGAAAACCCAAAATGGATATTAGCCAAAATGTAAATCCAACTAAAATCCCGAAGCGTCAGTAACATTGTCTTCCAAATTACCTCACCTCACCTCAATTAGGTAACTTCTTAATTTACACGTAAATACACATAAATTGTAACCAAAGACAAAGGTCTTTCCACATTAAAATGCTATAAACAAGTGAGCCAATGGATATAATTACCGTGGCGAGGAATTAAACGCCGCAGTGGCTATTACGGGGGAATTACAGCAAGTGGCCAGGGAATATATAAGTAGCACGATATGTTGGACAGGGTGTTCAGAATAACTTAAATTGGTTTTAGCAATATCGATAGCACCTGTTGTGCCATTTATTACTTTGCCTGTTATTCATTATGTATTTCCTGTGCACAATTAACTGTTAAATAAATAAATCAATAAAAAATCACAAACTTTATTATTATCTATACTTAGTTAAAACAAAGTTGATTCCCGTCATCGATTTTAATGCGATTTTTAACAATAGATAGAATGATTCAACAGAAAGGTTTATAAAAAAGAAAAAATTGGGTAGGTGGGGGTAAAGGTGTAAGCGATCTAAGTCGCGCCGGGTCTACTAGTTACTAACTAAAACTTAGTATAATAATATCTCTGTACCTATGTACCAAGATTGCTTACAACGTGGTGGGTTGCCATAGGGCTGGCTACATTCCCCCGATGGATGGTGAGCGCATGCAGCCAGCTTTACGTCAAGCAAGGAACGAGTCAGCCCTGTATACCCTGTTTCGGCCTGTCAACGTTTTTGTTACATGAAACCTAAAATAACGCTGTAAACTCAAGATAAGAACTTATGAAGACTCGTACTAGGATTCCCTCGGGCAGTCAATTCTAGCTAAAACAATTTGAGAGGAAACACGACACGAAGGCATGGAAGGAAAACTAGTACTAATTTCTATACTAATATACCTAATATCAAACTGTGATTTTAAAGTCATTCGTTTTCAAATAATGAGTATCCGTAGTCTTTGGGTGCGTACAAATATCGCGAACTGCACGCGATCACGTCGTCAATTGTTTCATATGACACGAAGTGCAACTCGCCGCTTTCGCGCAGTTGCAGTAACTGCATCGTTACTGCAACGACGCATTCGCGGCTTATTCGCGAGATATGGGGCCCTATTTTTGAAACCGCTCCCATGCACGCGAGCGCAGGCCTTCTAATGCTTGACTTTTCTATCTCTAGCAACTTACCACGAGAGTGAAAGAGTTAGGTAGCGCACGCAAACGCACGGTTTCAAAAATTAGGCCCCTGAACGCACATTCAGGTACATGATTATTATCAAGGGGTTTCTTTACACTGTACTATTACCGTTTTTGCAAACACCATGTACAGCTAACTAAGCAATTAAGCTACCAAAGACTTACAACTTCATTGACCTGTTCAATTCTTGAAATACCTGTTACGCGCTCGGTAATTGTACAGAAAAAAATCGATTTAAAATATCCTCTTTACTTTTGTACTTATTTAACAAGTTGACGACGCCAATATCGATGAAACCATTGCGCTTAAAGTAGATAGTGTTGAAATAAATGGACGCGTTAAGTTCATTTTTATGTCAATTTTATCGCGTTTATTATCGTGCTAAAAGTAGTTGGTCTGGTATGAAAAGCGACTTTGTTCGTCTTGACTTTATCGTTAATGGTATGTAATCATGATCATAACCATTGACGAGACGTATGATGTCCGGCTGAGTAGAATAGGTATAATAGAAACTCTAAGTTATGTTTTTTTTTATTCTACGCAGTGACAAACGAGCAGAAAGCCCTGACTGTAAGCGGTAACTATCGCCCATAGCATCTTCGATTCATGCATTTAGGTTCAACATCATCATCATCATCACAGCCCGTTGCAATCCACTGCAGGGCTTAGGGCCTCTCCCACGAAAGGGGAGGTTATTGCTATAATCTCCACGCTTGGCAGGCGGATTGGAGATCGCAGTGTTTAAATATAACAATGGAAAATGCTGCTGCCCATTTTCCAGACTACGGAGACTCTTGATCTTTTGCCTCGAAAACATTAGTCGTCTTGCACGACACCCATGAGTGTAAGGGATTGGTGCTATTCTACTCTGCCGGACACCACACGGCCAATTGGTCTTTGTCTTTGGTCTTTGGTATCCTTTGTGTGTGTGTGAGTTCGTTGGCACCCTTAACGACGTCCAGACTTCCCTTCTTGGACCGGCCTCTCCTTCCCATACCTGGCGGAGGTGGCATGACCAGACATTTATTCCCTATGTAATTTGACGGTCTGCGCAAGACGTGGCAGATATTTTTTTAGATACTCTATTCTGTGGGACATGACACAGATCCAAATTTGGAAGTAGAAGAGAATGCTTAAAAAGTGCATGATCAGGCGATACTGTTTGTCTCAGTGGCCAGCGTAAGCAAAAAATAATGTCCAATATTGGATTTTCAGCAAATCCAATTTAAATGGGACATAAGAAACAAAATTGCAAACGAAGCTATAAAATCCCACGCAGACACTCCGCACTTAATTAAAGCTGGGTCAAGATGTCTTTTAAGTGTTCCTATAAACTGTGTGTCGAGCAAATCCAGGGTCATCATGTCCACTTCGGAGTGGACTCCAACGGATTTTAAATTCAACAATCTAATTAAATACGACATTCAGATCATGTCGAGTTTGTTCGGTAACAAGAACATAAATTTTTACTTCGGTTAGGTTTTTAGACTGTGAGACCTCAGATACAATTTTTTTTTAATTTTGGTATAGATTTAAATGAATTTTTCAAATGCAGTTGCCTAGTCTACCTTTACGTCGTCGTTGGCGATAAATTGTAGCTGTAGTAGTTGCCACGACCCTTGCACCCGTATTACCTTACCAACATAGCCTTATGCTTTGGGCCTCTACTTACTGGGATCGACGTAGGCTCGTGGGGATGCCGTCGTTGTTAGGTGGCTAACTTCATACTGTGAGTATTCCTCGCAAGATGACTTGGTCAACCAAATTGCGCAACGCATATTGTGGAAGTGCGATCTGTAGCAACAAGTGAGGAATAAGTATAATGTAATACCTTGTTCCAGCAAGTGGCGTCGCTCCACTGTAGTTACCTGGTCGGCCAAATCCTAGATCATGGTCAAGGTGGACCCCGGGCCCTTGTGCGCGAGAGCACAACCAGGACATTAACACAAAGATGACTATTTTGAATTTTATACCTTGTTCCGGATATATTTTTCAGTGGATGTAAACAAACACTGCATTTTCAATTCAATAGTGACGCGTTGTAAGTGATTATTTGCTTACAAAACTGAAGCAAAATTAGTAATACATGGTGTGAATTCACATTCACTTTTGTTTTGGCGGATCGAGGTATGTAAAGTGGTTTGTTTACATCCATAGCAAATTGATCTGGGACAAAGTATAGGCACAATAACGTGTATTTCGCATGTCATATGGGTCTTGTGGCGACATCTGGTGTAATTTGTCATACGGTAGGCAAACAGGCAAGCGGGCCACCTGATGAAAAATGGGCACAGCTGCCTATAGCCATTAGCAATACCAGGGGTATCTTGGATTAGTACATCTTGCTAACTTTACTTTTGCCCTGTCTTCGCTGTGAAGGACATTTGTGTACATGCTGTTTGTTACTCCTTGTTTATTTATTTATTTAACAGTTTATTGTGCACAAAAATAGTATTCAAAATTGACATACAGATAAGATCACAACAGGTACAGCATGTGTTTTACTTTTTAATTAATTTTTTTGCGGGGACCAAGTATTAGATCGAGTGATCCGAGTGTCAAGTGTCTCTACGCCGCTGAAGATTTTGGCTAACGAAGTGTCGCTGCGGTGGGAATGATTGGTGTCCTGCTTCCATAATAAAGACTCGCAGCAGATAATTATTATTTATTTATTTATTCATTTCACAAACTTTACAGTTTAATAACTAATACACTGTAAATTAATGTAGTTTTTGTGATGTTTCTGGGCTAGGAAGATCCCTACTTCTCTTTGATACGCATCCGTGACGTCGAATCCCGTAATAGAGTTGGGCTTGCGTACACGAATTCTAATCTTTTAAAATGCAAATTCGATTTCAGACTACTGAAATGCAATGGAATTATTTAATTCCAAAAGCTTAGCTTTAGCTTTCTGGGCATCATTCCGTAGGACAGCGGTGTGGATGAATTTTATAATATTATGATGTAATATTTATAAAATAAGTAATATTTTAGTATTATTGTTTATTATTTATTTAGGTCTTTGTAAATATTTTGTATAACTAAATAAATTTTATTCCAATAAAACTAAAACTGGGGAGGATTATCGCAACCTTGTCAACGTTTGGGAAATATATGAGTGTGTTAACCAATAAGCTACATTAAATAGAAAATTTCTCGACAAGTGCGATTGCGGTTTTATACGTGTCTGGTATAAAAATCTGTTATAAAACCAAGACCTATGTTAACGTCCTCAAAAGAGCTCGCATCCCGTTTGATCCCATCTGCCCTAACTGATATACTTTAGGCAAACGCACCGACTGACAGTTTCAAAAGCAAATCGCACGGAAACGATGTCCCTATCCAAGAGATATTGTATCCAATCGCCTTCATACGTCATCCGATTCAACCGAAACAAATTGTCAAGGCGGGCTGGGTGTCATTTTTTTTCTGCATCCATTCAGTCCCTACTCAGACCGATGACACATTGATGCATGATCTGTTTCGGTGCTGTGAGGGAATCCTTATTTTGTTATTCAGGTAATGCTTGCGTTTTGCGTACAACTGGATCTGTTTTGGTTTTAAATGCAGAGAACGTTATTGTGGTTGATATTCAGAATTTTATTATTAGAGAGGTGTGGATTGCTGTTGAACCTTCGTTTATTTTTATAGTGACTTAGACTTAGAATTAAATCGCGGATTAAATCAAGTGTCGGCGACTGAGTAAACGTGATTTTTTGTTCTATTTAGCCTGTGTAGGATAGGGTAACCATATCGGTTAATATCGAGGAGTAGGTACTTGCTTGGGTGTTAGAAGCTGCGTAGATTTTATTTAAAGCTATTTCAAATTGATTATTGTTTTACAATTAAAATACAGTTTTTTATCTTAGAAGATTTAAATAATATTGTTTTATTTGAATAGAAAAATAATATTTTATAAGTCATCCTATTACACTTCCAAACTTAGACGAAGATAATATCTTGTAATTATGGTACCTACACATAGACAAAATATTTACAGCCTACAATAAAAATAAACACTAATACATATATACCACCTGGAGCGTACAACATAGAGTTCTTCAAGAAAATTCTTTTACGGGGTCGCCGACGCGTGGATGATGGCCCTGGTATTGCAAACGTCCATAGGCTGCGGTGACTGCTTACCATCAGGCAGGCCGTAAGTAAATGTAAAAAAAAGAAAAGAACTTAAAATTAAGAAAGTCGTCCACACTCGTCTCGTTTCATAGCAGTGCTAATCTGTTGCCCGAGAAACAAGCCAGCTCTCTGGTCACCAGTGCTGTCGATTAATTTAACTTGCGAAGGTAAGATCATTATATGGAAGCAGACGAACCTAACGTACCTACGTGACATCTAGTAGTGCGATTTCACAATATCGAATAAATGAATGAATGAATGATCCATTGCTGTAAAATGTGGTACATGGTAGATGTTATAATTTTTATATTCGCTTCTCACACTTTACCAGAATCTGGCATGCCATATTTGAAGCATAATTATCTAATTTAAGGAAAACCACAAATACAGGTCTACATCGAGCCAGAGAAATCACCATAGAAATTTTCCACCAGCCAGCTGCTACAAAAGTAAAAGAAAGACGAGTACACATTTATTTAGAGCAGTAAAAGTCAGAAAGAGACAAAAGGAGCACATTGACACAGAATGTCGCTCTGTTGAGACGAGGAAAATCTCGAATAAGGATGCTTTTAAGATAATGCCTTGTGAGCAGTTTTTCAAGACGTTTCTTCGGTGCCGTTTGTGTTACTTAGACATCCCTTACTTTCGGGTTCGAGGTCTCTAGAACACATAAATATGTAGAAGTACTCAGTTACGCGTTAATGCGTCCATGAGTAAAAGCCTGTACAAACGTACGATTTCCCCACGATTTGACCCGAATGTTTATGCAGTTTTGGTTTCGGTACTAATGACAGAAATCTTATTTTGTTATTTGTAAACAAGCGCGCAGTGCTCGCATAGATTTAGATTTAGATTTATTTATTACTCTTCTACAGTTTACATAATAATATTACATTTATCATCATATATCTATAAAAGAGATCGTCAAAATGGATACAATATTATAGAAAATTACACAATTGTAAAACTTATTTAAAAATGTATAAATGTCAAAAAATAAATTAATAGTCCGAAGTTTTATATTAAGTATAGATAAGAATTTCCTCTAATTAATAAATTACCCAGGAGGTAAAATATTCAATAAAAAAATAAATGGAATATATGTCAATATTGGTAAATTACACAATCAAATGTCAAGAATACAAATAAGAAATTCAATATTTAAGATTAAATGTCTATAACAAAAATAACTACAACAATGTCGATAACAAAATCAACGGATATGTCAAAATACAATTAATAATACATATAATCACATTTAAAAGTATATTAATTAGTTACCCAGAAGATAAAATATCAAAATAATGAATACAATGAATGTATAACAATAACTGCAACAATGTCAATAGTTTAATTTATATGTCAAAAGTAAAATTAATTGTATTCTATGCATGTAATAACCACATTGAATGTCAAAGAAATACAATTTAATCTTTCTTATATGTAAGGTATTCATTTACAGAATAGAATACATTGTCCAATAAAAAGTTTCTCAGCCGGCGGGCAAACGTTTCGTCAGTTTGTTCTTTCTTATCATAGGCCCCGCACAGCAATCGTGTCGCTACCGCACATTTACCGCATCGTGTGAGTTGTAATACGATAGTTATTGTCCGGTTGCTAAGCATGCTCGCGTGCGCGTTTAAAAAAGCGACGCATAAAAAACGAAAAAAATTAACTTGGCGTTAAATTTCCGGTTGTGCTCTAGCGTACGAGGGCCCAGCGTCTGCCTTGACCATGATCCAGGATTTGGCAGATCAGAAGCGACGACGTATAAAGGGCCCTAATACTAAAAAACCATACAAATATAGCTAGCTCATTTTTTTCCATGCAATTTGCATTAAATATTTGCTAGTCCAACTACATTTCATAATCATGGTTACACATTTAGTTGCAGGTTATATCACTGACCAAGATTTGGCAGATCAGGTATTTATAGTGGAGCAACTGCCATCTGACCTCCGCGACACTGCTACCAGGGGAAACTGACCAGATTGGATCATTGTTACACATTCAGTCGCCTAAATGTGCAAGTTTCATCATTACGATTTCCCCTCACCGTAAGAGCAGCGAATAGTATTCAACTTATGTAAAAATGTAGAAAAGGTCACTGGTACATGGCACATGGTTGACTAAGGAACCCTAAAATGAGCTTTATATCGTACAATATGTGATGTGCGGCTGACTTATTCTCTACCCTAACAATTTTAGGGTTAACAGCTTCTTCCTTAGGCACAGTTAGGTTTGTGTAGTCCATACCCATTGTCATTGTAAAATGCGAGTAAGCCGTCTTGAAGATATTTATTTATTTATTGGAGTACCAACAGTTATATAAAACATAATCGATATTATTTTAGTACAACAACCCAATTACAGGTCCTCGCTAGTACAGTTATTACGTCCAAGACATCAAAATCTCTTCAGAGTATAAATTCCAAAAATACAAAATCCGAGTCGACCTAATCGAAGGTTACCAGGAAACAACAAAACCCCCACAATATATAAGTCCAGCTAATCCATTTACAAGCCGTCTAGAAGTGACAAACAATGTAATAAAAGGTGAAATTCCCGATCACACGACGCGACAGCAGTTGGCCGTTGCAGGGGCTTAGTGTGTTTGAATTTAGTTAATACGTTCGGATCCAATATTTGTTCGTGCGCCACTTCGGAGCTGATCAAATAAAATTGTGACGTTAGTCCCTTGGATGGGTAAAGTGACCACGCTTTTAGACTTGACGTTTAAGCACACGGTAAAGAATTGGATTGGTATTTGCGATTGCCTACTGCTGTGTGATGTTGTATTAAGTTGTGAGAGACGGATTTACATTGACTTAAGGCTGACTAATTATGAACTTTATAAAATACTAGGTGCGCCTGCGACTTCGTTTGCGTGGACTACAGGATGTTTGGTATGTCTAATACTAAAATACTGTGGTCTGGTGAAGCACAGTTTTCAAAAAAAGAGCTTTTTACTCTGGATTTGAAAACTCCTAGGTTGTATTTATCATAAGACAGTGAGTCAGGTAAAGAGTTCCGACGCGGTTTTTATGTTGAAGCAAGTAGTCTTTGTAATTTCGACTGTAAAACAGTGTCAAAAAAAAGGTGGCATTTCGCCGAGGCTCTCCTCGTTTGGTGGTGGAAGGAAGATTAGAGGGTATTTGGGCAGTTTTCCATGCTATCTCTGAAATGTATCCGGTAATCACCATAATCTTATAATTGTTTGCTGATGCACATGCTTATAAATAAAACACCTTGTCAAAGTTTTTCGAGAGACGGAAAGGCGCATATTTTCTTCATCATCATTCTCATCACCTTCATCTCAAAATTTCTAAGACAAAAAAAATATTATCACGGAAGCATAAGTTATTTCCATATTAATTTGAAGTAAAGTTTTGATTACGTGTAGTTTCATAAAAAGTTTGGCCACCCTACTAATTTTAAACCCTTTTAAGTGCATATTTCCTTAGGTTTTATATTCATTTTATTTTACACCTGTGCAGGTTTACTACTGGGCATTTTAAACAGTATTACCCCTTTATGTTTATTAGTATCGTTTCTATTCGTCGCAAGTTATTTGTGGAACTATTTATTTGAAGTCGTAATCTTATCAAGTATTTGTCGTAGGCGTGACCTGTCTTTGACCTGAGTTAGCTTAGAAGTGCCGTGTTCTTTAATCTTTGCGCTTAACTGTACTGAGTAATTTGATTTCAAATTGTCTTCGTGCTTTACAACTAGTCATCGATATTTATTACCTGCTATAACATTTAACACCATTTTATCTTGAACCGTGCAACATGTCACAGCCCATAGAGCAGGAAATTACCAATAGCGTTTCTTTTTGCGTACTCCTCGCTTCTATGGTGATTGATACTACTCGTTTCCTTGAGTTTAACACTTGATACCCCAGATTTAATCCTTAGGTGGAGACAAACGAGTAGATCTTTTCCGCTGGCAGACTTCGGTCATAGCTGGTCACTATACTTCCGACTAATGCGTACCATGTACTGAAGCGAAGTCTGCAAAAGTCGTTAATAGGCAGGGGGTTCGTTCATCGTATGGTCGTTTTAGTGCATTTTACAACTGCTATAGCCCCTCCTAATAGACAGGTATGTATACTGCAAAACTTAACATCAGATAAGCGATGACCGTCTAATAAATCTTTATATACATAATTCTTCTGTGAGTGTGTATGTCACTGAACTTCTCTCAAACGACTGGACCGATTTTGATGAAATTTTTTGTGTGTGTTCAAGGGGATCTGGGAATGGTTTAGATTCACAATTTTGTAAAAAAAGTTTGAAATTTTCAAATTAAAGACGTGTAGACAGGACAACGTCTGTCGGGTCCGCTATATCAATTATAAAAATTAATCTCCTGCCCGTCTACTTAGTGTTGAGGATGATTATGGCAAAACTCTCCACCGGTATGGAGGATGCTCAAATCCAGCTGTGGATTGTGACGATGATTTGAGTACACCTATAGCGCAGTCTATAGGGTGAAGTTACAGGAAAATATCCGCCTAATGATAAATTGGAATCCACGTTCTAAATAACAGAATCAGGGCAATCTATTCATAACAAGCCGGTAACTAGAAGGCATCAAAGGACCACTTGAGACCAATATATGTTCGAAAGTCAATAAATCATGCTTAAATGGATACCAAGCACTTTAAGTGGACACTTAAAACAGGTGAAGGAATTGCAACAATAATTTTTTACTACCTTCCACTAATAGATAAAAAGGGATCGTTATTTAAAACGGCAAAAGTTAAGTTCAGTATTAAAATTTACAACAGATTTACGGCCGCATAAAACTAAAGAAATTAATGTGCCATCAAAATTCACATAATATCATAACAGTTTAGTATTAATGGCTTCAGAAGATTAAATTACAATAAAGAAAATCAGTATAAGATAACGATATTAATAATATACGACACTCAATTTATGAGCTTAGAAAGTATAGTGATTTTGTAGCTCTATAACGGTAAAAATAATTTATAATCGAATTTGGTATTAGTGATAAACGTAAAAGTAACCTAAAATTTTAGTTATGCTTAAAAAATATGCATAATATCGTGAATCTAGAAGCGAAATAAAAAGTTTGAAAGGTAATGTAAGCAAACGTACCGTGCGCAATGATCAGTATACGAGTTGCAAAAAAACATAAATCCGACGGCGTCAAATAAACTACAAAAAATCTCCGAATCCAGTATCAAAAGGAGAAAACGTAGCTAAGAAAGAATCGCCAGAGGAAGCGCAGATATTAACGACACAAAAAACTATCGCCTGTAACATGGGGTTCATTTCTGTAGTTCCCCATTCATATGATCTGCCATTGTCATATTGTCAATAATATATGGGACACAATCCTTATTTGTTGTCATTTATGTATTTTGTGAGACATCGTCCCGAGCGCTGGCGGACTTCCGGAGTTATTGTGGATTGTGGAAGGACAATGGCGGTGGCATGACAGGAGTTGCGTTGAGGTAACCAACCGCAAATATTGGCAGATCGGACACGGGCATAAGGTCATGAAAGGGAAGAATGCCAACACAATCGACGGTAGGAAAGGAAATTATTTTTATATTTAACCTATTGTAGCGATTAGGGCGGCAGAAAAAATAATTACTTTTAATTTCGATAGAGTTTGCGACACTATCACTATGGCGATTTTGTTTGATTCTGATAAAATTTGATACAATAACAAAGACGAAACAAATCAAATTTCAACTCTTAAAAATATTACTCGACAGTAACTGCTGTAGTTACTGTGACACAGTAGTTGTAACAAAATGCAAATATTATTACTAAGTATATACTCATTACTTATCAGAATATTATTATGGTTTATTTCGGTGCTCGTGTCGAACTAAATGGGGGGTTGAAACAAGATCTCTCTCGTGCCTCGATTTTAGTCAAAACAAAATCAGAATGGCCTTTTGTTGGCAATCCACTCCTGTGGGTATCATATTTAGGCGGGAGTGAAGAGATATGTAGCGTCCACATAAATTAATGTTGTTTAGCAAACAGGGATTCCACTAGGTTTTTTTTTTTCATTTTTGTTACAAAATGATTTTAAATTAACTTTAGGTATTTTTAGTGTCACTTTTATGTCAACGCACGGTTCTACGTAAGCCATAGTTACAATTAAAACTAAGTACATTTAAAGACTGAGGGGGAAGAAACATTATAGTCAATTGGAGAAAATTTCCGTTAGATGCACATAACTGCCCCATTTCAATTCAAAGCAGTCCATATTATCAAAACACAACAACACAACTAACTAAACAACAAAACTATTTCATAATATGGTATCA
The DNA here is from genome assembly GCA_905147135.1 of Blastobasis lacticolella. Taxonomy (NCBI): domain Eukaryota; kingdom Metazoa; phylum Arthropoda; class Insecta; order Lepidoptera; family Blastobasidae; genus Blastobasis; species Blastobasis lacticolella. The sequence continues at coordinate 14,049,033 of LR990059.1, forward strand.
TAATATGATTTGAAAATATTTTGAATTGAAATGGGGCAGTTTTATGCATTTAGCGGATTTTTTTTTCTATTGACTATGATCATTCTTCCCCCTTATCATTTGCTAAAGACTGTGCTCATGTGAATTAGGTACTACTACTACATATACTTATTTAAAGGATTTTGCGACAAAAAGAGATAAAAGAGCTACACTGTTCCAGACTGAAGATAACGGTTAGTGGTAGTTAAAGGAATAAAGAAATAATTAAGGATACAATATCAATAATTACTAGAGAGACTCTTCCAACTTTTTTCCTAACCATACTTGGGAAAATGAGACAAAAGATAGTGTGTTACCGTCAACGTTGAATAAACATCATCATAGCATGGAATCGAGTTACATGTGTCGACTCATTTGTCGCTACCCTCTCTTCTTACTGGAGACCCCGCTCAAAGAGTTGAATAGATTGCAAAACTTCTCTGAAACGTTAATCCTCAGCTTTTGAATTCTTAAAGCCCATTTTAGAGCTGTTTGTGGAGGGGAAGGCCGCCATGTTAGAAAATCGTATCTGTATGTTTGGTGGCAAGGTCTGATATAAGACAGACACACAAAGATTTACACGTCAAATTTATAAAACTCCTCTTGTTTCGTCAGGGGTTAAAGATACAGGCGACATAACTACCGACAAGGGCGACGCCTTACCTGGTTCTTTCTGATATGACCTACATACACCCTTGCAGAAGCATTTCTGGCCGATGTTGTACCTGAATGGAACGGATGGATTATAGAAACCTCGGAGAGCACTCGGATATAACTGAGAAATCTAGTGCATAAGTCTGTTACAGAAATAGTACTGTGGCTTTCTCGGATAGCACTTTCTCGGGTTCGGATACAGTGCGAAAACGCTCTTTTATATTGGAAATATAATTGGGGCCTTTAAGTTACGAGCGAATAGGTATTTTCTTGGTAAGCATGCTACATATTTGAGTTGAGGTTAAATGCAAACCTAAGACAATATAAATACTATAACCATCTGAACAAAGACTGTGGTCATAACACAAGAAGCTTTTATACGCTTTATTGATGAATGTGAAATATTTTGACGCAAAAATTACAGCTTCCTTCCAAATATACATAAAAACATGAGACCCAGAAGCCAACTCTTCGTCGAAAACAGAATAAAGCGCGAAGGTAGAACGACATCTTGTAACCCAACACCGGGATCATGATGTTTGTTTACCCCGGCCTATGTTAGCTTTTGTCGCGTAAAATAAAGGGATTTCTGTACAATGGCGTTGTAATAAAACATTCAGAATATGGATGACGAAACGAGACGGGTAGATAGACATTGCCATAAGAGAGACCATGTCTGTTAATTTGTATACGACTTTTAAAGAGACTCGGATTCGAGCTTTCTAATTAGTATTGAAGACAATATGCATACCTACATTGCGTTCTCTTGGTTTGTAGGGTGTGAGTAAATTATTTTCTATCTTTTGTATATTTTAAATAAATGGGATCCATCCTCAAATAATCTAGATTGTATGCAAAATAAATGTATCGAGATGAAATTCGTAATTAGAACAATGAATTGGCGGAAAGAGTGGCACTGGTCTAGTGGTAGCGTGCTTGCCAGACCGATAACCATGGTTAAATAATGTTCGCAGCATCCGATAACTGGATGGGTGACGTACTTTGAGGCTAGTGGAACTACATCACCGCAACAAGCTCACCTTGTGTGCCTCCTTTAACTGTTGGTGAAACGAGGTTGACCAAAGTCTTCCGCTGGGGACCTCAGTCCAGTGATTGAACAATTTAAAGCCCCGTGACTGTATTTATTACTGTAATTTGCAGAAAAATTTATTTAGAAACAGAATCGCCTCTCCAATGGAATTGAAAATGAGAACTCGTTGTTTACTTTTGGTCAGACAGATTGTACAGGATTAAAATTTGTAAACGATAATTCCAACTTCGTTGATTAATCCATTTCGAGGATGATTGATATTAAGCGAATCGGGTTTCCCAATTGGACTATCTACACAACGAGTAATTAATCTGGTACTTAAACTTTTCGACCAAAATTTGTGGCAACTGATAACAACGTAACAACATTAGACGATTAAATACAGGATTAAAAAAAAAATGTGTCTAAAAAGATAAAAAGTCGCATACAACGAAGCTTGCGTCCGTCTCATTGACGACGAAATATAACAGCATCAGGTTACTGAAATTGAAACGTGTTTAGCGAACTAAGAAACCTTTTGATAAGTTTGGGATGTGATAATCTTCACTTCTTGTAGTTTTTTCGCCTGTTTTTTTGCTCAGGTAACCTCACAGCTTTTTTACACGCGGCACGTCTTTTGAACTCGTTTGAGGGTGAAATTCTCCTTTACGGTAAATCGGTTTGCGAACGAAACCCCTTTGATTTAGCATAAAAAGGGAATTTCCTTGTTTTTTTTATTGATCCGAAAGAGATTTTGAAAAGGTTCGCCGAGTTAAAATACATAGCGTTTGCAAGAAGTAAATGCTATTAGGGACAAGACTTGAGCGGATTAATTTTATTGAGGTTGAAGATTTTTTCTTCGCTATTAGGTTCTCTCAACTCGAACGTTTATTAGGTAATAAAATGGAGGGATACTTTTGTTAATAATCAATAGACCAAGTTTAATATTAAAGGTTTAGTTGAAAGGGAATCATTTACAAAAATACGACTAATAAACCTGTATCTTCTAAACAAGACAGCTGGAATTTATAGCCCTGCAATAAAAGTCCCAAAGCGTCTAATTTTAATTTAAAAGCAGACTGCTTTTTAAATATTTTCAAATCAATTAGTCAACATAACTGGGCGATGAACCGTTTGGTGATCTGCGACTAGCTTGTAAATCAAATTACGGAGACAAAACAAGGTAACAAAGGAATCGATGAACGAATCACGATTACTTTTCCACCCTCCTGACTCGTGATAAACTATCTGTACTGCGGTCACGATGGTGAATTTATTAACTGATCCCACCTTTATAAATCAAAGGTTTAATGCTATGTTAATATTTATTGCTTAAGTATTGATCTCTCTATCAGCTCTGGCATACATCACACCGTAACTCAACCGCGCCGCTCTGTACGTGATTCCATCTGATTGCGTTTGTTTTATGTTTAATACATGCGGTTTATGTTTGTTTATATATTAATGTAATTTCATGCCGCTATTGAGTGAGCAACGAGGTCCAGAACAATGTATTGGTTTATGAAATTATAGATTTGTTGCGCGTACGTGTGTATGCTCGATTGGTACGATTTATTTTTGTGAATAGGAAAAGTACAAAAGAAACTAGATTGCTTGTTTATTGTTGTCTGCTACTGCTTGTTTTACTGCCCACAACACCTGTACTGCCAATAGGTAATTTATTATGTTATAAGACATCCCCATCTTGGCGTTAAATCCCGCGCAACACACGAGGGACCTGGGGTCCGCATTCTTCCTCCTCTTGGTCCACTTCGCTCGGTCTCCGGAATCCTTGGTGGTGAGTTTGATGGCACACATGTTACTTTACGACGTCTAGCCATTGCTTCTTGGGCTGGCCTCGCCTTCCCATGCCTGGCAGGGGTGGCATAACAATTAACGATACAATACAATAACAAAATATTACGTTCATCACAAAGAAAACTATTTCTTTCCACATCATATGAATCAATCCGATAAACCACCGAAGTTCGAGTGAATCATTACAAGAAATTACAAGCTATTCGACAACACGGCCGCGAACTAACGGTGTAACCGGCGCACATTATGACGAGCCGAGAAATGTTGACCACTCGCCCGGAATTCTTTGTCTTCTACATTGTCTCTGCAACATCCGCCACAAAAGATTTGAATGGTCCTCCAACATTTACAACATCTATATTCACTTCCATAAATCGATCTCCGTTTAAATCTGTACCTTATTCGTCAGTGTTTAGCTCTTTGTCAGCAGCCGATACAACTTTTGCGGTTCCATTGTGACCGTTGTCGAAAACACTTGTTACTTGTCATAGTTGTCTGTTAATTTAGTTTGTTGTACGTGGGCACTCATTTCTGAACGCAGAAAAAGTTGAAGGGTTCACACGTAATAGTTTCTTTTATTTATGTTTCAATAAATCGTTTGCCGTTTCGTTTTCTAGGTGTGGTGTAACAAAATCCTTTTTCATGGCATTGCGGCATTTTATGCCATGCTCCAATAATCTTTTTTATAGAGTTTTTCGGTGGCCTAATGGTTAAGACGTACCGGATTCGAACCCCAGTACCGCCATGTACCCCATGACTCTTTTCTGAGTTATGTAAGTACATTAGTTTAAAACATCGTGATAAAACCTCCACATTAAGGCGACTGAATGTTTATATGTTAACAAGGTCTCGGGTCACACAGTCCCTCCACTGTTATAACCTGATCTACCAAATCCTGGATCATGGTCAAGACGGACCCCGGGTACTAACGCGCTAACACAACCGGGTCATTAACGCCAAAATAATTATTTTATTTATTCTTGTACAAATTCGCACAGCGTCACGCCTCCGCAAAACATTTAAAGGGAGAGTTTTATAAATGGTTATAGATGTTCTAACGCTTTGCAGAAATTCATTAGACGAGACCTAGCGCTAAACATAGAAACTAATAAACGTAACTAAAAGCCACAGCAAATACATGCGGATTCAGTTCAATGCGCAAACTACAAACTTGAGCCCATTGGACTAGTTTCACGGTTGCCCGATAAAGATATCCTTTGAGGTCCGAACTTTCCCTTTCCATTGGCTTATTAGTATTCGAAACAAACTTTTAGGGTCTTTGGTTTAGATTTGTATCTATCGGTAATATACGTACTCGATACGTGCTCTGAAATACATTTAATTTACCTGGCTTTCTGTGGATCAGATAAATTTCGTTTCCCGTTTTCGCTGGATATTTTTGTGCCGTTATTTTTTATTCTTTCCGCGTGGTCCGTCCCTCTCTTGGGTCGACACAAAAATACGTGTTTTATTGGTTCTAGCGTTTCTTTATTCAACTATCCGATTGGTTACAGTATCGTGTTATTCTTCAATCTATCTTTCAAAATATCTTATTGCAATAACCAATTTTATATGTGATTCAACAATATCTAAGAAAGATTTGCTCAGGTTTGTCAGGTTTCTTTGTTAAGAGGGTCACGGAGGTCAGATGGCGGCCGCTTTAATGTAATTACCTGATCTACCAAATCCTGGATCATGGTCAAGGCAGACCCTGGGCCCCTCGCACGCAAGAGCATGACCGGGACATTAACGCCAAGATTACATTCTACGAAAGGTTTGCTTATTTTATAAGTATCGACATCCAATCAACAGGACTTGGTTAGCAATTTCGAGTAGGTACTCAATGTCTGGTAAATACGACTACCAAACGGAACCTACACGTCCACCACCATGTTAGTCAATATTTGCAAAAACGGCAACAGCAAAACCACGGAAACAGGAATAGCCAAGTACGATCGTAAAACCCGAGTACTCAAAAAAAAAAGTACCTTCCCCAGCGGTACGGCACACGGTCGTGATTCGTGATGCAACCGGCGATTATCTCGCGAGATAGATATCGCTGGCGAAACAGACAGTAATGTCTTCATTACAGTCGGGCCAATTGATTCGAGAGAACGGGAATGACGTGATGGTGTGGTTTTATTTATTCGCAAGCGCTATTGCGCCGCGATTGCTTCGAGTAAGGCTTGGAACTGGTTCCCGATGAAATGAACGATGTGGTAGGTTTCGTCGGTCTGTTGTGGCGTTTCGACGGTTTTTTGGTTTTAGTTTAGTATCGAATGCTTCTTTGGTTAGTAGAGCAGGCGGTCGATGGTTCTTTGGTTTTAGTTTAGTATCGACTGTTTCTTTGGGTATCTAAGTAGGCGGCCGATTGTCTGGTACCTGTTTAAAGATGTGTTTTATTGTTTGTGTCACAGTAATCGTTGCTAGCTGCTTCTAAGTTTTATGAGATAGACAATTGTTTTAGTTACATACCAAGGGTAATATGAGTTTTTACATGCGAACACTTATTGTTAAACAGAGTATGACTTAAGTTATCCTCACTTACCAAGAAAAAGATCCGTAGGAATAAACATATAATATGCTAGTATACGTACCTGTGAACAAAGAAAAATACACGCAATTAATATAAACAATAAAAAGAGATAGACATTGCGAACTACTTGAGTTTTCATATCACGGCCACATACAGTTAATATAACACCAGTATCAGACTCGGTTTCAAATTTCAAAGCGGGTAACGGAGATGAATTCAAAAGCGGTTATCTACCATACTGATCAATGCATTCTACTTGTATTTATAACCTCGTCATGTATTTCGAGTGCCTTGGAATCCCATACAAACACAACTAAGCCTATTAATATACTGTCAGTGTCCGGCAAAAGAAATTAGACAATTCATTAGGCGTAATTGTTTGGTATGAGTCAGCACATTGGATGGTAATGACAGTCAAATATATATATTTTCGACGGTAATAACAAAGTACAAACTATTTGGTCAAGTTAGTCATAGAGGCATGATGTGTGTGGTATTTCCTGGTATTTCCTTTTGCTGTAGTTGAATAAGGCGGCATGCTAAAGTAAAAATTGCGACGTCAATGACCCTTTATTTGAAATTGATGATGTTCTAATGATGTCTGAGATAATATCATAAGATGTTATGTAGTTCAAAAGACTTTTTTTAATGAATAACTTTTTATAATGTAACATTGTTCCTAGCCGTAGTAGCTACTTATCAACTCTATCACACTTAAGGCTTATAAAGAAACATATGAAGATGGTCAAGATCCTTTAGGAACAGATATCCAGGAAATATTAGGAAGAATTTAGGTTACTTGTCTGTACTTTCCGATAATCGAATGTCTTGTTCCTATCCGATTGAGCCTTCTTGAAGTCATCAATAATTATAAAAATATGAATAAGTTAAATAAGTCACCAGCAGACTTGCCACAAGAGACTACCTAATTCTAAGGAGATACAACAGGTTGATAAGCACCAAAATTCACTCCGAGCCAACGAAGACGTGGAAACAGCTAAGCCCGATGCAAATTAACTTAACCTTTTTCAATTCGAGGGGCGTTAACTTTCAACACGGGCCAAACGAGCCACTCGTCTTATTGAGTTAGTATTTAAGCGAAAGATTTATTCAAAACAGTACAGCCGTTTAAGAGCTACCTCCCGTACATACAAATGAAGCAATATCAGGTATTCTAGTAAGGTAAGGGCCGGGAAAAATAGTGAGGTCTCAAGAAGCTGGGGCTTCCGCAATTGTTCCGTTTATTTTATCTCTTGGAAACGTTTGATTAGAAATTCGATTTAGTGACGCTGATTTGATTTGATTGAAGGCTGTATAATTTTCTACTGTAAGTATTGGTTCTGTTGGGATTGGATCCGTTTTGTTCTTCCTTGTTCTTCTTTTTGAGAGATAACTGGGTACACGAGAATTGCTGGAAATCTGTAACGGTTGGATAATATAATGCGTTAGGGCCCGTTTATGCTTCCCCGCTTACAAACCTGACAATAAACGCGTATGCGTCGTGTCTGCATAATCATCGCGTTGCCACCGGACAGAAAACGTAAAGACGCCCTATTGGCGCGCATACGACGCGGTAACTGTGCGAGTGCGATACGATTACTATGCGCGGACTATGCGGGCGTTGCGCGTTTGTTTACAAATAACGATTTCTATGACAATGACAGACATGTCATTGTTATAGAAACCAAAATTGCATACTTTTTTGGGACAAATCATGTAGAAATCGTGTACAGACGTACGGGCTCTTAACATAACATTCCATTAGTAATTCGAATATTTATCACTAAAACTATGGAATCGAATTCGAGGCCTTCGAAATAACAGAACAATATTTCTTAAACTTTATAAGACATTAAATTATACCCAAACAATAATTCATTCCGTATTCGTCCCACACAAATGGAGTCCTTTACTTTACAAATTAAGTAATTAAAAAGTCGTCGACGAGCCTGCATTCAGCCATTTGTTATCTATTTTTTAAGTCACTATTAACACCTCGATTAACATATGAATATTCTCCAAAATGGAAAGAGCTGGCATTGGTCACACCCGGCACTTTGTGAATGCCCGCTCTCATTATTCCTTTTGGTACCGGACCCGACATTTCAAAATGGCCGCTTAGTATTCAAAGAGCATATGCTTCATAATTCCAGCCCTGCTTAATACAGCCTCACACTAGAGCTGGGATGAGCTGAATTTGTCTCTATGCACGCTACTTCCAAAGTAAAATTTAAAATATTATGAGTAGCTATAATTCCGATTTAAACCGTTCAATATTCTTAATAGTAGAGGAAATGTAATCTAACAGCTTTCTTGAGTTAAGTATTAACAACGTGCTCTAAGATCGCTTAGAAACTGCATACAATCTTAGATTTAATAAAATACAGATGCACTCGCATAGTCCGCCAAAAGTTCCAATGGTGACGGCTTTCTCAAACGAAAGACAATATCTTTGTTCTGAATATTGAAATACAGTACCATCAAACTTTGTTCGTTTCCTTGCCACGCGACAACTTAGATTATAGTAGACTGGTACAGAACTAGGACAGTTCGTAAACTGTCATAGTAATAGTAGGTACTATCGCCACCTCGGCCTGCATTTTCTCAGATTGAGATTGGATGCAGTGAGTAAATATTATGCTTGTGATTCATACCTTAAGACGAATCAGCTGTTCGATTTAAAAATACTGGCAAATTCATATAAAATTCAAATTCTGAACTGGCTTGTGTGGCTAACCCCCTATTCAGAAACGTTACTACGAGGTCTCACAGTGCGCACGAACGAACATGATTCCAACTGGTAACTAAAATGAAAGCTTTAGCTAGGTAGCAAGCGAAATTGACCAATAGAGACGTATTGAACGCAATCTGTTAACTTAACAAAGAGATGCTGACGGCAATGTAAGAATGCGTAGTAACGCTACTTAAACAAATAATGTTTGTGAATACAGGTTTAGATACGAAAACAAATTAAATGACGTTTTAGAGAGTACATCCTTGATCTTAACTATAATTAACATAATTTTACTTTAACTTCACCGTACGCCACGAAAATGTGTAAATATGTAGTAAAAACATTAAAAAGTCTTAAGTACACTGTAAAATACGAGTACGTAATACCAAATACGTAGCATCCTACCATAAAACGGAAGCCCAGCCCTATACTAGACCACCAACATTACTGACCAGACAAAGGCCTCCCCCGTCCCTCCTTTCTCTTTGAAAACTTGTACAACTAGACGAAGCGCTTAGTATCTCCGAGGTCAAACGGGTTGGGTGGTTTTATCTTGTACTTTTCTCATCTCTTTGTTTCACGAAAACAGTTGATATAAAAGATTAACTTATTAGTATTCGGAGGACGGACACTGGCAACGTTGCGTGAGAAACGCATGATACTGGCTCGTGGCCCAGAGATAGTTACAATGTTACTAAAGAAGCAGAAGTAAAACTGGATGTGAATAAGACCTTTTCTATTATAACGCATATAACCAAGATTAAACTTAAGAGCTTTCAAATGCATTCAGATATAAGTACTTCTAACAAGAAGAACATACAAACCAACTAAAAAACATGTGTAAAAAGGGACATAGAATAACTTACGGCTCCTTTGAAGTTCCCAAAAGGAAAATATAATTAAAGTTACACAATACTATTGCGTGACTATATAATTTGTAAGCGACCACAAAAGTACCGTGAGATTATCTTGAAACATGAATTTCCGACTTCAACATAAAAGTGTCTAAAAAGACAATATGCGTAATATAATTAACACTCTCCAGCAAAGTGGTAAGACAACATTCTAACTTTGTGTGCTCGTATGAAGAAGCAAGTATACACACGATAAGAAGATTTGGTATGATACAGTAATACATTCTTCCAATGAATATGTTTACTCTAAAGTACGTACCCACCTTTTTAGTGTTGTATTGATAAAGTAACACTGTAATGTGAAAAAAAAATACTAAAATTTACTATATTAGTTTGGTTGCTTAGTAGCACAGCCGGCTTATTTTTAAATATATGGTTTGACTTAAGTAACTTTTGAGATTATAGCAAAACTCTCGGCTAATGTGGAGAAGCTTAAGGCTTACTTACTTACTCTATCTGTTATTGAAAGCCTCATTAAAATCCATTGCGTAGTAAAATATCTAAGCGTACATACGTACAGACGGCTGGAACTTGTTTTATACTAAGTATAGAAAACAAAAACAGCAGACTGGAATTACTGTCATCTAGATTTTTATTGAAGAACTAACACTAAAAGAGCAAACAACCAGTAACCAATTCATAACGAAGGAAGAGAAAATAAGCGATCACATCCAAACGTAAGTCTGAGAACGACTCTTTGAGCTGTTGAAAGAACTCGCTGCAATAAATAAAGCGTTAACAGTAGAATGGCGACCTAATGAAAGAAATAAAGTAGCTTAATTGCTTCTCAAAGATGGATGTTGAATACATACTCTGCCTTCCTTAATATTGGTCTTTTGAGTCCTCTCCTTTATTGATCGGTAATGGCTTCAAGTATTGATGGCCAGCGTATTCAGATAGTTCCAAGAAGAGTGAACTAGTTTATAGTCCGCATCTTGATTGGAATGCAAATAGATCAGATCGAATGAAATAGATCAGATGATATGTCGATCGTTATTGGTAGATCATGTGACAATAACATGACTATTCAGGTCGTTGCGAAAGTTATTTTTGATGCTTTACTTTTGTAGAGAAGAAATTTGATCCTTTTTCAAACCTGCACATTCAGACGAGTGAAAGACGAGTGTTATTATGGTTCAATCTGGTCAGGTGCCCCTGGTAGTAGGTTCACGAAGGTCAGATGGCAGTCACTCCATTGTAGTTATCTGATTTGCCAAATCCTGGATCATAGTCAAGGTGAACCTCGGGCCCCCGTGCGCAAGTTCTCAAGCGGGACATTAACGCCAAGATTTTTAAATCATGATGTACATACATATTATAACGTCACGCCATCTTCCCGTAGGGTAAAAAGATACCCATTGTTGCACCTGCTACGGTTCATAGGGCGCCCCCAAAACTTTAGTAAATTACCAGGATATATTCACCGGTTTCGATGTTCTTTTTCAAATCAATTTTGATTGTACCGATAAATGTGGTGATCTTTCATTACCAGTTACTGCAATTTGATAAATGTACTTCACTACTATGAAGCAGCAGTTATAAAAATGACAAAAGCCGTAATAAAGTTGTCCGCGTTTTTGTAGAACCTGTTGTTCTACAAAACGACACGAGATGAATATATTTTATTTTATTGATTGATTTCACAAATATCGCTGTCATGACAAGACGCCATTTGCAAAAATGCGCCTTAATAATGCACCACCTAGCATCTAATATCAGATACTGTTTATTTTTAAAATAAATGTTGTTCGAAAAGGACTTGTTACCACGGTTAGTATTGTTTTTACGTAGATATTTCGACGCAGTTTTATGCGTCATGCCCACGAGTGCATTGGTGCCACCGTGTACCTTGCTCATACATCTTGCTCCTAGCACCGTGCTCGTAAGGGCAGATATACCTGTCCACCCTCTTTATATGAAGTATAATATGTAATGAAAGTATAGTGAATAACCATGACAGTCTTAAAACTTAATGTAATAATAATAATATGGTTGGACAAATTCACACAGCGCCATCTAGCGGATCTTTATTTATTTGTACTCATCTGTACAAATAAATAATTGGAATTTTCAAATTTTTTATATGTGTCCAAATCGGACCTACGGAAAGAACATCGGTGGTCTGAATCGATCCATTCCAAAAGGTACTTTCGGCTATACGCACCGCTCCAACCACTGCGGTGCGAATGGTCCCATTCGGAAACAGTATTTGGATGATTCGCACCGCGGTTCGAATAGCTCATGGTGCTACACGACTAAAGACCCCATCTAGCCTCAAAGGAAGCTAAGTTTGTATTATGGGTGTTAGATAACTGATAAACTACTTATATACTAAACCACTTCGGTCGTCAACTTGTATGATATATTATGTTTGTATTTTAAGGAGCAGGGAAGGCGGATCGCTAATACTTTCCGTAGGTAACTACTTCTCAGTTTTATTTTGAGTGTTAATTAAAGTTCGATCATTCACTGCTCCATAAAATTTGTTTAATATCAAATGCAAACATTACAAAAACACGATACGTAACACCCGACTACTTGATAAAAACACTTTCCAATTAAAAAACAAATTGATCAATCAAATGTTAGCCATTAGTTAGCTGTAAAAGATATATTACTTCATCAATTCGTGCTTCTTAATGATTATAACGTAGAAAAGTTCAAGAATAATACTAATAAGAAATATGAATTTACAACCTACCATTTATGTAGCAAACTGTACCAATTAGGAATGTTTGCTAATAAATTTCTGTCTATCCATACATTTAATATTAAATGAAGTACTTTAGTTGCCATCTTATGTGTATAAATCATTTTTTTTATTTTGAACAATTTTTATTACCTTAATATGTAAACGCCTATGGATTTTAGTATTGTCAAAATAAATCATGTCTATGTCTATGTACTTAAAGTACAATTAGTAACAATTGTAAATATTAATTTTCGGCTATTCTCGAAAAAAATTACTATAACTTCAATAGGCTTGTCAGAATAATATTTTGAACATATAAGGACCTAATACCGCGCCTTGAGCGACCCCGAAATGGATATCTAAAAGTGTCTGGAAAGGTTCTAGATGCGTCCAAAACGAGCGCGGTGGAGGAGCGACGTGAATAATTTCATAGTCCATTACAAATATGCTCTGTGTGGCTGCGATCGCCGGCAGCTAACCGCACGTGCAGTCACGAATTCACGTTGATGTCTGAATTTGTATATCTGGATGTGCCTGACTGCCTGTTAAGATAATAAGAGAGAATATTATTATTTTAACGTTATATTGAATTGTTTTAGCTTTTATGATTACCTAGGTGTTAAGTACTTATCTAAATCTTTATGAGGATTTCTACCGGTAGGTTTATATGCATTATAGTAATCGAGCTGTTGTATATTCTAATAATACTTACATATTATAGTGAAGTAAAACCGAGAAAATCCGTGCGAAATCGGAGCGGGTCGCTAATTTGTTATAAAATTATAATGATGACATTATGACACTGATGGACATAAACTTGCTTTTTATCGTAAGATATACAAATTACTGCTATCCATTTCCTGGTCTGGTCCATTTTAAGGTCTTCGACAGTCTGACCCTACAAATCATTAGGCAGCAGCTTAAGGTGTTGAAACTTTCATTCTAGCGGACACCTTGCGGTCAATATGGCATAAACGCATTTCATAATTTATTCTTTTCTTTCCTCTTTGAACCTCTTCTTTTCTTTATAATGTTTTTAACAGTATTGTAAAGTACACGTAGATAATAAATAAACTATTAATTTTTTTTAGCCATCTTAGAAGCCGAATGAAATTCTAAACCAAGCTTTTAGATACTTGTTGGTCACTAATTTTGCACATTTATTGCTTTCACAAAAGGCTTAATATCTCATTACCGACTACAGCCAAAATGGTATTCGAATAAACCAAAATTTATTTACACGATGATTAACAACACAATTTAAAATTCGCTACGAATATTATAATGAGCATTTTCGACTGGTTTTGTAAGGCTCATAATTATTCGAGATGACCATTCAAGTAAGACCTGTGATGGTTCACTGAACTTGATTATCTCGATTATTTTAGACTTTTAATTATAAAAAGCAGGGGTCACAAAATATTAGCCATGAGATTATTATCAGTACAACTTATAAAGTAGGTATTTAATTGAAACATGATAGCGTTCTACTTAAGCATGCCGATTTGAAAATTCAGAGGCATAAAGATTCGTAATTTATGAGTATTTGTATGGATGTCGCCATATCAAATGTGTATGTTAAAATATTGTTTAATTTATTTTATGCGTGGCTTAAGCTTTGATGGTGTATCTGCGGATCTTTTCAGATGTAGATATAAACTTGTTTTTTTATGCCATCGTATATTTTGATTAGGTTTGAGTTCGCCATGAAATGTTATATTAAATAAATACATTTGTTATTTTTTGGAATATACAATCCATATCATTGTATTTAAAAGCATAAGACATAAATACGCATTAAAATTGAAAACATCCATAAGAAAAATAGAACAAATCTTCAAACAGTGAAACTAAAAAATATAAATTCATCTCACTGACAAACTCACGAAATTCACACAGTGTAATTCACAAAGGGCAAGTCTACCGAATGATTCGATTACCGAATTTACACACGCCAGAGTTTCTATATAAATGTTAATGTAACCATTTCGAATTTTATCTCCTGCCTCTGCCATTAGAGTTGGTATTGAAAATTCATAACTTAGTGAACGTAGCTCTGTAACGACCCTACGTTTGAGGAGATAAGGATGTGTGCAATTTACTTTATACCTCTTGAGAGAGAATCCCGTGGAGTAAGCTCGTGACTATAGGACAAACTAGGACTTGAAGTACCAAATAAAATGTCAATTTTGTCTTTCTAAAATTAGGTAGGAATCATTTAGAAAAAGAAGTTGAAGTACCTTCCTTGTAGTCGGTCTGTATACAAGTACTAATGTTTAATGTGGCTATGTGCTGCTCAAATCCAACAGTAGACTATTATGGGCTCTCGATGATGGTGATGATGATGCATTATGTGTTGTTACGATTAAGGCAAGATAAGAAAATAAAATTAAACACTAGCAGGCGTAATAGATGGTGGTCTGATTTCATCAAGATTAGAAGGCAGAAAAAATATATATACAACATAATGTACGGATATTGTTTTCAATCATGAATTTCAATTTCCGGGACAATTTAGAGTAGGATTTTTTACATTTTTTATATTAAGTTTGCAATATTTAGGTTGATGTTTCCTTAACATCGTTGATTTTGATTCGTTCGCACGTATCTACTATCTAAGGAATTACTTTAAATGCTTTTCCTGTCTCTAATCAGCAATCTTCCAATTCGACCCTTTTACTTTTCCACCTCCACAATTCGAAAGGGCCGGGAAAACAGAAATGGCTCCAACAAAGCTTTATCGATACGCACTTTAGCTTTAACAAGTCTTCACATGGGCTCTTTCCAGTAAATAAGAACCGTAGATATCAACATTGCTGTCTGGCTGATTGCGTCTTCGCTGAAAACTGAATGGTGATGGTGATTGGGGAAAGCATTACTGAGCTGGTCGTAGGGCAAAAAGGGATGGCGCACAGTCGCAGTTGTGATAAAATTTTAGTAGAATTGCTACGAAGATTCGCGTTATAGTTGGTACATGTTTACTTTATTGAATAGTTAAAGTTTATGGTAATAGGAGCTGAAATAACGCACCTATCAATTTCAAATTAAGTTTCGAAAATTTTATCAGAACCTTCAAACTCAATTTTCGAATTCAAAGTTTCGAACTCTAATTACTAATCTAAGTATCTGAGACTTTCAGCTGGACATAATAAAGTGAAGTCGCTGGAAAAGGAAGGAATTAACCCAGTTCTCAATTTTCCGCTGGAAAAAGACTAAACAGAACTATAACTTTTAAATAAAAGAGACGTAACTTTTATCGCTTCCACGGAGACTGTGATAGTGCTAACAAAAGAAAGAGCAGTAACGCCATTAGGGACTGCAATGAAATGATTCCAGATATAATATTTCTTTTCACACTTCCTAATGCTGTATCCAGTTATTTATTATTAACGACCTCGTGCATTAATCGCTTTGCAGTGATCGTAAAAAGGTTTTGTGCAAACTTCCTCCTCCTTTCTTCATGGATGTATAACTGACGATAATTATAATATTTGCTACAATCATAATAATTATGTATTGTCCGATATAGTATATAGCAGATATTGTGCGCGACTTCTTCAGCATAAAATTCATTTACCTCCATTGAGTTTTTGTCTATCAAAAATAAAATTCTGTCTGTTAAGTACTTTTTCAAGTGCAAGAGTATCAAACATGCTACCGAGCATCTAACCTTAAAAACTTTCGCATATAAGGATTTAGTATGTCGTTTTTGGTTCATATGAGCATCGTTGGGCGAGTGGTTAATATATCCGATTCATAAGCGAGAAGTACGGGATCCACTGCGGCCTTGTACCAATGACTCTTTTTTTAATGATGTACATTAGTTGAATAATAACCGATGTCCTTACGGTGAAGGAAAGCATCGTGATGAAACCTCCACATTCAGGCGACTGAATGTGTAACCATGATCCAATCTGGTCAGCTCCCCTTGGTAGTAGGGTCACGGAGGTCAAAGGCAGTCGCTCCACTGTAATTATCTGATCATGGTCGAGGCGGACCCCGGGCCCACGTGCGCGAGAGCACAAACGGGACATTAACGCCGGGATGTCGTTCATGGTTAAATTCAGTTTAACATTAATGTACCTATAAACCTCTGAGATCGATTTCCAATTACACAATAAATTAAAAACACCGAGTGAATGTAAGGCTAAGCGATCATCAGTCCAAATTGCTAACGCTATAACGCGTAATGGGTTGAAACACTTCGCTTGCAATTAAAGAATCATTTGAAAGCATGCAAAGAAGATTGGAAATCAAGTTTCAAGCATATCGAAGATAATGTCTCAATCAATCTGAAAGCTTTTAAAACTGTGTACTAAATTGCTTTGCCGTCAAAAAGAAGCTTATATAATAAGCACGTATACCACACGCATAAGTGATATTACTTACACCGGCATGTTCAAGACCTTGTCGGTATCCTAGTGCGAAAATTGGTCGTCATTTATAACTATAACAAAATTGGTTCGCAAAGTTCAAAGACTGACAAAGTACCAGGGAAATTACTATTAGAAATTGAATAGCATGCTTTATTGCACCTTCATGCTTAAATTCTGACCGCGCTATAGATAACTAACCGTTAATAGCAATAAATGCATCTATCTAGTGCGAAGGCGTTTTAAGACCGATCCGATTGGAGTATTCGGTTGGCAAATTGGATTAGCTATCGACCATAGCGGTACCCGTATAGCATCAATAAGTGTTTCCGGCTTTGGTTCGTCCGTAAAATTTTCACTAGGGAAAAGTATGCTACAGTTCTGCAAAAATTCTTGTAACGTTCTCCCTAATTTTATTTATAACAAGCCAACATTATCGTCTTTGTGTCTTTACCAGCTACTGTCACTGTCTGCTTTCTTACTCATTCTTCTCCGCTTCGCCTTTTCTTCGGCATCATCGCGTCGTAAGGAATTGTCTCCCGTATCCGACTCAGCGATGTCAATTAATCGATTACAAGTACTCATATTGTCAATTAATTAGTGAATGACAAGTTTTGGGTATATGACTTCATACTCTCTTGACCTATTGGATCTGTTAGCTTTTTTAAAGTTTGACTTAAAATTATCTTGTATGATGAAACCATCAAATATTTCACCGCCAAACCGCGCTAACATAAAACATTATATGAATCCTATCGACTCTAACATTTTAATTTCTTCTTTTAATGTCCGTACGAAGCTTTATAAACACGCGGGTAACGTGATCCGAAATCAAATTAGAATGCAACCGCGTAATTGCTATCAAGTCTCAGTATAATTGAGTCTTGGCTGTAGCTGTTTCAATAGCACATAGAAAAAGGGTGGCAAGGTGGGTAGTTTGAAAGTTGTCTGGAGTTATAAATTTTCCACCGAGCTAGCTATCAGCGTGGGCTCCAATACTAATGAATGAGCATTCGCGTTATAGAGCAATTACCCGGCTCTGGATTTGCATAATACAGAGCGTGGTTTTGATGCGTTCTGCGGTCGAGGAGAATTAAAATGGCTGCCAATGGCGCAAGGATATAGCAGTACTTTTTAGTAGAAGCATATAAATGTTAAATTATTTCTGCTTTTCTATTATTTATTTCTTGGATTTCTTTTTGCCCATTTTCTGGCCTACCTGACATAAGTCACCTTGTAGGAAGTCGTTGATTTTTAGGATTCCGTAGTAAACCAAGGAACCTATATTCTAGTACAAAATTAGAAACCATTAGAGTAATTAGGTCAAACAAACTCCAACGCGACCAACAAACGGCTTCGAAAAATAGTAAAATGGAAGATCGAATTGAAACGCTACGATGCGATGTTTAAAATAAACGGGAATGCGAAGGAAGTGTCTATTAACACATCCTCATTAGAACCAGCTTTAATGAAAAGGGCTACTCAATAAAATTCCATAGAATTCGTATGAATAGAATGACTCGGAAACTGTTGGGTTGGGTGTGTTCTTTGAGTCGGGTCCGTCCATCCGAAATATGGTAAAATGTGTTTTCTGAAGGCTGGACTTTTCGATAGCATTTAAATGTTCACCGTAATGGTGGATTACGTATTTTGACATTTACCTATAGCTAGATTAGTATAAAACAAAGCCGTCTGTATGTATATGTACCTATGTATGTAGGTATCTATGTACGCTTAGATCTCTAAAACTACGCAACGGATTTCAATGCGGTTTTCAACAACAGAAAGTGATTCATAAGGACGGTTTATAAGCCAGAAAAAAAGATTGGTAGGGGTAAAGTAGGTGTACGAGTACGAAGTCGCACTGCGTCCACTAGTTTATTATGCGTTAACTGTTTTTTGTACACATTAAGAAAACAGAAAACGTTATTAAAAAGTAATAGAGGACACAACACTTTACGTCACTTTACATTAACCTTAAATCTTTTAATTGGAATTCACATTGATCTTATCTTTCTTCTTCAAGGTTCTTCAAGGTTTGTTATTATTGTTATAAAGGAATTCGGTGAATTTAAATAAGTATGTTTTAAAGTATTTTTAAATTATTCATCATCATTATCATATCAGCCGAATGGCGCCTAATGCTGGACATAGGCCTCCCCCAGAGTTCTCCACAAAGACCGCATGCAGCTGGTACCTGCGATCTTTACCAAGCCGTCGGTCCACGTTGTGGCAGGCCTACCCACGCTGCATCTTCCGGTACGTGGTCGCCAGTAGTCGCCACTCGAGAACTTTACTACCCCATTGGCTGTTCTTCGAGCTATGTGCCCTGCCACTGCTATTTAGCCTAGCAATTCTTGCGGCTGTCCCCGGGCTCGGGTATGTACAAATTACTACCTATTCGAAAATAGTTACCCGCAAAGAAAGATTTATGACAAAGTATTTCTCGCCAACGTCAATATATTGTCCCTAAAAGTGTCATTCAAATACCGTCGTAACAGGAGTACACTCAAACTCTTTAATGGTTTATAGTTCGACGATGTTCAATGGCTGTGATTTTTACGTTTTACCGCTGAACAATAGACCTTCACAATAGGGGATACTTCAAGTGTTCTGCATTCTCTATTTGTCTTATTGTAGTTTAGAGTGGTTCACTCCACTCTTTGTTTACGGGACACTTGTTTGAATCACTACGCTTTTGTGGCGAGTAACCGTTAGTTGAACATTCGTATGTGTTTTACGCAATTTTAATAGTTTTGCTAAACGATTATTTAAAAACATTCCAAATAGGGATACTGTGTGATACCAAACAATGTTTTGGAACCTGAGAAACACGTTTTCTAAGACATTTGTTGAGTAGAAAGTGGGCAGCAGCATTTTCCTACGTTGTTTTAATACCGCAGGTTTTTGTTGTCAGTTTTGAGTTGAACTTATGTTCGGCAATAAGTATTATGGAGACGACGATGATAAGCTAGATCATTTTATTATAATTCTTAAATGTACATTACAGATGTACAATACAAGAGCAATTTAAGTAATTTTAAGGTTTTTAATTATAGGTAGTTTTAGTATGTAATTTTATATTGTTTGTGTATAGTAATAATCGTGTTTTATAACAATTATTCTATTTAATTTATTATTCTTATTCGAAATTACAAATGCTTATTAGTACAAGAGCTTAAGTGCATGACTACCTTAAGAAACATATTTCTGTGTCGTTGTCAAAAGGTTTTTATGGCATTCATGAATTACATTTTTATCTAATAGATAAAATATATCTACTGTTTGATAGTAGCTGGAAAGGATAATTTTCTTGAAGTGGCAAAGCATTTACGCTCGTAGTAAACCTAAGTACAAAAAGAAAACTTCAACTCTAAACCAACAAATAGTAGAGCGATGTTCTGAAAACAACTGAGACAGCAAACGTTTGGTAACTTCCAAATAAGTGAGATATACGCCTTGTAAACATTTACGTTCATAAGTTATTCACATCAAAAACTTTGTACGACTATAACGTAGAATGTTATTTAAGTTAGTTGAAGTTCTGTAAGTGTATGAGTTTAATAAGAAACTTTGTGATACGATACGAACATGCTCTTTACAGGTGAAAACTATCGTAGTAATATAATGTGTAATACATTCTCTATGCTCATATAAATAGTCGAGTAGATCGAAGTGATATTAAAATTTAAGCTTAAAGAGTTGGTAACTTTTTACTTACCTACGTTACTTTAGGTTGTGTTTTGATGCAATTGCTTGATTTTGATAACATCTTCATTTCACTGAATGAATGTTCTCATATCATTTTAGTTAATCTGAATTGCATGCAAGTTTATGATGATTTTCGTTTTAGTGACTAGAACACCAACGATTTGTAGCTCTTCTTCAAAGGAGAATTTTTCTTGTATTCGATGACGTAGGTTAACCTAAGCCTCATAGATTATTAGTATTTATTTAGATAAGTACCTACCTCTTACCGCTATTACCTATCTGTCGCTATCATTATATCGATCCAGTCTTACAGCAACTTTCCAATCTCACCAATGACCCAGGTGCATGTTATTACGAGCTCTTCCCACAGGCTATTAGCGTCAAAAGTGTTTTAATATAAGAGTGAGATTGGCTGGCTACTCCGGAGTTCAGTGGTGACAAGATGAGCAAACTTTTTTAATAAAACATGTACTGCTGAAATGAGTTACCAAACGCAGTCTTATGGCTTCGGTGTTAAGGACCAAAGGGATGGCATGGCCGTTCTGGTGATTCGGTGCAGGGTAGAATAAGGGTGTACCGTGTTTTATGATGTTCTCGAGATTTTACTACCCTGAATTTGCGATAATCGTCTCCCGAAATTTTTGAGGATATTCCGAGTTGGATGGTTCAAATAAATACTGCGTGTTTAAGAGGCCGCTAGCAAAGAATATTAATAAAAAAGTACTGACCAACAAGCGTTAAACGTCTGTTTAGTTACACAGTCGGTACCTCTTTGGTTTTTACGAAATTAGTGGTATTTTTTTTTTAAATGTGAAAATAATAATTAATTTAAAAAAAGTTATACGGCGTGTGTACAAACAAACTGGCCCAATGACGGGGTCGCTGTTGTTCAATTTAGAAATGTAAAACTGAAACCACTGACTAATAAAAATGAAATTATGGTCACAATTTTACAAACTTTGGAGTACGTATTCGGAAGTGAATGTGGCAAATAAATACATACCTACAAGTAGAACCCAAAAGGCAGTCTTATGCAAAATTTTAATCGGTGCCATCCAGTCTCAGGTGAAGAATAGGTAACGGAACGGAAATATCTGGTAGAAATAAATAAAGGTAACATACAATAACATTAACTATTGGTAATTCTAATTCTATTCAGTAATAATATTTGGATGTATGATTATTACTACGAATAAATGAATATGAATAATCGCGGGAATACACTTGTAGGTATAGGTACTTACAATATAAGCTTACTCTTACTAGAATCTAGTCACTATAATAAACTCAGGATGTGCGAACATCGCAGTTCCAAATTTCTGTTTCAGAATACGAAGTAGAGGGGTAACTGTGAGCACAGCTTTGATTTAGTTAAATTAAAACTTGAGCTAGAACTCTAAACTTGGACCATGAACTGCTTGATGTCATTGCCATCACAGAGACTAACGAGTACACCATTACTTCTACCTTACACCACTTCATACATACTTTCAAGAAACAAAAATATAGACTCAGTTGCATTGTCACAGTGAGGACAACGGAGCGCAACAATAGCGCAAGCGTAGTTAGACAATTGTATGGGTAGGTAGTTCATCAGTTATCTAGCACCCATTGCACAAGCTTTGCTTGCTTTAGGGCAAGATGGCGCTGTGTGAAAAGCATATATTATTCAAAATTTAATGAGTAAAATACATTGAATACTTTCCCAAACAGTCTTCAGTTTTGCATGTATTTAATATTAAACTATGAGGAGTCTGGTTCTCTGTTTCACACCATCTTGTCTATTCCCCAGCAATTAAGTGTTCAGCGTTGCTGCGTTTTCGTTTGTAGAGTAATTCAAAGCGTTACAAGCAAGATAGTTAACAACTTGTTCTTTGAAGACGTTTCACCGCGGTTGTTCATTATTTCAATTAAGAGTAGGTAAGTACGTTATGTGCAATAACAATTGTTTAAATTGAAAGATTGAACTCAAATTACATGACGTTGATTATTGATGTTGGGACCGTGGGACCGCTAATAATATATTTTCAGAAATATCTAAAAGACTAATGGAGATGAGCGGAGACCTGGCTCGTTTTTCGTTCAGAAAATAAGCATTGCTATTCAACGAGGTTACGCAGCCAGCTTTCTAGGCACACTTCCGGGGGGCAGCGGTGTGGACGACATTTTTAATTTTATAGTTTAAATGCTTTTTTATGTTTTCTTTTCTCTTCTTCTTTCATTGTAATATCATTCGTCACAATATACCAGTCAATTCAAGTTAAGAAATAAACATTCAGCAAACCTTTTAGAAATACAATTACCAACAGGGTATCAGAAACACAATCCTCGTACTTTCGTATCAAAATAAAACATTGTTCGATTTACGGTGGAATATTAACGGGACCTCATTACTTACTTTACGAAGGCAATTGATTATATTTACGTCCAAAATTCTGTTTAGCTTTATTTACGATCGTCATATTTTAATCAGGAGCGGTAGAATATACAAGGGAAAGCTGGAATAGAGGAGGGCTCGTAAAACTCACTTTACGACAAATTCAGTTCAATGTTATGAACCATAAATCATTGCGTGATCTGTTTTTGTGTAACGGCCGAAGGATGTTTAGAAGTTATCGATGGAAAAAGGGAGCACGGACGCGGGTTGACTAATAAATAGATTTGTGCTAAAATTAGATTGGGATTGTTTGTGAAGTCCATATCTGTGACGAGTCCTTTCGAACTCGTGTATGTTCAATAAAGTGCCAACGTTAGTATTGTACAAATGGTAAGGTAATGATCTTTTCATGTCTACGTTTGGTAAGTTCACGTTTATCTACGTCAGAAAAAGGTACATACTGAAAGCTAACTACTAATGAGCTTTAGGCTAAGCTTACATTTTTGTGACATGTTTCATTGTGCCGTAGGTAGATGATGACTGCAGGTAGATGATGATTTTTGTGTCATGCCTATATTTTCTTGTTTTAAGCACGAATAGCTTAATTTTGTGTTCCTAAGCAATAATTTCACTAATGATATTTTACGGTAATTTGTACAACACAAAAAAAACACCGTATACTCTGATTTACAATTCAAAACTAAAAGTTTTACAGTTAATACCGGTAAATAGAATAGGCGGAAAGTAGAGCCTCGTCTCTCTTACACCCGAAAGCACCCGAAGCCGAAACTAACCGACGTGCATTACAATACCGCCGAAACCTGTAATTATCGTTCACTGACTGGAACATCAAACTTTAGTGTTCATAGATATCACAGACCCAGAACTCTGGTCGCTTTATACAAAAATAGCACTTTTAGAAATATTTAATTGGTATCGTCGCCGTTCTTTCCCCGTTTGTGGAGCCAAAGCGACGATCGCCCATCAGTCAGGCGACACGAGTCCTACGACATCAAAAGGTATAAAAATAGAAACGTTCACAGTTTACACGGCGTTTTTGATACTGTAAACATCGCGGAATTTATAACGCTCTGGATTTATAAGGCATCCTGCGTTGGATACACGTTTATGAGCAGACGGCGCTGACGCTAACGTGTTTGTGCATTTTATGGTCGCCAACTTATACCTACAGCGAGTGCATTTTGACGAAATATCCTTGAACTGCGTCAAAATATTTACCCGATGTCGTAAATTTTTGGTCACGACGCTTAAGTATAAACGTCACTGAAAAATGGCTTTCAAGTAGGTTTAGTGTCTATAAATGGTTCTTTTACTCTCCATAAGCAAGATTTTATGATTAGGAGTACATAAGTGAAAAACTTAGAAACTGGTCATAAGGTGGTAGCGGTGGAGATCGCGGTGTTATAAATACAACAATTGAAAAAGTTGCAGCCCATTTTCCAGCCTATGGAGACTGTAGATCTTTTTTCTCGAAAACATTAGTCGTCTTGTACTACAACCACGAGTGTAAGGGGTTGGTGCTATTCTACTCTGCCTAATATAAGTACGAAAAGTACTTAAAAAAATATTATAGGGTTTGAAAATATCCCTTTTCATTTGTCGTCAGTTTTTTCTATTTAACCAGATAGATGTACTATTATGAAGATATTAGTTATCAAAATGAAATAATATGCACTATCATGCCTACAAAGTTTCAATGTTTGTAGATTTGTGATTAAAATAAATTGAAAAATTTGCTTGTATGAGGGTTTTCGTCATTTTCGTTATACAAAACGAACGACCTATTATTGTGGTATGGTATTATCGTGAAATCATCCCATCGCAACATCCCAGTTTTTGAAATCTCCCACATAACCGAGCTTCACAACTCCCCACGCCTCACACAAATCCAGCTAAAGCGAGTAAGTCATTTAATTCTAATTAAATCTTATCGTCCCCATCCAACAAGGGCTGACCTATTATCGAGCCATTTCCCACATGCGACTGGATGCATGGCAATCATCGTCTGCATCTCGCTAATGAGTGGGACGCGTTTTCGCATCATTATCTTGGACAGTGGGCATTATCTATTCAGTGGGCCGATGCTGTACACGGCGCGTTTATCAACAGCTTGGTGGCCACTGTTGTTTAATGAGACTGTTAGTGGGCTGGAGGGAATCTGTACCCCCCACAGTGTGCGGTAGTAAGCGAGTGCGTAGTAGCATAGACCAATATAATACGCCATACCACTATATAATACAATATAGTGAATTATATTGGTCTATGATAGTTGGCATGTGGCATTTCAGCTTAGTCCTCACAGTGACAACGCACATGCGGTTCCTCCAGCCTATATGCATGGACCGTAGATGTTATGGGCGCAGGTGGACTGTCTGCTCGTTTGTCACTGATTAGTATAAAAAATGTTATGAACTGTGTTTCAGACGATGTTGTCTCCCACAGTAAGTGGGTATCATAATATGTAAAAATATTTGGTTTGTATGTTGTAGGCCATATGATAAAAAGTTGTGAGTGGCTCTTGCAGTGTTAAATATAACATTTTGATGTTTCGACCACTTTTCAGGTATCATGGTTACCATTGACCTGTTGACTATTCAACCTGAATAGTTAAATGGTCAGTGTGAGCAGCGCACTCTGAGATCACGCACTCCCAACCTCTTCAGGTGGCCGCAAAGAGACGTTAGGACGAGGCCGATCGTTCAGACTACTTTAATTTATATATATTTTTTATATTAGACAAGACAGGCATTTGACCGCAATCTCACCTGTTGGTAAGTGACTGGTAACTAATGATCTCAGTCAGCGTCACTTGCCATCGGTATCCACATGTAACAAGTTCAGATACGTAATCTTCTTCTTTGACAAGCATACTCCATTACTACCGTATCATTAACCGATCCGAATTTCTTCCTGCAAAAACGAGACATATCAATATGTCAAGTGCACTCCGTACCTCCTACACGTTCACACCTCCAGTCTGGGAGTCCCCTCAAAAAGTTTCGCCTCGGGTAAAATTCTCGCCGTGATCCGTTCCACGTCCATTACCAACTTGAAATATATTCGAGAGTCGAGATTTATATGGAGTTAGCACTGCGGTGCAACTATGTAACTTTGCAATTTTAGTTTTATATATTTTTTTAAAGTTTATCTGTAGAGAAGTAGGCAAGCGGACCACTTAGTGGAAAGTGTCGTGCCAGCGCCATCTTTGGACATTAGGAACACCAGTATCAAAATGGGATGATGAGATTGGACTCCTACTAATATTATTTATTTATTTATTCATTTATTTATTGGAGTACCAACAGCTATATAATACACTAGCGATCCGCCCCGGCTTCGCACGGGTACCACTACGGGTACACGGGTTACTTTCAAGCGAAAATTATTTGATTCCGCACACGACTCTTGACATTGACTCCCCTCCCGTACCCCGTGCTGCCTAGATAGCCGAGCGGACTGAGCGGCGAACACGCGACTTTTTTCTAATATTCACATTTTTAAACTCGTGATATCTTTCGAATGGAATGTCTGAATTGAATAATTCAAAAAGTTATATAAAGGTATTGAAGCAGTCGTGAATATAAAGTAATTGATTTTGATAAGGATTAATACCAAGGTACAAATAAAGAGGGTTTTTTAGCGGCGGCATTTCAATTAAATTTTGAAAATAAAAAAAGTTGTTGTAGTGACATAACTACAATAGTTGGACATATGCTACCGCGGAGTTTTTTGTAGACATTATGATGTTCTTCAATATTGTTGTACATTATTTTGTTCTATCGCTAATAGTTTCGGCAGCGCATTCGACGAAAGACATTTTAAGACTCATTTTTCTACACCTTCGGTTACATTGTTCAAATTTTACCAAGGATCCCTTATTTTTTTCAAAATGAAATGTAGCCTATGTCAAATTGGAAGAATGTAGCATTCTATTGGTGAAAGAATTTTTTAAATCGGCCCAGTACTTTTTGAGCCTATTCATTACAAACATACAAACATACAAAAATAGGTACAAATCTTTCCTCTTTATAATATTAGTGTAGATAATAAGTAATATATTAGAATCAATAAGCCAATTACAGGAGTTATATGCGAACGTTTGTAAGGATAGATGTCTGGATAGATGTTAGTTACTCTTATGCAAAAACTTATGCAAGTATTTCGATGAAAATTTGCAGTATAGCTTATAGTCCAGAATAACACACACCTACTAATTTTCCTGAAAATCAATGTAGTTCCTGCTAGAATACGGCTGAGTTAAAGCGAGTTTTACGCAAACGAAGTCGCCGGCGAAACTACTCTTTCACAAACTAGGTCATATCTGTGGTTTCATTTTCTCTGTCTGTCGTATGGAAGCCATTGACAATACACCGGACCATTCTCACTAAATCTATATCGTATATGCGGCGAAGCTGCGGTGTAAATTTTTATTTATGAAAATAAATTGAAATGGAAACGTTATCATAACGAAGCCGTTCCTCCGAAAACGAACGAATTCCAAAATTGCACCCTCAGTGTTCGGTAAACTCCAAGTCTACGGAGTCGTGCCCGATCTCCCAGTTAGGATAAATGTAGCGACACGTTTTGAATAACATTAAGTGAGTGAGTAACTTATTTTGAACTTGGCCAGATCGCTGATTACCAAGCACCGGTGAGGGCTGCTATCGGGCCGGGAATAATGCGCTGGGCGGGCCAGTTGCGAGTTTGTTTGGGAATAAATTGTTGATGTTCTTGATTTGTGCAAGCGAGAGTTTGGCTCTGAAAGAGGTGTTTGGGAACCGTATTTGGATATCAAAATATTTGGTAGTGTCAATTGTGGTCATCTATAGCCCGTAGTGATTAAGAATCCTGCTTGTACCAATTTCAAATGTAAAAAAGATTACCTATTATTGGTTGTTTGTAATTCGATGATTAGATACAAAAGAACGTTAATATTCAATTTTCTATATTAAAGTACTAATACGCAAATGCAAATGTTACAAATTTGCAAATGAATACAATTATTTGATAATATTCACAGATGTTACTGTGAAGTCTTACAGTTTGCGTGGGATTAAAACTATAAAAGAACATCATACAGATCAGATCGGATGGATCAGTAGAAATTGCTTAACATAACCTTTTTGGCGACATTTTAAACTGAGTTGATGACCCAAAATCCAAGAAAGATAAGTGCATTGAAAAGATAAAAAAAGATCAGATCACGTTCCTATGAACTTGATCGATGATCTGCAAATAGTTCGGTGCATTCCAAAACTTGCAAGCTATGTTTGTGAAAGGCATTTGGAGGACGTAGCTTCATTGTCTTATTTTATATGGAAATCACGTTTGTAGTGTTTAGTTTTATATGTTTTGTAGTTCATCCTGTAAAAATGTTCGTAATAAATTAAATATCAGACTAGCGAAAAGAAAAATCAAAGCTCAAACTTCTTAACGCTGAAAATGGTTGCAACAAAATTCTTTTCAAGAGCTCGCTCAAAGTTCTTGGCTACAATGGAGGCGTCCTTCTTTATTCTTCATTTTTCATCTTTCAAACTCTAATGATCTTTAATGAAAAGGAGCCGATACAGCCACCATTTTTCAAAGATGTTCCATTTCAACATGTTTGCCTTTTTTAGGTCAACAATTCTGAAAAGTTTCACTGAGCTGAACAATTTCCAATGCAACGATTTTCTTATAAGAATCATATTAGAAAAGACATCCTGTCACTGAAAGATAACTTATGTGAAGTGTATGTTACCGTTACAATCTAGACGTCTTTAAAACTAGAGTGAATAAGCTGATCCTAGACAGGCATACTTTATCTTCGACCGCAACGCCACTTACCACTAGGTGAGATAGCGGTCAAATGCCTGCCTAGTTCTTGTTTAAAAAAGTTGGACTGGTAACATTTGCACTTTTGCCTATTTTGTTTTTAAAAACAATTCAACTATAACCAACCAACCAACACAACCAATACCGATATTTCACATGACCACAAAACCCAACTGTGAAATACTATTTGCTGCCACATGCCCGTTTGTTGTACTCTCACAAAAAAGAGATAAAAATTTAGCCCAAATTCTACGTGGCATTGCCGAACAGAAAAATAATAATAAAAGAGAATCTATAAAAGTGTATCACGGTACAGCCGAGTTACCATCCATCAAAGTTAGAATGTCGGCCAAACACGTTAGGTAAGTATTACATTTGTTAAGAATTGTACAGTGTGAAAGGCGTACGGATGCCAGCGTTGATGAATCCGACAAGAATTTCTTTCTACCCTTTTTTATCAGGTGAGACTTGATAAAACACGGGCACTTGCGTTCCTTTTGAATATTTTGTGGGTGTATTATTTTTACGAAATAGAACATTGGAACTACGGAGTAGAAATAAAGCATCTTCTTGCTTTATTTTCAATCCTAGTCGCCACGTTAGCAATACCTATGTAACTTTATACATCTTTGACTGGGAAAACATAATTTATTTAGTTAGAACTCCCTCCGGTATTTAAAAAATACCTATTTAATTATAATTTTATATCATAATGAAACATGTTCAAAATGTAATAATTTTCATGTACGTACAGGGTTTAAGTTATACTAGATAATAATACTTCTGCAAATTATTATATAATAATACATTTACCTTCGAAAACAAATACATTACATACTACAAGTTCAACACATTTAGGTAAGTTACATGACTTCCATGTTAACATAATTAAATTATTATAATTGTTGATCTGAATTCAAAATCTCATTTTCAAAGAAAGATATTAAGTATGAGTACAAAATTTTGTCAGCAAAGGAAACAATTTCATAAGGGCTCATGCCTGATTTCTGGGAAATGGAGTGTTCCCAATTTCAAAAGAAACTTCCTCGAGCCTACAGAAATCAGGCAGGGAAAATTTCAAACAACAAAAGAGTAATACAAACAAGGTTACGCTTGAAAAAATCAACGAATAAATAACTTACCAAGTATTTTTGGGAGTATCTATCTTGTACAGATTTCTTGGTTAGAAATAATACAGTATAGAATTTTGCGTAGCACTGTTCACTTCTAATTTATTTTACTGTCAATAGTCTCGTTGTAAATGTAGCTGTAAAGTATTTTATGTAAAAAAGATGCTGCGGGATCTGTTAGCTTAGATTTATTAGTACAGCATAATATGTGTATGCTCTAATAAAATTTACCAAAGTAACAATTAACCTACTGAAGCCGTTACACTCTGAAATTTACCTGAACCAAAAAGGAAATAATGTAAGCTGATAGTTTTTTGGAATAATATCAATCACTTCTAAAAAATAGGAGACCAATGAATATTTTATAAAATTACCTACTTTATTATACTAAAATAACGAATATAGTGTGTAAAAAAATAATGTTAACCAACAGTAATAATGCTAATACAAGCCAACCTAGATATAATCAAAATCGATGAGTTCAATTTGAAACTGAGTAACGACGATAGATTACTTTGGATGTCATAAAACAATTACAAAACTGATTTTCCAAGGTGCAACGCATTGTCCCGCCTACGGAAACCGTAAGTGTAATCCATAAACGTGTAGGGCACACAAATAAAAGTAATTTAGGGGACAAAAACTGCCGAACAAATCACAAACAATGCTCTATTGTTGTAATGAATTGTTTTGTTATATGTTCATTACAAAACTGCTCGTTCATTGTTGGCTTTTATTCCGCCCACATGGTTCGGTCTATAAAACAGTTTATTAATTAAATCGTTTGTGCACGTGGGCACATATTAAATTCGAGTTAGCGTTATATGGATACTGAAGCTTACAAATTTCACCTAATTGGAGTTATTAGACATAATCCGTTTAGCGGTTAATTAGTCAAGTTCTAGTCGGATTTGTTGCTGACTTTGGGTCTAAGCACATATCACATTGAAGGGAAACGGAGTTGTTTTAGTGTACTGTCGAGAATTTCGTACAAAAAAATGCTGAACGGCAAGTCGTTAAGGTGCCGAACAGTTGTGGAGTGTGGCAAGCCTTATTGTTCAAGTAAGCTTGATGCCACTTTCCCGGTTATATCGTTTCCCACAGTCAGCAAATGTTACTGCAAGTCATAACATTTCAGTGTAACTAAATCATTCCATGTTTCCGGTCTGCCAACATTTCGTACATTTGCTTCCATTAAATCCCTGTCAGCCGTCAGCGGGCTCGACATCGCTATAATATCATCTGCCGCATATGTGTTTACTTTGGACGTTCAAACAGATCCCGCATCATCTACAGTAAATGCAACACTGACCATCGGATCGACCACGGCACTTTCACAGGGCGCGAAATTCAAAATCCATGTAAAACAGTTCCGGAGCACTGAGTTGGCACACAGTCACTAATTCATGTAAGGGTTTGTAGGACGCACTATCTGGGAACAAACATCCCTATACAAACAAGTCGGCGCCGGTGCGATGTTTCGCACGCGAGGGGATCGGCCGGCAGCGATGCGCCTCCTCCGACGGCCGAGAAACGACTGACTGGAATCATGTTAGCCGGGCACACCGGCTATTGCATCCGAGCATAAACGAAAACGGCCGAATGTAATTTAGATGTGTGAACGAGATGGGAAGCATTTCTATGTCGGCAGAGCAGGATGCAGTCTCAGGTGGGGTGGGCGCCGACTGCACCGCGCGTAGGGGTTTCGCCCGTGCAGGTTTGATTCAAAGAGTGCATTCGTCCGAAAGATGCCGGCGCTGCCATACCCTGCGGCGTCATACCTATCATTTTAATGGTCAATTAATGAATTGATGACTTAACTGACCTGGATTGTGATCAATTTCGTTTAATAGTTGGAGATAAAGCAATTTTATGATTAAATTGGTTCAAGAGAATAAATTGTTCTGGTGGATGGTTTATGATGGACTATTGAGGTCAAAAGGTGATTTAAGATAATAAAGATGAGAATGGTGCTAGCCTGATTTGTCTATTTTCTATTTTGGAATACATTCTCACTTAACATGTAACTATTTATCTATTAAAATAGTTATGTTACGTGGTTTATGAAAGATAATTAAGCTGATTGATACACTTATAAAAATTGACATGGCAAATAAGTGTTGACTATTTAAAAAGGTCGATCGAGTAATATATTATAATAAGACTTAATAAAAACTTAAAACATATCACATTCATACATCTGCCAGGCGCGGACATTGCCAGCTATAAAAAGGGGGATAATCTTGTGCATTCACACGTATAAAAAAGGCGAAGTATTTCAAAGCAGATGACTCACATTCAATATGGAAGAGTTGGAACTACAATATACAAAGTATGTGAAGCCGAAACTAGGAGAAAAGAAAGAAGAGAATATTTCTTTAATGATAGTGAAATGAAATTTTTACTACCGTTAAATCGTCACTTTTCATAATCATATAAATGAATATTGATTTGGTTTTTGCTCCAAATAAGAATATCCACGCAAATGAAGTAAATAACTTGCGTCGTTCTAATAAGCCGCCACAAATTTTAATAGATTTAATAAACACATTCTGGCGAGTTACATGCTTCAAACGTATAAAAATCGTGTTTATATGAACCTTTGTTTAGTTAAAACTAAACATTTATATGATAATATTTTGATATGCTCTGAGATAATCGTTTTCCTCCTAAACCGCTTAGCTAGGTCAAATAAATGCCATAAATAAGAATGAACTTAACGTAAGGAAATATACGGTTAGAGGAATTGTCTAAAATATTTACAATATTGGTTATGCACGTAGCTTGGATGTATCTAAACGACTTGAAGATGTGTACGATTTTCAACTTTACAATAGCACCGCTGAATCTTGCATAGGGCTTCATGCGGAAATAATATTTTTCGGAACGGACTC
This sequence comes from Blastobasis lacticolella, assembly GCA_905147135.1. Classification (NCBI taxonomy): domain Eukaryota; kingdom Metazoa; phylum Arthropoda; class Insecta; order Lepidoptera; family Blastobasidae; genus Blastobasis; species Blastobasis lacticolella. Next base: position 14,081,749 of record LR990059.1, read on the forward strand.
TTGCTCTATCCGCACACAATGAAACCGGAACCATTCTTTGAGTTGGTTCCAATATTTCACATCACTATTTCATAGCGATTTCCTTTTTATAAAAACTAGTACAGGACATACGTATAGGTGCTGAATAACTCACAAGGCAAGTTATGTGAGCTATTTGCACTGGCTATTCAGAACAAATTGATACATTGGCTGGAAGAAGGGAGTTATGCTTTCTGACACCGGACGTGAATGTACTGCTTTCCCCAAAGTAATTACAAATAGCATTCCTCTGTCAGTTTAATGTTGGTAGCCTTGGCGAGTCAATATCATCGGACCAATAACTAAAGCGTTATTGTTTAGAGCAGATATCGCGGGTAACATTGAAGAGACTTGTTGGATTGGTCACGTGCTGCGTAAGCTCCCGGTAAATAAGTAAAATAGGTGTTTAAACCTATCGGTATTAAGAAAGTGGTCCCGTGGGAGGCCTAAGTAGCGATGCAGTGACAGCACAGAGTCATGCGTGAACAAAAATCTTATGACCCTGGCAGATAGAATTGACCACTAAGATTATGATGAACAGCCAGAGTAACAATACGAAAATACAGGAAAACAAAATCTAAGCCGTCATAAAATACATCTGACTGATATATGTTGGTTGAAGAAGTTTGAAAGCAGATTGAAATTGTGACTACCATTTTCTGAATCAACCCTCGTAATAACGAAATAGGGATGTTAAAGGCTGACAAATATTTAAATGAACCTCGTATATTATTTATGACCTATATTAATAATTTTATTTTATAATATTGTTTCTTTTATAACTTCTTGTCTTATATTATACAGGGTGTTTCATAATACATGTATAAAGCCGTGAACTGGATGGAGTGCTAAACGTATTAAAACGATAGGTACAATTATTTTTTTCGTGCGTGGAATAGTAAGCGAGAAAATGACTATCGAACTTTTACCTTTTCAATGTCGATAATCGACATTTTGAAAACGAAAGACCGCATCTCTAGAAATCAGTTGTAAAAGGTCACTCAAGTTCATAGTACTAGGCGCAATGGGATATTAAGGAGATCTAAATTAGCCGTTTTGTATTTTTTGGTTTGAGGGTTCTGTACAAAAAAATATTGTAATTTTAATTTAATAGGTTCCTTTATTGTTTTTTCGAAAGTGCACCACCACCTAACTAATAGCAAAGTAGTCTAATTCAAATTAATGTGGCATATTAATGTAGCAAACTCTAATCAATGTAGCATATTTGTCTTTATAAGTTTGCTTTCTCATGTCATGCCTGTCAGTCATGTTTCAGTGTCGCAAAGGTAATCGTACCTATCTGCTATGAGATTTTTCAGTAACTACACACACATATTTTTGTAATAAATAAAACAAATAAAATACCTTAGTGTAATGAATGAAACATAAATAAAACAAAGACAGTAGAGAGTGGAGTTTAAGACAGAACCCTCCACTAATGTGGGGAAGGCTTAAACTCTCAGAGGACTGTTATGTTAAAATCCGTACGATTTCACGAATATTTCTCATCAACAAAAATTAACTAAATGAATCTTAGTTGACGGAGCTATACCTGTAAATATCCCATGCTTCACCCAGTTGGAGAACCTAGGCAGGGGCGCAACAACCGCCGTATCAGCCGTATCAATGATACGGAGTCCCAAATCGTTTGTAAGCAAAAATACGTACTGTTATCCTCAATTTCAGTTAAAACCTATTTCCCGGAAAAAAAAATTCTTTAGTGATTTTCAGACCAGGGTCGGGGCCCCCTCCACCAAAGATGCAAATGAAATCAAGTGATACAATCCGTTTTCGTTCCCCTTTCGCTTAGAGATAATTAACATTTTTAATAATAAACAACAACTTAGAGCACTCACTCATTACTTCATTGAAATTGTGTAAAAATGCACCTATAGCAAAAATGAGAAAAATCTCGATCTCATGTACAACATATTCAGCACTATCGGTGAGATCATAAGATTTAAGAAACTCCTTACACTGTTTATTGCTCAACGGGTCAGATGGACCTGGCTCATATTAAAATCGTTTTGGCCCACACGATTTTCGAATTTGACTGTTTTTAAGTTAATCGTGAAAACTTTATAGCCAAAATGTCAGAAATAGAGCTCGCACGCTCATTAATTAATTGTTTGCGAAGTTAATTTTATTATAAACCAGATGTCAGAAATGTCTACATCGTATAGTCCATTTACTGATTTTATGTTATTCGCGCAAGTATTCTGAAGGGGTAGTTTGTGAAACTATCGAGCTTGCTACGCTCGCTTATTCAACAAATTATGACATTTTTATATTTATCACGCAAGGTTTTAATATACCAAAGTCAAGGGCCAATTTACAAAAATTCCGATGTCCACCCCGGCTTTTAAGGAGATTCTTGTCATACAAACTACCAACATAAAACATTAACAAATTATACACCTAAATCTTCCTCAATAGACAAAGTAATTCCACTTTGTCAATTGGTGAAAACCGCATGAAAATCCGTTCAGTAGTTTTTGAGTTTATCGCGAACAGGCAGACAGACGCGGTGTGGAACTTTCTTTCATACATATGTTATTCTTACTATTAAGGTGATTCAACGCCCATACTAAATTTCTCTCGATATTTTTTCATTTGTTTGAGTGTTTAGTGATTGTATTATGATTTTTACTCTTAGTAAATGTATTCAATGGTGCGCAAAGTGGTTTTCTTTTCAAAAGCAGTTAAATCGAAAAAAGCACAAATCGCCGCTTGATGGCGTTGTTTTGTGATTTAATTATTTTTCTTTTTCATTGCTTTGTTTTACATTATTAACATGTGGAAATCTATTTCGCGCACAATTGAACATATTTTGTAATAGCCAATTGCACAAAAACGTTACATAAAAATTGTATGAAAATCGTACCGCCTTAACACGCGAATGGCTTGGATTTATGTTACTCATTAGCATCCCTTGTAGCCGTGTGGTGACCGGTAGAGTAGAATAGCACCAACCCCTTACACTCGTGGGTGTCGTACAAGGCGACTAACGTTTAGAGGCAAAATATCTAGTCTCCATAAACTGGAAAATGGGCAGCAGCGTTTTTCATTGTTATGTTTGCAACACTGCGATCTCCAACCCGCCTGCCAAGCGTGGAGATTATGGCAATAACCTCCCCTTTTGCGGGAGAGGCCCAAAGTCCTGTAGTGGACTGTTATGGGCTGTGATGATGATGATGATGATGATCCCTTGTAGTTGGGGGTACTAACTATGGGGCCCTAGACAGCTATTGATACGGGGCCCCTGGAAGGCAAGCAACGCCACCTACGGTCACCTAGGTGAAACACGGACCCAAACACAATTTTAGTAATTACTGTCTGTACAAATTCCCCGATAAAATAGTGGTAAGCAAATGTATTCCATCACCAACATCATAAGGATTATTATTAGTCCACTGTTGGACTTGTTTGAGCCTCACTTTATTAAATAAACACAATCAACATTACGATGCATCTACCAGGAGAACATAAGAGGCGAAATAAGTACGACCCCTAACACGCGGATCCCTAAAGCCAGTGATACCAGCAGTAGTTTCCAAAAAAGTACGTCTGGGCTCTTAAAATAGTACGAAAATGGCTAAAAAGTTACGATTTCTTCTTATTATCTTCTACATTTTATCGGCCTTGGGGGGGGGGATGATTTTTAGTCAATTAATGACGTTATTTTGTTGCCGGTGGCTAAAATCAACCCTACCTTCCCATTATTTTTCAGTATTTTGCGCACAGGAAAGGTGAAGTGACTACCCCCCTCAGCTAAATTCAGCATTTTGTAAAAACGTACTAAATAGTACGATGTGGAGCAAAGTACGCTTAAGGTACGACAGTCGGCCAAATAGTACGTAAATCGTACTAAAAGGTACGATCTGGCAACGCTGCCTAAAGCGCTGCCTGCTGCCACGCCTCCCGCCCCCCGCGCCCCGTGCGCCGCGCCGAAAGTCGCGGGAAATACTCCGCCACGAGGCCCATGTGTCGACACGCCGGAGTTTTGGCAGTGTGCATGCTGCACTTGGGTGTGTCGTTTGATTGAACCGCTGACGACGACAGCGTGGCTTCTTGTGTTATAAAATGTACCTATTTTCGAGTCGTGTTCGTTTATTCGGTTTTTAGCTTTTCGCGTGATCGGTGTGATTGTTTGTTGCGTTGTATTCCTACCTAAGTACTGTGAAAATAACTGTGATAAGACTGTAAACGATATGAATGAATGAATGATTTATTGCTTCAGGTACCAATATTAACGTAGTCTTGTTTGTGTACAATGTTCAACAGTTTAAGTATTGTGATAATCATTATTCTGTGCATGAGTGCAACCAAGCAGTAGGCCAAAGACCATGTTACCTACCTACTAACGTATTGCATAGCAACCAGTGCATGCTGTAGTGTTGTGTATCTGTGTGTATGAGTGTATTTACCTATCGGTCATCGAGCCACAAGAAAGCAAGAAAGTGTGGTTAACTGCGCTGGCACCTGACACTGTTTGTTTCCATAAAATAAAAGGTACGTACCTACATGCTTTAAAGGTCTAGGTGCTAGCTAGACTAGGAGACGCTACCTACCACCTAATAGTGACGTTAGAAGCGCAAGCGCAACCGCCGCGCTCGGTTCTTTTCCGACGGGAAATAGGTAGAAAAGACAAAGCTTTTATCTTTTCATAAAAACATGTAGGTATTTAGTGGAACCTGTCTGTAATGTGTTTCACCAAAACTAGATTCATAAGTGGTTCCCTAGGTACGTAGGTACTTAGATGAGGGAACCGTGTTAGTAGGTACCTAGTACTTACCTATCTGTGTAGAGCCATTTTGTCAATTGAACGAATCCCGTTTTAGTGTAGTAGATATCTACTTTAGTACGTAGCTGACTATGTTTATTTTTATTTAGTTTAAGTACCTGCGGCAGTCCACAGCGCGGGTCCGGCTGTCTTCCAGACTGATTAACATGTTTTGTTTTTTATTTACGTAGGTTCCTACCTACTTAACCTACTTAGATACTGTTTTTAGGCCTTTAGTTAATAAGTACCTAAGTATTATGATTTTAATTCTTATTTTACTTTTGTACCTAATAGAAATCATCTCGGTGTTAATGACCTGGTTTTGCTCTCGCGCACGAGGGCCTGGGGTCCGCCTTGACCATGATCCAGGATTTCGCATTTCTGGTCATTACGTCTGACAGTCCTGAATCCTGCCTGACCCTGCTACCAGGGGAACCTGATTACCTGACCAGATTAAAATCATGGTTAGACATTCAGTCGCCTAAATGTGCAGGTTTCATCACGATGTTTTCCGTCAGAAAAGGTCACTGGTACGTGGCGGCAGCGGGTGTCGAACCCGGTACCTCTCGCGTACGACTCGGATACCGTAACCTTAGGCCACCGACGACGCTCCGACTATTTAAGCATACCTACCTATTGAAAATAATTAGTGTAGGTAAGTTCCTAGTTAATTTGGTAGAGATTATTCATGGAGATAAGTAGGTAACATTTAGTTCGGCGCCTGGTAGCAAGATGTAGGAGGTTCGTTTGTTTTGTTATGAATGGCGCGAGGTTATTAAACTCTTCTTTATGGTGTGTACACACTCAACTTACGCCAACAAAGCGTTGTCGGCAGATTTGGATTTCTAAGGTCCAATAGGTAATTGCATTTCGTGGTCAAGCAAACGATCTTTGGGAGTTTTGGGAACCTATTCGGGCTCGTAATCGCACATTTGTTCGTTGGCCTTCGGTATCCGCCCAAGCTGCGTTTGGTCGATTGCTTCTATCTGTTTGATGTTACCACCACGCTGCGCTGCGGATCGCCGGCCGGCACACGCCAACGGTGCGTGTGTACGTAGCATTAGGCTCCTGGTACTAGGCTTAAGGAGGTTGCTCTTTTTTCATAGGGGTCGCACGCGGTTATTGAACTTCTCCTTCTAGGATCATCAACTTGAAATAGAGCTGCGCATCAACGTAGTCGATATGGTTATTTTTCTTTAAAAACGAAGATTTTTTATAAAAATTAAAATTCAATGTCTGGATAATATGAAGTCGCCAGTGTACTCTTTGCAAGCTATACTTTAACACCCTTTCGGCTTTATACATGTATTATGAAACACCCTGTATATGTAAATTGGACTGGGTTTTATATATAAGACAAAATATTAAAACGGAAATACCGTCGTATCAGCAATAATATAACCCATAACAAGGTTTCAAATATTTCTTTTTGTACAACCTCAACAGAGTTTCAGTTCCACTCTTAACGACATGTCTAAAATAGCATCCACGTAGCAAGCAATTAGCGGGCTTGTCTTAAAAATATTTACGGCCTATTTTGCGGTGGCTAGGGATGGGCACCCGCTAGAAGTCTGGAACAAACCAACGTTATTTTTGGTATTTTCTGTCTTTTGGGTAAAAAAGAAACGCATGCTGTTATGAAGTTATTAAAGCTTATGCGAATCCACCGACAAAAGTATCGGCTGTTCCACATAAGCATGCTCCATTATCGGCCAGAGATGGTGGTCAAATACCTGCTTAACACAATGTAAAAATATATTTCCAAACAAACACCAATTCAAAATTCATAAATATCTCCAGAATTGAAAGTAAATTCCATGAATTTTATATTCAGTTAATTATATTTTAGACAACAAGTACAGAAAATCTAATCAACGGACCGATTCTTAAAAGTCAGCAGATTTTTTTTTATACCACATGCATAAGGACCGCCCGATGGTAAGCAGTTACCCTAACCAACGGATGTTTGTAATACCAGGGGTATCACCTGCGAAACACTTCTTGAACAACTTTAAACGACTCAGGTTCAGTTGGTTTGCCACGCAGCGGTCCCGGGTTCGATTCTTGGCTGACCAGAAATTGCAATGAATTTTGATTTCTGTTACGAGTCTGGGTGCAGCATGTATAATAACTTTGTATTGAGAAAAAACCCCATAACACAAACTTTGCTTATTTTGAAGCCAGATGGCACTGTGTATTGGTACTACTCCTTTGGTATGAATCTTTCTGACCTGTATGTACCTATTGAAAAAGAAAATGTGTATAAGTAGTTTATCTAGCAAGTTGGAACCACTGGCAAACCGAAGGGACTTTGGCTCCCTGTGTGTGTTCGTTCGGCTGTACAATGTTCCGAGAAACTTTTCGATCTGGTGCCCACAGCACATTCCGCCATCGCACCACCCGCCGTGGGCTTGGTACTCATTCTCACTATGTAGACCCTCTGTTGGTCATGACGCGAAGGTTCGAAAGAACGTTTCTCGCTCGTACGATTCGGATGTGGAATGAGCTCCCAGCCACAGTGTTTCCTTTGGACATGGGATCGTTCAAGAGGTATTTTAGATGTCTCTTCAGAGGCGGGCAACGCATTGGTGACTCCCCTGGTGTTGCTGATGTCCATAGGCGGCGGTGACCACTTTCCATCAGGTGGCCCGCTTGCCTGTTTGTCTGCCGTATAACTACTAAACTAAAACTAAAATAATATAAAAGAATCAGTTATCTAACACCAATAACTTTGCTTTTTTTGGGATAGATATCGCTGTGTATTTGTACTTCAGATTTGGTATGAATATGCTTTCTAGTCTCGAAGCAGAAACAATCACCCCATCACTACGCACGTCTTACTTGAGATATATGTGATAGGGTGGCGTGCGTAGTACATTGCGTTCGCGCCGATTTTGATATACGCCGAGTTGTTAGTGAAACTGTTATTGCAGCTAGGTGCTTGGAATAATATGACGTCCAATTACAAGTTATTGACTGAGCGCCAACGTTTTCTTGTCTTAAACGAAATTGGTTAGCGATTTATCGCCGGTTTAGCGTTTGAGGCTTCATTGATTACGAAATGTTGAGGAGCGCTGGCTTATTTAATACGGTCGTGTAGTTGTACGGGTTGGTAGGTTTAACGATGGAGCGCAAAGGATTATGTATGATGGTATTAGGTTACTAACAATGGGTTCTACAAAATTATATGATGTTAAAGTTTATTCAATGACCTGAGTGGTTCAGTTGGCTAGGCTGATCTGCTACGCAGAGGTTCGATTACTGACGAACTTTTTTTAAAAATGCGTGGTTGAGGAATCCATTTCGTAAGCGAGAGGTAACGGTTTGAATACCACTGCGGCCATGTACCAATAACTGTTTTCTGAGTTATGTACATTAGTTGAATGCTAATTGATACCCTTACGGTGAGGGAGAACATAGTGATGGAACCTGCACATTCAGGCGACTGAATGTGTAAACAAGATCCAATCTAGTCAGGTTCCCCTGGTAGCAGGGTTACGGAGGTCAGATGGTCCCTTCACTGTTACAGTAATTATCTGATCTGCCAAATCCTGGAACATGGTCAAGGCGAACACCGGGCCCTCGTGCGCGAGAGCACAACCGGGACATTAACGCCAAGATGATTATTTTTTCTGGTTCTGTAAGTGCGCATTGACTACAAGATGGCAGACAACTGGCTCGAATTAAATCCATTAGCATCTGCAACGAATATATGATCACCCCGCTCAAACTACCGTCATTGTACAGGGTTCGCAATAAAAGTAACTTACCCACAAAATGGCACTAGGCTACCCATATGATATTCATAAAATTACTGTACCGATTTGTTCCTCATTTATTTACCATGTAAGTGTGAGACAATCAGTGCAAACTATAACAAAAACTAAATCACCAATAAAGATCTCGGCCATATCCTACATTGCAGAGACACGGTATGTGATGCTAAGTCGTGTAGGGTCTCAGTTCGAGAGTTTTATAAAACTAGCTTTGGCCCATGATACCGGCTTAATTAGAGCGAAACTAGGCTAATATTCTTTTCTCCTTAAATTGATATTTAGCAAAATGATCAGGTTAACGGTTAAAAAGCCCCGCTGTCACTGGGACCCTACCTTCACCCGCCCACTCGGGGCAGATACTCTGCGGTGATGTCCGCTCGAATGGGACACAGGGTCCGTGGGCGAAATCCACGGTTTATTCACTTAAATCGCATTCAAGTTCATTTTTATATTCCACCAGCGAGTACGAGTACGTATCGGGTAAATGTTCGCGTTGATCCACAACACTGATTAGAGCTTGTTCTAGAGTAGGGGTCACCAATTAGTTTGGTTTGGGGTCCGTTTTATACAATAATATGACCGTCGCGGTCCGTTATTCGTTTTTATGGCAGAATAAAAAATGGTATGAATAATAGAATTTAATTTTGCGTTTGTAAGCTAGGGGCCAATCGTAATTAAAATAACTTAAAACAATGATTGAGCGAGCGGAGCGACCTAGTAATTTTAGACCGTTAGGCTCTCAGATGCTGGGGTGCTCATAATAACTAACTTAAGTGTAATTCAATTAATCGCCAAACGGAGCGAGCATGACATTTTTAACATATGGCTCTTAGATGCTGTGATGGTGATCATAATAAAAGTAAAAAAATTAATGAATGAGCGATCGGAGCGGACACGAAATGTAGGACATAATGGTTATTAACAGCAAAGAATTAACTCATAAAAGCAACCTAGGGAAGTCAATGAATGAGCGATGGCAATTTTGCAATGCGCTCGGAATGTTTAGAGTTTTAGCTAAGCAATGAAAGATTGGTGAATGATAATAAAAATAAGTGTAACTCATTGACATGTACTCAAGCAATATAAATACATAGGATCCGTACAAAATAGGTCAGCGTTCCGGATCCGGACCGCGGCCCGTCTTTTGGTGGCCCCTGTTCTAGAGGTAATTAATAGACAGTACAGCAACGCAATAAAGAGTATACATACATACAGTACAAAGGACACGTAAGGCGGGTATTGGGTATGGAGTTTGTACTCGATAAATTGTCCTTTTAGCAGCTTTATAGTGGTCGTATAAGAATAAAGGTCTCTCGTACAAAATAAATAAATAAATAATTTTATTCAAGAAACTCGCTGAATCCTTGTTAAAACAAAATGTACCCGAGAGTGTCATCGATTTTAAGTTCGAGCATGCAACACCTCAAGATATAGTTAAGGTTTTTAAAACTATAAAAATGAAAGCAACTGCCGACATTGATGGTATGTCAGTAAAAATTATTAGCTCTGTAATTGATGTTATTGCTGTCCACTTAGCGAATATATTTAATAATTGTGTTGATAATGGTGAATTTCCTGACCTGATGAAGCACAGTAAAGTTATTCCATTGTTGAAAACTGGTAATACAACGGATCCTACAAATTTTAGACCAGTTTCAATTTTACCGGCTCTAAGTAAAATATTTGAGAAAATCATATTAAATCAACTAAAAGCTCATTTTTATGGAGGTAACCTATTGCATCATAAACAATTCGGTTTTACTCGCGGTCGTTCAACAGCTGATGCAGGTGTTGAACTTATTAAACATATCTTTGGGGCCTGGGAGGAATCCCGTGATGCCTTAGGGGTTTTCTGTGATTTATCCAAAGCCTTTGATTGCGTTAATCATGATATTTTGGTCAGGAAATTACAACATTATGGAATAAAAGACTTGGCCCTAAACTTGCTAAATTCATACTTGAGTCATAGAATTCAAAAAGTTGATGTAAACGGAGAGAGATCTATGGGGTCTGTTGTCTCTATGGGTGTCCCCCAGGGATCTATTTTGGGCCCGTTTTTGTTTCTTGTTTATGTAAATAACTTACCGTACTTTGTAAAAGATACCCATGAAATTGTCTTGTTCGCGGACGATACATCTTTAGTGTTTAAAGTAAAAAGACAACAATTAACATATGAAGACGTGAACAAGGCTATTGCAGAAGTGGTAAACTGGTTTACGGTTAATAATTTATTACTGAATGGCAAGAAAACAAAATGTATAAAATTCTCTTTGCCAAATGTTAGATCAGTGCCCACTAATGTACAAATAAAAGGCGAAAATTTGAATCTTGTTGATTCTACAGTATTTTTAGGCTTTACTCTGGATAATAAATTGCAATGGGGTCCTCACATTGATAAAATTGGCGAAACGGCTAAGTTCTGCAGCATATGCTGTAAAGAAAATACGGGGTATTTCTGACGAGGCTACAGCAAGATTAGTTTACTTTAGTTATTTCCACAGTATTATGGCCTATGGCATACTGCTGTGGGGACACGCTGCCGACTGGCACAATGTATTTGTATTGCAGAAAAGGGCTAATCGCGCGATTTATCAATTGAGACCTAGAACTTCATTAAGAGATAAATTCAGCAATATTGATATAATGACAATGCCGTCACAATATATATATGAGAACTTAATGTATGTTCATAAAAATTTACACTTATTTAAGAAGAATAGTGATGTTCATAATATTAATATGAGAAATAAAGATAAGCTTGTAGCTGGTGCTTGTCGTCTAGCCAAAGTCCACAAATCATTTATGGGTCAATGTGTACGCTTTTATAATAAGGTTCCAACAGATATTCAGAATTTACCATTGAATAAATTTAAAGTCGCTATAAAAAACAAATTATGTCAAAAAAGTTATTATAGTATATCTGAATATGTAAATGACAAAAGTCCATGGGACTGAACTGCTGTTCTATACAGGTATTTACTTTTAAGATAGTATATAGGACAAATAATGTATTAGTACATAAGACATGTTTAAAAAAAAAAAGAATTAACGTAGGCTCTGTGGGTTTCTTGCCGTTTCTTTTCCCCACGGAAAACCACCTAGGAAGCGGCGTTAATTTTCCTTCCTCTCCCACACATCGTGTCTCCTGTCTGCGCTAGGGTAGGGGTAGGGTAGTAGTTAGAGTAGGGGTAGGGTAGGGTAGGGTTGGAGTAAGATAGAGGTAAGGTAGTATAGGGTTGGGTAGGGGTAAGATAGTGGTAGGGTCGGGGTAAGATAGTGGTAGGGTAGGGGTAAGGTAGTGGTAGGGTAGGGTTAAGGCAATGGTAGGATAGGATAGGGGTAAGGTAGCGATAGGGAAGGGATAGGATAGAGTAGCGACTACCTACCACATACAGCATGTGTAATGCACGCTCACTTAAAAGTCTGTCTGGCGGTGGCGTGGGGGCCGGGTCGCTCTTTTCCCTCAAATATGGTTGAATTGGACGATGGCTGGGCCCTGCGTTATACTCGTGAACGGGTGCTGCCTTGGTGGACTGGCTTACTCTTGCTGTAGTTTTAGGTGGTTTTTTCTTAATTATACTAGACATACCTATATAATATAATATAGCGTTCCGGCTCTGCCTGGCATTGTCGAGCACGGTTCGGTTGGCGAGGGATATGTTTATCTACGGTCATAGGGCGGTCAGCGTGTCACTGTGTGTTTCCTTCCTACTTTCCTATCCCCCTCATTTTTGACGATTGAAAGAGATATTTATTGTCCTAATCAATAAAGAAATTTTGATTTTGATTTTGATGATTTTGATTTTAAGTCTAAAATTACATCGTTAAATTTAAAAGTACCTACTTATGTTAAACTTTGGGTAGAACAATTTCATGATTATTTATTCCATAGCTATTTAAGCTAAGTAAATTAAGTAGATACATGCTATATTTTTCATTAACTATATATATACAGGGTGTTACATAATATATGTATGAAGCCGTGACCTGGATGGAGTGCTAAACATATTAAAACGATAAGTACTATTATTTCTGTCGTACGTGGAATTTTTGTACCATCCGGTTCACGGCTTCATACATATATTATGTAACACCCTGTATATAGTCTCTGAAGAGACCTCTAATAAATGTCTTGAACGATTCCATGTCATAGTCCAAAGTAAACATTGCGGCTGGGACCTCAATAATAGTATAATGGAATGGGGGATTTTCCGACAGCTATTTAAAAGAAAAAGTGTAATTCGGGCGTGCCTGTCTAGATGCCTGCTTAGACAGGATTCTCAAGTATTAATTTGGTAACTGAAGTTACTCGAAAAGGCGTTTCATGAAAAGTTACTTCGTTTTAGTACTTTTTATGAGAAGAAAGCGCAAAATGTAGATGTTTATACATATAACGGTCTCATTACGATTTATTTTTGAGAATCGGAATCTAATCAACGCCATCATAAAACAATATTTTCTTTTTAATCATCTCTCGGAAAATCTACCACTGTATAAACTGCGCACAAACTCAACCTCCACAACAAGGAATTCACAATCAACAAACCAGCAGTTCTGTAGGCAAACAAAAAAAAACCCGCACCGACCAAAAAAAAAACACCCGCCACAATAAAAATTACGTGTCACACAGCGTACACCTCTGTTTTTGTTAGCCGACAGAACAGAACCATCTATATGTAGGAGGCATTGTATGCGGGTGTAATGGCTGCTGCGACGGCCATCATAACTCGGTGTAGTCTCGCAATAAATACTCGCCGACGGAACCCTGGGATTTAGGTGCAAAATTTACTTTGCCCAGTTCGTAATCCGAGTTATAATTAAACGCATACGCTGCATAACTCGCAGCATATAACAATAAAGTTGTCACACGAAATTCTGTTGAGTATGTTATAACTGTAAGCGGTGCTGGGAGTTTTGTTTTTGAATATTTCCTTTTATAGGTACGTTATAAATCTAGGCGGTGTTAGTTAGAGTTTAAGAATATTTACTTTAAGTAGTACCTAAGTTATGTTTTTTTTGATACCACTAAGGTGGCAAACATGCTTACGGCTTGTCTGCTCACATTTTCAGCATAGGTTCTTGTAATTTTTAACAGGTCCTCGACAGTTAAGCTTGCCATCAAAATCTGTCAAGCTGTCATAAACAAATCTAGGTTGCTACCCACAAAAAAAACAAATCTAACAGACAAATATGTGACACAATCTCCGCAATCTACTCTCGTATCGCATGGTTAGTGCGTGAGCCATCATTTTTGTCCATCAATATCACCCCAACTCTCTCCGCGGTCACACACATACACACAACTCACCCAGCCATTGTAGCAGCTACAGCATCAGAGTTTGTCGGAAGTTCGTTGTTTATGTGTCTGACTGTCCACGCCTGATATTGCGAGCTAAACTATAACTTGACCGCGAAGTTGGAATTCCTAATGGAGGTTACAAGTTCAAGTCCACTTTTAATTACACAACATAATCACATCAACAGCCCATAATATACCACTGCTGGATTTGTTATGCTATTCAGTGACAAATGAACAGACAGCCCACCTGATGGTAAATGGTAACTGCCACCCATAACATCTACAATTCTAACATTTAGGTTGCAGCTATAAAAAATGCAAAACCACAGGTCCTGCACCTAATCATGGCTAGCTTTTCCATTACCCCAACTACATTAAATCACAGTTATTGGAGTTAGCTGCTGGCTTGTTTCTTGTATACTAGGACCAGTTAGGGGGTCTGCCTTTAAATTATTAGTAAGTCGGAAGCGTTGTTGATATATTTTACTTGGCCACCACGGAGACCACGTGGCCCCAGTGCAATGCAATATTATATTATTCCACGACTTTGCATTGCATTTATTTCAAATTCAGCTGAGGTTAACAATAAAGGCCACTACCGATATCTATAGGACTACATTTGCCTTTGCGCTATTAAAATGGTTTGTCCAATAACTACATTTTTTAATTCTCTGCCATTTTTACTACTGTAGACCAGTTGTTCTACATGATTTTTATTATAAATAATTGAAGATGGCTTAAAATCCTTAACTTTATGATCCGCGTAGTAGACTGTTTTCCTTGTACTTTGCTAGGCAGGAGTAGACCGCCATCTCACCTGAAGGTAAGTGACGACGCGGCCGACGATAAAGTTCACCGCAAGAATAGGAATAACAGAAACGAAAAACGCGAAAAGAAAACGGGTTTGTAATATTTTTCGCGCCCAAGCCATACACGGCTGTGGACCAGAAACCATTTGCAGTATCCAATATCGGTATAGCGTCCATGTCCGTTACTCTGCTTCAGTTTACACGCTGTTTCCGTATATTAAGGTGCGTTGTTTATGTTCTTGGATTTGTGGGCTTGTATTTACGGAAACGCTGCAATATTGTGGTCCGATGTTGCCATGAGAGCTAGACCTTACGTAGTGCTCTTATCCGACATTGGTGTAAAACCTTACCTTTAGGTAATATATTAAAGGATTTCGGCGATGTTTTGTTGAGGTGTTAAGTGAATGTTTTGGATTTTGTAGTTGCAGAGATACGTGCCCTGTAATGAAACCGAAACGAGATAGATATTTTATAATTGGTAGCTGGTACCCATTTTATGTGCCTTTATAGTATTAATTATAGCAATAAAGTACTGACAAACGAATGTAGAAAAAAGTGCGAGCATACTTATGTCTTGTAGCGTATAAATTATCTTAAAAAATAATTATTGATTTCGGTGGATAACACATGAAATAACTGTGGCTAACGTGATTTTATCACACGAAATGCTTGGTATAATCGTGTGTGACAGTCTATAACAGTGATACGTATGACAACTAGGTATGTTTCAATAGTGTATAGTGCAACAAACTTATCTGACCCTGTGACAGCATCGCTGTTGTTAAAATTGACATGACCAACTCATGGGTGTCGTACAAGGTGACTAATGTTTTCGAGGCAAAAGATCAAGAGTCTCTGCAGCAGCATTTTCCATTGTTATATTTAAACACTGCGACCTCCAACCCGCCTGCCAAGCGTGGAGATTATGACAATAACCTCCCCTTTCGTGGGAGAGGCCCTAAGTCCTGCAGTGGACTGTTACGGGCTGTGATGATGATCCTTACCGCCACCACTCTATAATTCTAGAGGGTCATAATGCATTGCATACGTAGGATAAGTTTGTCTCTACATTAAGAAGAAAAGCAACAGTTCCGATGGAAAACCCACAGATACAGTATTGCAAGTACCTACGTACCTAATGCGCTTATTACATTTGGCTAAAAGTCGTCTAAATTCAGAAGCAAAAAGCGAGAGAGCAAGGAAGGTGCGTTTTTGTTTCACTCATATTGCCTATGTTACGCGTTGCTCCGCTTTTCAAAAGGTGTGATACCAAAATGGACCTTTTTTATGAGCAATACATTCCACTTTGCTTTGCTTAGACAACTAAAAGGAAGAATAAAAGGAGATGTATGAATAGAGTTGTGGATATATGCGAAGCTAGGCAGTTATGTCAGGACAGAGCAAAGTGGCGGTCCATAGTCTCTGCCTACCCCACCTGTGGGACACAGGCGTGAGCTTTATGTATGTATGTTTTTAAATAACTGAATTTAGTCAAATGCAATAAGTGTATAAGACAAACTTATCATAACACCCATCTTCCTGCTACCCAATTAGCTAATACGAACGAATAAGGAAGTACGTCAAGTCACATTCGGCTCTAATACATCATTGATAGAAATCCCTAAGTCGACGCATCAATCAATTAGGGCAACTGCCTATCGAATAAAAGTCAATAAACACCGCAAAACTAGTTTCATCCGATTCGATCCAGTTGGTTCCCGCGGGTAGTTTATCCATTATGTAGGTGGCCAGTAGTGATGGGCGAGAGTGAATTATTCATTAAAATGGACACCTAGATATTTGAGAAATATTCTATTGTTAAATAGAGTTATTCGAAGTTGTCATCTTGGCTTTAATGTCACGGTTGTGCTCTCGCGCGCGAGTGCCCGGGGTCCGCCTTGACCATGATCCAGGATTTGGCATACAGTGCAGTGGAAGTTGGCAGTACAGTAAATACAGTGGAGCAACTGACATATGACATCCGTAACCCAGTTAACAGGGGATTCTGATCAGATTGGATCATAGTTATACGTTATACATAACTCAGAAAAGAGATACATTGCACTGGGTTTCAAACACGGTAATCGGGTTACGAGTCGAACCCATTAACCAATAGACCACTGATGAAATTATTCAAATGATAAGAAAACAATCGAATTAACTGTATATTAATCGAATAAGATAGATTGATTCAGTATTAAATAACAGGAGCTGCACTGTTATAATTAATACTTGGTGTGCCACTAAGGTTTTTGATACCAAGGGAACGGGGTCATCGAGGTACAAAAGCCTCTGATGCACTCGAAGCCGTTGGGATTTGTAAAATAAGCTAGTATAAATAAGTTTCAAACAAACAGTGTCATTAGCACATTTCGTGCAAATTAAATTATCGTTTGAATTAACTTCGTAAATTTTTAAATTTTATTTATATTACTTATTTTTACTTATTTCGTAAATTTTATTTATATTACTTATTTTCAGTTATCTATCTATTTATCTGTACTGTTATCTCTGGTTCGGCTATAATTGCATTAACGGTTCTCCTCCTCAATCTTGTTTAGTAGCTTCTCTTGCACCGTCTTACTTTTTCTTTACCCTTTATCTCCTGGTTGACTGGTAGATAAGGCTATTTTAGCTTTAAGTCCGCCTTTGTACTATTTTGTGCATGAAGATTTAATAAATAATAAATAAATAAATGAAAAAATTCGAATGAAAATTTAACGAACACGTATAATATGAATGTCTCGGTTTTCCATTACAACGCTTCCATTCACTATTTTTATTTTTTTAATATAAATTATTTTGTTAAACTTTCCGTAAATAGTTTTTGTCAATATTCATAACAGCATCGGCAAATTTTTCGTTAATCTCCTCTCATTCATCTTCTTTACTAGGCTAAGCCAACTCAGCATTCCTTTTTCTATCCTAGACACTACATATTATTTCACTCCAGCACGTTCTATATTAACTCTCACTAAATTTAAATCATTCGAAATTAGAATAATACGCTTGTTCCATACATCCGCTCTCACGAAATCTAAATCATTCCATATTCGAATAATACGATTGTCATTGCCCATCCCTACTGGCCACTAAGAGGATGCCAACGTGTATAAATAATTTATACAGCAACTAATTACTCCACTGTTTCATTAGGACGGGGCATTATCTTGGGATACGGTATGGATGACGAGCGGGTCAGCTTTTACCGCCCCTGATGGTTGTGGTTGCCATGTGGTTAAAGGGCCATATTGTCTACGCTAGAATAGGATTAATAAAATAAATTAATGCTCGTTGACAAATCCACACAGCGTCATCTAGCCCCAAACAGCTGGGTGCTACTGACTACTACTTACTACTGATATACTACTTATATACTTTTAAATACATACTTAATATACATAGAACACCCAGACCCGTAACAAAAATTAAAATTCATCATTAAAACCTCTTGCGTGGCTGACTGGCATGTTGACCACTGAACCACTCAGATCGTCAAGATAGTGGGTAGAATAGTCATGCTATAGTATGGGCAGTTTTTTTTTAATTATGTACAAGCGATCCCCTCCGGCTTCACATGGATTTTCTCGGCTGTTTTTACCTCTGTCAAGCTTGACGACTCCGCCTGAGTGAGTATAACACCGCCTTATAACGTATACTTGTGGACCCGGCGCACCTTCGTTCGCGTACACCTATAATCTGTCTAATCTGACTTGTCCTATTTCGTTCATGAGATTATGTATTTAAATGGATAATAAGCAGCAGTATTCGTTGAAATCCACATTCTATGTATTTCTTGTATAATATAAGACATTTATACACAATATACGTAGCGTGATTTATACAGCAAGTCGTGATTTTGAGCATTGTTTGTTCACCAAATAAGACAAGTCAGTTTAAACAGATCGTACGTTACCTATCCTTTTTTGCTTGCTTATAACCCTTCCACTTGAATAACTAATTATCCATTGTTGAAAACCGCATTAACAGGTGGAACCTAAAATAATTATTTTGATATTTGCGTTTCGTGTTACAGAATGACAAGGCCCTTCTGTGATTGAAGTCTTCATTAATGAATGTAAATCTCAATGCCAACATTTATAGATATAAATGTAAATTATATTGTTCAGTGCGAATATTACTTTGACATTATTAAGGCGATTCTCCTCGAGAGGAGAAATAATTGAAATACCTACCAATCTATTCTAAGCCGTTCCAATCCATTGACTTTACGTTTTAAATTAAACCGGATATTTCCGGATTTTCATTTACGTCAAAGCTGTCTATTGGACGGGGCCAAGTAGGCCAATTTATCAAAATCATTTTAATAGTTTTTAATTGACATTTGGAGTGAAATGGCGTCCAGGTAAGTTGAAACTAATGATGAATAATGAAAAAATATAAAGATTTAGCGATGATAATTAAAAAATAAATTTATTCCGACTACTCGTCCTTACCTACTATGCGTCGTTGGCCTAGTGGTAAAGACATTCGACTCGCAAACGAGAGGTACCGGGTATGAATCCCACTAACGTATATAACAATGTCTCTTTACTGATTAATACACATTAGTTCTACACTAACTGATGCTCTTACGGAAAGGGAAACAATCGTGATGAAACCTGCATATTCAGGCGACTGAACGTGATACCATGATCCAATCTGGTCAGCCTGCCCTGATAGCAGGGTTACGTTTTGCTGGGGGATCAAGCTATCTCTACGCCAAACTTAATCAGAATAGCTTCAGAAATTTAGCCAAAACATACTTTTTTTTTTATACAGTAGGCAAACAGGCAAGCATAGACATTAGCAACACCAAAAGTATCGCCAATGCGTTGCCCACCTCTATAACACGTTTCTCTGGCAGCAAAAAGACAAATGCTCCTCCACTGCCAAAGCCACGGTTCCCCAAATCCCCACCCCATGGAGCACTGGAAACCTTACTCACCGGCAGAAACACAACACTATTTAAAAGAGTATTGTTTAGCTGCGGTCTTCTGTAAGGTGGAGGTACTTCCCCAGTCGGGCGGCTCCAATTCGAACGGGATCCCCGTTAAGCCCTACCTCTCTTAAAAACTACTACAAAATAAACTACTTACAAAATATAAAAATTACTTTGTCACTATTAATAAGAACACACGATTCCGTTGCCCTCATTGATAATTATGTGTGTTGGAAAATAAAGTGTTGTATGACGCATTCTCGCCACAACGACGTTGGTCGTTAAGCAAATATAAGTATGCTGCGGTTAGTCATTTTTATCAAATGAGCTCAACGACCTAGTTAAAGACCATGATTGGAGTCAGTGATTACAAAAGAGCACAATATTCCCACCTTTACTTGATAATGATGAAAACATTAATTACTTGTTTCACCAACTAGAGGAGAGGAGTCTTTTTTTATGTAAACGGCAGACAAACAGGCAAGATTTCCACCTGATGGAAAGTGGTCACCGCCGCTTATGGACATCAGTAACACACTCCCCTAACTGCCCCTAAGTTACCAGTGCATTGCCCGCTTCTGAAGATACTGTAATATACCTCTTGAACGATCCCATGTCATAGTCCAAAGGAAACACATAACACATAGAGGTATTAGGTAAGATCCTGATACCCGAAGCTAGAACTAAGCCTCGCCACGTGGAAATGTCATGTCCAGTCCAACAACAGCGACGCTGTAACCGGGTCAGACAGATAAGTTTGTTACACTTATTAAAACAATGGGGACTATGATAACGTTTTTAAACTTATTTGCTTTTTGCATGATAAAGTTTTTAGGCAATGAAATATCTACTCCAAAGAAATTGGACATAGACGCATAGAATGCGCCTACTCACAGCTGAAGTCACAAGCTATTTTTTATCTTTTTTCAATGGTGCATATAACGTTCGCCGTGTGTAGTCCGGCAGACTAGAATAGCACCAGCCCCTTAAACTCGCGAGTGTCGTACAAGGCGACCATTGTTTTCGAGACAAAGATCAAGAGTATTCGTAGACTGGAAAATGGGCAGCAGCTTTTGCCAAGCGTGGAGATTTTGTCAATAATCCTCCCCTTTTGTGGGAGAGGCGTTTAGTTATGCAGTGGACTATTATGGGTTGTGATGATGATATAACATATACATAAGGGACGGCTATAAGTTATCAAATACCCGTCCATAACAACTGCTATTGTCAAATTTGGTGGCCTTGGTCATCTTAATGTAAGTACTAGCTTTTTTATGTCATTGAGTCATTTGTATACAGTTGTTTTTTTATATTAGACAGGCAAGCACTTGACCGCCATTTTACCTGTTGGTATATAGTGACGATGCGGCCGAAGATGGAGCATGCCTGTCTTGGAACAGCATATTCAGCCACAGCCACTCTAGCCTTGATGGCATCCAGATTATATTGCTCGCAGGCACCGCGTTATATTTCTTAGCCGTACGCATTATAAAGGTCGAGGCAAAGCGGCTGGCGAATAGCTGGAAGAGCCACGACATAAGGATGAAGCGCTCGCCCGAATCGCGTCTCCTGATGGCGAAAAGGGGCCGGCGGAATGAGGTGCAACCGTGGAGGTGTGAGTTGTGACAGATAGACTGTGTACATTCTTTATAGGTCGAGGCTCCATCTATGCTCCATGTCCAATATATTTGATCTACACTGTACCAACAATAATTTCATCGAGCCCCACCCCATTAGTGGTGCGTTGTACGGTAACCGTAAACAAAATAAAAATAAATTACTCACTTGAGCTTTACATTAGGCAATTCTCACTGCAATAAACTAAAGGATCCTCCACCTACAGGCTCAGAGACAAAGTATACGCTCAATAATCGCATTGCTACGTTTTCTTATTCGTAAAATACGCCTTCTGTAAACCTCGCTAAATATTATACAATCCTTGCGAATCTTGTCGACAAACTTAAATTTGCGGTCGACAAATGAAATATCACGATCATTTGTAAAAGGAAGCAACCGTAGTCGAAAGCAAAATTAAGTCGGTCGCAATATATGACTCAGTCATTGTCTTGGAGATTGTAAAGATGTCGGCAAAATATTTATAACACTTCGTCGCGATTCTGTCTTTTTGTCCGTTGTAAATGTACGCGTGAATTTTTATGTCTTACACTTCTTTGGCGTTGGTTTGTAAAAAAGCGGGCGCCGTTACGATATTTTTGGAAATTTAATTTTTTATTCTCGGTTGTTTACTTTAATTTGATGATGGTTTTATCTTTGAAACTTTGTATCGTATGTTCTCATGCTTTTTATGTAGTGTTTTTGTAACAAAAGTAGTTTTCAAATAAAAATAACCTAACCTAACCAACAGAAAAATCACAAAACATTTGCTTAAACTCAAATATTTTCTGAGCTCCCCAACCGATTTTAATGAAACTCTCAATAAGCTAAGAACCATCTCAATTAAACTGGCTATCAAATAAAGAAAACTGCATCCAAATCGGTTAATGCGTTCGGGAGCTACGATGCCACAGACGTTCAACATGATAAAAGAGATCTCTTTTTTCGTCGGCATTTTCTAACTAGAAATAATTTTTAAAATGTCTGATTTCTTTATCGTCTCTATCTGGAGTTACGTAAATAATTATTTCTAGGCTTAATAGACAGCCTAACACAGAGAAGGCTGGATTGTAAATCACCAGAGTGGGGCGAATTAGACAAATATGCTATTGTATATACGGTGGCGGCGCCTAGAATTTGTAACCGACGCTGCAGAAATGGCAAGGAGGTTGCGGATACATTGAGAGCAAGCTAAGATATGAGTCATCTGATCAGTGTGCACCACATAGATGAATTATGTAGTATTATTACGTGTATGCATTATGGATTCATAAAATGTCACTCTCCTTTTTTATATTTGAATGTACCTGTCGTGTCATGAGTTTATGTGAAATAAACGTCATTTTTTAATTATAAATTTGGTACCGTGCTAAGTACCGTTACGTAGCGTAATAATAATAATAAATTTGGTGCATTATTAACTTAATATTCTGTAACGTGGTGCTACTCGGCGAGTGAGGTCGACCAAGGACTCTGAAACTGGTTTGAATTTTATATGACTGCCAAATACGTTTTTGAAATATTATGAGTTATAAACTGACTTGAGTGAATCAAGTGCAAAATTGTTTTAAAATCTGATTAACATTAAATCAATTATACTTAACACACCTATTATAATTCTTATTAAGTACAGTTGGTAAAATTCTGACCCGCTGATATAAGATATTTACTGGGATAATAAAAATAAACACAAGCATACCCGGAACATACCCTTAAAATATGTGATAATAACCGCGATAGTCTAAAATATTATGTTTAACACAAGTATATATAAACCTTGAAACTAATAATGTTGTCCACACCGCGAATGGTGCCCAAAAAGCTAGCTGCATTGTGTCGTGGAGTAGCGATGTTCCGTTGCCCGGGGAACGGCCAGCTTTTGATCATCAGCGCGTAGCGCCCCTAGTATTGCTGCTGTCCATAGGCAGCGGTGACCACTTTATGTTTGTCTGCCGTATTACATATAAAAAGAGTATCCAGCGTTACCCTATCAGTTTTCCGGGATGAAAAGTAGCCTATGTAACTCAGGAATAATGTAACTCTCAGTGCACCCCAGCCCCGCAGCTGACGAGATATGGTCCGCCGACAAAGATTCATGCACCGCTGAATCCGGCAGACTGGAATCAGGGCTAATTGTGGGCAGACGATTTCGCACGCAAGTCCAAGACAATGGTTGGGGACGCTTGCGCCTAAGACCAACGGCAGTGGAACGAATCGTTTGTGGCGGGTATCTGGGATTATTTACGTATCTCAGGAGTGGAATGGCACAGCTGTGGGTCGGTTAAGCTCTTAGTGTTAGGAAGTATTCTTAGTATTAGTAAGTTCGCTCTTTCAGATTTCTGCCTTCAGTCGTCTAAATTCAGAAGCAAACAGCGTGAGAGCAGGTCAAAGTGGAACGTATGGCTCATAAAATAAGGTAAATTTTCGTATCACGCCTTTCGACAAGTTGAGCGACGCGAACCATAATATAAGTAGTACGAAAACGGACAGGACCGGTTTTTTTTTTGGACAAATTCACGCAACGCCATCTAGCCCCAAAGTAAACAAAGCTTGTGTTACGGGTGCTAGATAACTGATAAACTACTTATATACTTTTAATACATAGAACACCCAGACCCGTAACAGAAATTAAAATTCATCATTTCAATTTCTGCCCGGCCGGGAATCGAACCCAGGACCTCTTGCGTGGCAGACCGGCATGTTGACCACTGAACCACTCAGGTCGTCAGGACCGGACCGGTGAAGAGGTACTGGGTTTGAATCCCACTGCGGCTGTGTACCAATGACTTTTTTATTGTACATTAACTGAGTGCTAACCATGCTTTTATGGTGAGGTGAAAACATCGAGATCTGCACCTTCAGGCGACTGAATGTGTAACCATGATCCAATCCTGGTCAGGTTCCCCTGGTTGCAGGGTCCCGGACGTCAAATGGTAGTCGATCTACTATAATCATGGTCAAGGTGGACCCGGGGACCACATGCGCGACAACATATCTAAACGCGACATTAATCCCAAGATGAGTAAGTCCGCTCGTACTATTCGGATTTCTGCCTTATACCGCATCTGTCGAACACCGCGTAAAGGCTTCTCAAAACTAATCAAACCAGCCTAAGCTTGATGAGTTACTCATGCGCAGTTTTAGAGACTCAGTGACCCCTTTCGGATTAATCATCAGGCCCACAGTCCTTTGCAGTATGGTGGTGGTTAGCTGGAAGAAATCCCGTTGTGGGATAAGCTCGACTTTGCATTATAAACTGTATTTTTTCCTGTAATGTTATAAATTGATGCAATAAAGAGATTACATACATACATACATGGTGGATAGATCAAAAGGCACCTATATAAGAGGTTTCTTTGGTAGCGCCTCCGGTGTTGACGATGTCCATAGGCGGCGGTAAACGCTTTCCATAAGGTCTATTCTATTCTTACAGGGGTTTTACTCAAAACACTAATGAATGTTAACCACAAAAAATGTCACTGGACTTTCTGTACTGTAAACAGCGCGTACTGTCACACACATCGACTGTGTGTCAATGTGACAGGACGCTCTACGGAATGACAGCTAGATCACTCGCCACTGTCTATGACCAATGTAAACCAGCTATATACGGAATATGGGCGTGAAAAGTTATGTCGTGGCCAGCGGGGCTATTGGCTAACTCAGTTGACAACTGTATTTGACACTAGATAATTCTACACCACGTCATCTACGTTGAAAACTGGCAATTGCGTCTATCAAATTAGAGTAGTGTCAGATTTTTTTATGTCAAATTCAGTTGTCCACTGAGATAGCCGATAGGCCCTCAGGTCTTGAATTGATCACTTCTATCTGTTTGTCTTATTTCTGAAAGGTTTATCTATAGAAGGTAATTAATTAGTAAGTACTTGCTAAAGAATTTAACTTTATTAACAAATTAGTCATTCCTAGAAATAGCGATGAAATTTTCTCCCTAGCATATTAGCTTATGACATTCTTTGCATATCACGGGGAGCGTCGGCACAAGCACGGCGGGGATGACGAACCTTTGGCACGCGAGTTCGCGTTGGCATTTAATAAAATATTGGTAACATGATGTGGGAGAATTTTGTGACTGCATGCATTAATGGAAAATTTCAAACTTTGGTATTCGAATAGATGTGAAATTGTGAGCTGGACTTATGCGGTAACTATAGAAGTAGCGAATGTTATTTGTACATGAAGCTTGATTACAATTGATAACTGTTACCTACCTACTTGAACCTATCTTCAGAGAATTGTTCTTTCGTGGATGAAAAGCGTATGAATATCCGTCCAGTGGTCCTTGGATTAGTTTTAGCGGTGACAACTTTCCATCAGGTCGCTTGCCTGTTTGCCTACCGCCTGACATAAAACATATATATTTATATTTTGTGGTATTCTTTTAGTTTTGACCTGTAACAATATTATCATTATCAACAAAGAATAATGTATCTGTATTCTGCAAGAGAGACAGATATTATGGCAAGGCTTTGTTTGAAACTATGTACAGATTTTCAGCTTTACAATGTTGACTAGACAAGAAAGTTCTCATAAGTTGATACCAACTAGAGTTGCTGATATAAATTGTTTACTTTGTTAGTTTTGCTTATTTCGAAAGCCAGCGTTCGTAGTAAGCGTTTGTTGAATAAACTCAAAACTCAAGTTTGCTTTTAAAGTTTTTAAACAAATAAATGATGATTGTTTTGAAAGATATTTAAAGTTAGTAGGTACTTATATTTATTAATGCTAGTGTCCCCCGTGTATTTTCAATATTACGCTATCGAAGCCAATGAAATTAAAAGCCGTTAAAATGTGTCATTTCGAAATTGCACGTGATTTAATAGTATGGAAATCTTAAATGATGAAAATAGATTGGAGGACACTCTTTTCTTAGTGATTAACGGTAACGCTAACATTGTCTAGCGCTCGCAGCTCTCCAGTCGTCCCGTGACCATGATGCATACAAGTGTGTCGAAATATCGGGCTACTCGTCAACAAAGGTACGCGGCAGGAAACCCGGAACATACCCTTAAAATGGGTAATCCGTTTATCACTAAGTTTAAAATTTTAATAATACGTAGTTTAAAATTTTAATAATACATTGTTTAAAATTTTAGCGACTTTAACGTCACATTCTGGGGGAAATGGTTGCTGTCCGGATTAACATTGTTTAAGATTTTTGAAACTTTAACGTCACATTCTGGGGGAAACGGTTGTTGTCGTTTCCATACTTAGTGGCGACCATTCGTGACGTCAACTGGTGTCAAGTGAAGCCATTGGTGACTATAATATTATGAGTTGTAACATAATATTATGTTATAAGTTACGGGGTGAGATAACGGGCAAGTGTTGTTGTTGTGTTGTGGAGTTCTAGAGTGCCCATCTTATTTTATGACATATTTTTTTAAAATAAGTTATTCTGCTGTTAGTTATTTGTAGCTTTTTGAAATAACTATGTAGAACACCCTTTTAAAACAGGTATAGGTAGAAACCACATTGAAGAAACATCAACTTAGTTTGCATTGCCGCCTTGTACGGTACAAAATTATTTTAGACAAGTTCGTTGTTGAACAACATCTAAAGTAATGTAACTGTATTCCATGTATTAAATGAAACACTTCCCGATCAGCAATAACCTCGTCAAACCATCAGCCACGTACATTAGTCTTACTAACTCAATTACCATGTGTATGTACGACCCTTTTGTGTTGCTGCAGCGCACACATACAGCTTATACATATATTAAGTGGTATTTTTTTTGTTAAATAAAGATGTATTTTTTTTGTATTTATTGTTTAGGTATAAGTAGGTGTGTGTGCATGGAGTGCCAAATAAATGCCTTTCTATTCTATTCTATTCGTATGTCCATGGTGCGTTACTCCTGATTTCTGGTATTGACCTATGACTATTTTATTTTGCACTGTCTTTGCTTTTGGGGAAGTCGGAATCACTATATTTCTTTATGCTACCTGTTACTGGCGAACAAAGCGATATAATTACATGAAATTAAGTTTCACAGGAGCAGTAAAAAACTAAAGTGGTTTCGATCAAAAACGGTTTTTATAGTAGGTAATCATACAATTTTGATCGAAACCACGAATTTTGGATGCAATTTTAACACAGTTTTAAGTCGTTTTGATTGGAAATGAGTCGAGGTTCTTATTCATCGGGCCTAAAACCTTCGGATAAAAAAAAGGATATTGACCATAAGCGTGATTTTTGCGTTTTGTTCGCCAACTCCTGATTTGTTCCGGCTTTAGGGCATAAATTGCCTTTCCTCGGGGGTGCCTGAGTGTCAAAACTCAGGTCCTATGTGTAATTATAGATCCTGGCTACAACAGGTTATACAGCGGTGGGAATAAGTGGTGGGGCAAAGCCGGTACATTAGTCGGCAGTAAAGAATGTAATGTAATGTGTAGTGAATAATCACAAAAGTCTTAAAACCTCTATATTGTTAATAATGCACATCGGCTAGTTTCGGCTTCATATTTACTCACACGCGTGCGACAGAGACGACGCTCTACGAAGCCGAACTAGCCGGTGTGCATTATACTGTCTTTATTTGTATTTCAATAATGTAAAATACGTAATAAAAATCCAAGTTACATAAGTATACCTAAAACGACGATAAGTTGGTCAAATTAGGCTTGCAAGGTTTGACCCGAACATAAATTATACATCCGAATCGCTTATTAAAAAAAACCATCATCGGTATGGCAACTTTTTGAACGTCATAGAACTTCATTTACAAAAGTCATAACAAACAATTTGATTTTTGTAGGATTGTTTATTTTCGTGAGTTATGAAAAATATTATTAAATAACGGGCAAAACAAAAATATTTAAAAAAAGTGCGGGAGATAATTTTCCTTATGATTAATTAAAAAGTACAAGTTCAAGCTAATAGTGATTAAATACCTGAATGTTTACAAGAAGAACTGACAAGGACAGATTATCCCCAGATTATTGCAATATCCACACTTTATAATTTTTACTACTGTCAGTCTATACGGACTTATCGTGGTCCTATTATAGTAAGAAACATTGCAAGACACGCCTCTACGTAATTATGACGTTCCAGAAAAATCTGCTGATCCAATGTCCCCCCCGGGCCCAAAAGTCCCACCCCGTCTGTACCCTCAGCATCAGAAACACCTCCCTGTTTTGCGGCCACTACACACAATGGCGTATTTACATTACAAGTGGCATCTTCCGGATAAGGCGTCCTTAAGGTCTCCTTAAGGCAGTATAATATGGAAGTCTTTTGTCGAAAGCAAAAGCTTACGAAAAAATAGTTCGCCACTGGATGAGGCTTTTGACTCAGAAACCAACGCAGTTTTAACTGTTTAATTTTATTTGGCGCGATTTGTATCTGTTCGCGTAGCTCTACTAGTACAATTTATATCGACAGTACCCACCGCACATCATATTAGGTCCTTACCTATGAAATTTACGTTTTGCATGGCGAAAATGACGTAAACTCGAATTTTCATACAAGCATTTTTATGGTCTGCGCTCAAAATCTAAACAGGGTAGGTTGAGAAACCTTTTGGGAAACTGCCCATGATTTGGAGGGGTTGAAGCTATATACTTATCTGACGGACACTACACTAATATGCTACTAATTTAAATATTTACTTATGACAGTCTAACGTTTTAAGGCACAATATGTAGGAAATAATATACAAAGGCAATAACTGTAGTTGCCGGGAGAAACTCACACAACACAGCCCGTAACAGTCCACTGCAGGACTTAGGGCCTCTCCCACGAAAGGGGAGGCTATTGCCATAATCTCCATGCTTGGCAGGCGGGTTGGAGATCGCAGTGTTTAAATATAACAATGGAAAATGCTGCTGCCCATTTTCCAGACTACGGAGACTCTTGATCTTTTGTCTCGAAAGCATTAGTCGCCTTGTACGACACCCATGAGTGTAAGGGGTTGGTGCTATTTTACTCTGCCGGATACCACTCAGCCACACACCTCCACACAGGGAGAAACTACTTTGAGACAAATCAAGGCAAATGTTCAAGACTCAACTTCAAGAATCCATACATTGGACATTTGTATTACTATGGTTAATTTATATGAATTATTTTGAAATGAGTGTGAGCGTTATGAGCTGTAAAGAATTTTATCAATAAATATATGTCTATGAATCCGGAAATTCAAGACCCTACACAACTCAATACCACATCCAGTGGCACTAACCCCTCGCGAACTATCCGCAGCGATTTACGACACATCCAGCACATTTACATCCAAACCGCCCTTTTGTTGCTGGGGCCCTTTGTTACCACAACCACAATGAGTGTGTTAAACGCCGTCCTGGTGTAAGGGATTTTGCTGAGAGCCCTTTGAGAGTGACCCGTCCAAGCACTGCCGTAAGACCCCCGAGAAATTATGAGATCTCACACGTTGGCTCGACTTTATTCTTAATACTTCAACTTTTTGCTTTAGTGCGGAGAGAGACGCGAGCTCGTGGGAAGTGTCTCGGTTGAGGTTTAGAGAGGAATCAACAGGTTTCAGTTTCGTTCGAAGATGGAGGCTTTTGTGTTTTGTATGAAGATTTAGTTTTTTTTCTAATTAGACTAGCCAGGCATTTGACCGCCATTTTAATTTTAATTTTTTAATTTCTGTTACGGGTCTGGGTGTGCTATGTATAATAAGTACGTATTTAAAAAGTATTTAAGTAGTATATCAGTTAGCTAGCACCCATAATACAAGCTTTGCTTAGTTTGGGGCTAGATGGCGGTGTGAGAATTTGTCCACGAATATTTATTTATTTTACTTGGTAAGTGACGATGCGGTCAAAGATGGAGCAAGCCTGTCTAGTACTCTAGCCTTGCCATTTGGAAATATAACGTTATCTTTTTAAACCATTGGTAGTAGTAACCAAAAACACGTTGGAACAGGTACAAATTATATTTTTTTGGTTTCTATAAAAATCTAAATCCTGTCTGATCGTCCAAGCTTAAGTTATACTAACGCTTTTCGATGACAAAACACAGTTATTGCCGCCTTTTACTTTCTCAATCACTTAAAAATAGTTAAAAGAACAGACCAAACAAGCAATCGAAACTATTCTTCATACCTACTCTTAAGACTAAAAGTATATTTCATGTCACTCAGGAGTAGTATATAGAACAAACTTCAATCACCCACAGATAACTTCTATAGGATTCATAGTATAAAAATCCCTTTAATACAGAATATTGCAACATAGGTACTTCATTATCTTATACAGACACACAAAATAAAATAAATATACAACAACGTATTCTCAGTATTATCAAAAGCACGCACATCCACTATCTGGCCTAGAAAGCCGCTGCGTCATACTGATGACATTGGCGCAGTAAATGCTACCGTTATTGTACCAAGAACAGGGATGATTTTTGAGCTTATTTAATACTTTATGCACAAAATAGTACAAAGGTGGACTTAAAGCTTTGTAGCTTCCACCACCATCCACCATCCATCCATCTACCAGTCTACCCCAGAGCTCAGACCTTATAGAATAATTATCATAAACTCAGACACTGAACATACTTAACCCTTTTAAATGAAACATTTACTCGGAGGTAATATCAGATTTACATTGGTCAAAGACACTGATAAGTTTTCCTATTATTCAAATTTTAAATAGTAAATTTTATTATTTGATCTAAAATTAGTTATTTTTTATTAAAATTTTTGGATAAGTACAATTTCTCTATCGATGTGGATGAGCAATGTCGTCAAATATGTGCAACTTTGTGCAAGATTATCTTTAACCACTTAAGCGTCCGGGGCGCAAGCGCACCTAGTCTCAACGTAATGCTACCCGGCCGTGCATTTTCGACGAAAACAAATAATACTATAGCAGAAAAATTTCTTCTAGACCCATATAGTGATCTCTGTACAATCATGGATTGATAATTTCATACAGAACCATCTATTGACATTTTGTGAAACAAATGACAGCTGTCAAACTGTCAACAGGTAACGAACTGACTTTGTCACTGTAGTTCCCTTGGATGGTTGAGAATAATTTTTTCGGATTCGACGTTTCCCGTGGACATGTGAGTAGTTATTCTACCGACTATACGGCCAGCTACACTGTAGGTACTAAAGCCTAACCGAAAAAAAATAGTTGCAAAACCCCCAATCAAGTTTGCTTAAACTCAAATATTTTGTTAACTAAGTACAGAACCAACTTTAAAGAAAGCAAAAAAAAAAAAACAAAAAGAAAAGCTCCGTGGCGCTAGCACCGCCGGTCGTCTGTCTGTCACTGTCACTGTCAGTGGACGATGCTGCTCGCCCGCAATTAGGTTAGGTAGAACAGTAAACTAACAGATACCAAGGCCAAAGTGAATAGGCTGTTCCTAGATAGGCATGCTTGTCATCATCGTCACTTACCACCAGGTGAGGTGGCGGTCAAATGTCTGGCTAGTAAAATACAAAAAAATTTAAGACGACAAAATATTCATTTTCATCAGCTCTCCACACGTGTATACATTGCGTCCCGTGATTTTTCCTTGCGATCACATTATACAAATTCTCGCTGCGATCATACCACTACTGTATTTATTTATTTATTTCCATACAGTTTAACAGCAATAAAATTTAGTTATAATTGTACAATTCAAAGTTGCAATGCCAATAACAAAACTGCGGTTTAAAATTTTGAAAATCAAACCATCTTGCAGTCCAGCAGGTATAGCTCCTACCGTTCCATTTATGAGTTACATTAGATATTTATGAGGTAAAAATAAAAATACAGAAACAGAAATATAAATAGTATTACAACAACAGTTGCTCGATACAATGCCGTTACGGTGCGAAACATCCCTCGCTACACATTCGGTCCTGAATCAGCAACTTGCAGCCCATTAGGAGTGGCACAAAGGTTCCGCCGGGAAACACAAATAAATCTCAGCGAGAGATCATCGTATGATGAATGATTTTAAAACGATTCCGAGACGTGGACTTGGTAGCGGTCGTGGAAGAATGAAGGTTGGGAGGATGGGTTGGATGCGGTTGTTGGGTTGGGTATTTGGGATTTCATTGGTTAGATTAGGTTACATTTTTATTAAGCTATTGCATAGCTTTTATCGCGGGCTTTGAGCGCGGCGACCGAATCAAGAAATTCCGTAACGAAAAAAACCTAACACCCCCCACTCCGACCGGCACAGCGGTGCGGCGTTGAAAGCCGTGCATCGTCTAACGTCATTTCAGTTCGGCAGACTTCGGCACGGTGTTTGTGTGCGTGCAACTAGACGTATGCGTGTAAACTAGCTGTTAACTGCTCATAACTGATTCTATCTCTTTTAGACACAATGCTAGGTGTGACAGCGTGCTTTTTGGCCGCGTCCACGAGTGAGTTCGAGCCCGCGACTAGTTGAACCTTATCGTGTATGTATATGGTACGACTGTAGAGCTCGTCTAGTCTAAAATGACGCGCCCCACTACTTAGTCAGTTGATTTCTATGTGTGAGTGCAAATATTAATAACGACACTTCATCTGTGTGGGAGCGTCGACTGCTCCAATCGAACGACGCGAGCTCCTACGTTGGTGTTTCACCGGCAACTGAATGACCAATTACAA
This sequence comes from Blastobasis lacticolella, assembly GCA_905147135.1. Lineage (NCBI taxonomy): Eukaryota > Metazoa > Arthropoda > Insecta > Lepidoptera > Blastobasidae > Blastobasis > Blastobasis lacticolella. The sequence goes on from LR990059.1 coordinate 14,114,578, forward strand.
CGGCATTTGTATATGTATTGCGTCCATATTTTAAACTATTTATTGTACACAATAAAACATAAAGGAAAAAAAACACAATTTTTATTGTTAATATTAGTTACAAGTCAGATCAGTATAGTATACAGTAGGTGTTTGCCACCTTAGTGGTATACATATAAAAAAATGCATTTCATTACAAGATAATTTCATTTAAAGATCACAGAGCACACATTTAGTCTGATGAGTTCAAGACAGTGTACACTTTTAAATGAATTCGTGTCGTATGTTTTGCTGTTTGCGTTCTATTTTTTTTTTAGTTCTGAATATACCGAAGTAAATCATGTAGGTTCCTACGCGTTGTAAAGTGTTTTGTAACCTAGCCAGCCATTTTCTTAAAAGTGTAGTACTCACATTGAATCTGAAATTTAAATCGGCTTTAGCCTGGCCAGACCTCCTAAATCTTCTGTGGTTTGTGTGTGTGTGATGATAATGATAAAGAACGAGCTGGTAAAGAACGAGATTGGATGTGAGTGCATGTTAAAGAAAAGAAATACAATTATATTTGCACCAACTTTGTACATTACAGAATTGAAACATATATTTGTGCCGTAATATCGGAAGTATCGGCTTGTATTACACCCTAGGGTCTTTGAACTGCCTCATCTTCTATTTACAACATCCGCAAACCCGTTGGTTAGTCGAAAATAATAAATGCTCGGGTCTCCAGTGAATGAGATACCGAACATTTTGGCCGTTTTATTTTACTTTTGCCCTTGATAAAAATCTTGCCATATTTGGTGAAGTGCGAATATATTCTTTTTCTGTTTCTCCAAAATGTGTATTTTGAAGACAATCGATTATTGTATTGATTATAATGTGGTTTTTGTAGGGCTTTGGAGTCTCGACGGGTTTTCGTGCGACTACAGTGTTGAATTAAAAGTAGCGGTTGCAACTTTTATCAATAAATATATTAAACAAAGTCGCTTCCCACCGTCAGTATCTATGTACGTATGTACGCTTAGATATTTTTAACTATACGGATTTTAATGCGGTTTTTAACAATAGATAGAGTGATTCAAGAGGAAGGTTCATAAGCAAGAAAAAGAAGGTAGGGAGGGGTAACAAAGTCGCGTCAGAGCCACTAGTTCTGAATAAAAACTACATAAAATTATAATCTGTCTAAACTGACTTGTCTTATTTGGTCCAGGAAATTATGTAATTAAATGGATAATGTGCGACAGTATTAGTTGAAATTCACATTCTATGTACTTCTTGTATAATTCAAGACATTTATACACAATACATGTAGCGTTATTGATACAGAAAGTCGTGATTTTGGGCATTGTTTGTTCACCAAATAAGACGAGTCAGTTTAAACAGATCATACCACCGTTATTCTGACACCATCATTGGTGTGAGTATTTGGTTTTGACATTTTCAACTAATCTCCCGTCTATATAATAAAATGACTTTTTATTAATTCTTGATATCATGGATTATGCATGTGCGCGTAATACAAACGACATTTACAATGACACCAACTCTAAAACCGCGAAAAAAATCAATTCTTTCATACAAAATTGAAAACGAATAATGCCAATTGCTTAGAGAATTTACAAAGCGCCATCAAGCCCCAAAGTAAGCAAAGCTTTTGTTATGGGTGCTAGACAACTGATTAACTACGTAAATACTTTTAAATACATACTTATTATCCATATAACACCACTAAACGAAATTAAAATTCATCATTTTAATTTCTGCTTGGTTTAGAATCGAACCCAGGGTACCGATTCTGGTGTAAAATGCAGTTGTTATTATGTTGCAATGTAACTGTGATGTTACTATAACTACGTCGAGGTATCGAGTCAGTCCCAGCATCACCCCAGTTAAATTGCAGTTAAATCATTGTTTGACCTTTGACACGTTTTCGTTGACAGAATTGAAGGCAGTTTGACAACTAAGAAAGATGCAACTTAGTAATTTATTTATTTATTGGAGTACCAACAGCCATATAAAACCATAATGCAACTAAAGTATCAGAAAACGAATTGTGGAAAAGTTCGAACTCATGAAAGTTGCAACTCAACATCTGTCATTGGAATAACAATCACACGTTTGACATGCAATGCAATTGTAATGTTACTGCAACTAAGACGATTTCCGTACCAGAATCGAAGCCCAGGAGCAGTACGATAAATACAGACCCCGTTTCGCGAGGCTACGCTATATTACATCACGGTTGGTGTAACCTATTTTTAACCTGAGCCAAACACAGTTTTACGTCTAGACTAGACGAAGGTCTCGTCCCAAAGACCTCAATTCAGCTGTTTAATAATGCCCCATTATAACATTTATAACTGTGGCACTCAGACTGTTTGCCGTCGACGCAAAATGGTCATAAAGCTAAGTTTTAATTTACCATAGCCTTGGGATATTTGCCAATAAACCAAGCCAAGGAATAAAGTTTCGTCCACAAGGCCCGGATCATTGTAAGCGAATCTATTTAAATAGGATCTATCCACTACCCTCAGTTTGACCGTAACGGTCTGTTTACATTGTCGTCTAGATTACGTCTCTAATTTCTTATTGGGTTAAACACTATAGTTGGGGACGATTGGTATCAATTTTCATACAGTGGACTGTCTGTTTGTCGGTCTATAATCTATAGCTATGTATATATAATAAAATAGTAAAAAAGTGTATATCCATAAATTTACAAAAAAAATTAGGGCGATGAAGAAATAGTAATAGGTTAAGAATTATTAAAATTCGGTCTGTTTGTCTGTTTGTACACGCTAATACGGCTGATATGATGAACATATAGAATATAATTGATTTTGGAAACAAGAACACCTTATGTAGAACCATAATAATAGACCAGCTAAACTAAAAGAAACATGGATATGGCGTCGAACGGTTTTTGATGAGGTTTTTACAGTTGTGACAGCTTTTTAGTTTGTGGTCCACTTAAAATCCAGGCCATGTTTCATATAATTCGGTTGGGTAGAACCAGATATACAGTTTGAGCTCTCAGTAGTACTAGCTTTCATACATTAGAGAGGCCATTTAATTTTTTTTCCGTTCTGTTAAACTTCTCGATTATTACGACTTGTCATACTATATGACTGCTTATGGTTATTTCATTAACCGATTTTGCTTATTTTGCGTAAGTAAATGAAAATGAACAAAAATGTCGAACTGATGTGTTCTGGCGGTTCATCAAAAATAAATTCACCGATATTTTGTAATATTTTAAAACTTATTTTGCCAATATGATTAAACACGAATGTCGATTGTTAGGGGCTTAGAGACATCTTAGAGAGAATAGGTTGTGTAGACAACATAGTCTGTCTATAATTTATAATTATGACTTGCAATAATTATAAATTATAGTTATTTTATAAATTACTAGCCCTGATAAGTTCTTTAAATTACAATTAAGTATTTTATACTACCGTCAGTGTGAAACCAGCTTAAACATCGAGGGTGTCCAGAATCATAATCCCAGGAGCGGTCAGGAACTGCCAAGGCCTCTTCACTAACCTATTAAAATAAACATAAAATATGTAGCTTGAAGGTTAAAAATCTACCTACCAATTATAATGGTCATCTTGGCGATAATGTCGCGGTTGTGTTCTTGCGTACGAGGTCTTTGACCATGACCCAGGATTTGGCAGATCTGTTAAGCGACTGCCAAAATCGTCCTTCCATCTGGTTGGGGGCAGTCCTACGCTTTGATATTCTGATATATTTGTCGCAGCCGGATGGTTAAATTAGCCAGTTATTAAACGGCTAGCTTCTTATGCTATTATTTAATAGAAAATTTGCCAAAATCATTAACTTTGAAAGTTACGTCTAACGAACGATATTGCTGCGACATATTCACTAAACTAGGTAGGTACATTGATTTATATAAGTATATAAATCAATGTAGTATAAGAAGTCTTTAGTAGGCAGGTAACTAGGAAACAACTTATGTTAAACTTGTTGATTTCGAAGTCCTTTCAGACTAACGGAAATAACTGACTTGGCTTTACATGAGATCTTACAACTATTTACGAATTAGGTTCTTGACATTTTTGTACATTTTAATGTTTTTGATGGGATCTGAATTTATGTCGGTACACATGGTCAAATCTAAATAAATAATAAATACGCTTCCTGAAAACAATTCACACATCCCGTTATAATAAGAAGTCTTACTAAGAATTCTACCCCCAATTAGGCGAAGTTTGAGTTTCCAATGCTTCTTTAAGTATCTCATTTCATTATTTTTGTTCGTCAAAGCGTAGTCAGATTTCATGTTAAATTGCTCGGACATTCCGTTTTTCTTTTGTTATTTATTATCATATTTATCAACACAGCCCGTCACAGTCCACTGCAGGACTTACGGCCTCTCCCACGAAAGGGGAGGTTATTGCCATAATCTCCATGCTTGGCAGGCGGGTTGGAGATCGCAGTGTTTAAATGTAACAATGGAAAATGCTGCTGCCCATTTTCCAGACTACGGAGACTCTTGATCTTTTGTCTCGAAAACATTAGTCGCCTTGTACGACACCCATGAGTGTAAGGGGTTGGTGCTATTCTACTCTGCCGGACACCACGCGGCCAACTATTATCATATTGGATAACTAAAATTAAAAAAGCTATTAGGACATACGTATTAGTAACTAGTGGACTCGCGCGTGACTTCGTTCGCGTAGGTACACCTACTTTACCCTTACCTACCCTTTTTCATACTTATAAAACTTCCTTTTGAATAAATCTATTGTTGAAAACCGCATTAAAGTCCGTTGCGTAGTTTAAAAGATCTAAGCGTACATAGACACGTAAGGACAGACGGCGAGAAGCGACTTTGTATAGATGTCCAAGTCTCACATGATCTTAATCCATCCTAATTTTCATTCAACGTCATCCCGACCCGACTTCTCAAGGAATCACTTTTCTAGGTAATCTTTGCCCGGTGTTCAGCATCTTGTATAGAGCAAGCAGTTAGCTCTCGCATCCGACTAGCTACGTTAATCCATCTTTCTTAGACCTCCCGTGGGACCTCTTACTCTGGATACTGGCAGGTTTAGACACCTATTATCTACGTATCCCTGGGGCTTACGCCGCACGAGACCAGATCATCCTGGTTGTCTTTGATGGAACGGATATTTAATTATTTAGTTACCTATCTACATAATTTAAAAGATAATAAATAATTCATAAAAACCTAAACTTATTTAAAACAGCTATATCTACATAATAGTTATGTACAATTAAAGCAAAAAAAGGTGGTACCTAAATTAAACAAAAAAGCCTTTTTTTTATTGTACACAGATACAGAAAATATAATTAACAGAAGTATAGAAGACACAACTTTACTTAACCTAACCTAACCTTAACTACCATTAAAGGTAAACTAATTTATTTTTTCATCATCATCAACAAACTGCGGGGCTCCAAATCCAGCGTAGGTATATCGCTTGTAATTCATACCGATACCGGTATATCTACGATACCGGTATATCTACGAAGATAGGAGTACGGTGTACGGTACACAATAAAGATATAAATCAATGTGCGCCTCTGAATAAAATCGCTTATATCTCGGTTTATCGGTTGATCGCTTGCTCCTTCATATTATACGCTTTAACTCCGCCTCACAGGGTGTGGTTGAAACTATTTTACTTTACACATACGCATTTTCAAGACTTCTTTTCTTATTTACGAGTATACATTTTTTTTTATTGGACAAGACAGGCATTTGACCGCCATCTCACCTGTTGATAAGTGATGATTCGGCCGAAGATGGAGCATGCCTGTCTTGGAACAGCCAATTTGCAGGCGTCCCAGATTATATTGATCAGGGAACATACTCGCAGGCAACGTGTTCCATTCCTTAGCCGTACGCATTATAAAAGTTGTATCTCAGAGAGATAGGTACACATTCCTGCAATGCCCCAAAATTCGAATATGACACATAATTATATTTAATTTCGTTAAATTTTTATTATAATGTTTTACCTCAGGCTCACCAAAACGAAGTTACAAAAACCGAAGACGGCACATAAATACCAAGACCTATACAACTTTTCCTTTTGTTCGCATTACAAAAACACCGAGCCTTTCTTAAAAAGGTCAAGAGCCTCAGTAATTTCTTACGGACTCTAAAACAAAAGGATTTTCTGTTACAACTTTAAATATCAGCCTGTAGCCCTGTTGGCCGCCCCCGGCGCCTCTCTGCGACTAGGCACTCGCTTTTTGCTGGAAGGTGTTATTTTTGACGTAATAACGTACCTCCTTACATAACTCAGACCTGCCTGAGGCCTGTAACTAGGCTGGGTCGGTAAGCGGTTTGGAAAAAATATCGAAGTGCATGGGGGAGAGTCGTGGGGGTACGTATACGTATGAAGTACGTAATATTTTAGATATAGTACCGTAACATTGAACGATGTGGTCACTGTCTACCCTAGGGAAAAAAGGATTGTCGAGCGTCGAGTATATAAGTATATGTAAGTACGGTACGGTATGGTATTCATAGATGCGTGACCACCTTAAAATTCATATCCCTGTGCATTATATGTATTATAAAAAGTAAAAAAAAATTGTGCGATTACAATAATTATGGCATCAGTTGTCTTTCCTTCAGTAGGTCTAATTATCTATTGACCGCATTTTAGTTCCTATTTAAGCCACATTCATTATAACCGGCTTGTCTTTTTACAAACATTTGCATGTTCAAATGTTTGTAAAAACGTTCGGCGGGCGGCGCCGCTGCCAGTCGTCGGTGGTAAAGCACTTTCAGATTTGGTTGGGTAGAACCTACCAATCTAGATACAGCTTGATTTCTTTAGTACTAGCTTTCATACATTAGGGAGGGGTCTTTGGAGTCAATTGCTTTGTGTTGACAAAAACTGTAGATAACATTATGTGGTGACCAGGGTCATTAATCCATTAAATACAAGCTTGTTTGATTTGTCTTGACAAGTACAGACCTATTCTGATTGTAAATGTGCAATAAAAGCTTCTTAAGCAAAATTTATTTTAATTTGAGTACTTATTTTATCCACAAGTAACTCTTAACTTTATTGCCCTGCCCGATAGTCAGAGCCTAGTATTTTATGGTTAACCAGCACACGTAAGCATGACGAGCTTGGTCGCGCGCGAGAGATCATGTCTCTTTCGCTTTGCATGGAGGCAAGCAAACAAAAATTGTATGTCGCGCCGCGCGACAAAGTCACTCATCCTGTACAGGCAGGTTTTGATTTAGGTTAATGGGTTCCTTTTTCCGCACTTGTACTCAAACTTGGTCTGTTGTATACGTACGTACGAACTACGGTTCAGGCATGCTAATTTCGCCAACTCATCGGCCATACAGACTGACAGGATTGGCAGGGGTGTGGTTGCTTATAATAAGTATCACACACAGACCACTGTCAGGAATTGTTCTTTTATATGAAAGAAAAAATAAGTTGTTGAGTATTGTATTTAATAATGTTCGGCGTGCGGGTGGCGGAGGGGGGCTGCGCGCGCGCGGTTGGAAGCCGTTGCGGGTCGTCGGCGGCGAAGCACTCTTTGACGACCAATATCCATTCGTCGTTGAGTTAATGGTTCTGTCTATACTATTGGCCAAGTATTTGAAATTCGATCCACTACCAGATGGATTTCCTTCAGGTAGCCTAGTTACCGACAGATGGCTCCTTACAGCAGCTCATTGCTGGGCACTCCGGGTTCGCATCTAGCGATAATTTGATGTATTTATTAATAGCACTTTAACTAATATAATTTTTGCGAACTAGAAAAATTTATATTATTAATTATTCAGTAAATATGTTTAAAAGAGATATCGGTGCAAATTGCAGAATATTTTTTAAAATGAAAACTGTCTTATATGGCTAAACCCTTGATCTCATATATTTTTACGAGAGAGTCACGATACTTGGCGATTTTTTTATAAAAGTATTTTTGATGGTATAGTATTGTCGTCATAAAATTGTGAAAGTCATCTCTTGGTCGTAGCGCTTCTTCAGCTACCGCCAGTTGTCTGAATTCCTGGCTATCTTTCTAAAACCTAGTCTAAAATTCTATATTTTTTCCCTGATAAAATCCTCCCATTGTTTCTTCGTCGTACGTCTACTTCTTTGCCCTTCTCCTGGTACCCATTGTGTCATTTCAGTCTATCTTTCATTGGCTATTCTACACACGTCACGTGCATTTCATTAAATATCTGCGCCACTGTGCCTCCGTGAGCCCGCTGCGCCCACGCCGACTGCTACACTGCACCGACTGACACACTACACTGACTGCCACACTTGCTGACTGCGTGAGGGCCGTCACAGGCAGGACCATATGAATCCATGCTAAACATGGTCTTACTGGGATTTAATCAGAGGTCGAGTAAATTTTTCTTAAATCTGCATATATAGCAGGTCCACCGAAATCCGCAGGCTTTACTTTGCCCCTTTTGTTGTTGCATTTTCCGGCAATACGTTTGTTTGGATAACAACTTTTGGACTTCGGGCTCTTCACTACGGCTTCTCTCGATCTTTGCAATGTTCTTATGGCTTCTATGTTGTTATTTTTGGAAGGTGTATACAGACTAGATGTCCATTTATACCCGATGTACTTTAGGTATGGGATATCCCACGAGCGACAAATAATCCACCCCTGAAATCACTTTTTCTGTAACTTTTTCTACAAGATTGTCTGGGACTGTCATATCACAGTAACGAATTCGAGGTGCCAAACAATGAGCTGCTGTAAGGACCCATCTGTCGGTAATTAGGCTGCCTGAAGGAAAACCATCTGGGAGTGGATCGAACCTCAAATACTTGGCTAATAGTAGAGACGGATCCATTAACGCAACGACGAATGAATATTGGTCGTCAAAGAGTGCTTCGCCGCCGACGTCGCGCAGCGTCACCTCCCGTCGCGAGCGCACAGCCGCCCTTCACCGCCTGTACGTCGAACATTATTACCACACTAGGTGCAAACTTCAATACTCAACAACATATTTTATTCTCTCATATAAAAAAAGCAATTTCCGAGAGTGTTGCATACTCTAACTTGAGGACAATTTAATGTTCCAATTTCGTGATTCTTCATGCGTATACTTTTTATTCCGTAGCAACCACATTGCTGCAAATCTTACCTACATAGGATAAGGGGCTTCGTCGCGCGGCGCAACATACAATTTTTTATCTCGCTTTCCTCCATGCAAATCGAAAGAGACATAATCTCTCGCGCGCGACAAAGTCCGTCATGCTACGGGTGCTGATTAACCACTATACAAGTACTTAGTCTCGTCAGAGAGTCATAACAAGCAATCCGAGGGCAATAAAGTTAAGAGTTACTTAAGGATAAAATAAGTACTCAAATTAAAATAATTTTTGCATGAGAAGTTTTTATCGCACATTTATAATCAGAGTACAGACCACTTGGCAAGAGCAATCTAACAAGCTTGAACTCGATAGGTTTTTGGATTATTTACTCAGTATGATTAAAAGAGAACTACGGTGCAATTTGCAGATTAAATATTAAAAAAATATTTCGATCCGACTTGTCTCGAGAGTCACGAGACTTGGCAAAGTCTTATATGCCACATGTGTGTGTTACACATGTGATGTGTGTCACATCACATGTGTAACACACAACAATTTGTGTGATTGTTTGATGATGGGATCCCATTACTTTTTGTTAGAAACAATATTTTTATTTCTCGGTTCTGATTCTTATACCTATATGCTATTGGGCAAAGCCCACTCCCGGTCTCTATTACTTTTTCTACGAGATTTCGACAAGAAAGACAAGTCTTAACGATAAACAGTTCTTAGACAATTATATTCTACTATTGCCGATTCCCGAGCACAAAACTTCTCAATAACATATTTATTAAAACCTACGTACAGATCATTATCATATATTTAAGGGTCCTCTCCTGTATGTACGTACAGGTACAGATTGAATATATATCCCTCTATTTTACGATATCACTAACCCGGTTACACTAAAAAAAACGTGTTAGCTCTAAAAACACTTACAAACTAGCACTTCGGCAACGAGCTATTATGTTGCCTCGAACAGATACTTATCCTGACATTGTAATACGGTTGTAATCACATAAAACAATTGAATTGGCTCCCTCGATTACAATACCTCATGCAGCTTGCTCGTGTAATGAACTCATAAAGTTGCGTTCGGTTTCTTGGAAAGTGTTAATACGGTACTTGAGTTTTATTGGACAGGACTAGATAGCAACAGTCCATGCCTATAGGTATCTAGAGTCCATGGCAAGGTATACCTTTATATAGATTGAGGACTTGGTTCAAACTGAGGAGCTGTTGAACAAAACTGTATACTTACAGGAAATTAAATTTTACAGGAGCAGTAAAAAACTGAAAAAGTTTCGATTTATAGTAATTATGGCACTATGATCAAAACCACGAACTTCGGATGCAATTTTAACACAGTTAGAGGCCGTATTGATTAGTAATGAGTTGAGGTACCCTTGTGGGGTAAGGGCGTGTGAATGTTTAACTCCAGTTTTAAAATTAGTCAACATTTACATACATACTCGTATATCAGTCAACATATAAAAAAACAATTTAAAATCGGAATATATAATTATTCTCCCGGTTTTGTTCCTATTGTTGTCAAATATGAAAATATAAACATCTTATTTCAAACAATAATCAGGTTTACTGGTACCATTTATGTTAATCCATTCATAATAATAATCTTCAAAAAAAATCTACTTATCCGGCTCCTAAACATATGCCATAATTGCCGTCACGTGTGGCATAAGCGAGTAATGATATTGAGGCATCTAATTGCTGCCACCCTTGGCCAGAGCAATATATCCGCCACGCAATCTCCGGGTACGTGTTCATTTACCGGGCAACTGTTTACGTAATCAGCAAAAACAATTGTTCTGCTTAGGACTGGAAGTATGCACTGTCTACTTTTCTAATACTCAACCCTTATAGGATAAGGACGTGGGTATGTATAAGCCCATTTATAAAATATGTGAATATCAATAAAAAAAATTAAAATAAAATAATTTGCTTATATTAAAATATAATTATGATCTTGTTGTTGTTCCTATTGTTATAAAGTAGAGGTACCCACATCAAAACCAGCCAGTTTTATGTATGATCAAAACACCTTATATATCAGGTTATCCGGCTCCTAAACATATGCCATAATTGCCGTCACGTGTGGCATAAGCGAGTAATGATATTGAGGCATCTAATTGCTGCCACCCTTGGCCAGAGCAATATATCCGCCACGCAATCTCCGGGTACGTGTTCATTTACCGGGCAACTGTTTACGTAATCAGCAGAAACAATTGTTCTGCTTAGGACTGGCTGATGCACTTTCTATTGCTCGGTGTTCCGGATGAAGGATAAGGTAAGCAGCGAAATTACAGGCATGAGGCATTTCATCGTAGTCCTTACAGTGACAACGCCTGCGGTTCTGCATTTTTTTACCTGCAACCTAAATGTATGGATTGTAGATGTTATTGGTGACAGTTACCACTTACCATCACTGACTATCTGCTCGTTTGTCACTGAATGGCATAAACATTCTGATAAGGTCTCTTCTGATAAGAATTCTCTTACGGCGAGTGAAAAGGTCATGAGGATACCTGCACAGTTAGGCGACTGAATGTGTAACCATGATCCTATCCGGTCAGGTTCCCCTGTCAACAATGTGAAAGAGGCCAGACGGCAGTCGCTCTACTGTAATTACCTTATTTGCCAAATCCTGGACAAGGCGGATCCCGAGCTCTCCGCCACGAGAGCAAATTTGGGATATTGACGCTAAGATGAATATTATTATTTTCATTTTCATAAAGCACCAATGTCATGTTGATGTTATTTATTTACAAACCGTAATAACCATTGAACGCGACCACAGCACAAAATCAATTCAATTGATTATGAAACAGGCTCTGGACAAAAACAACATTTCCATGACTAGCTATCCAGCCATTGACAACCAGTGATTATTAGCCGGTGCGTGTAATTTATTAGAGGCTCGGAAAACCAGCTCGATCCGGTCCCAAGCGGAGCAAGCCAGTCGCCTTGCTCAATGTCCCCTTTATCGGATCGATCTCTTTCTGATTAATAGCATCTGTTGCTATCGCGATGGCGATTCACTAATTAATTGGACAACGTTTAGCTTCCTTAAAGAGGTTTAACGACTAAATATCTCTATTTAATCCCAGGAACCTCCACATGAGACAGTCCAGATTCTGGCGAGATGTAATCTGTGAAGGCTGGTTTATTGAGACTCCTAACACTTGCTGTCTAAGATTGATTGTGTTAATTATGAGGTATCTGTAGTTGAGAATCTGGGTAGGGTTCTTAGCAAGTGAAATTTATCACTTGTTAAGAACCGTGGATGTCGTGGAAAATTTGGAGATGGTAATAATTAGTAGACTGCCATTAATGTTTATTTACAATTTATGTTTATGCATTGCGAGTATGTATATACTCGCGTATGGTGTCCGGCAGAGTAGAATAGCACCCACCCTTTACACTCGTGGGTGTCGTATAAGGCGACTAATCTTTTCGAAATAAAAGATCTCCGTAGGATGGAAAATGGGCAGCACCATTGTTATATTTATAAATCTGCGTGCAATCTCCAACCCGCCTGCCAATAGAGACAGATTATGGCAATAACCTCCCCTTTCGTGGGAGAGGTCCTAAGTCCAGCAGTGGAGTGTTGTGGGCTGTGATGATGTATCTACATGGCCATGAAAAAGGTGAAAAATGCGAGATATATCTATTACTGGATGCTTTGTTCTTGGTTTTTATTAAGAGCTTAAATACATTAGTTACAAAAATAAGAAGAAAAAGTACTTGGGTTCAAGGTAATTCGATTTACTGCTCCATTTAGATGAAAACAACGTCTAAATAGTATAAAGATCTAAAGGAAAAGACTTTCCCCAACAGCATATTAGGTATACGAGGAAACTAAAGAAATAAGACGGAAAGCCTGCGTCCCTAGTTTCATTATACGTACAGTAGAAACTTTCTTTCTTATACGAGACTTTGATTGGAAATTGTTGTAGGAATTGTTTGGAAAAATCGGGTTACAACCCCGATTAAGGGGTTAGCCGGTTTAATTTTGACTTCTTCTGGGTACAACCAAGAATTCTCATTTTGGTCGTCAACTTGTTAAAGGTCAACTTGTAGGTAGGAGAGATTTTGTCAGGACCGTAGCAAGTTCATTTTTATTCTACGCTATGACAAATGAGCAGACATCCCACTTAATGGTAAGCGGTAACTGTCGCCCATAACATCTACGATTCATACATTTAGGTTGCTGGTAACAAAAATGCAGAACCGCAGGTGCGTTGTCACTGTGAGGACTAGGATGAAATGCCTCATGCCTGTAATTACGCTGGCTATCTTATTCGTCAAACCGGAACATAACAATGCAAGCATTGTTGCTAGGAGGCAGAAATAGACGACCTGAGTGGTTCAATGGTCAACATGCCGGTCTGCCACGCAAGAGGTCCCAGGTTCGATTCCCGGCCGCGCAGAAATTGAAATGATGAATTTTAATTTCTGTTACGGGTCTGGGTGTTCTATGTATAATAAGTATGTATTTAAAAAAAAAAGTATTTAAGTAGTATATCAGTTATCTAGCAACCATAGTACAAGCTTTGCTTAGTTTGGGGCTAGATGGCGCTGTGTGAATTTGTCCACGAATATTTATTATTTATTATTTTTATTTTATAGATGAGGCGGTGGTGCACACCCAGGCGGACTCCTCAGGCTTGACAGTGTCCTACGAATGAAACCTGATAAATGCAAGTGGAACAAGGTGGTCTCTGCCTATCCCTACGGGGAAAATTAGTGACGTTGTGTGTGTTTCCATGTTTGTACAGTTAGCTAACTTATAGGTATTCATCGCTTCACATCAGCTAATGCAAGCAGTCAAAAGCAAGCAAGTTGCCAACATGGAGTTCTTCAAGAAAGGGGTTAAAAGGTTTTTACGGGGTCGGCAACGCGTGGGTTATGCCCCTGGTATTGCAAAGGTCCATAGGCTGCGGTGACTGCTTACCATCAGGCAGGCCGCAAGCTTGTTTGCCACCTTAGTGGTATAAAAAAAAAAAAAAACTTCCAGTCGCTGTCCTAATTGGCAACGGTCGTGCGACCATGGCCGTGGGACGGGCGCTTTTGAGGTCTCCTATTAGTCGGGCGACGTCCGTCGTATCATGGTTGCACGACCGTTGCCAATTAGGACAGTGCCTTATTGTGAAAATTCGTGGTTGACATCGCGATGAACAGAATGACTTTGCTCTGTTTGTTATACCTAAGGAGTCCGCTTGGATACAACCCACGCCCTATGCCCCGCCCGTCAGCGTGTCACTGTGTGTTTCCTTCCTACTTTCCTATCCCCCTCATTTTTGACGATTGAAAGAGATATTTATTGTCCTAATCAATAAAGAAATTTTGATTTTGATTTTGATTATGTATTTCTGCCACCAAGCAATAATGTTTGCATTCTTGTGTTCCAGCAGCACAGTTACAGGAATAGGGCATATCATTCCTCACAGTGACAATGCAATGCACCTTCAGGACGAAGAGGTTAACCGTCATATTTGAATGAAAGGTTCTTAAATAAATGAGAGTAAATGATTATAGCCTTTCCTGTGATTTTAAAAGCTTATTTCCGTACGAAACAAAACTGTCAAAATAACAATTGTTACTACAATGTTAAAAAGCCGAATTCTACTAGATTTTTGTTAGTCATTTTACTATACCTACCTTCTATGAATTCTACTAGATTTTTTATTAATCATATTACTATACCTACCTACTATACGCTCCGAGCACCGCATAATTCAAAGACAGATCACGTCGATGGCTCGTCAAGAGTGCTTTTTATAGTTATAATGAATTTTTAAATCTCAATATCTCAAATAAACTTGTGTCGACACTCTAGTAACTATAATAATGATTGAAATAATATTTTATATTGTTGACATTTCACTATTTAATTATTTTATTATTATTATGTAATATGACATTGCAAATGTATTTAATATGTAAAATAATGACTTGTAACTTATATTACCTACTCTACGACCCAAAACATCTCTGATACCTATCCACAATTACGTCAGCCGTATTTAAGCAAAGAAAGCTTTTCAAGCATCATTTAAATGTTTACTTCTCTTTAAAATGCACTGGGACGATATCGTTAAAACCTGTATAATCCCGGCCATGCACTAACCGTATTACTCGATTAAGTCACGATCCTCTTTTTGTTAGGGTTCCTTGAATTATGTTGATCAATTTAATTTAATCTCGTAATAGTTGTATCTCAAGTAAATCTTCATTCAGAACGTTGGTTAAATTATAAAGTAAAATATTGGTTTTTCGAATAGCATTAATTAATTTTACATTAATAGATTACTTACTTAATAGGTGTTTCATATACAAAGATCCGTCTATCTGTATGTACTTCCATTCTTCTTCTAAAGTTTTCCAAATGAGAGAACTGTTAAATGGGGTGCTATAGTTCGTGCCATATGAATTGGCAGAAGCATGCCTTGATCTCTATTTTTTTAAAGTTAAAGAAGTTTTCTATTTCTTTAAATTGTAACGTCGTATACTTTACGTCGCCGTGTGGTGTCCGGCAGAGTAGAATAGCACCAACCCCTTACACTCATGGGTGTCGTACAAGGCGACTAATGTTTTCGAGGCAAAAGATCAAGAGTCTCCGTAGTCTGGAAAATGGGCAGCAGCATTTTCCATTGTTATATTTAAGCACTGCGATCTCCAACCCGCCTGCCAAGCGTGGAGATTATGGCAATAACCTCCCCTTTCGCGGGAGAGGCCCTAAGTCCTGCAGTGGACTGTTACGGGCTGTGATGATAATACGTTACGACGCTATCCGTTTTATTACAGCTATCGCTTTGACCGCTTATAAATTAGTTCGGAGAGATCAATGTCCGCCATTTGCCAATCCATTTAGCGGAACTATAGTTCTGCTTTTTATGTAGTAACTGCGAGTTGGTATGCAACACTATTCGATCGCTATTCTCTTCTGTGATCGATGAAATGCCGCCCACAGTGCGATATGGATTACACAAGGAATGTGGCGGAAAAGGAAACTAACATGTCGCCACTTTGGAAAAGGAGCACTGAGCTCTCGGTACAAGACCTAGCGATCACCTTAATGCTCATTATGATCCTTGATCCATTGTACGTAGTGACGTTGACGTTAAAATTATTGTTTCTGTTTCTGGTTTAAACTAACGAAATCATAGACAGCGTTTCATCTTTAAAGTCCCTTGGAAATCAGCGGAACAGCAATCATTATTATGAGTATATAGCTACGCAAGACAACAGCGCTACTCTTCATAAAAGGTACCTACTAAATGTTGAAACAGATTATAAAGAAGGTAAGCGGCGGTAAAGGCGGTAAATGCCAGACTAAATACTCAATAGCGGTAAGTTAATATAGCCGTTATAGTCTAATATCGCGAGTAATTTAATTTTAGTGTAGGCACTTATTTTTCTGCGATGATTTTTTTTCACAATTTCATTGTTGGTGCCATGTTTGTTATTACAAGCCCTTGGTATCCAGAATAAATTTAAGGCCCTGTACATAATTAAACGTAAAGAAGCATACCATCTAATGAATATTAACACTAATGGACGGAACCCTACTTGACAATGCAGGCCGTATTTTTCCTTTTTTCCATCGACAGCCGAACCGTTCCAAATTCAAATTAAGACGTTAAGAGAGACCTAAAACGATGCTAATGAGGGTCCTTTCCACCTTAATGTTTGCACAAAAAGTTGGACGCAAGGCGCGTGGGAGGTAAAATTAAAATTTTAGCCGCTCCCGATTAAAATCTCCCTTGGGTATCCGTGGTCGGTGCGTTTACCCTACTCCTGGCACAGAGTAAAAAAATAATTGGGCTCTAATCTGTATGCCGCGAGAGTTTAGGAGGAAATTATACGACGTTTCTGCAAACTGCGTCGTTACGAGCGCAAAATTTTAAAGTTCGAAAATAATTACGCGAGTTAATAGTTTAATTTATTCACGTTGAGTATTTTTTTTTTATTAATTAAGTCGTCTCGGTGGTTCGTGTTTAATTTATTTGTTTTCTTCCCGCTGACAATTTGCAATGTTTTCGGTGGTTGGTGGGGTTTTCTGGAGTGAAGGCCGAACTGTTCTTCATTTAGAGTCTAATTTCGGACGGTACACTTGTAATTAAATTTAATTAATAGAAACCCTTCGACAAGCGTGTGGTGATTTGAAACAAGATTCTTACTCTGATAAATGGGCCGGGTATAATGCATGTGGGCAGGTACTTTTATTTGTTTTTAATTGTTAATGTCTGTATTTATATCCATCCTTATGTGTAGATACATGTAGATTGTTTATAGTGAGTTAATTTTAGTATTGGAAATAATTTTGGAAAGATAAGGCAGTACATTCTGTGTACATGATAATACAGGTATTATCATCTAGAATGAATGTATTATCATACATAGAATTTTTGTTATATTAGACTAGGAACAGCCTATTCTTGAAGGCGTCCAGATTATATTGATCAGGGAACCCACTTGCAGTCAACGTGTTCCATTCCATAGCCGTGCGCTATAAATGTTGAACCAAAGCGTCTCGTGCGGATAGCTGGAAGATACATGAAGCGATATCCATTGTTTACGGCTGATACCTGTACATTAGTCGCTATTTTAGACACCCGTAATTCTAAGAGGTCGCCTGATTGTAAGTGATCACCGTCACCAGTAGATATCAGTAACACCAGGGGGTTGCGAATACGTTGCCGTCCTTTGGAAGTAGGCTGCAATTCTACCCGGACACCACACAGCATGCCACATTTGACAAGTAGAATGCGGTTTTAAGCTAAAGTCGATCACTCTATTTAAGGCGGCAACACCTGCTGTACCATTCAAATGCAAAACTATACAAAACAGCATTATAGTATAGAAGAACCCATGTACAGTTTGCACTACATTCATTGCATGCAAATAGTCCATGCAAAGCGCGTATAAAACGCTCGGCCCGACCGCCAGCCGGCATTGGAATGCGCTAATTCAATGCTTAGAGTCGAGTAAAGATCTTATTGGATACTTTCCTGGATGGTTCGAAAGAATATCGTGGGTAAGAATTATTCACAGAGGAAGAAGGATAAGTCAAAGAGAAAAAAAATCATTGAGGAGTGATTATAATACTTAATATGTTTAAGTATTTGATAGATATGAGGCTGTATTGGAATATTCGATGATGTGAAAAAAGTACCTGTCTACAAATGTAAATCAAACTACCATTTTGCCAGTCACCAACGGCACCATGGCGTTTTCTTATATAATAGCCTGAAACATACCACTGCTGGGCAAAGGCCCGACTCCACTATCTTCTTGATATTAGGATAAAAACACAAATTTTCTCATATTTTTATATGAGAAAATCTAATGTTAAATCCAATAGTTTTTATTCACGTAGTACCTTATTTATTTATTTATTAAACTACTTATTGCACCTTTCCGTTGAAACACGCGCAGTAGCTCAGATTCTAATAATAGAGAAAATCGAGCTTTCCTCCGGGTTGATCCCTTAGTTTCCCACCTCCTCTCCTTATCTGGACCCTCAGCCTTGCCGATTATCTATTCTATTCGAGCGAGCGATGCAACCAGATAACGGTAATCGAATCTCAGCTAAATTTATACGAGGAGTCTCTACAGTGAGGCTCAGCTTCCGATGATTGTCCGTGCCGATTGGTCCCAGCACAGTGCCCTGGGGTACACCCGGCATCTAGATATCAGGTGTTATTGTTTGAACGCAATAAAGATTTTTATCATCATTATTGTTTTGGGAGGGATCGACTGTGTGACCGATTGTTTTTCCTGTGTTGGCCTCTACAGCCAAATCAAATCAAATCAAATCAAAATTTCTTTATTGATTAGGACATTAAATATCTCTTTCAATCGTCAAAAAGGAGGGGGGTAGGAAAGTAGGAAGGAAACACACAGTGACACGCTGACCGCCCTATGGCTGTAGATAAACGTATCCCTCGCCAACCACAACCGAACCGGGCTCGACAATGCCAGACAGAGCCGGAACGCTATATTATATTATATACTCGTAGGTATGTCTAGTATAATTAAGAAAAACCACCTAAAACTACAGCCATCAGAGAAAGCCCCGTACCATTGACAGTGACGCTGTTTAAATTATCTATAAATATAGTCGTTGATGATTTTGGTAGCGTATGCTATAAAATGGCAAACGAGGAGACAGCTCACCTGATGGTAAGCGGTTTAGGTTTATAATCAATATAATTATTTATTTTGCCGCTACGGAATAACGCTTGCTTTGCTATGTTATGGTTTGATCGATAAGATGCAAGAGAATAAGTAGTGGCAAGACATGAAGCATGTTAATTGTTACTTCATCCTCATAGTGATAAAGTTACTAAGTATATGGTGGATAATTGAACAGAAAGTTTGGAATGGTAGACGTTACCAAATATTAATTCATTACTACATGATTGCGTGCTCGTTCTATTAGTAGAAAACACCAGAAACGAAAAAATAATGGTGTGGAGAAAAAATCAAACAATATTTCATGATCTCATTATAGAAAAAAAAACACAATAAAAATTACTTTTCAATTTTTAAAGCTTAGAATTCTAAAGTAAACGTTTAATGTAGGTACACATGGCTACTAATATAAGTAAACACAGTGAAGAAAATTTACTTGATAGTCCTTATTTCGACGCCATATCGATATATATAGGAATTGCACGTAAATAAAGGCGCCTACGATGCAACTTTGTAATTAATTTCAATACTTATAGAAAAAAAATCACAATAAAAACTACGTAACAAGTTGAAAAGCTGAATTCTAAACATTGTATGTACGAAGTGAACAGAGTGAAGAAAACTTACTTGACACTCCTTATTTCGACGCCATATCTAGAGAAAGGGCCATAAAATAGGAATTGCACGTAAATGAAGGCGCCTACGATGCAACTAAGGCAACCAATGAAGCTTGGGTGGTAACCACCTATCGCGTAAATGTTATAACGGACACCATGTGTACTACTTGATGAGAATCGCTCAATCCCACGGATTTGCTGTAGTATTATCATGGCTTCTCGGATAAAGGACGGCAAAGCACTGAGCTAATAGAATTCGTCCACGGACATTGTGTTTTTGCGGGTGTAAAAGATCTTGTATCTTAGTCTACATTATGGCTTTTATGTAGATTACTAGTCTTGTCGTGTAGTAGGTTCAAATTTTTATTACCCGTAGGTTTAGTCGGTATAGTGCTCCATAGCGGTTGCCAAAGGTTAAAACGGTATACCAGTTACAGTTACTTCAGGTTTTCTAGTAAGAAAATTACTTTAGCCAGTTGTAAATCGTTTTGAGACATTGTATGTAGTTTAGGAGCGTCAGTGGTCTAACGGTTAAGGTATCCGACTCGTAAGCCAGAGGTACCAGGTTCGAATCCTGCTGCCGCCATGTATCAATGACTCTTTTCTGAGTTATGTACATTAGGTGAATATTAACAGATGCACTTACGGTGAGGGAAAACATTGTGATGAAACCTGCACATTCAGGCGCCTGAATGTGTAATCATGATTCTATCTGGTTAGGTTTCCCTGGTAGCAGGGTCACGGAGGTCAGTTGGCAGTTACTCCACTGTAATTACTTCATGGCCAAATCCTGGATCATGGTCAAGACGGACGCCCTCACACGCGAGAGCACAGCCGGGAGAATAACGCCAAGATGATTATTATTTACGTAGTTTAGAAGAGAGCAAACACACACTTGACTACGTAGCATACAATTAATGAATGCTTAAGTAGGTTCTTATCAAATATAAGTTTTTCATAAATAATTTGAATTCATTACCCAAATCAACTTTTTTATCAACTTTGCACTTAAAGTTAAATAAAATGTTTCGTACAAAAAATTCAATCCGCTTATTTCCTTATAGGATAAAGGTACTTGTATCGTTTTTATTCGTTGTCAGATGAAGTGCCCGTGTGCCCATCTTCAGTTCTCGTTAAGAACATAATAAATAACTTTATCAACGGTTCGAAATAAAATAATTTTCGTGTTACCGCCTCGAAATCTGCGCCCACGAGTCTGTTATCTGAAATCTTTGATTAAGGTTCTGCGCTTTCTGATTATATTAATTAAGTTTTCAATGTATTTTTTCGCGACTTATAAATATATTGGGTTTTTTTTCTTTTTGAGGTTGGGTATTTAGATATGAGACGTTCCACAGTGTATATATTAATTTTTTTTTATATTTTTGGTTAAATACGCAGGGCATGACTGTTTGTAATACACTTGTAACTTTGGCTTTAGAAGCTGGTTAGTTAAACTGTTATCATTTTATTATTATTATTGTTATTGACGACCTGAGTGGTTCACTGGTATGCCACGCAAAGTATGTCCCGGGTCAAGGATCAATTTTAACTTATGTTACAGATCTGGGTTAAAAATAAATATGTAGTTCAACAGTTTTCTGGCACCCATAACACAAGCTTTACTTACTTTGGGGCTAGATGGCGCTGTGTGAATTGTCCAAGCATATTTATTTATTCATAGTAATTGTGTGTACAATATATTTTCATAGTCTAGTCTATGAGATGGCTATGGACTCCATCCAGCTGTACAATTCTAAAAACATTTTTTAATAAAAATCTTTCATCCACTTGTTATTTGAGCACTACCCTTTATTGTAAATACCATCCTTTACAGGTTAATCAGTACACTCCATGCCAAAATTCACGGCCCTCATTATTTTTATTCGCACAATTTAATAAAATTTCAACCGTATGATTAACGATTGTTACGTCTCCGAATGCCGCGTTTGTAATAAATGTATGCGGCGGCGTATGCGGCGGTATCGAGGCGTTTATACGTCACGACACGATGACGATATTTGTAAAGACATCAGTCGGCAGACTTGATCTTCTTTCTGTGGTAGGTCCTTCAGCATAAATTGATTCTAAAGGTACTCTTATAATCAGGGCCTCGAGTTCGCTAATCTTACTTGGCTTATTTGAATTATAATTGGATCCCAATAGCAGCTCAACAGCAGTTTTGGTAACAGATGCAGAATAACAAAAACGTATCAAACTGCCTTTAAGGTAGATTTATTTATTTAACATTTATTGTGTACAATAAATAGTATACAAAATAGACATACAGAAAAAAATCACAACAGGTACAGCTTATTTCTAAAGAAATATCTTCCAGCCGACCAACGGAAGAGAGAGGTCAAAATCGAGAGGCAGATGGCGTGCACCTTAAATTTACTTACCTACTATAGTACAACGAAATATAAATACATACACCATACAGTACATATAGTATGTAAGTAGTATAGGATTATAATTCAAGCGGATTTATAATAACATTGAAATCTGTATTGTAGACAAAAATATTTTCTTATCTATCTTCGACAGTCGTATATTGTCAAAAATCAATTTCTGTAACGTTTTAATACAGTTTTTTAACTAGAGAAAATATCGAATTCGAGATGTTACAACGCGAGAATAGACCCCCTGGACTTCGATTCTGGTACGGAAATGGTCTCAGTTGCAGTAACATTACAATTGCATCGCATGTCAAATGACAGATGTTGAGTTACAACTTTCATGTGATTGTTATTCAAATGACAGATGTTGAGTTGCAACTTTCATGAGTTCGAAGTTTTCCTTAATTCGTTTTCAAGTACTTTAGTTGCATTATGGTTTTATATGGATTTTGGTACTCCAATAAATAAATAAATAACTAAGTTGCATCTTTCTTAGTTGTCAAACTGCTGTTGTCAATTCTGTCAACGAAAACGTGTCAAAGGTCGAACAATGATTTAACTGCAGTTTTACTGGGATGATGCTGTGACTGACTCGATACCTCGACGTAGTTATAGTAACGTCACAGTTACAGTGCAACATAATAAAAACTGCATTGCACACAAGAATCGGTACCCTGATCTCCTTCAGTTTTCAGGGAGTTTTGGTGGTTATTGTCGGAGGCCTATGTCTAGCAGTGGACTAATGTAGGCTGATGATAATGATGATTGGTCTCCAACGGTTACCATTACTACCTGCATTATGAATATTTCACTATTCCATGAGATCCTATCTGTTTGAAGTCAAAGTAAGTAGGTTCCATTAATTGCAGAATTAACATACTTTAATTTTATTTAAGTTCTAGTTAAATTTTTTGATGAATAGGAAGAGAATTTCCTGAGCTACTGCTTTGGTCAATTGTAAATAAGTCCCATTAGTATGTGAGTAATATGTCCCAAAATCTGCATGTATCAATAAGATGTTTCACAGAAGTCCAAAGATGAGATGGATATTTACTGCTGAGTCGGGTGCGAGAACCTGGCTATCGACGAGAGGAAGACCAGGCGAAGTGGACGAGGGCGAGTGTGAAGATTCGTTCAGCTATCTCACCTCACTATGTCTTTATTTAAACAAAATATAAATAATTTATATCCAATATAATTAGTATAAAAAGTCGTGACATTAAACTGATTATTTAATTTTTTTTTATATTCCTATTAATATCTATTAAAATGACGATATAGAGATTACGAATTCGTTAGTCGTCGGCGATGAAATGACAGTACAATATCAATATCGTGTAGCATAAAGACGCTTGTGAGAACGCATTGGTGGCCCGCGACCGGTTAGCAATATACCAGTTCTGTTGTTTGCGAACCGCAAGTAGTGATAGCAGAATAAAAATATTTATTTATTTAATTATTTCAACACAACTAGCTTTTTTTTTATGTTACTTAGCAGACAAACAGGCAAGCGGGCCACCTGATGGAAAGTGGTCACCGCCGCCTATGGACATCAGCAATAGACGCCGAACGGTGTGACGTCGTCCGCGCAGACCTTGAGAAAATACTCATAATACAAAAGAGGGTGGGACTGTATCGGAGCACACGGTGTAACCATCCCACCCGCCCCCAATGCAAATTAAAAGTATTTAACAAGGTAAAATTAGGTAATTTAAAAACTCAAACAGTTCGAACGAAAAAGTTCGAACCCGGTACTTACCCCTCGCCTACGAGTCAGACCCCATAACCATTAGTCGATAGTCTAATATAATGATAAAGACTCTAATTTATAATTATTGAAAATTTGCACGGCTCATGCTAAGAACTACTAGTATTATAAATACGAAGGTTTGTATGGCTGTGTATTTTTGCGACCTCTTCTCGCCTAAACAGATAAACAGATTTGGGTGATATTTTTAGGTGGTTGGAATAGGATCGAAATAGGACATAGGCCACCTTTAATTTTCACAGTTTGGTAGCTTGGTTAGGTTTCATCTAATTTGAATGGGCACAACCAGGACTACAACTTGTCCTTTCCGTGGTATTAGTTAGCATTCATACTTTAAGTATGTCATTAATGATCTTCAGTAAAAAGCTAAACTGTCATCAAAAGTTTTCGATGTGGACGAAGTCGCGGGCCAAAGGTAGTATAAAATAATATACGTACCCGAAAACTTCGAAATTGTTCGTAACTTCGAATGAAAAACTTCATGTTAAATTCAAATCATTTACGAAAAATCTGCTAAGTGATATTTTATTTTTATAAAATTAATTAGCCCGTATTTTCGGCCTCCGGTATTAGCGAGTAACTTCCAGATATACAAAATAAAGAAATTGAGAGGAAGCTACATCGGCAGATACCGATAAAAGAGATGCTTATTTCGGCACGCTTGGCCGACCGTTAATATAAACGTGAATATCGATGATTGATCGAATATTCCAATAACCAAACTCATTACTGTATATTTTCCTTTAATATTTTTCGTTGTGTCGCATTAAAATTCCATTGTCCGTTTGTCCGGAGATCTATTTTGAGAAAAAATATATGATTCAGACAGACAGAAAATAATTTCCGTTTGAATTTCAGATAGGCGTGGACCTCCCAGAACATGGATACTGTGGTGCGCTGAGACTTCTCAATAACGCAGAACACCAAAACTACTATAGAGAGACGTCTACAAAATTTTTGAAGAGAGTCGCGATTATCTATTTAGGTATGTTAAGGAACCGTGTGAAATTAGAGAGACTAAACAGGCATTCGATCACCATATCATAAATGTCTGGAAATGCCTGCTTAAAACAGTATTCATTCTGAACTTGAGAGTGTAAACCTTCTCTATGCGCTGATCGTAGATAACGCGTTCTGTACCTTACCATACATTTTGATTGGAAGTCAATTCTTTATCGACATCAAAAGGCCATTCCAGATTAAACCTCACGAGCCTTCTTCATTACTAGATAGTCTTCGCTCTAACCCTCCACGCTTGTTATTTTTTAAAACGCCACTGCTCATTTTTACCGCAGCCATTCTTGTTGAGCTAGGAGTTTTGACACCTAACCAAGGATAAGCTAGTAGATATTGTCTTGGAACCCGCCACTTTAACATAGAAATAAAAGTAAGTAATATGTAATATATTAGTGTCAAACTTACACCCAGAAACATTTGAAAGAGGTAAAAACGGACTCGGCAAGATGTAACAATAATCATACACAGAATATTATTCCGCAAGCGAACTAAGATCACAAACATAGCCCGAAGGATTGCCATGGACAGGGCACATAACTTGGGCAGAACAGATGACATGGTTAAGGGGGCAATAAAGTTCTCGAATGGCGACTACGTACCGGAAGACGCAGACTAGGTAAGTCTTCCACAAGGTGGACCGACGACCTGGTAAAGAACGCAGATATCAGATGGATGCGGAAAGCACAGGACTGGCCTTTGCGGAGATCTCTGGAGGAGGATGATGCGTATGAGGGAAGCGATTAAGTACTTTAGTAACCTAATGTCGCCAGAAGATCCACTACCACTACTTTCCGTCTTTTGACTGATTATCTTACAATTTTATTTTAATTTGCAAATGGTTTTCGGCTTGCAGTTAAAGTTCCATTTAAAACTTGATATTTTAACAAGGACGCCTCCTTAAAATTTATGATATACAAAAACTTTCGTATTCAACACCCGCCTGCAACCAATTTCGAGAATGCTACCGTATAACTGATGAGGCTGTTTATGTGTGGTTGTATTATGCTTTTATTTATATGTATTATAATACAATGCGATTGGTTACCGAAGGCATAACTGGCTTTAAAACAATTTAAGTACCAACTTTACGAGTAACTCGCTTTTGGTGGACCATTATTTTATTTTCCTTGATTATGTCCGTCAAAATATTAGCATGTTCTTCTGTTTCATGCCAATGTCATTCTATTAATCAACCGATACAACATAATATATAACTTATAAACATGGTTTAAATATTCATATAGGAAAAAAACATAAGCAAAATCGAACCATAACAATACCTTCTTCATGTCCATTTCAAAATAGCGCCACTACATCCCCTACTGTACAGGACGAGCCCCTGTGGTCGTACTTGGCAGAACTGAAGGAATCAGTTCCAGTTATAAAAAGGGTACCACGGGGCGCTCGCATTGCTGTCGCACAAAATTTAACAAATATCATTAAAACCCCAGTTAAAGAAAATTCAAAGCGCGCCTGGACCAAACTATTTACATTCACTTTCGAAATTTTAAATGATGATAAAGAAAATTCCTCGTCTCTTACAAACAAAATTAAACAAAATTGTAACAGTCTTACCAATAATCGTTTTTTCAGACATAACCACAGACGCATTTTTAATAAAGTAAGTAAAGTTGAGGAAAAAGTCAGCGAAGGGGACATAAAGGGGGCTGCACAGCTTCTTTTCTCTCAAGACTCCCTTGCCCCTGACTCCAGGGAAACTCTCGACGCGCTGAGAGTAAAGCACCCGTCCGCACCACAGTCCAACCTGACTGCCCCTGACCTTTCCTCCATTCACCTCACCGCTACATGTGACGATGTTTTGTCGGCGGTGATGTCCTTTAAAAACGGCTCAGCCGGTGGCCTCGATGGACTTTCACCACAGCATCTAAAGGATCTGTTGTGCAAGTCCTGCGGGGACGCCGGTATCAGGCTTTTGGAACAACTCACCGCCCTCATTAACGTCATGTTAGCGGGAAAGGTCAACACAGAAGTGATAGATATTTTATACGGGGCGAATCTGTGCGCCCTAATGAAGAAAGAGGGGGGAGTCAGGCCGATTGCTGTGGGCACTACCATTCGGAGACTCGCCTCCAAAATTTGTTGTAAAAAATTGGCTCCTAAATTAACGTCTATTTTTCAGCCGATTCAGCTTGGTTATGGGAGCAAAGGTGGCTGCGAAGCCGCAGTACACGCCTTGCGTACTTTTATATCCAGCAACCAGGCTGAAGTCGTGTTGAAAGTAGACGTCAAAAATGCTTTTAATTCGGTAAATAGAGTCACCTTACTTACAGAAATTAAAAAACAATGTCCGGAACTTCTTCCCTATATTTGGCAGTGTTATAATTCCCCTTCTAAATTAATGTATAAAAGCAATGTTTTGAATTCAGAAGTAGGGTGTCAACAGGGAGACCCACTCGGACCAGCTATATTTAGTTTGGCAATACAACCAATTATATCAAAATTAAAGTCAAAATTAAACGTTTGGTACCTAGATGACGGGACACTTGGTGGTGGAGTTACAACAGTTCTAGATGATCTAGAACTTATATCCACTGAGTTTCAAAATATCGGCCTTTCCTTAAATTTTTCAAAATGCGAGCTTTATTTGGACCCAAATTTGATCAACAAACCTGAAATTATAACAAATTTTGACTCAAAGGCCCCAGGAATCAAAATTTTAAGTGAAGAAACTCTCCGTCTTCTTGGTGCCCCCATTTTAGACAAGTCTCTCCCGCCATTTATACTTGAAAAACAATTAAAATTCCAAATTTATTCTGAAGAACTACTTAAAATAAAATCACACATGGCCCTATTTTTACTCCGTTTCTGCCTTTTCGTCCCGCAATTTACGTACTTTTTACGATGCAGTCCTTTTTGGCGATATGATAATTTAGTAATACCTTTAGATAATGACATTCGAACAGTAATTTCCAAAATTCTAAATTTAGATCTTAATTCAAGAGCATGGTCCCAAGCTTCGCTTCCAGTTCGTTTAGGCGGAATCGGAGTGCGCAAAATTTCAAGTGTTTCTCTCCCGGCTTTTTTATCATCTGTTCATAGCACCGAAAATTTAGTCAGCAAAATCCTAGGATCACACACAAGTTTTATAGACAGTCCTTGCTGCACAGATGCTAAAAAAGCCTGGATGAGTATATGTCCGAATGAGTCTCTCCCAGAGTCTCCGATGCATCAACGGCTATGGGACGAGCCTTTATGCAAAAAAATTCTAAAAGATTTATTAGTTTCTTCGGCCAACCTTTCGGAACGGGCTCGTCTCCTAGCCGTGACAGAGCGAGAGTCAGGGTTCTGGCTGCAAGCAGTCCCCTCCTCGAATATCGGCACCGTCCTGGACAACTTATCGTTGTCTATATGTTTGGGTATAAGATTGGGGGTCAATCTGGTTCGTCCACACTACTGTCCCTGTGGTGCGTCTGTGGATCCGCTAGGGCACCACGGTCTTTCGTGTACCCGCAGCGCAGGCCGAATCTCCAGGCACGCGGCAATTAATGACATCATTCGTAGGGCACTTGTCACCGTCAACGTACCGGCCGTATTAGAGCCGAAAGGTACCGTACGTGACGATGGCAAGAGGCCCGACGGCATGACGCTCATTGGGTGGCAGCGTGGGAAGGCGCTGGTGTGGGACGCTACATGTGTGGATACACTGGCGCCTTCGCATGTGGCCTCCACTGGCAGCTGCGCTGGGGCTGCGGCGTCAGCTGCGGAAGACCTCAAACGGAGGAAATACGTAAGTCTAGCGCAAGACTTCGTATTTCAGCCGTTTGGGGTGGAAACGTTGGGACCGTGGGGCCCTGGTGCGAAAAAGTTCTTTGCACAACTTTCCATAAAATTAAATGACACCACTGGTGACCGGAGAGCTGGCTCGTTCCTCGGGCAACGGATTAGCATCGCTATTCAACGAGGCAACGCAGCCAGCTTTCTGGGCACCATTCCGGGGGACAGCGGTGTGGACGACTTTTTTAATTTTTAGTATTATTTTATATGTATTAGTGTATATTTTTGCTATTTTAAACTTAGGTATTAATGTATAGGTATTTTTATTATAATTTAGTGTATAAAAGGCTTGTTCTTAAAGCCATGTCAAGTAATTCAAATAAAATTCAACTATTTAAAAAAAATAACAGACACTTATGAAACACAGAATATTTTTTTTTTTATTACTTTACTGGACAGGCATTTGACCGCCACCTCACCTGGTGGTAAGTGACGATGCGGTCGATGATGGAGCATGCCTGTCTAGGAACAGCCTATTCACTCTAGCCTTGAAGGCATCCAGATTATATTGATCAGGGAACACACTCGCAGGCAACGCATTCCATTCCTTAGCCGTACGTATTATAAAAGTGTTTTTACATTCCTAACTTAACAACCCTAAATAAAGCTAAGGCCTTCCTTTGAATTCCAAAATATACGCTTCTGAAATCTTTCCAATACGATCGTGTAATCACCACCTTTCCTTACATGATCCACTTTTACATTCGGCTAATCTTACACCAAATGAACACGATCTTGCTGTATGTTATTCGTGTATTTCTATGTATGTGTATGTATGTAATTCGTTAGGTACCTATACCTTTGTACTATCAGGCTATAACGTATTCATTTCCCATTTGTGCTGAGCTAAGCTGAAAGGAGTATCTGAAATTGATCACGTTTGTGAAGTCAATGGCTGAATTTAGAATTTAGTATTTTTACCTACATGAAATTGGTTAGAGAAATAGATACCACCATAGAATTACCTTCATCATCCTCGCGTCGTAAGCCGTTCCCTCTCCTAACCGCAGCCATGTCAATCCATCGCTTCTTGAGCCTCCCGCGGCACTTTTTTCTACATACCCACACTCATGTTTGGACACCTACATCTCACGTAACCCTGGGGCTTACACAGAACATGACCAATTCAAGCACACGGACGGGCAGTCCACCTGATGGAAAGTGGCTACCGTTGTCCAGGACATCTGCAATGTAATGGCAGTGGAAAGACGTCGGCCCCCCATCTTATCCGCGAAGTTTCTCACGCCAAGGCTGCCATAAGTACCACAGAAAAAAAACGAGTCAGATTTTCAGATTATTTATTAAATCCAGCACCAATAATATGAAATCAAGAAAATCGAACTAAATGAATAAGCTTCAATAGCGATGGCTGAGATCAGTCAGCTAGAAACTCCTTGAATTCTGAAAATCGCATTCAAAGGCCATTTCATATCGCATTTTACGAACCACCTGCTCACGCCTTGTTTGACAGAGGTTTAATGGGGTCATTGTGACCCTTCTATAGAAAGAGTATAAAAGGCATAAGGTAAATGACGAAATCTGTCTCCATTTGAATTATAACGATATTGTAAGTACAAGAAATACCACCTGATACTCCTTGTACCTCTATATTTTTGTGTTATCTATACGAGACAAATTAGGTATAGGGACTTTTATTGTCATTGAATATACCTAATGTCAACAAGGCGACTAATGTTTTCGTGGCAAAACTTCTAGAGGAACTGCGATTTCTAACCCGCCTGCCAAGTGTTTAGGTTATGGCAATAACCTCCCCTTTCGTCCTGCAATGGAATGTTGTGGGCTGTGATAGTGATGATGATAAATGTCTAAAATAAAAAAGGATAATGCTGGCGATTTTAAAATTAAGCATACATTTTTAAATATTGACTGTCGGTTTATTACGTAGGTTAGTACCAAACCCACGTAATAACGTCGTTATTGCGACGTGTCACATTTTCAATAACTCAATTGTACCGATCACAACTTAAAGTCACTACACATTTACGGACAAACACATTTTCTATTTCAAAAACTAAATCTTGGTCAATCAACACCCACAGTAGCAACACCAACACTAGATTCATCGCTCGCCACCCAGACGTTTACGACGCCAACTACGTATAACATCAATTTTCAACGCCCTCAGCGAAAACAAAACGCGGCGAACAAAGCATTAATAGCAATCCGGAGTACATTTGCGCCTACAAAGTGACCATAAAACCTCATACGCAAGCATTACCGCGCAAAACAAATCACGGCATTACTGGATATTCCGAAATACGCTACCGCACATGTGTTTTTTAAATCGACTTATTTCGCCACGGCCTGGCCACATTGTCCTCGCCTCGTGCCGTTGACGGAAAAGAAAAATGAAGTAAAAAGCGCGCCAAAAGTGCTCGGTAGGATTTTTTCGAAAATCGAACACGTCAAAATATATGCCGTCGAATCGCGATCGTCGTTCGTGGTTTCGGGTGCTCTCGTTCGGCTGTTCTACAGTGGGTTAGATTTACGTAATATTAAGTACTAGTGTACCCGGCGCGACTTCGTTCGCGTACACCTACTTTACTCCTACCTACCCTCTTTCTACTTGCTTATAAACCTTCCTCTTGAATCACTCTATCTGCTGTTGAAACCCGCATCAAAATCCGTTGCGTAGTTTCAAAGATTTAAGCATACAAAGGGACATAGGGACAGAGAAAGCGACTTTGTTTTATACTATGTAGTGATTAGGTACCTACGTTACTTTTTTTTACTATATTTGAAGATCTTTCATATTTAAATAGCATAAATTTTTTAGGAGTCACGGTGCGTCCAATTGAAATTGTTATTATTGGTAGGTACTTATTCTTAGTAACTTTTCGCCTTTGGGGCAATGAGAAGCAAACAGACGTTTGGAAGAGGACCGAACTGATCTAAAAGCTGGGTTCAGTACGGTTGCATGGCTTATAACTAATACTATACTATAAGGGATATGTTACAGTGAAAAGATGATCTTCGCTGTAAAATTCACTTAGTCGTCATCTAACTATAACAACCCAACAAGCAAAGTAATCCTATAAAGAAAGATTATTAGCAAATCTCTACTAATAACGTTCTTATAAAAGCTTTGTGGAGACTCATTTACTTATAATTATATTCGTCAAGCTGTAACATACTCAAGAGCATTAGTTTTTATATTTCAGTCTTATAGTAAACTATAATACTAACACGCAGAACAGTTACAGGATACTTTTACTAATAGTATTATTTCATAAGCGTAGATATTCTTAAGAGCATTTGTTTTAATTTCACAGTCTTCTAGTAATCTACAAGAATATCTTATAAGATACTTATAGGGATAGCTATCCTATAATTGTTTGCAGAAAGATTAAATAGTCTCGAATAATATATTAATCCTATAGTAATATTTTGAAAGAGAAAAATATATTATAATACACTAAGCTGAGATTATTACAAGTTTGCATCGTTATTAGTCTTGTTCAAGAATATTTTAAATGTAATTGTACTTAATTAGAGCGATATTGGATCAAATAACCGTATAGGTTACTAGATCAATCACTTTATTAGTAATGGCAGTCATTTTGTTTTCCTTCAATAGTTTCAATTCGTCTTTAGCAAATTATTTAAAATGGATTTAAGCGATCGGAAACGATTTAAAAGGAGCGGTGGTTTTAGACGAAAAGTAATAAATAAGTATAAAAAATCAGTAAAGCTATATTCTTCAAAAGTAGTTTCATTCGCATTTGAAAGTAAACCTGGTGCGTCAAGTGCAAATACAGGTGATATAAATGAGGGTTCCGCAATGAAAAATATTTGTTCACCCTTAGCCCATCACTTCGACAGCGAAGAAGTTGAAAATTTTATAGAAGAATACGACTTTCAAAAAAATCATGAATTGCTTGAAGGTATAAAAAATTGGGCCATAAAATTTAATATACCTCACCTAGCCCTGAATGAACTGTCAACTATTTTAAATAAAAGATTAACTAATGTTTTGCCTAGAGATGCACGAACCTTATTACATACTAATAAAGAAACGTTGCATGTAACAACCTCGGACCCAGGACAGTATTGGCACAATGGATTGATAAAATGCTTAAAAAATATTCTACAGGGACTGGATTTTTCCATGAATCATCATCACAGCCCGTAACAGTCCACTGCAGGACTTAGGGCCTCTCCCACGAAAGGGGAGGTTATTGCCATAATCTCCACGCTTGGCAGGCGGGTTGGAGATCGCAGTGTTTAAATAATACAATGGAAAATGCTGCTGCCCATTTTCCAGACTACGGAGACTCTTGATCTTTTGCCTCGAAAACATTAGTCGCCTTGTACGACACCCATGAGTGTAAGGGGTTGGTGCTATTCTACTCTGCCGGACACCACACGGCCATTATTTCATGAATAGTTCCATGAATATGATTTCATTAAATATAAATATAGATGGATTGCCAGTATACAACAGTTCAAGACATCAACTCTGGCCTATTTTGTGCAACATCTTTGAAATATCCCACATTCCTCCCTTTGTGATTGGTAAATATATTAATACTATTTCAATATCTTAGTTATTTAAAAATATTACAGGAGGAAATGAAGGAACTTGAAGCGAATGGATTAGTTACAACGTTTGCTGGAACTGAAACCACAATCAAAGTTAAAATAAGAGCCTTCATTTGTGATTCGCCAGCAAGAGCCATGATAAAAGGTAAGTTTTGGCCCATAATAAGTGATCATAATCATGTAATTTAAAAACTGTATCACAATAACTGACAATAAGAATTAATAATTTGTCTATCACTACTGCTATTGAAATACTTGCTTTACAGGTGTCACAAATTTTAATGGAAAACATGGTTGTCTGAAATGTACGGTTATTGGCGAATACTCCCATAAATCAAACACTGTATTTTTTTCTAAGATCGATTGTCCTACAAGAAACGATGAAGACTTTCGTGCTAAAAAATATGGGGAACACCACAAACATGACTCTCCATTATTGAAGCTAAACATTGATATGGTGGAGAATTTTCCTGTTGCAGACTCATTACACCTAATAGACCTTGGTTTGATGAAGCGGTTGTTGATAGGGTGGCGTGATGGAAAATTAGGAAAGTACCTAACCAAATGGAGCAGTCGAGATATTGAAATTGTTAACAATTTCTTACTACAGTGTCGAATGCCCAAAGAGATACACAGAACAATAAGATCTGTAGATGTTTTGGCTCACTGGAAAGGTTCCGAGTACCGATGTTTTTTTATTATCTAAGTGTCATAATTTTAAAACAAGTACTCAAACCAGAACCATTTTATCATTTTTTTAAATTGTTTTGTGCCATATCGATTTGCTCAAATGAGAAGCATTTTCCACTCTTGCGGATAGCTGAAATAATGCTAAAAGATTTTGTAACCAGTTTTAATACCTTTTACGGACAAGACTATGTTACTAGTAATATACATAATTTAATACATGTTGTGGCCGAAGTAAGAAAATTTGGAATTCTACAAAAGTTTAACGCATATCCTTTTGAAAATAAATTATATAGTATTAAAAGAACTGGAAATAAAACACTACAGCAAGTAGCAAAAAGAATAATCGAAAAACAGTCATTTGAAACAACACATCTCGAAGAAGAAATAGCAGTCAACCCATTTATAAAAAAGAACCAGCGAGGCGGTTTAATGGTGTTGCACCTAGAAAATTTTATTTTATCCTCAAACGATCAAGACAAGTGGTTTCTTACTGACGAAAATCATGTAGTAGAGTTCAAATACCTCATGTCAAAAGACAACATTGAAAAAGAAATAGCAATTACAGGATTTCGATTTCATAATATCCACGACGTTTTTGATGAACCAATAAAATCTTCTTTTATAAATATTTATAAATGCGATTGTGCTGCAGCTATAGAAAAATCGTTGGTAATATGTAAAGTTCAAAATATCAAATGTAAACTTGTAAGTATTACATACAAGTCACAGATATATTTTTTTCCCATGTTACATACTCTATAAATTAGTATTTTAAAATAAAACAAACCTTTATTATAATTATGTTATTTTATTCAATCCAATGAAATTGTGTTGAACATCTAATTATTTAAACACACACAAATATTTATCTAATTATTTAACAAATCAGTCTCATTCATGACGTTTTACATAACATGTTTCATTATTAAAGCTTACCTATATCTTAATATGCCTCTTCATGCTAATTATCTGTAACTATTAAGTAATAAACATTAAAAAATAAACTTGGCAAAAAATAAACAAAATTCTTTTTTAATAATTGTAAACAGTTTAATCATTCAACAAAATCAAATACAACAAATGACATTACAGCGCCGAGTCACGTAGTGCAGTGCAACGCAAATGCGTTTAGGCCTTTATTCAATCCCACTTTATCCTCGATCGATCCTATTTATTCAGATAGGTAAGCAATGCGCTTCAACGTATTAAATAAAGATAATGTTAAACTTTGTTGATACTGATTGTGACTTAAAAGAAATATGTTATTTTATTTTTAATAGCAGTAGTAACATTCATCTTCCGGGTAATGATTATACACTAGCATATATTGACAGCCTTTACACCACAATTGTCTTATATTAAGAAGTTTTTTAATATTGCTCATGTCAACAATAAAGTGGGAGTTCAATCTTGAATCAGTGAATCGTCCACAACCATAACATTTTTCAGATAGAATAAAATGTGTTAAGGCCCAAGGCCATTCACATTCGTAGTTGAGTGCTATAAAGTCATCTTTACTTAAGAAACAGTCAACGTCTAAAAGTACCACCATCGCTAAAGAAACTGAAAACACAAAAAGAATTTATTTTAAAAAGTGTCACAGAGGAATTCTAAAACTTTGTCATGAACGACGGGAAGAAGCTGTAATCTAATAATTTATACCTCTCGTAATTGAATCCTAACAAAATTATTTTATAGATGAGTTAAGTTATTTTAGGCAGTTTCTGTGAGGAACCCTAGCTTCTTTTAATATGGAGGCGAGTTATCTGGATTAAAACTGCTATAAATACTAATTTACCTATAATTGTTCCATAACATACTTAATTAAGACTATTTTCAAAACATGGCGAATGTTCTTAAGAATTATCTTAATCTTTTTTAATAACAAATATGCTATGTGCTATTTTTCGAAGCCCGTTGTCATATTAATTAAATTTTGGTAGATATTTACAATAAAAATGACTTCCCCGGCGAGTTCACACACTATATGTACAATAATTTTACAATACTTATGTTCTACAATAATAAAAATAAATCATAGTTTCATTAATAGGAAGTATACTCACGTTTTTCAAAATTTTGTTTTCACAAACAACCGCACCAACCAAATGCCAAAACTTTAAAAAACGTACTTATAACTAATTACTAAGTAAATTACTAGTGCATTATAAACAAAATAGCGTTAGTAAGATACTTATGTCAGATACTAATAAGAGTGTTTGTGTTTATAACTGTATTGTCTAAGAACATTATAGGAGCAATTGCGCTTCCGTAAGTGTATTATAGGGTTTAGTGACAGTCTGCAAGTTGCTTATAAGATCGTTATAAGAAATAATTATCCTATAACTGCGCCCAAATCCAGCTTTATAGCAATTTATAAGTATCTTAAAAGTACAACAAAAATAGTCTTGTAAATGTCTTGAATTGCAGATTTTGCTAGTTGGGAATTCTATCTTATCTAGCATTTGTGTAGCATTTTGTTGCCAAATAACAATTATGACATTATTATGCCAAATAATTGTATTGACAAAAAGCGACATTAGTCACCAACAAAAAGTCACAGGAGAACGCACGAGGGACAAAGGTAAGTAACAACAAAATTAACCTAACATATTATTTTGAGCCGCTAGTCTTGCCACCACTGTAGCGCGGCCCAGAACAACAAGCGATGACGTCGCCCCCAGAACAATGGCGGCCAGTATCGATGGCACTTGTCAAAAAATAAAAACGCATCGCGGACCGCCGCACAGCGATAACGCACTCGCTTTGCTCTCTTTCCCTTGTAGAGACCGGTCGCGGAAAGATCCTTGAATCGGCTGTCGATTGGGCGCGAATGTCACGCGCGGTCACGCTAGATGGCGCCATTGGGACTTTGATTTTGTCATTTTTTATAAGCCGGTTTTTCCTGCGACTTCGTCCGCGTAAAATTCGAATATAACGTTCCAGACACGTTCCCGCGCGAACCATATTGAATTTCGGGATAAATTATAGCCTGTGTGCTATTCTGGGCTATAACATTACTACCAAATTTCATCAAAATTTGCGCGAAGGAATAAAAACATTCATCTATCCTACAAACTTTCAAATTAATAATATGTATATATTAGTAGGAAGTTAGTAGTTTATTTATATGTAAGGAAATAATATTTACACTGAACTGGAAAAATTCATTCCGTGACTGCATTGTTCGATTGTTTATTTTACAGAACGCAGTAAAAATGCATTTGATTAATTAGGAATGCATTTGCATTGTGCTGTTTGTTCGTTCGTATATTTGTTTCTAACAAAAATATTGGACTATAAGTCAATAAAATGTATTTACTAGATAAATAGCTATTCTCTCGGAGTAGGTAAAAAGCGGCCTTAGTCCAGTGGCAACGTACTTGCGAGACCGATAACATAAGTTAAGCAACGCACGCTGATGCCGGGAACTGGATGGGTGACCGTTTGGTATTTTGAGGCTAATCAAACTACAAGCCGGCAGGGGGTGGGTAGGCCTCTCATAAGGTATACTGACGACCTGGTAAAGATCGCAGGTACCAGTTAAATGCTGAAGGCACAGGACCGGCCTTTGTGGAGATCTCTGGGGGAAGCCTATGCCCAGCAGTGGACGTCTTTCTTCTGATGTGATGAGTACAGTACTGCAAAACTGTGCCTACTACTACCTTCGGCGAAGAAAGGTTGACCAAGTCTTCCGCTGGGGACATTCAAAATCTAAAGTGCAAACTAATTTCCTCTATAAAAATGTATTTATTTTTTATAGTGGCAATCTCTTAACACTTTTTATCTTGAATGTCATCTCCGAGGACACTAATGTAGGACGTCTAATAACCCTCGACCAAGAAGATATACATTATTAGTCAATATTTCCTAAATTGCAGAACCGAAAATAATGAACTAAATGAATATAATAAATGAATAAATATTAATACTACTTTATCCTTCCAACCAGACTACAACAATGCAAACATTGGAGCTTTACGGGAGAAACATCATCATCACAGCCCGTAACAGTCCACTGCAGGACTTAGGGCCTCTCCCAGGAAAGGGGAGGTTATTGCCATAATCTCCACGCTTGGCAGGCGGGTTGGAGATCGCAGTGTTTAAATATAACAATGGAAAATGCTGCTGCCCATTTTCCAGACTACGGAGACTCTTGATCTTTTGCCTCGAAAACATTAGTCGCCTTGTACGACACCCATGAGTGTAAGGGGTTGGTGCTATTCTACTCTGCCGGACACCGCACGGCCAACGGGAGGAACATATAAGGCGATAATACCCATTGAACACAAGGATGCTCTTAAAGAGAGCGAAAACATCATGTTGACTTTAGCACATTAAGGCATCTATAGGTGTTTTTTTGTTTATAATTAAATTATACAAGACATATAATTTAAATATACAAGACAGGCATTTGATCGCCATCTCACCTGTTGGTAAGTAACGATGCGGCCGAAGATGCAGCATGCCCGTCTTGGAACAACCTATTCACTCTAGCCTTGAAGGCAGCCAGATCCCAACCATGTCCCATCATGTCCATGATCCAATCTGCTCATGTTCCCCTGTTAACAGAGTCACGCAGGTCATTTGGCAGTCGCTCCACTGTAATTACCTAATCTGCCAAATCCTGGATCACGGTCAAGACCGGACCCCGGTCCTCGCGCGGTAGAGTACAACCAAGATCCTAAGGCTTAACAGGGTTCTGAAATAGGCATTATTATAGCTGAAACAAAAATGTCCGAAGTATTAAAGTAGTATCTAACAACATAAGCGACCATAGTAAGTACGTACATACCTTCGAAGCATTCAAAATAGCACAAGCGCGAAAAAACGGTCCCAATAAATACAATCCACACTATCTCGCATTCGAGCTCTGCGCTCTGGAAATTTCTAGAATTCTACAGATACCACGATGCCCTTAAGGCAGAATTTATTTCTCACTAACTTGTTTTATACCCTTTTTCTACACAACAATAGTAATTCTAGTTAAAAGTTACTTACTATAGTCCAAATCCGCAAGGAATACACGCAGTTGCCACTTCCATATCGGGCCCACATACTGTAAACTTTGCCTGTACAGCGCCAGTATAAGTAGATACTTGTATGATTCCGTGTATCACCAAAACAGGTTGAACGAAACCGCTCTCGAGTGTCAACTAATAATGGTGGTGTAATTCGAATAAATACAACCGATATAGGCGTAGGATAGGCGACAACAATGGACGTTTGGAATTTAAAATTACGCGTAAATTTTAGGGGTGTGCATTTGAGAAATTATTTCACGTTTTTTGTATATAACGTGGAGTACTTACTTATTTAGGTACAGTCGAATTCATTAATATGTGAGCATTGCCAAGGCTTCAAATATAAATGTACATGGAAGGGTACTAATAAATCTGAGCAGATGTACATATGTTTGATTGATGAATCTGCTCAGATATATAAGTACCCTTCCATGTACATTTATATTTGAAGCCTCGGTAGTGCTCACATATTGATGTACTCGACTGTACGTAACAATAAATAAATATTTTTAGTAGGTACTGGAAGAATAGGGGGAGGCCTTTGCCCAGCAGTGGGATGAATCTGGCTGATATAATTTATTTTAATACCTAGGGAGGACATATCGTACGGCCCACCTGATGTAAAGTGTCCACCGTCGTCCAGGACATCTGCAACCTAAGGGTAGCGGATGCGGTGCCCGCCTTTGAGATACCTGTAGACATGCCTTTTGAAGAACCTCATGTTATAGTGCAGGGAGCTCATTCCACAACTTGCTCGTGCACGGAAAAAAAGCTCGCGATGCGCATACGTTAGTTGGATGCCAGACATCTAGATGGTGTGGTTGAAATCTATCCGGGTGTGGTGGCAGAAATAAGTTTTTTTTTGTGACATACGATAGGCAAACAGGAAAGCGGGCCACCTGATGGGAAGTAGTCACCACTGCCTATAAACATTATCAACACCAAGAGTATCGACAATGCGTTGCCCACCTCTATAACACGTTGCTCTGGCAGCAAAAAGGCAAAAGCCACTCCACTGCCAAAGCCACGGTTCCCCAAATCCCCACCCCATGGAGCACTGGAAACCTTACTCTCCGGCAGAAACAAAATACTATTTAAAAGAGTATTATTTAGCTGCGATAATCTGTAAGGTGGAGGTACTTCCCCAGTCGGGCGGCTCCAATTCGAACGAGATACCCCGCTATGCCCTACCTCTCTTACAAGTACACTATTTCTGTACCTAACCTAAAAGTCCTAACTGGTAATGTAAAATAAAAGTTATTAAAATATTAGAATCTGATTTTTTAAATGAGTACGTAAGCAAAAGCCGTGACTATATTTCTAAACGGGATTGGTCAGAAATGTACTGAGAAACATTTAAATATAATTTTTTGTTCTTATTAAAATATTTTAAAAAATCTTAGCCGTCGTTGTTCCAATGCTAGGTCCAAGGCATTTCTCAAGATATGACAAGCTTTACTCTAATTCTCTCTGAATTAAAAATGCGACTAAAATACCATCAATTAAATAAAATTCCATTGCTGGGCTTGAATCTGTAAAATATATTCTAAAAGTATACAGATTAAGAATGCAAATCGTTTAAAGATCTCAACAATCTGCACAGCATAGACCATCAGTCCTTGTCTGAGATCAAGTAATTACAGAAGCGAAATCAGGGCTCCATAGCGCATAGTTGCACTGCCATTAATCAACGGCCAATCAGCGACGTGGAATCAATAGACGGAATGCAGATTGTAATGGGTCTGAGCTGCATCTATAGATATTACTTACTCATTGTTATGTAAAATAAGTGTGGATGTATATTACGTGGCAGGAAATGTTTATTACTAATCGGCTGAGTGGAAGTGAATTTATAACAACTTACTACTATAGAAAAACTTTTATTTAGGTTTCCAGAAGGACACGTGGTGCTCAACGTTCTAATTTTAGAAAATTTAATAGTGTTAAATAAAACATAAATTATAGAATAGAATAGAATAGAATAGAGTGTCTTTATAGCGTGGTATACAATAGGTTCTTATATATAACATTTTTGACTCACACACTTTGCCAGAATCTGGCATGCAATAATTTATGATAATTTAATAATACTAAAATGTCAGATTCAATAATTAAAAATAATTAATAACCCAATACAATAATAACATGTGATAAAATAATAAATTAAATTGATATAAAATTAAAAATTAAATAATAAGTACAATGTCACTTTATATTTTATATCAGCCATGAGCATTACTTATTGATAGTGCACTGATGGTAATCTATCCAATCATAATAGAAAATGTGTTCTAATGCATCGACTTTCTAAAAGGAAAAAAAAAATAAGCGAAGTTTGCAACAATACCTAATGTTTTTATCTGTTTGACATGCTAAGCCCACCCAAGCTAGAAAGACCGACAAGAAGGTAATTGGCACAATAACTAGTAGATATAGTTATTGTGCCAATTACCTTAGTGGAAACGCAGGGGATGCAAGAATTTTCTTGAATTTATTTATAAGTTTTAAGCTTATTATAATGTTTTAATATACCCACTAGAAAGAAAGAAAGATGGACGCTACGACACAGTAATTATACAGTACAATAATAAAAAAAAACAGACAATTAGTAGGTTCCCAGTATTACATCAGTAACATATAATCCTGTCTCTGTTACCTTTCTAATTAACTCCATTCTACATCTAAAGTAATAGACTGGTCATAATTACATATTCATTACAAAAGCATGATATAAGTAACTGCCTGTCTAGAAACATTGATGAATAGCTCCAGACTTAAGTAGCTCCATTTCTTAGCCATAATTTTCTGTTTCGCCATCTGGAACTAGATAATCTCAAAATGATGGTGGGGCGAAATTGTTTTTGCACGAAACAGGAATTGCCCATCATATTTTTATGTCTGTCGAATTGAAAAGTAATTAGAAGGAAATCAGTGAAATGAAAATAGTTCAGTTTTATAACATCTAATAATAAACCATTTTAACGGATTAATGCTAGTTCAACGACAGAACGGGCTTATTAAATTACAAAATACGATGGAATTTCAATAATACCCAACTGAGGCCCACTACTAAATAAAGGTATTCAGTATCCATATATTATATATTACCATCATCACTATCAAGCGACTGTAGTCCTCTGCTGAACCCCTAAGTATACCTATCCTAGACAAAAAAAAACACTAATTACAAGTACGATGACGAAAACTAATTTAAGAAAATACTTACTCCGCTGGCATAGCAGCTCATAGAAAACCTGAACTCCGATACCAATTACATAACAAAAAATTATTTTAATTCGTCCCAGTGACAGCCCTACGAAAAAATGTTTATGTAGCAGCAATTGGTAGCAAGCTAGTTGACGCACTCGTTATGTGATGTCGCCGGCTTCGCGTTGTAATGACGTAGGCTGCGCGCGCGCAGCGCAAGGTTGCCGATAAATAACGTGTATATGGAAAATGAGGAGCTGATCTGAATTGTCAGAGAGTAGAAGCTCGTGGTAGAAGTGGAATGACTGTATTTTAAGATACTAACATAATTATTGTTTTGAAATAACTTATAACTTAACTTTGTTATATCTATGTTATATCTCTGTATTTCTTTATTGTGTGCAATAAATTGTTAAATAAAATAAATAAATAAATAACTTTTTATTAAATAATTTAGACATACATGTCAAACATAGTTTCTGTAACCATTGGCCGTGTGGTGGTGCCCGGCAGAGAAGAATTATAGCACCTTACACTAATGTTATCGAGGCAAAAGATCTAGAGTGGAGACTCTAAAAAACCTGCTACCCATTTCTCAACCTAGAGGAGTCTAGGTTGAGAAATGGGTAGCAGGTTTTTTTATTGTTTGTTATGGATTGTGATGATATTGATAGTTTCCATAATAGGGTTTTGAAGAATGATTTTGAGCGTCAATGATGATAGCTAAGCAGGTAGGACTTGTAAGCAAGAGGTACCGAGTTCAAGTCCCGGACATCATGTTACTTTTACTAGGTTACGTTCATAAAATTCAAAATTTATTTATTGATTAGGACATAAAATATCTCTTTCAATCGTCAAAAAGGAAAGTAGGAAGGAAGCACACAGTGACACGCTGGCCGCCCCATGGCAGCAGCAAACTTACCCCACGCCAGTCACGACCGGACCGTGCCCGGCAATGCCAGGCAAAGCCGGACCGCGCTCAATATATTTTATAAATATGTCTAGTAAAATTAAGAAAAACCACCTAAAACTACAGCAAGAGTAAGCCAGTCTAGCAAGGCAGCACCCGTTCACGAGTATAACATAAGTTGTACACTAGCCGATGCTTTTGCGGTGACGGAAAACATCGTGAGGGAACCTGCACATTGATTAGTTTATTAAACTGTAATGGCGTTTCATTTTCTGCAAATTTTACGACCTTTTCAATTTTTTATTTTGTCCCCAGTGTAATTACCTGAACTGCCAAATCTTGGATTATGTTCATAGAAATTGACGCCAATATTATTAGGTAATAAACCTATGTGATATTCCCGGTATCGGGCGCGTTGCAATGACGCAGCCCTGCGTACGCGCAGCGCCTCGTTGTCGATAAATAACGCTGCTATGAGAAATGAGAAGTAGCTGAATTGATAGCCGAGAGTACTGAACATTCAATATAAGTTGTCCGCTGCTATAGTGCTTCACATACCAGTCAAAAGAATTGGCAACGAATTATTTGGTCCTTGAATAGAATTTTTTTTTTGAAAAACATGTTCAACAAAACTAATTAGTCCCAGTAATAACGCTTATAATTTAGAAGAGTTTGAAGGCCTGCGTGTATTTCTGCTAAATTTCACTGCCATTGAAGCTAAAGCCAGTTCCAATTTTGGTTCCAATCATCAATTCTGCGCTTCGGAGTGCACGTTAAGCCGTCGGATCCGGTTGTTATCGATTGATAGCGGTCGTCATAAGCCACGACGGAGGCCCATTGGCGACTCGTTATCTACCACAAATGAGATGACAAATGTCTGGCTAGTCTAAAAAAAACACGAGACACTAATAACTGACACTACGATTGAACGAATCCTGAATCTTCGAGTTCAACTATGGTGCCCTCGACTCGTTTGGTTTCGCTTTGGTTAAAAGTACGTAATAGATTAATTTTTGAAAATGAAACTGTTACAATTTCAAATGCGTGTAGCTGGTATATAAC
The DNA here is from genome assembly GCA_905147135.1 of Blastobasis lacticolella. Taxonomy (NCBI): domain Eukaryota; kingdom Metazoa; phylum Arthropoda; class Insecta; order Lepidoptera; family Blastobasidae; genus Blastobasis; species Blastobasis lacticolella. The sequence continues at coordinate 14,158,916 of LR990059.1, forward strand.
ATTCAATTTGTTTCAAATTAAACTCGCGTTCCTTACACATATCTTTACACTTGTATTCCTGACGTTGCGGTAAAGTGTCTACTCGTGACCATGGTGGGTATAACCCTACCGAAACGTTGGGAAAACAAGTCGAAAAGGTGCATCACGTGTGAGTAGCGTTTAATACAGTAATATTCTATTTTGCAGTACCCACTTAACGTCACCTAATTCTCCATCAAGATAATTCCATAAAAATAACAAGAGGCCAATCAAAACATTTGATATCATTATGTCTTCTTGAATTATGTCCGGTTTTCGACATAGCACTTGCCCAAGACCCTACAGGCTGAGCCACTTTGCTTGCGCAGACACGCGTAACTAACGACACTATAATCTAAGTAATATAGAAGATTTACTATTTGCCGGTTAATGATAGGTAATTTTGAGTCGATTTGTTTGGAATAGCTAGCAATACTCTGTCAATATTAATTGATTACGTTACTGTGTTTTGTTTACGACCTGAGTGATTCAGTTGGATAACATGCCGGTCGCCACGCAGAGGTCCCGGATTCAATTCCCGGCCGAGCAGAAATTGAAATGATGAATTTTAATTTCTGTTACGGGTCTAGGTGTACTATATATAATAAGTATGTTAATACTATACAAAAAAATATATATTTAGTTTATCAGTTATCTAACACCCATAACACAAGGTTTGCTCACTTTGGGGCTAGATGACGCTGTGTAAATTAATCCAAGCATATTTATTTTTATTTAATATGATCCAGGATAATAAGTGGTGACTGAAAATGCTGCGGTGGATATGTGGCGTTACGCGACTTGATCCAGTACGTAACGAGTACATATGTGGCAGCCTTGGCCTAAGAGATATCGCGGATAAAATCGAAGCAGCACAGCTGCGCTGGTTTGATCACGTATTGCGGAAGCCCAACGGATACGTGGGAAATAGGTGGCTAAAACTGTCTGTATCAGGAAAGAGGCCCCGCGGGAGACCCAAGAAGCGATGGATTGACATCGCTGAGTTGGTCGCGAGAGTCAACGGCTTGCGATGTAAGGATGCCGAAGTTCGGGCAAAGTGGAGGAGATAAAGTAGGAAAGCGGATGCTGGCAGAAGCCGGGATTGACCGCTCGGATGAATATGTTTAAAAAGCGGTGAAGTGACCGTCACATGACTTCAAATAAAAGCATGATTAGAAATGCAGTCACGAGGCTCTCAACTTAGGAATTAACCTATTACAACAAGATAATGCTATCATGATACATGCTTTTAACTATTTACATATTGCGTTAGTTTTAAGCAAATACTAACACCGAGGTAAAGCACAAATATTATAATCTAATATACTTAATTTGGAAACGGCAATAATTTAATTTGTAGGTAATTATTTCCTGCCATTTAGTTACCTATATTCATATTAACAATTATTTAATCACATCACTATTAATTACACACAACGAGTTTAATTTAATCTAGGATGTAATTGAGTTACAAAACTAACCCCAAATTGTTATTAAGTAAATTGTGAGTAAACAACATTGGGGGAGGAAAGGGGAGATGAGGGTGGCTTATGTCATCCAATAAAGTTAGTTTGAACTTTGAGTACGTGATTATTTTAATATTAATATGCTTGTTTTAATAAAAATATGAGTGGTTGAGTATCCGACTCGTAAGCGAGAGGTACCGGGTTCAATTTCCGCTGCGGCCATGTACCAATGACTCTTTTTTGAGTTATGTACATTACTTGAATTCTAACCGATGCTCTTACGGTGAGGGAAAACATCGTGATAAAACCTGCAAATTCAGGCAACTGAATTGTAACCATGATCTAATATGGTCAGGTTCCTCTGGTAACAGGGTCACGGAGGTCAGATGGTAGTCGCTCTACTGTAATTACAGGTAATTACAGTAGAGCGACTAGGAGCGATCAGGTCGCCAAATCCTGGATCTTGGTCAAAGCGGACTCCGGGCCCTCATGCTCGAAAGCACAGCCGGGACATTAACGCTAACGCTTAACGTTAACAAATAACAGAACAAAAATTATGTAAAAAGATTAGGAACCTTGATATAATACCATGTCTTTTTTCTCTCTCAAAAAGATACATTTTGTGACCTTTTAATTTCAGCTAAACCAATATTGCACAGACAGATGTTTGGAATGGTGTTATAAATAATTTATGCTAGTTAATTATGAACGGCTCCGCACTGACAAAAGAGATTTGAGTCTGGATCAGATTTTATATAAAAATTACAATTTTAAGTGTTTCTACGGGGTCGGCAACGCGTGGGTGATGCCCCTGGTATTGCAAACGTCCATAGGCTGCGGTGACTTTACCATCAGGCGGACCGTAAGCTTGTTTACCACCTTAGTGGTATAAAAAAAATGTATCCGGGTTTCCTACCGCGTACCTTTGTAGACGAGTAGCCCGATATTTCGACGCAGTTGCATGCATAATGGTGACGAGACAACTGGACTGAGGTACGCGGTAGAAAATCCGGAACATACCCTTAAAATATGTGATTATTACCGCGATAGTGTAAAACATTATGTTAAAATGATGCTTTAGAAATCTAATCGACTTTAACGTAGCAATCTAGCCTTAGTTTACATCAGCAACTTTCAAACAAAAAAAGATACAGATACAAAGTAAATATGAATACTTGTCGCATTGCGATTTTCAAGTGCTTTTAAGATATTTATTTTGAAATAATGTAGATTTGAAGAGGGGAGCGTTGGCTGATGTTGTCTCGAGGCTACAAAGTACCGATCGGCAGATTGCTGTTTTAAGATCTTATGCAAATACCTCCCGACACCGGTTTGTCGCTACCGCCTTTGGAATTTACATGGATGATGTAGATTTTGTCGCTAAGTAGGTATGTCGAGTGTGGGATGGGGTTGTGGTAACGTCAATGTTATCTTAGGCTTTCTTTCCTCTCAAAAATTTCCATTAAAAAGATAGCTATATAGATTATGTCGATAATTTTAGACCACTCGGGAGCGTCGGTGGCCGAGCGGTTAGAGTATCCGACTCGTAAGCCAGAGGTCCCGGATTCAAATCCCGCTCCAGCCATGTACCAATGACTGTTTTCTGAGTTATGTACATTAGTTGAATATTAACCGATGCACTTACGGTGAGGGAAAACATCGTGATGAAACCAGCACATCCAGGCGACTGGATGTCTAACCAAGATCCAATCTGGTCAGGTTCTCTTGGTAGCAGGGTCATGAAGGTCAGATGGCAGTCGCTCCACTGTAATTACCTGACCTGCCAAATCCTGGATCATGGTCACGGCGCACCCCGGGCCCTCGTGCGCGAGAGCACAAACGGGTCATTAACGCCAAGATGATTATATTTTTTTTATTTTAGAGCACCCGACAAATGGAATGGGCTATTTTATCATGAGCGGATGAAGAATTGATTTAGGAAAACCAAGGTTGATCAAGGTCCTCCGTGGGGACTCTGAGACTGGTTATATGGGTGGGATGGCACCCCGTGATAAGATTTATTGAAAAGGGTCCATAATTTTAAAGGCGAAGTCCAGGCCGATATAGAGACTTCATCTGCCCCCCGTTGGCTTTTGGCGTTGCCCGTTGGGCTTGCATCTCCAATTCAGCTCACCTAGGAGGAAGTACAAGATCTGTTCTGTGGGCGACTTATGGTCAAAAACCGCCGTATGTTTACTTGCAATTTGTCCCATTCATCTTTACTCAATATCGAGTATTCTACTATAGGGAGACGTGGGAAATAGGTATCTAAACTTGACGGTTTAGTAATGAGTTTTCGAGGGTGGCCTAACAAGCGATTCGCTGAGTCGGACGCGAGAGCCAACGGCTTACGACGCGAGGATACCGAAGACCGCGCTAAGTGGAGAAGAATGAGTAGGAAAGCGGACATGAAAGCACCCCGGATATATACTAAGATGGTGATAATGAACAAATTAAACTGAGTTTATACTGAGTTTTACTAAATAAAGGAACGCAAGACCTTAATTTAAGTACCTACCAGACTTCACTACATATTATAAAACAAAGACCGACGCCGCATCTATCTGTCTGATCGCGATAAACACAAATACTACTAAACGGATTTCCATGTGGTTTTCACCAATAGACAGAATGATTCATGACGAAGGTTTAGGTGTATAATTAATTAGTTAATGAAAATATAACTATTGATGGAGACGAACATAATGTCTTCTAAGATATCTAAGTCTCTAGCCTTTTCCAACTATTCTTATGTATACCTACTACGAAATAGGTATATACTTGTAAAAATCTAACAGAAACTTGCATACAGATAGACGTGTATTATTTCTATAATAATTGGCTACAGAATTTTCCGAACTAGGCCAAGAACTTTCCTAAAAGCACGAAATTAACATCCTTCATAAGTTGTGTAGTGGCATAATGGTTAGTGAGTCCGACTCGAAAAGCGAGAGGTGCCGCATTCGGTCCTCAGTGTCGCCATGTAATGACTTTTTCTGAGTTATTGAATACTAACCGATTCTCTTACTGTGAGGGAAAACATCATGAGGAAACTTGCACAATTAGGAGATAATCATGATCGAATCTGGCCAGTTTCCCCTGTTGAGAGGATCACGGAGTTCAAATGGGTCGCTCTACTGTTACCTACCGGATCTGCCAAATCCTGGATCATTGTCAAGGCCGACCCCGGACCCACGTGCGCGAGAGCACAGCTAAGATTTTTTTATGTAGTACGGCAGACAAACAGGCATGCGGGCCACCTGATGGAAAGTGGTCACCGCCCCCTATGGACGTCATCAAGATCAGGGGCGCTACCAATGCTTTGCCCGCCACTAAGGAGACCTCTGAAATATATCTTTAACCAATCCAAAAACCAAACCAAAGTCATAGTCCAAAGGAAACACTGTGGGAGTGCTTTGCATCCTCTTGGCAGTTTAGCTATTCAGCCAAATTAAAGTCACCGAAAAGAAAAGCGACCTAAACCTACAAACTATTACCCTCATAGACTATTACCATAGCAGACCAGAACCCAGTATTTTCTATTGAGTAAACACTGTGATCTCCAACCCACCTGATAAGCGAGGAGATTTAGGTAATATCAAGTCAAGTCCAGCAGTGAACTGTTGATGTGTGACACTCCTTAAAGCTCAAAGTTAACATTATCGTCACCTCCACTTTCTATCTTTGTATATTTACCGTGTGATTTTAGCTTGTATATTGCTTACTCATTCAGTCGTATAGATAAGTGGCGACTGAGATGTCGCCAGTGTTATGGCTCCAGTCTAGTTTTAACTAGATAGGACTGGTTCGAATATGGCAATGTTGTGTCTATTGGCCACCCTAGTTGGAATTTGCATGAGTGCTTGGTAAGGAGCTGAATTTTACTTTTATATACTTTATGATTATTTGAGTGCCTTCGCAAGTATAAAATACTGCAGGTATAGCCGCACACGCAGCAATATTAAAGATTGATCAAAATCTATTATCGAAGCACGGCGTAAGTTATCTTTCTAGCGTTAAATATTAGACAACAATAAAGGCTAATCACCATATTGTACATTTGTTGAATGCTAACCGATGCCCTTACGTTGAAGGAAAACATCGTGATGAAACCTGCACACTCAGGTGACTGAAGGTGTAACCGTGATCCAATCTGGTCATGTTCCCCTGATGGCAGGGTCACGGATGTCTAATAGCATTCGTTCCACTGTAATTATCTGATCTGCCAAATCCTGGATAATGGTAAAGGCGGACATCGGGCCCTTGTGCACGAGAGCACAACCGGGACATTAACGTCAAGATGATCAGATGATTTTTATCATATTGTTGGCTTGTTGGCTCTGGCTTCCGACTGAGCAATGTCAAATCTTTTGCGAGCTTTAGATATTATTTCCCACGTATCCCTGTAATCCCTGTATCCCACGTAACCAACGAGCGCAGTACAGTAGAAAATATCCTAATCGAATGAATAAACCTTAAATAAAAATTTAAATATTCTAATTGTAATTATAATAACAATTAGAGCATAAGCTCTGCTTGGTTTGGGGCTGATGAATGTAGCTGTGTGTATTGGTTCAACAATATTTATTTGAAATGAATGGTAATGAAAGTGAAACGAACTAATATGCATGTAGGAAGTGGTTTTAACTTATTGTAGGTACCAAGGTAAAAGCATTTTCACTGAATCCAATTGGAATAGCTTGAATAGCTTGAATAAACTAAACAATAAATGTTAGCGTTGACGGGATCTCGCTTATCCGACTTTACCTGTAGGTAAGTAGTTCAGTCTAGTTCATTTCTTGTTTTCAACGCTATTTAGATTACGCTTTACCATTTTCGAGTACAGGTATGATGTTTATTGACCACTTCGTTCTACTAGTCAGAGTAGTTAGTGACCATCTAGTCAGTAGAGGTACCTAGTACAATATTGCACCAATCCTCCCACAGACGGTCGAACCGTCCAGATGAGGATACACATTGGACAGACGAACGTATTCCATTCCTTAGCCGTACTCATTATAATGGCCGTATATATGAATAGGCCTCCCACAAGGTGGACCGACGACCTGGTAAAGATCACAGGTACAGGACCGGACTTTGGCCGGACAGTGGGCGTCTTTCGGCTGATATGATGATGATGATTCATTAGAAAGGTTGAACCAAAGCGGCTCCAGTCTAGATTCAGTATATACGCCTCGGATGCGTAGGTAACCATCTGGATTCTATTATTCGGGAACACAATTGCAGGCAACGCAAGGCCCCATCTCGTGCATATGGAACAACTGGATTTGTAGATGTCAAGAAGTGCCCACTCAAGAGCCACCGGCAAGTAAGCGTGCGCAACACCCGTGATTAGGTCTGATGCGGTCCGTATGACCGAGAAGTCGATAGTATCCTGGGTGGAGGTGGAAAGGCCCCATCTTTTTTTTTCTTTTTTATATCACTAAGTTGGAAAACAAGCTTACGGCTCGCCTGATGGTAAGCAGTCACCACAGCCTATTATAGATGTTTGCAATAGCATGGGCATCACCCACGCGTTGACGAACCCGTAAAAACCTTTTCACCCCTTTCTTGAAGAATTCCAGGTAAAACCTCTCCAGGTAGTTCATTTCACAACCTTAGTGAGCGTGGGGTAGGCCCCATCCAGTTTTAAACCAAACGTACCATTGGCTCACTCAGCGCTACACCACACAATCGCACGGCAGATATTGCTTCATTTACATATAATTACTTTGGACATTTATTTACTCCAGTCCTTACTCAAGTTTTATTCAGTTAACTCCTCGTCTCGAGTAGTAATGGCGGGAGATTATCTCTCGACATCGTGGAATCTGAACTCGTATTTCTTGCTTAATTACGGAATATTGGTTGTTTCTAGAGCCTTTGTGGGCTTAGCGATGGAGATCTTCACTCATTTCAAATTAGTTTAACTTGTGCGCTTGTTACGTTTGACTAAATTCAGTCTACTAAATTTAGAAGAGGAAACCGTGAGAGCAGATCAAAGTGGTAAGTATCTAATCGCGTCCGGATCCATTGGTAATAGGATCACGGTGGTCAAACGGTAGTCGCCCTTCTGTAATTACCTGATCTGCCCAGGGTCAAATCTTCATCATAGTCAAGGAGAACTTTGGGCGCTCATGTAAGATAAGTATGAAAGGTTTGTTTTATGAATAATTAAATGTAGGACTAACTAGTTCACGCATAATGTATCTACGAAGTGCCATAAAAGCAATAGATTGGGATCCAAAAAATTTAGTACAGGCAGTACTAAATTTTTGGTTAGTTAGTTTTTAGTCAGCTAGTTTATGATCCAATCATACGATTCGTACGCAATACTGAATTTATTTATTATTTATTTATTTCACTCTTTGTTGTACATGAATAGTATAATTATTACAGATTATGTAAGATTGTAACCAGTACAAGGGCAGTCTTATCGCTAATAGCGATCTTTTCCAGACAACCATTTACATGGATATGGCGTAAGTCGGAAAGCGGAAAACAAATAGGCAATGTACATTTGAGAATAGATACAGTATTGTAACAATATTATTTATTTGGAAACTCAAAAATGTTGTCAAACCTGATCGCAATACTAGTACATATTACGCAATACTTAATAACAACATATCCCTAAACATATGTCAAAAACTTTTTATTTATTTATTATCAATAGGTTTGCCTCATTTGACCTCAACTCACCTTTCATCTAAAATAATGCAAACACTAAATAACTGTTTAACTTATTTAAACAGAAGTGTTCAGAACCCAGGAATAGTTTGTAGTTTGTAACAAATATGCTATAATTGCAGGAACTAAACTCACAACACAAACTGGAGAGCTTCCGAGAGAAAATAACACGGCTAGCGAGATAGTTTCGCTAAATATCCCAATCATTCGTTATTGCGGACCGATAAGCGAAACTACCTATCTTTCAATCAGATATACATTTCTACGTACGTAGAACTCGTCTAGTCTAAAATGACGCGCCCCACTACTTAGTTAGTTGATTTCGATGTGTGAGTGCAAATATTGATAACGACACTTCATCTGTGTGGGAGCCAATGAACGACGCGTGCTCCTACGTTTGATTTTCACCGGCAACTGAATGACCAATTACAACGGCATTTGTATATGTATTGCGTCCATATTTTAAACTTGCTTGTGTGCGTTAATGCGATAGTGGGGCGTATCATTTTAGATTAGACGAGCTCTACGTACGTACGTTCTTTCGAAGACGCCTGCGCTGGTTTGGTCACGTGTAACGTAAGCCACAGGGATACGTAAAAATTTGGTGCCTGAATCTGCGGATATCAGGAAAAAGGCCCCGTGGGAGACCCAAGAAGCGATGGATTGACATCGCTGAGTCGAATGCGAAGCCAACGGCTTACGACAAGAAGATGCCGAAGACCGGGCGAAGTGGAGAAGATTGAGTAGGAAAGCGGACCCTGGTAGAGGCCGGGATAAGCGCTAGGACGATGATGATACATTTCTACGTATTGCCGTAGTTAATATTTAATGTAGTTAAGTAAAATCAGTTAAAAGGGGCAGAAATTGTTATAATTAATAACAAATTCGTGAGAGAGTCGTTTCTTTACCTTTACTTTTTGAAAGATGGTTTACAGTAATTGACTAGCAGCAATCGCAATTTAGATACGTATTCTAAATAACATAATTCGTATGTTTATGTACCTACTTAAGTAAATTTGTACTTTTCTACAACTAGTTCCAACATAAGGTGAATCGATAGCGATTGTAGGTACGTGTTCGTACGGACGAAATAAGTACAATCAGCTGCAGAACCCTCTTCCTTCAACATACATTTAACAGCTGTCTCTACTAACATATCCAAAGTGCGACCAGTCTAAGGGAAAATATTAATAACTAGTGGATTCTTTCGCGTGGCGTCCTACCTCTACCCTACACCTACCCTACCCCACACCTACCCTATACCTACCCTACACCTACCCTACATCTACTCTACACCCACGCTATACGTAGTGTACCCATACCTACTCATTTTTTCTTGGCTTGTAACCTTCATCTTGACCTATTGTTGAAATCATTAAAATCCGTTGCGTAGTTTAAAAGATCTAACCGTACATAGATACATAGGGATATACGGCTAGAAGCGACTTTTATTACTATGTATATAGATAGTCACTGTGTCTTTTACCTTAGTAGTCTGTGCCCTACAAGAGTTCATCTCAGCTTCTTGAATAACACTGAAAGTGCAATACTAGACTAGTTCACGCAATACCTGTTTCAGGTTTTCTGTCTCGATCTATTTCTTGACGTCTTCCTCTTTGCTTAGGATCCTCACCACCTTTATAATTTACATTTATCTTCGACTCCTTATTGATGACGTGTTTCTTCTCAGAATTGAACAGTGAGGTTTTATATGCTTCATTCATTCTCATGGAATACTACCATTAACACTGAAATGTTTTATTATTGTCAACCTGCATCGTCTGCATTCGGGGCGGCTACACTTACTACTAGACTACTCGACTCGACTGAAAGCTCTAAATCGTGAAAGATTTCTGATGTAACTACACACAAATACTGTTTTAAGCTTATAAATATAGACGTAAGAATACCATGTATAAGTATTTACACAAATAAATATTATTATTTTTATTATTTAGGATTCTTCTTCTCAAAGTGAAATTAATAATAAAATTAATCTCTTTTTTTAACTTTAGTTTTGAGTAACCAAGCAAATGATGAGTGACACGATGACAGAGTAATCATTTTCTATTTTTCTTTGTGCCAGATGAATATTTATAGGTAAAATGTATGTGATGGTGATAAATGTACGTAACAATTCGGCTGAAGCTACTCATGTCCTCCTGCTGACAGACGGACGAGGCTCTGGCAAGTCATCTTTACTCTTCCCTAAAGATGTTTACTTGTAGAATGAAAATATCCAGTGGGACAGTGGGAATACCCGCAGAGATAATTATTGTAGTATTTATTCTTCCTTAACGTGGGTAGCGACCCACTGTTTGACATTCAACTTTCACACTTATGTTATCAACATCATCTTCTTCATCTTCGTCATCATCTTAGCAGTCAGTTCAAGCTTCTGCTATCGTCCGCTTGCCTAGTAATCCTCCTTTACTTCGTTCTTTAACATCCAAAGAAACAAAGGACTCAAGGTGTTTTATGATTTCGATCTTATGTTTCATTTAGAGACACTCTATTACACAAAGTATTTCACAAACATCAACAAAAACATAGTTTTCCAGAACCTTTAAATAATTTATTTATTTAAACACTTTATTGCACTAAAAATTGAACAATTGGCGGACTTAAAGCCATCAAGGCTTTATCTACCAGTCAACTAATAGGCCCCACGTAAAGCGTGCCAAAAGCAGAACAGAGAGCAAGTATACTTAATTAATTAAATAGCAAATACTAATAAAACAAGATGTGGTAATAAATAAAATATTATATACCATAACCCTACAATAAGTACAATACGATTTAAATAATATACCTATCATAAATACTACAGATACATAAACAATATCAACACATATACTATTTATTGTTAGGCCTTAATTTTATTTGCCTTTCATAAAAGCAATGCAACACAACATTTTCATTTGCATGTTCCCGTACAATACGGCTACGTGTGTGAAACAGTGAAGCTGTGCACTTGTTCTCTTTGTGCGACGAAATGGATGATTGTGGTTGAAAGCGCAGTTTTGAATGCTCGCACGATTAATTATTAACACTACGGTAAATAGGAATCGAACCGATGCTATTATTTTGCAATGTGGGTTGAAGGTGTTTCTTTTTGTACGGTGTGTTTTCGTTGTTATATGAGGTACCTGCCAGCTCGAACTAAGTTTGTGTAGCACATACTTAGGCTCGATCGGGGCGCTGAGGAAACTTGTTCGGATTTGTGAAAATTATGCTAGGATCCATGGTCTCAGGTATAACACTGATAAGTGCGGCCTTCTAGTTTTTAGGGCGGGTAACAAAAAGCCTGAGAGGGTGCCGCCGGTCAAGCTGGGGGAAAGCAACCGAATCTTGATTCGCTGTTTAAGTACCTGGGTCACTGAAGATATGTCGGTCGAGGCAGACATGGAGAGGGAGCGTAGAGCTTTCTTTTAAATATATTTCTTACAACATAATAAGGACAATATTCTTCAAAAATACTTTCTACTCCACTAATTGATCAATTACCAACTCCACGCGTGGGATATTGCCCCACACAAAGCCATTATGTCCGAGAGCATTTGTTTACAAAATTAGGAATTTTAATTCTCTACTAAGTAAACACATTAGGGCTTTGAGCTTTATCTGTCTGTTACGTTGTGTACAATAGTTAATAACAGAACGTGAATACGTCTGAATTGCTTGTACACAAACACGCTAAATTTAGAATCTTTGATCTGTGTCGTTATATTTTTAAACTAGAATATTGTGGTCAAAATAGGTGAACACGGCTTTTTGAAAAAAAAACTCTGTAGGTATAGCACCGTATGCCAAGTTTTTTATACGTCATAGAACATCATGTCATTAAGTCATCATGTATGTGGCAGTACAAAATATATTTTTTCTAAAAGTGGTGGCAATTGAACGCGACTGTACGTGGGACTGTATTAGTGCAGCACGGCCACAGTACGTATGGCCTCCCGGCACCACGCCGGCGCATACGCACCGCCGTCGTGTTGCCAATGGTGAATTGCTAAAATTTCAAACCTGAAAATTTAGTCCTCCTGGAATATTTAGTCCTACTTTTAAAAGTAAAAGTGTAGTTAGGGGTGCCTGGCTAGAAGGCGCTGTCATAGGATTCTTAAGTATTGAATTTGGTAACCAAAGGTCGAGTACCTTTGGTTACCAAATTCAATTGTTTGATTTATTCTTGGGAATCGTGTCTAATGAAGGCCATATTTTGTTTTTAATTGGCTCTCCGAATATCTCGCATAGATCCACTAAATCCTTTGCAGGATTCAATACCTGTTATTATACTTACACTACAGATGTTACCGGGTTTGTTACCACGATTAGTATTGTTTTTACCTCGATATTTCTGATAACATGTATAGTGAAAGTGTAGTGAATAACCACGAAAGTATTAAAACCTGTTATTATGTTGGCAGTACAGCGCTATTAACTGGAACCAGCTGGAATTAAGTGTCACCATTTTGAAATGTCATTCATTTTGTTGCCATTAACATGCCGCCCTCACCGGGTCTGTCAATACAATAACAAACTCGGAGGTGTTTAATCCTACAAAGGATTTTTACTAAGCGTATATACAGTGAAATTCTTCAAGAAAGGGGTGGGAAGGTTTTTATGGGGTCGGCAGCGCGTGGGTAATGCCCCTAGTAATGCAAATGTCCATACTGCTTACCATCAGACAGGCCGTAAGCTTGTTTGCCACCTTAGTGTTAATCAGAACTTTTGTTCTTACCAATTGGTACAGAAGCTCCGTGGACCTAAAGACTGCATCATCCGCACGCCTCCTGAACTGAATAAATAAATATTACCAATAAATAATAACTCGAGTTGACCAGGATCGAAACGAAGCGAGGTTGTCCAAGGTCTTGCGCTGGTGGACCTGAGACAGTGTCGAGAGCCAATGGGCAATCGTGATAGTATATTATTATTAGTTCTATTCTACACTGCCAGTTCATCATCACAGCCCATAACAATCCACTGCAGGATTTCGGGCCTCTCCCATGAAAGGGAAGGTCATTGCCATAATCTCCACGCTTGGCAGGCGGGTTGGAGATCGCAGTGCAGTTGATGTAAATCTACCTAGAAATATGCTGCTTGCCATGCCATCTTTCGGATTTGTCCCTTAGTCGCCTCTTACGACACCCACGGGAAGAGATGGGGTGGTGCTATTCTTTGAGGTGGCGGCACCACACACCACTGGCGGCACCACACACCACTGGCGGCACCACACACCACACACGGCCAGTTACCATACCAATAATGTGTCTGTTAAGTAGGGACGTTATGAGTACTATAATCACGATATACGTTAATAAAAAATACAGACGAATTACAGAAGCCTCGGTGGCTGAGCGGTTAGGGTATCCGACCCGTAAACGAAAGGTACCGGGTTTGAATCCCGCTGCGGCCATATATCAAAGACTTTTCTCAGAGTTATGTACATTAGATGAACACTAACCGATGTTCTTACGGTGAGATAAAACATCGTGATGAAACCTGCACATTCAGTGTGTAACCATGATCCAATCTGGTCAGGGTCCCCTGGTACCAGGGTCACGGATATCAGATGGCAGTCGTTCCACTGTAATTAGATGATCTGCAAAATCCTGGATCATGGTCAAGGCGGACACTAGGCCGATTTAAAAAAATCCTTCTTATTTTACCTTGTAGCAGGCGCTCTCGCAAGACTTCGTAGATAAAATAAACAGATGCGGATACCTACTGCGGTGTTACTATACTAATCCTGTATTATTTATGAAAATGTGGGCGACTTAACGCGCAAAACCGGTAAAGGGCTGTTAAAAGCGGATTATTCCGGCCCTTTGATAGTAAAAGAATTATTTATAGCCATGTTTGATATTCAAGGGATTTGGAACATAAAATTAGTTCTGTGTGCGTTAGACTTTTATATACGCATCTCGTTTTAATAGGGACTAAAGAAATTAAACAGATAGCGACCAACTGCAAAAAGCTGTCCCAACGAATAACTGGTATACAGGTATACTGGACTTTGAGCTCTGTTATGACTTATTACAATATCATAATATAATATTTTAATTATCTTATAAAAAAAAATATTTAAAGTTACAAATTTAACTTACGTTAAAAATAGAATAAAAACTTCGGTCGAATCTGGTCAGATTTCCCTGGTAGCAGGGTCACGGAGGTCATATGGCAGTCGCTCCACTGTAATTATTTGATTCTAGGCATGAGGCATTTCATCTATGTCCTCCCAGTGACAACGCACCTGCGGTTTTGCATTTTTGTTACCTCCAACCTAAATGTAATCGTAAATGTTATGGACGACAGTTACCACTTACCATCAGGTGGGCTGTCTGCTAGCTTGTTACAGGGCAGCATAAAAAAAAATCTGCCAAATCCTGGATCGTGGTCAAGGCGGAGCCCAGGCCCTCGAGAACACAACCAGGAGACATTAACGCTAAGATGATAAAAAAATTGAATAATAGGTATCTAATAATAAATAATAGATTGATAGAATAAGGCATTATTATTACTTGCAGATTTAATGGTGTTTTTTTGAAAGAACTTTTCTTGTTATAATAACCGTCACGGGTGCTAATCAGTTCCCGAGGCTCTTCAAGCAGTGTCAGGGTCCCCAGCGAAAGACAATGGTCAACCTCGCTTCGTCAGGAGGCTAACGAGTGGCGAGCTCGTTGCGGCGCTTAAGTTAGATTAGCCACAAACTACGAAAGGATCACACATCTACTAACCGGACTCTAACTTTTGTTATCGGTCTCGTAAACTGTCACTAGACCAGTGCAGCTTTGTTTGTCATTGTGAGAAATATTAAATAATTCACAACGCGCCATCTAGCCCTAAAGTAAACAAAGCTTGTGTTATTGGTGCCAGACAACTGATAAACTACTTACACATTTTAAATACATACTTATTATACATATAACACCCAAACCCGTAACAGAAATTAAAGCTCATCAGGTAAATATAAAATATTTATTAATAATAAATAGTACACGTGCGTAGCCGCGGTAGGTATCGCTTCGCTCGCTAGTCCAAACTAAACTCAGAAGAATAACGGCACAACCGAAGAACTCACTAAAGCCGGGCTCCCCTCAAATTTATTCCATTACGGCACACAAAAATAGCACAATAAAGGCAATCACGCTTTCGAGAACCGAACACAAGGAAATCCATTCGGAGCTATCTTCCACACACTCTAATCCAGGTTTTTCACTAAACAATCTGCAGAATTGAACTCGAACGCCGTGAGGACCGCGAAAAATGGGGCTTCCACTTTTATATTTTGACAATAGGTCGGCCACAGAGTAGTAATTAGGTTTTAAGTTGTCGTAGACTAAATTTTGTTGAAGATAGTATGGTGAGAAAGCGACTGAAAATTACGACGATAATGATTGACAATTGAGAATAGAATAGAATAGAATATAACTTTATTGCATAAACTGTGTAGTTACATTGTTGCAGAAGGAATATTATTTTCAACCCTGCCAAAATATACACATTTAAAAACATGATCTTCTACAAAAATGATAAGCAAGTCCTATCTTATCTATTCTTATTAAGTTGAAGTAGATATTTTATTTTATTATGGGAAACAAACAGCTTAAGATATTACATTTACAATTTTCCACTTAATTCTAAAACAAGCCATTTAAGTTCTAGTGTACACTTGTAATTTACATTGCTGTACCTTTTGTTATTGTTATCTTTATGTTCATATTATCATAACTTTTTTTGTGCACAATAATTGGTTAAATAAATAAATAAATTGCTAACAAGAATTAAAAACAGCGTATGTGAAACAAAAACTTCATTACTTTGAATCATAACTTACCATTTTCTTAAATGTTATTACGATATACGATATCTATGTTCGGTTAGTTACATATGTTCGGTTTATCCATTCATCTAACTAACCAAACACGTATTAAAAAAAAAAAAAAAAAAAACTCTCGCGCTATTTCAAAAGGATTTCCTAATAAAAGAATCGTACATCTATCATTGGTTAGTCTGGAATCAGTGCTGGGTGCTTCCTGCTCGCGACGTGATTCGCATGCTCCTATCATCTCCCTCATACAGTGAGGGAGCGAGCAGGAGGCAAACTGTAGGGGGGACATGAATGAATGACAAAGAAAATGGAAATCGACTATAGATGGCTTTTTGAATTCGAGCGTTGTGAGGTTTTTGTACGGGGCCGACAAAAATTTCGTGATTTGAATGGGCGTTTCTAATTTTGCAGTGAAAACTTTGTGTTGTAGAAACTCTATTTTAGATCCATACTCTGGATACCAGGAACGCTATTTAGGAAATAACATCTGCGACTTTCCACATGAGAAGTTTATTGAAGTTTTGTTCGAAAGCCTACTCTTAGACATTGTCGCCAGGCGTTGCAACTTGTTCAGTCGAACTGGTGATATACTACGTAATGTTTCACGAGATATTCGAAATTTGTAATTTTTTTTACATGCCATATATTTTTATGTGTAACTTCATGCACAAAATGGTACAATGGTAAATGTATCGCTTTGATTTTCCCTTTGATTTTGTTTGTACACACAATTTTAATAATCGACGTTCTCCGCTTTTAGTTTCATCAATCCTTTGAGTATATTGTATGTATTCATCTACCAAACATATAAATTGGCACGAGATCGCCATGTCAAATAGGTAAGTGGTTTAAGGCCATATGAAAGTTACATTAAGTTTTTTAAAATCAGTTAAATAATATAATTTTTGGGATTATGACGACCTGAGTCAACTGACTGGGGTGTTCATTTGGTTATCATGCCGGTCTGCCGAGCAGAATTTCCGGGGTCGATTCCCGGCCGAGCAGAAATTGAAATGATGAATTTTAATTTCTGTTACGGGTCTGGGTGTATATTGCATGCCAGATTCTGGTAAAGTGTGAGAAGCGAGTATCTTATTGTAAAATCTTTATATACCACATTTTGAAGCAATAAATAATTCATTCATTCATATATACTTAATTAACCGATCTACCAAATCCTGGATCATGGTCAAGGCGGAACCCGGGCATCTATTCAAGCCCTGCCCCGCAGGTTACACCCGCGCTCAGTTCGAATCTCTGTAAACATTAAAATATTCCGCGACGCGCTATTATTTTTCTAGGAACAGAAGTACTCGGAAATAATATAGCTTCTTGTAGTAAAGTAATTCTCAAAATCGGGTCAATGATTTTGGAGATCATATTCAACAAACTTACAAACACACCAACTTTACCTCTTTATAATTTTAGTTTAACACATTCAACTACAAATTTAAATCAAGCGAAGTCAGCCATTTAATTGCTTCGTCACTAAGGTTGATCAGGTGGGCCAGGGTAACTTATTTATTTCCTTACGTTATTTATTTATGTTAGGGCATCCCGATAGTATGTGCCACATCGACACAATCACACATGCCCAGTGTAAAGGGTTGGTGCTATTCTACTCAGCCGGACACCACACAGCCCAGTTTAGTTTATCATCTTGTGAATGTAGCGAGAGAGGTAGGGTATATACCCGTTCGAATTGGAGCCGCCGGACTGGGGAAGTACCTGTCTTACCGATACCGCAGCTAAACAATACTCTTTTAAATAGTACTGTGTTTCTGCCGGTGAGTAAGGTCTCCAGTGCTCCTGGAGTGAGGATTTGGGGAACCGTGGCTTTGGCAGTGGAGGGTCATTCGCCTTTTGGCTGCCAGAGCAACGTGTTATAGAGGTAGACAACGCATTGGCGATACTCATGGTGTTGCTAATGTCTATAGGCAGTGGTGACCACTTTTCATCAGGTGGCCCGCTTGCCTGTTTGCCTACCGTATGACATATAAAAAAGAACATCACACAACCCGTTACGTTCTCAGTCCGTCACAAAGCTTACAGGGCTGGAACCTATTTCTGTTCCGGATCCGCCACCTGGGAGGCTTCAGGGTTCCGTATTGAAAGGGTGGACAAGGAACCTTGCTAAGTCTCTGTTGTCTGTTTGTCCGACTATAAAAGAGAACAATATTAGATAGACACTTGATATATTCATAAAATATTATATGAGTCACGTCAAGAAACGTGTTTTTTTCGGCGTCTTCCAGTTCTTTTTATTATATGTATAGATATAGATGACAACAAAATATAATAAAAACAGGCTAATTGTGAGATGTACTTGGGCATCAAGGTTTCGAATCAGTGTTGCTCTAGCATCAAAGTCGTTTCGGAACCAAGAATCGATAAGGAACTCTTCGTATGCGAGTCTGACTCACACTTGACCGGTTTTTTAGCCGTGCATCATTCATATGGTAATGCGAACTAAACATTTGCTACGGTAGTTTCATAGCTTACCATGGGATAGCCAATGGAACGGAAGGCTTTCAGTCGAAGATATTAAGTTTGATTTACGGCTTTTTTGGGTGTGTTCCTTGTAGTTACAGGAAGCTTGTGGGGTGTGGAAAGCATGCGATGTTTTATGGGGAATCGATTTGTGCTTTTTGTAGCATAGGAGCGTCCGTGGTCGAGCAGTTAGGGTATCCGATACGTAAGCGAAAGGTTCCAGGTTCGAATCCTGCTGAGGCAATGTACCAATGACCTTTTCTGAGTTATGTACGTTAGTTTAATACTAACCGATGCTCTTACGGTGAGGGAAAATATCTTGATGAAACCTGCACATTGAAGCGACTGAATGTGTAATCATGATCCAATTTGGTCAGGTTCCCCTAATAACAGGGTCATGGAGGTTAGATGGTAGTCGCTCCACTGTAATTATCTGATCTGCCACATCCTGGAGCATGGTCCAGGAGAACCCTAAGTTATTGATTCAAGATGATGATGATTGGTGCTCTTTGCGGGATTGGGTGTCCCGTGCCGTAGGTAATTGTTCGTTGGGACCGATGTCGATAAAAATGTGAGACTAGGTACGTAAAAATTGAATACAGTTGAATAGGTACCTGCGAAGCGTGGTTGAGCAAGAACTTCCGCTGGTCGAGACTATTTGGACTCTCTCGGGAGTCGATTGGCACCCCGCGACGGTTTCTTTTATTCAAAAGAAATATTTACTTGACAGAAAAAATAAAAAAATACTAGTAAAATAAAAATACCTCGCAGTATCGCAAGTAACTTACGTAGTTTTCATTTCAAATATTATAGTAATATTTTAGTATTTTCCTGTTTTTTCTGAGAAACAAAAAGATTGAATAATCTTACACAATAATTATCTTACGTTTTGAACTTATTGTTGCTTGAGTAAAATGAGTTATCAATTGAATAAGAGACTGTGTTTGACACATACGCTACTCGAGTTACCTGTGTTAAAGCTTGCAACTTTAAAGAGGTTTAAAAGTATAGAAGGAATACAGTACAAAAGTAAAGTCAAATCAAAGTAAAATTACCGAAAATTTTAGTTTCAGCTTGCACATACACGCTCATAGTGTCAGTGCAGAGAATGATCTTTGTTTTATAGCAAACTTGGAAAACAATCTCTTACTCAAAGTAATTGGGTGGGATATCCAATCAAAGGCTGCAATGTCGAAGTGGCGTGTGCACCCGAAATTGCACCCTCGGGCGTAGGTCGGTGGTGTTCATTTGCCGTGGCCAATAGATTTGTGTATAGGGCTACCAAGTGCCAACACAGAACTGTCATAAAATAGATACATGGCAATGGTAGTAATATTAATGTTACTTGATTCAATGCGTGAAGTTATGTCTATAGTTCTGTAGGTATATAATAAAAAAAAAAATATGGAACGTTTGGTATAAATATATACACTGCAGAGCGCACCCCGTCCCTACGGGGTGTCGCATCCGATGAAACCTGAAAAGCCCTTCCGGCTACAGGTGCTCCCAGGGGGTGTTTACCACGTATGCGCCTAGGTCCCTTTTTTGGCGAGTCGTGCATAACCAGTCCGGCCGGCCGGCTGGTACTCATAAGAGTTCACCTCCTCCCTCCCAACCGCTATACCGGAGGGTGCCCATTTCCTTTGCGTTGGGCGCAAAAAAAAGAAAAAAAAAAGCGCACTGGATCTTGTAGGTACTGGCGCATTGGTAGTATAGTACTATAAATTATAGCGGTAGTACAAATTATTAGTACTAGCGACCAGCCACGGCTTCGCAAGGGTAAACCTTAACAAATTATACACCTGTGCGAATATTACTACACTACTATTTTTATAAAAATTACATGCATTACTACATGAGGCATGTCTACAGGTACCTCAAACGCCGGCACCACATCCGCTCTCCTTAGGTTGCAGATGTCCTGGACGACGGTGGCCATTTTCCATCAGGTAGACCGACCGTCTGTGTGTCTCCCTTGCCATGATTCGAAAGCTAGCCCCCAATTCAATTCTATATCTAATAAAAAAATATTTAGTTGAAGTATGTGACAACCCTAATTCGGTCCAATTCTGAGATGGGCCGAGAAAGCCACGAGGCAGATATCGGTATAGCGTCGTAATTGAATATTGGAACCTGCTCTGACCCAGATTTGACAAGGTGCCCCGCTCGATTAGCTTGCGTCATACTGCGTCATGTGTTATATAGGTCATAATCGTAGTTTTAATAGTCATAAAAGTCATAACATTCTTCATATGCTCTTAGTCATATAAATTATTCTACGTTCTAATTCGTTAACGTCGCTTCGCATCAACCTTGGTCGACTCGAGTTATACGATATGATTATTTTATTTTTAATTATTATATTTCAAGACTTCAGGAGGTGTGCAGATGATACACTATCTAGGCCCACGGAGAACCTGTACCAATTGGTAAGAACCCATAGCAACTGTTTAAGATAAACTGCAAATCAAGGCCCGCTTGCCTGTTTGTCTACACTAAGATGGCGAACAAGCTTACGGCCTGCCTGATGGTAAGCAGTCACCGCATCCTATGGACGTTTGCAATGCCAGTTTGTAAAAACTTTAATTTGCTGTTCCTAAGCAGACCGACGAGGTGTCTATTAATCGCACAGAACAATGATCCCCCAGCGACCCAGGGCAACACACATGGTCTTTAAAGCTCTGTGATTAATCGTAAAAGAAAGCAGACAAGTGAACTTTGAAAAAGGTAAATTAAACACAATCACCCCTAATTTCCAGTTTATACTACAGTCTTCTATCCATTTCGACACTCCGTTAAAATAAACATCTACCTACTTAAATGCCCCCGTTCCAATCTACGTAATTTCATGCCCCCGAGCTCCATTCTTGCCAAAGAAAGGTCAGCATTAAGTGAAAACCGGTAAAACGGAACGTCAGTTACACAAATACGGAGTCGAGTGGCTTCTTTCAAATAAAAATCTATTGTTCGCTGGCTGGCGTTCACTTGGGCACGCAGAGTAGGAATTCTGGCTTCGATTGGATGTGGTATTGCACTTGCTTAGCTTGCTTACTTAGAACGCTTTACGCTGTAGATTAAAGGTCTTACAATACTTGACAGAGAAATCTAAATAAACAAATTTAAATAAATAAGTAAATATTATTATTATTCTTTAGATTTCTGGGGATAATGCTTCTGAGGAGGCCAGTGACGGAACGAACTTAAGGAAATTGTTAAAAATCCCAAGATCCACAAAGGGTTGTAGCGCCGCAGGAAGTATGTAGTAAGTAAGGAATACCTATCAGTAACTTGCTCTACTTGGTTAATTTCTATTGAAATGCACACACGTATGTATGTGTATGTTTAGGTTAACTGCACGTTGTGCGACAATTATTATTTAATGATTTATTCGTCGAAAATTCGCAGGTACACCTAGCACCGCAGTGATGCCGCTCGTTAGGTGTTGGTGAAGACAGGTTGACCAAGTTAGCCGGGAGCCGATGTGCACCCCGTTGCGATATAACGTGATAGTATATTACGTAGAGAGATTTTAACTAGTTGTTTCCGTTTATGGGAGGTTACCCTCGGCAGAGGAGGCCAAACAGCCGAGGGTTAGGGCGAGAGAGAGAGGAATCAACAGACAATATTGGTGTTATCCAGCAAGATATATATATCCGTTGTTTTCTCGGATGCTACCGATATATGCCGACTATATTCTGTATTTATTCTTATGTGCATTCATTCATTTATTTTAAATCGCTCGCTGGAGCCTCGCTATAACTGGCTCGTCACGCCATGTCATCCTATTTAGGTGGCCGCCAAGAGAAGTTGAGTCAAGAGAAGGTTGACACTATAATTAGTATGACCTCAGGGGACGTCTTTTGCCATACTCGTATACCGGTAACCTCGTGCTCAGGTTCAGATACTGATTTGACTTCGACAAGGTTCAAGGTTATTAATATTTACGGTACTACGGCTTAAGCCTCGGGAGAGACTATTGCTCTCTGTATGTTCACTGTCGTCTGTACAACGGGAAATGTTCCGAAGAACTGTTTATTGTGGTGCCACTTCCGCCACCGCACCCTCCGACGATGGCATAGATTTCATCCACTCCATCTAGATGCCTGGCATCAAACTAACGTACTAGCATCACGAGCCTTTGCACCGCGCACGTGCAAGTTGCGGAATGAGCTCCCTCCCGAAGTCATTCCTTTGCACTATAACATGGGGTTCTTCAAAAGGCACGTCCACAGGTACGACAAAGGCCGACACCGCATCCGCTCCCCAAGGATTGCAGATGGCCTGGACGACGGTGGCCTGTTTCCATCAGGTGGTCCGTTCGTGTGCTTCTCTAGGCGAAAAAAGTCAGATAACGCATCCACTATTCTTAGCTCCCACATCGCAGTCCACTCTAGTTTCTATGGCTGTTGGATCTATTGTGGCGCCGTCTGGTAATGAGTGGGTTTATTCAAATTTTCACGGTAATGTGTTTATAATTGGGTAAGCCATCACTATGGCTCGCAGTGGTATAACGACGTCAGGGAAATACGGCGAATTATGCATTTTAATATAGGTCCAGAATATTCTACGGTCAGCTATTTGCTATAACCGAGTGTACTAGGATAGGACTAGATATCTCTTGTGAAATGTTAAACCTGGTTTGTGGTGTGTGTGCGTGGATTAATCTGGTTTCTGTCTACCCCAGTTTTATATATTACATAAACTAGCAGCGCTAGTTGGGGCGCTTCTTGCGTGGACACTTTGGCGCCGACCCATGTAACCTCTACCGCCCGCCCGCGACTGCGGCCTCTGCTGCTGAGGTCCTCAAACATAGGAAATATGAAAGCCTAGTTCAGGATTATATATTTCAGCCGTTTGGGGTCGAGACGGGGGCCCTGACGCCTGAGCAAAAAGCTAATCGACACCACAGAGCTGAGTCGTTCCTCAGACAGAGAATAAGCATTGCTATCCAACGAGGTAACGCAGCTAGCACCTACCTAGCTAGGATACGTATAACCTTGGGGTCTTCAAATCAAGAGTGAATAGGTATCTTCTAGGCACGCATGCTACCTCTTCGACCTCATCGTCGCTTTCCATCAGGTGAGTTGAGGTCAAATGCAAGCCTACTATTAATAAAAAAAACCCTTCTGGGGATAAGGGTGTGGATGTTTTTTATATAGGTATACTATTTTAGTATTTGTGTTTAGTTTTATTTCTAATTAGCAACGTTTAAATCCGTTTCTTTATACTCTTCTTTTCTAGGTATATAATAAATCGATAAACACTTATAAATTAAATACAGTGCGTTAAAGACGACGCTTTAGGTTGTGGCTCGAAGTGGCTCAAAGGCACAAACAGTGACAGTGGCTTTCATGATCGTGATGATGATAATCCAGCTAGAGTAAATGATTTGTAACTAATAGGTTTCGCAAGTCAAATAAAAATCACGGTCCCATAAAAACACGGTCGTAAAATGTAAATTTTAGTTTACCTAAAGAGGAAACACACGCAAAACCACCATTACAACATTCAATTTTGATAGTATTATAAAATGAAATGAAGTAAAATTTGATAAGCTATTGTTTTACGTCGGTAATTCATGGGGAACATAGTTGTGAAATTCGTGTTTAGTCGCATGGCCGACTCGAATGACACAATGTTTTTTTTTTTGTTTTAGGTATTTTTTTATGTTTAAAGGTATGGCTACCATATACGTAACAGGCAAGTGGAAGCCATTTAATGGAAAGTGGTCGCTGCCTCTAGATAGACGTTAGCAGGACCTAGGCCTCGATTCCGCTAATTTACCATCGAATTATAATTGAATCACAAATTACAATCCAATTACCGCAATTGCAGCTCAATGGCAGTTTTGCGAGTTTTTGGTATTCTGCTACAATTAAAACTGCCGGTGAGCTGCGACTGCGATTCGATTACAATTCGATCGAGGCATAGTAAATTAGCGGACCCGAGGCTCAGAGGTATCAACAATGCGTTGTGCAAAAATGTCGGGACTAATTGCTTTGACTGAAAATAGGCAAACGAATCACTGCATTCCCTTTATTATAGATACACAGAAAAAACCCAGTAATAGCAGTTACTATTAAAACTGAAAAGTCAATCACTAGCAGATTATGTACGTAAATATGTAGGTACAAAATGCAAATTTTACTTTAATTAAAACATGAAAGCAGACGGGACCCATATTCGTATAGGCCTACTTACCATGTGATATTTTATAGAAATGTAGAATGAGTCCCGCGAGCTTTCAAGTTGTAATTAAAGTAAAATTTTCATTATATACCTATTTGTGTCGGTGGCCTAATGGTTAAGAGCTCCGACTCGTACCCCGAGTTACCGGGTTCGAACCCCAGTGCTGCCATGTACCAATTATTCTTTTCTGAGTTAGTACATTAGTTGAAATCTAACCGATACACCTACGGTAAGGGAAAACGTGATAAAGCTTTGAGATTCCAGAGACCGAATGTGACCACGATCCAGTTTGGTCAGATTCCCGGACAAGGTCACGGGGGTCAGATGGCAGACGCTCCACTGTAATTACCTGATCTGCCAAATCCTTGATCATGGTAAAAGCGGACCTCAGGCCCTGGCGCGCGAGATCAAAACTAAGTCATTAACGCCAGATTGCCATGATTAGTAATTGCACTACGTAACTAACTACCTATAACTTTGATGCTTTTGTGTAATACGGTCACTACAACCGAGAAAAAATAATAATATGTCTCGAAATTTTTTTAAAAACCTTGTATTCTCTAACGCCAAAAATCTGCTTTTATGGTATTGTCTTCATTTATTTTTATAATTCGTTAACATTTTAAGTAGGTATCTAATTTTACCAATGGCTAGATTGGAGTGTATAATTTTTATATCTATAGCCATTACGGTTCTAAAGACAAAATACAAACAAGCAAACAGACATTACAGGATAATTTATTATAAGATTCCAATTTCGACCTTCAGGTACGGAATCAATTCCGCCATCACACCACCCGCCGTGGGCTGAGTACTCATGCGCACTACGTTGACCCTGTGTTAACCACGCGAAGGTGTCGAAAGTATAATAAATATAGGTCTCGCTCGTAGGATACGGATGTGAAATGAGCTCCAAGCCAAAGTAGAGGACAAGGAATCATGTAAGAGGTATATTAAAGTTCTCTTTAGAGGCGTGCAACACATTAATAGCTCTATTGCTAACTCCCATGCTGTTGCTGATGTCCATGGCCGGCAGTGACCACTTTCCATCAGGTGGTCAGCTTGTCAGTTAGTCTGCCGTATTATAAAGAACGGAACATTAAACGAATAAATATTTCACACTGTAAACTATAATATCATGGCCACTTTGTGGCACAATGAACATCATAACCCGGTTACGGTGGCCACAAAATGCCAAATCATCGACGAAAACAAAGATGTTTAACCGATAATTATTAATGGCATCTGTAACAGTTCGATGCGAGGCCATTATAGCTATTGTTTTTTACTATAGATTGGTCATCCGAATGTTTGTCGGTGTGTAGGTATTTATCTTGTGCGAAAGTTTGTATGGATGTTTGGATATTTGTTGTTTCTTCACGCAAAAACTACGGATTGGATGTTGATGCAAATTGTCGGTAATGTAGCTTACAGTCCAGAATAACATTAAACGTAGGCTTTCTGGAGGAAATCACTTTTTAGATGTGAGTAGTACCTTTTGTGTCATTTATATATTTGCCATGTCTTTGTTATTATTTTAGTGTGCTACTATTAAATATAAAAAAAAACACATTTGCGTCGGCCAAAATTGAAACTTAAGTGTCGCCATTTTGAAATGTCATGCCGTTGTCAACAACAGCGACACTATCACCAGTTCATATAAGTTTGTGGCACTGTAGTTCTTGATGCGAAGAGGTATGAAGGTGCTCGTGACAACAAACAATTTTTAATATGGTACCAACTCTGTAATCGAGAAAATAAAATCAGCTTTTTTACACAAAATTGAAAACAATTCCTGACAAAATGTACGAAACAGACGATTCTTCTTTCGCGGTTTCCCTTGGTAACAAAAATAAGTTCAACTACACAGTATTTCACAAAAAAAAAAATTTGCGTACATAACTCAGAAAAGAGTCATTAGTACACGGCCGCAATGGGCTCCGACCCCGGTACCTCTAACGTACGAGTCGAATAGCTTAAGCACTTGGCCACCGACGCTCCTATTGTATCTCTCCGACTGTATTGTTATTTATTTAATGCACACAAGAAATAGCATACAGATACGAGTATTACAAAATTAAAGACTTTTTACCTACTTATTTTAAACGGCCATTAAGGCGACTAAATGTGGTTCTCCTGATAGCAGGGTCACGAAGGTCAGATGGTACTGTAAATACCTGATCTGCCAAATCCTGGATCATGGTCAAGGCGGACCCCTGGCCCTCGTGCGGCTGTGCACAACTGGGACATTAACGTCAAGTTGGTTATTTTTATATTTTAAACTGCCAAATTAAAATTACCAAGCGAAACCACTGGACCGAACTAGTGTTACATCACACCACATCGACTGGCCCAAAAAAGGGGCGGACAAACAAAAAACAACATTAACGCGCTAACATATCTCGGCATCGATCAATTACATTCGAAATAAGAGCACCTCTTATCAATAATGGATCAATCAGCAGTGTCGATGATTTGGATTGACTGATGGGTTCATTCAGGAGTGAGAATACCATTGTACGTAAGGACGAAATGTAGAGGCGAATAGTCGAACGGACTTGTAAGCGGGCGAAAGATTTTATGTAATTATGTAAAATTAAATTGGGGGGGGGGGGGGGGCAAAGGATTTATATAATTTTACTTAAAGAGGTACTTAATAAACAGGGAGTAATTGCAAACGGGTCATTTTATTTATACGATTTACCTGCTTATAGACTATTATAATTTGTTATATAAATTAATTAATAAGAATTGTTTACACATCGGTGACTATGTGACAGTTATGTCAAAATTTTACGATACCTATACGTATTCTACTACACGAAGGAATTTACAAAAACAATAATGCTTACTTAGTTGATGAAGCTAATTAATACAATTACGATCCCAAATCAAGTACCAGTCCCAGTGGCAAAGCCATACTTTCTTCTCAACAATGTCATAAGACCGAATAACTTTTTTAATAGACCATGCATGAACTTGGCAATGGCAAACCAAATGTTTTTAGTGGGCTATTGGTTTCAACTGTGTAACCTTATCTGTCTTTTCCGTGTTGGCCCTGCAGCTATCACAGAAAGTGCTGTATACAAACCCCTAACGATGACATTGTTTAAATCTACAATAGATGTTTAAGGCCAATGATGACGATGATTAGTTTCAAGTCGTACCTGACTCATTCATTACCATGGTGATTCCAAAATATAGAAATAGAAAACTAGAACGTACCTATATGTCAAACCTAAGGCTATTCAAACTCTAAGATACAACTGACTAAGCTATGTTGTATGTACACGTCACTACCCATTAGTTCCCTACTGGATACCCCATAACTGCTAATGCAATTACACCTGGATAAAAGTGGCCATCGCCTCCCGCTGCGGTCTTAGTACCTTACGCCACTCTTGGGCCCGCGAGCGCATTTGTATAACATTTTAGTAGCCCTAGGTGACTGTTAGTGCTCCTTGTGTATGTTTATGGCCTATAGGTCTTAACTTAGTGCCTATTTGCTAAGGTTACGAGCCTGGTTATGGGTTTTGGCTTGGATTGGGATAGCGTTTACGGTTGAGGAGTTCTAATTGGATATGGGACTGGATGAAAATATGACAATTGGGCAGTGAGACAAACGATTTTCATACTTACGAGCTTTTACCGTTCTTAACAAAATTTTTGATTTTCGATGCCGTTTCTATTTTTTATACTATTTTTTAATTATACATTTAATTATATAATGACACTATTCAATAAACTGACATTGATATAATTATATTTTGAATGGATAATATTTAATATTACTATTACGATTATTGCTAGAATCGTATTGAGTTGATATTTTTGATTGATTGTGAAAACATACCTGCTATGGAATTTAATTTCCTGAAATTAATATTATATGATGTTATTCTCAGTACGAGTAAGCTTGACGTGAGGGCACGGTGAAGTCTAAAATCGAGAGTTTAGATGGTAGTAAAAATCTGGTCGAGAGCCCCAAAACGTTGGACTGCCCGTTAATAGTATTTATTAGATGTTATTTAAATCAGATAAATAAGAGTGTCGGTAGCCGGGCGGTCGAGTATCCAACTCGTAAGCGAGAGGTACCGGCTTCGAATCCCACTGCGGCCAATGACTCTTTTCCAAGTTATGTACATTCGTTGAATTCTAACCGATGCTCTTACGGTTAGGGAAAACATCGTGATGAAACCTGCAAATTCAGGCAACTGAATTTGTAACCATGATCCAATCTGGTCAGGTTCCCCTGGTAGCAGGGTTACGGAGGTCAGACGGTAGTCGCTCCACTGTAATTATCTGATTGCCAAATCCTAGATCATGGTCAAAGCGGACCCCAAGCCCTCGTTCTCGAGAGCACAGAGAGTATCTCCGCATATAACTTTTAGTGGCCTTAGTGTAATATTGTTTACACAGCCCCATCAATCGTTCTGGGCGATTGAACGCTGCTGTTCTCGATTTGTGTTAACCGCTGTTTGGGCAGTCGGTAGTGGGTTCGATTCTCGAAAATGAAGATTACTCGCGTACTCAACTCAAGAGTACTCAGCGAAGATCAGTGTACAAAAAGCTATGGAAATTTTTAATATTTAAGAAATTTTAATATGAACTGAGGGAGATAACTAGTCCTAGATAGTCTATTACATAGTATTTAGTTGATAAGTACTTTTCCTTCCTAGGCAAACGTTGCCTGGAGGAGATCGCTTGTAGCGATAAGGCCGATTTGGCCCACAATGTTTGAATAGTCCTGTTAAATTTTCTTTTTTGTGATTTTCACACACATATTGAAAAGTAACCGAATTGTAAAAAGTCTAGACTGTAAACTCCTTAATATGTTTTCAGCAAGTTTGCAGCCATCCATTACTTGCTTTGCCTTCATATTATTTCAACACCGAATGCAATCGTCAAATCAACAACAAATTTAACAGCTTATTTGATTTTCTCATATAAAAAAGCAATTTCCGATAGTGGCATATGTAGCAACTGGCAAACAATTCTTCAGGAATATTCATTTTCAGTTTTCCTCTGAGTTATCAAGCCGTGTTTTGCGATATAGCCGCGCTGCGGTCACCGCGCGCGGGCCGGCGCGGGGACAGGTCTATACCACATATCCACTGCAAGTATGGACTAACTGGAAAATATAGGAAGGTAGAGTATATGTTTTATGGTTTTTATTACTACTTTGATCTACGATTTTGTATAGCTGTACGTATAGCTGGTTCACAGATATGTTCTTACTCTACCACTCTTGTTGCGGCAAGACATTAAAGTTGATAAAATAGGAAAATTGACATTCTTTTATTTCGGAAATTTAGAGATAGACATCCAAAAGAATTAAAAATTGAATTTCAAAAAAATGTATACAAAAACTATTCCAAAAAAAGCAAAGCAAAGTAGGGCGATGTGACGTTCGACCAAACAGGACCAGCCTCAGCGTAATGCTATGAAGGGTAACAGCCAATCACAGCGCTAATTTTCAGGCTGACCCAGAGTTCGATGCGCGTATTATGCGAACGAAGTACTTAAAACACTTACTTATTTCACAACAGAAATTTCACTTATGTACTTTTTCAATGTTTTTATATCTTCTTTATATTTTCAGAAACCAAGTTTAAAAACATACCCGATGTATTATATGGGACATTTCACGAGGGACAAATAATCTATCCCTGAAATTTTACCATAAACACTAATGGTTACTTTTTCTACAAGTAAGTTTTTTATATCATTATTTCCAAATCTTAAATGCTGATCATATTTAGTTTACTGTATATAGCGCTGTCTGCGACGGTCATATCGCCATAGAGCTGCCTGTAACTACCTTCTCAACATTTTCAGGAAAATCAGCCGGGATTGGATACAGTTGAAAAATCAGCTAATACTTGTGACGGAATCATGAACGCAACGACGTATGGATATTGGTCGTTAGAAAGTACAACGCCGTCGATGACCCACAGCGACGCAGCCTGCTGCGCGCGCGCAACCTCTCCCCGCCGCCCGCCCGCCGCCGTCGCCTCCGCGAGGCCCACCAAATAGAACAGGAACATTATTTCAACACTGGATGAAAACTTCAAATAAACAAAATACTCAACAACTTCTTTTATTCTCTCGCATGAGAAATCAGTTTTCGAGAAGGCCTGTGTTGCAACCTCTCAGTTTAGGATTATTATAAGTTACAAATATCGTAAAATTTATTATTTCGTAGAAACAGCACAGCTGCAAATCTTTGTTATCCAGAAAATAATCGTAAGCCCTGATACTCAGACAGTCCGAGGACTACAAAGTTTAAAGTTATAGGGGTGCCACGACTTCAGGTTACTTTGACAGATTGTTGAAAAATAAGCATACAAAATTTATTTTACTGGCAATAATAAACTTTAAAGAGGAAATATAGCTTGACGCTATGGAGTAGTCTTTAACCTTAATAAACCGCCTTCGTTATTGTACACCATTTTAAATTTATCGGTTTATAGTGTTTAACTTCGGTGCCAATGTCTACTGCGTCGTGTTGACATATTTGACAAGAATCATAATTCCATTAAGGAGAGCGCTAGGTTTTTCCGCAACGTCACTATTCTAATTTCACAATCGTGACATTTTAGTTTGTTTTTCCGTCACGTTCCTTCTTATCTGACATTCGAATGCTGTCATAGAACACTACATCCTTCCGGTGTTGCTATATAAAACGCTGAACTTGCGCCACAATTGACAGACAAGCTATACCTATAAGTAGATAAAATAGGTTCTTACACTTATCGCACAGTTACGATCTTGTACACAGTTAGTAAATTGTCAAGACACATTAAACAAGCCCAAACTCAATGGCTTTACCACTCGCAGTTTAGAAGTTTCTTCGGTCAACTTCAAAATTCAAAAATTCAAAATTTATTTATTGATTAGGATTAAATATCTCTTTCAATCGTCAAAAAGGAGGGGGGTAGGAAAGTAGGAAGGAAGAACACAGGTACACGCTGGCCGCCTCATGGCAGTAGCAAACTTACCCCACGCCAGTCACGACCGGACCGTGCCCGGCAATGCCAGGCAAAGCCGGACCGCGCTCAATATATTATATAAATATGTCTAGTAAAATTAAGAAAAACCACCTAAAACTACAGCAAGAGTAAGCCAGTCCACCAAGGCAGCACCCGTTCACGAGTATAACGCAGGGCCCAGCCATCGTCCAGTTCAACCATATTTGAGGGAAAAGAGCAACCCGGCCCCCACGCCACCGCCAGACAGTGCATTACACATGCTGCATGTGATAGGTAGCTGCTCCTACCCTACTCTATCCTATACCTACCCTACCCCTAGCTTACCCCTACCATATTCTCCTACTGCCTTAACCCTACCCTACCGCTACCTTACCGCTACCCTTCCACTATCTTACCCCTACCCTACCACTATCCTACCCCTACCCTACCACTATCTTATCCCTACCCTACCACTATCTTACTCCTACCCTACCCCTACTTTAAGTACTACCCTACACCTACCCAACCGCAGACAGAAGTCACTATGTGTGGGAAAGGAAGGAAATTTAACGCCGCTTCTAAGGTGGTTCTCCGTGGGGGAAAGAAACAGCAAGAAACCCACAGAGCCTACGTTAATTCATTTTTTTTAAACATGTCTTATGTTTAATACATTATTTATCCTATATACTATCTTAAAAGTAAATACCTGTATAGAACAGCAGTTCAGTCCCATGGACTTTTGTCATTTTCATATTCAGATATACTATAATAACTTTTATGACATAATTTGATTTTGTATGTATGTATGTATGTAAACTCTTTATTGCAATAAAAAAAGAAATACAGTAGTTAGAAAAATATCATTTTACAAAGCAAAGGCGGGCTTATCCCACAATGGGATTTCTTCCAGCCAACCTTAGACCCTCTGAAAGGAGATCTAAAGAGCGGTGGAGGCAATATTGAGCACTTATAACTAAATAACTTTTATTTTACAGGTATTAATTAACTTAAACAATAGACATTCATTTATGTATAATTTTGAACATAGCAAATATATATATATAGATATTAATATAATATATACTATATCCATACTATATAGATAAATAAATAAATATAACACTATACATATATATAATAAAGCTCTGTTAACTGCTGAGAAAGTGCTTCTTCAGAAGTTCTTTGAAGCTGAATTGTGTACGAGCATTGTGAATGTCGTCTGGCAGAGAATTCCACAGGCGCGCAGCATACACTCGGAAAGATTTCCCATAGGCAGCCGAGCTATAAGTAGGAATTGCCAGTTGGAGTTCTCTACGAGGGCGCAAACGAGGATCCGCCGATGGACAGAAGTCGAACATCTCGCGGAGGTACAGAGGGGCTGTGGGATTAACAAGAGTGGTGTATAATAAACCTAGTATGTGGCACTCTCTCCTTCGCCGTATAGGCAGCCACTTCAATTTGGTTCTGTATTCCGACACGTGGTCAAATTTACGAAGCCCATAAACATATCTAATACAGAGATTCTGCAACCGCTCCAGCCTAGACAGAAGTTCCTCCGTGGGATCCAAGTAGGCCACGTCCCCATAATCCAACAATGGAAGGATGAGTGAATTCACCAACAGAAGCTTAGTTTCCACAGGCAAAAAATTTTGTAACCTCTTAAGAGAGTGAAATGAGTAAAATACCCTGCGGCTAACCTCACCGATGTGCGTCGACCAGGACAGAGTCTGGTCGAATAAAACTCCCAAGTTTTTAACGGATTCCTGGAACTCTATGATTTTGCCATCAAAAATTAACGTTGGCAGAGCAATACCCTTCAATTTTGTAATAAAATGTTGGCTACCTATTATAATAGCTTGGGACTTGGAGGCATTGACCTTCAGACCAAACTCCTTAGCCCAGCACTCAATTCGGTAAAGATCCCTGTTGAGCATCTCAATGGCATCATTCAGGTTAGACAGAGGAGTCGATATGTATAATTGCAGATCGTCTGCATAAAGGTGAAAGGAGGAGGTCAAGGAAGAAGTAATCCCATTAATGAAAAGAGAAAAAAGGATAGGCGAGAGAATTCCACCCTGGGGTACTCCAGCTGCAATTGGACACCAATTAGAACAGCCATCATCAACCTTTACCAATTGGACCCGATCCCGCAAGTACGAGCGAAACCAGCAGAGAGTGGTCTCGGACATATTGAATGTTCTGAGCACAGCCAGCAAGATATCATAGTCGACCGTGTCAAAGGCGCAACTAAAATCAAGAAGAGCTAGCACAGTTAGCTCCTTCCTCTCGATGTTTAATCTTATGTCATCCGTGATTTTGACAAGTGCAGTTGTAGTGCTGTGCCCCGAACGAAACCCCGACTGGTATCGGTTTAGCAGGTCAAACCTTGATAGATGGGAGCAAAGTCTACGCTGAACAAATTTCTCGATCAGCTTTGACAAGATGGGAAGAATGGAAATCGGCCGAAAATCAGCGAGAGAGGATGGATTAGATTTCTTAGGGAGAGGAGTCACGTGTGCCCGCTTCCAGCAGGATGGAAACACTCCAGAAGATAAAGAAGAATTTATAATGTGAGCGAGAATTCGGGCTAAAAAGTGTTTGATTGGATTAAGCATATCAAGGCTCACTCCATCATCCCCAGTCGCCTTAGTTTTGATAGTCTTCAGCAAACCCAACACCTCCCCCTCCGATATCTGCCCCAGGGTCAATGAATCGTTACCAATTACCCGTTTGTTGTCGAGCTCTGCAAGGGTGCGGCTCTTGGTTCCTGGATCTATGACTGGTGATTTCGAGCAGAAATGGTGATTTAAGGTATTTAAATCTAACCCTGAGGGACCAGTCAGCTTTTCCCCGCCTACTCCCAAAGATCGCAAAAAACTCCAAAGCCTCGAGGGCGGGCACTCGTTAATGGTGTTATGTATGTGGTTGCGCTTGGCCGCGCGACACAAGCGATTACATGAGTTACGTAGTGTTATATAGGTCTCCCCGTTACGAGGGGACGGATCATGCCGAAACCTTAACTTGGCCCTATCCCTCTTAGCCATTAAAGCTTTAATCTCTGGTGAAAGCCAGGGTGCGGGAAAGTGCTTCACCCTCACTGGCAAGACAGGTGCATGTTTATCATACACTGCCAAAAGTATTAAGTTTAATGCCTCAACCTTTGCGTCCACACCATCAACAGAGAAGACCGAGCCCCAGTCCGCCTTCTGCATATCCTCAAGAAGAGCCTCCTGGTTAATATCAGAGAACTTCCGAAGTAGAAGAACCTTATGCCTCTTCTTTGGTAGACGAATTTTAAAGGACGCATAAATTAAGTCATGGGCGGAGAAGGCGGCCGCTGCAAACTGACCATATGAGTCTACTACCTGCGGAGAAGATGTGATTATTAAATCGAGGAGTGATGGTGGACCATTATGGGGGAAATGAGTTGGCCCGAGAGGCAAGAAATGAAGATCGAGTGAATTCAGAAGTGAGAGGAGATTTTTCGAACGAGCATCACTCCTTACCAAACAGGTGTTAAAATCCCCCATTACAATCGTGTGGTCAAACTGGGGACGCAGATCTGATAGCAAATATTCCAGGCTGGCAAAGTAGTTAACATGCGAGTCAGGGCTGTAGACAACACCCAATAAAACCTTGGTATGATGTAAGGTGACTTCCAGGAACAAGTGTTCAGCCGTATTGTATACTGAAGGTGATTGTGAAATTATTCTACAAGAAATGTCGCCGCGCAGATAAATAGCGACCCCCCCACCACCAACCATTCTCGCACTCCCACCGAGGTCCTTAGTATACGCTCTGTCATTTCTAATCAGCTTGAAGCCAGGGAGAGGGTATAAAGTTGACGGCAAAGACGGCTTCAGGAATGACTCTGAGACCAACAAGGCGTGAATATTTTGATTAGAGAATGTTGCACATAGGTCCGTGTAATGAGCTGCAACACTCTGAGCGTTAATATGGACTATGTTAAAGTTATTTTTGAAAGGAGTGAACGAGACCTTTATATTCTCACTCAGAGATGGCCCATCGGAGCTGTCGTCACCTGTACTAAAATGTGAGAAATCAGAAGAAAACGATAACGAGAAGAATTCGTCATCTGAGTCAATACTTTGCGTATTAGACATAGAGCTTAATATAAATAAATGTAGTATAATAAAGTAATATAAATAAAATACCTATTACCTAGATAGAATATATAAAGACAATTAAAATTTTTGCTATTTATCTACCAACTTTCCGGATCGTCGCCGGTAACTCATAATAATACATATTATCTCAATGCACACGATACGTGCGAACAAAGAAGAAAAAAAAATAAACCGCTCATCAAAATTATTTTGCGGCCAGGCACAGACTTAAAATAAAAATATAATAGTATAAAATCGGTGGCTGTATAGGCTCATGACTTTTGTCCAGCAAGGAAAAAACGAAAAGAAAAATAAAGTCACCGTCACTATAGTTGTAAACAACAATTTGCAACAAAAATCCACCCGAAATAATTTGGCCAAAGAAGATAATCGAATTCGTTGGATACCACCCACCCACAACTAAATTGTGAGAAAGCAAATGATTACTACCCCAATAGCCAGCGCAAAGAAAAAATAAAAATAAAGGTGTACTATAGGCAAAATGTTTTGCATACTAAACAAAGATACAATGATACAACACAAGTTATAGTTTCTTTGAATTGATTCAATGATAAATTTTGTATATCTGTTGGAACCTTATTATAAAAGCGTACACATTGACCCACAAATGATTTGTGGACTTTGGCCAGGCGACAAGAACCAGTAACAAGTTTATCTTTATTTCTAGTATTTCTACTATGAACATCCCTGTTCTTCATAAACAAGTGTATATTTTTATGAACATAGATCAAGTTCTCATATAAGTATTGTGATGGCATTATCATAATGTCAACATTCTTGAATTTCTCTTTTAGTAAAGTTCTAGGTCCCAATTGGTAAATCGCGCGAATAGCCCTTTTCTGCAGTACAAACACATTATGCCAGTCGGCAGCGTGTCCCCACAGCAGTATGCCATAAGTCATAAGTCATAAGCCCTCATCAGACCCTGGACACCGTCAGAGGGTTTGTTAACACAGTCAGTTATTTGTCATGTATAGTTTAGGAGTTCCTGTAGCCAACTTCCTTTACCATCATCAGATCAGATAGATGGTTGTCATCAAATTTATTTGAGTGAAGAAGCAAGAAAAAGATTTTTACATCTCTTAAGAAGTGGTTCTAATTTAGCTTCCAAGATTTGAGATTTTACACTACACGGAAAGTCTTATAATTGGCATAAAGTCATCTTGGCGTAAATGTCTCATTTGTGGCCCGTCTGTGGCCCGGGGTCCGCCTTTATTTATTTATTTATTAGTTCATTTCACAGTTTAACAGCTGTTAATTATATGTAAAATATAAGTACATTATGGTTGAAATGCCAATGACAAAACAGCATTTTAAAATTTTAAATATATAGCCCGTAAGGAGCTTAGCATATAGATACCTAGATATATTGACAAACAAAAAATTAATCAAAATATGAATAAAACAAGGTAATACATGTATTGGTGTGTGCCTTGACCATGATCTAACATTTGGTAGATCAAGTAATTACAGCGGAGCAGCTGTCATTTGATTAAAATATTAGCCTTTACTCAATACGTAAAATTAGTGTAACCAGGAATATTATTTTGACCTGGAAACTAGTTAGGTAGGTATAAGGTCTGTAACTACAAATAATTTTAAATAAACATGTCAATATATTTTTTATGTCATTGTCATTCATGTCCAGGAAAGGGATCACCAGAAGGTATTTACAGGATGGTTTAGTTAAAATAAAACTTCTCCATAGTTGGTTGTTGTACAATTCAACCAAATTACAATTTATTTTTGCCAAAATACATTCACTATGGACATAGTCCGAAGGATTGCAAGCTTAAATGGCAGTGGGCAGGGCACATAGCTCGCAGAACACATGCTAGAATGGGCAGGAAAGTTCTCGAGTGGCGACCACGGACCGGAAGATGCAGCGTTGGTAGGCCTTAGGACTAGGTGGACCGACGATCTGATAAAGAGCGCAGGTACCAGCTGTATGCGGGCGGCCTTTGTGGAGATCTTTGGGGGAGGCCTATGCCCATCAGTGGGCGTCTTCCTGCTGATGTGATGATGATGACATTCACCATGTACATTAAATTGTCTCTATCATTTTGTAAAAATCGTCCTTTTGTCGTAGCGCTCCTCTAGTTTCCTCCAGTTATTATTCCGGACTATCTTTCTACAACACAGTCTACATCTTCCCATCTTCTTTACCTTTACCTTCACTGCTTTGTCCTTCTCTAAGAATCTATTCTGTAATTTTAGTCAATCTATCATGGGCCATTTTTCACGCGTCACCTGCCCATTTCTATTTAATTGCCGTCCACCATCTAATTCTAATAAATAATTTATCTTTTCAATTATGTGAATTACACGAGCGAAAGCGAGGCGCACTGACAAGTATGCCCAATTCAACAATTAATGTGCAAGTATGCAACCAACATCGGCATCACAGTGTCCGCTGCGCCCGCGCCTACTGCTTGAGACCCGGTGCGGGCAGGACGATATCACATTCTAAGTATGGACTAACTTGGAAATATACGGAGATCGAGTTTATTTTTATTAAGTCTCCTGCGGCCTTAGCCAAGAGGTTGCGTTAATCTACAATCGTTTGTAGTTGAAAAAATGTATGGGATTTGACATAAGCTAACGTTATCTGACATAAGCTGTTTGTGGTAGAAATTCTTGGTCCATAGACAATTCACGTACTTTCGGTGTACAAAGGAGGCGGATTTGCGGATGATCCTACACAATCAGTTGTAGATGTACATTTAGATGTTGGTAGAAATAGTCGAACTTCAAGCTGTCCATTTTCTACCATACACGCATCACGTAAGCGGAGCTGTCAAAGATGGCTAGATCAGCTGAGCTGCACACGCCCACAATCTTGCTGGCATGTATAAACGATCCATCGGTATCCGCAGGACTTGCTTTTTCCCTTTTATTGCTGCATTTTCCAGCAATACATACGTGTGGCGTACAATGACGTGGATGACGTTTTTTTATTTCTGACTTCTTCTCTCATGTAGGTACTTTTGCAATGTTCTTAGGGCTTCTATTTTTTATTTCTGAAACGTGTATCATAATGACTTCATGTACACATATCCGATACTTCATAGGACATCCTTCTAGGGACAAATAATCTATCCCTGAAATTTTACCATAATCACTAACGGTTACTTTTTCCACAAGAAAAATACCAAGATCAACATTGGTATGGTTCGTCCCGAATCGTGGATGCCGAATTTCTTTGATTTCTTTACTATACGTAGCGCTGCTGTGGTTGTTTGGGACGGTCATATCGCCGTAGCGAATCCGAGCCGCCTCTGTACTGCTGCTATAAGTATCCATCTGCTGATAACTAGGCTTCCTGAACGTCTTTGTCTTCGTCAGGAAAACCACCTGGGAGTAGATCGAATTTGAATAACTTGGCTAAGAGTAGAGACGGAACCATGAATGCAACGACGAATGGATATTGATCGTCAGAGAGCGCTTCGTCGCTGACGTCCCGCAGCGGCGCCGCCCGATGCGCGCGCGCAACCTCCCCCCACCGCCCGCTTGCCGCCGACGCCTCCGCGAGTCCCACCAAATAGAACCAGACCATTCTTTCAACACTGGATGAAAACTTCGAATAAATACAAAAGCAAAACAACGACTTATTTTATACTCTCCAATAAAAAATGCAATTTCCGATAGTGGGCCGTGTGGCAACCGTTTACTGTAGAATAATTTATTTTTCAAATTTCGTAATTCTCTATAAAGCATAACATTTATTTCGCAATGACGAAAGATACTCCGGTTTCACCATTGCTATTTCGCAAATAAATCGTAGCCTATTTAGCGTCTGTAACCGTATAGATAGATATATAATAAATAAATAATATGAATTATGCAATTATCTATTTGCAGCTCTTAATTTGCTATTTGCAGCTCCTCTTATCTTGCAGTAGTGCTATTGGTGTTGATTAGTACCCAACTTATACCGTTCCGTTAAAATTCAACTCTGTAGTATGCCATGCCATGTCCTGTTCAACACTGCTATGTTTAACCCGTCTACTAGTATGGACAATTTGTCCGCTAATATTGGGGCGGCTAAAGTCAAGAATCTCTTTTTCTTGTTAGTTTATAATATAATTGGTAAATAAGAGACTTTCATAAGGGCTTTCGAGCAGTGGTGGCCGAGTGGTTACAGTACCCGACTCGTAAGCGAGAGGTACCGGGTTCTAATCCCACTACAGTCATGTACCAATTACGTTTTGTACATTAGTTAAATACTAACCGATGCTCTAGCGGTGAGAGAAAAAAACTGTGATAAAACCATCACGTTCAGGCAACTGAATATCTGGCCATGATCAAATCTGGTCAGGTTCCCCTGGTAACAGGGTTAAAGACGTCAGATGGCAGTCGCTCCGCTGTATTAACCTGATCTGCCAAATCCTGGATCATGGTCAAGGCGGACCCCAGGCCTTCGTACGAGAGAGCATTGCCGGGCAAATTAACGCAAATATGTTTTTTTAAACGGTTTTAATGCTACGCGGTCAAAATTATTATTGACTTTCTACTTGTCAGAAATCAATTCAAAACTCATACACAACAACTGTTATTCCAAAACATATTACTCTCCATTTCCAAAAGCGTCGCATAGTTCATTCGCTCGAAAAAAAATGGAAGATTTGTTCAAACAATACGACTAACTCTAAAAGCAAATTCCGTTCTACAGAGGAAAAAAGTATGCGCTAAAATATTCGCTGTCCATAGTTTGACTATGCAAAGCAGTGACCGTAAAAAACAATAAACAAAGTCGCGCGAGGCAAACTAGAAATTCAATTGCGAACAAAAACCGGAGCGAAACGAACCAGCAACCATATTTGGGACATTTCCCACAAACAGAGCGCCAATAAAATACGTAGGGTGAGAGCACACGGAAGCAAATTTATCGGAAACCACGACGCTTTGCCGAGGGCGAGCCGATACACGCGTGATTGGTCATTTCTGTTGTAGAACAACATAAATTATTGTAGCATAATCTTCGATGTAAAAACGCAAGGTGCGTGCGCATGTTGGTCCATTCAAAGAACTTGGACTATACATTACTATGTATAGTTCAACAAACTTAAATGAAGAAGTAACAGCGTCACTGTTGTTGGGATTGACATAAATTGTCATGACATTTTTAAAAATGGCGACTCTTGTTTCCAGCTTTCGCCGCCGGGTCAGATAAGTTTCTGTTAGGTACTATATGTATTTGATAGCCATGTCATCACGTGTTGTCGTCAAATTTAGACATGGTAAGTCTCTATTAGTATAGTATATAGTATATCTCTATTAGTATTTAGTATAGTATACTAAATAAATAACGCCTCGATTTAAGCTTATTTTATCGTTAGGCACTAGAGTAGCGCGTGTTATGTTGTTTTAATTTAGTTTTTTAGTTTGTCGTTTATGAGAACTCAATAAATGGGCATCTCTTTTTTAACAACTATATTTTTTATGACGTGTTGGTGTCCCTTTATAGGTCTTTGGCGAAATCGCTACAGTCTAGCG
This sequence comes from Blastobasis lacticolella, assembly GCA_905147135.1. Taxonomy (NCBI): domain Eukaryota; kingdom Metazoa; phylum Arthropoda; class Insecta; order Lepidoptera; family Blastobasidae; genus Blastobasis; species Blastobasis lacticolella. The sequence goes on from LR990059.1 coordinate 14,200,218, forward strand.
AAAGCTACAACATAAAAAGAAGAAGCCTCCCATTCACTTTAACCTTTATACACACTTGCAGGTGCCGTGTTCCATTCCGTGTGCATTAGAAAGGTTAACCCAAAGCGGTTTGTATAGTAGTATAGCAGGTTAGAATTTTCAGTATCAATATATACTTGAAGATCAACTGCAGAGAAAATCGGAAACAATACTAACCGTGGTAACAACCCCGATAATATGTGTAGTGAAAGTGTAGTGAATAACCACGAAAGTCTTAAAACCTATAAAATGGGAGTGTTCATGTAGAAGTTAGTTGCAACGACGAATATATATAAATAAATATTTAGATTACTGTAATCTAATGATTATGAATATTAACTCTGCATCGAGTATACGAATCTCCAAACTCATAATGTTAAGTTTACACTCCAGCCAAAAAAGGCTAATATTATAGCACAGCGTATGTTGCTCTAAAGAGTAAAGAACTATCAGAATAATTCAGAAACAGAGAAAAAATGTCTTACTCGGCCACCTAGCATCTCCCATCATCTTGGCATTAAGGTCCCAGTAGTGCTCTCGCGCACAAGGTCCCGGGGTGCGCCTGGACCACGATCCAGGACTTGGCAGATCAGATAATTATAGTGGAGTAACTGCCATCTGACCTCCGTGATCCTGCTCCCAGGGGAACCTGACCGGATTGGATCATGGTCACACATTCAGTCCCTTGAATGTGCAGGTTTCCTCACGATGTTTTCCCTCACCGTATTCATACGAATGTACATAACTCAGAAAAGGTACATGGCCGCAGTGGGATTCGAAACCGATACCTCTCGCATACCAATCGGATATTATAACCACTCGGCCACCGACACTCGGTATCGGTTCTACAAATACCCACAAAAAATTTAGACACTTTTAGCATAAACACAATAATATGTTGCATATAAAAATTGGTGACAAAATGGGGAATTGTTTGGGAGGTCTACATATTCTGGTGAATGGATGAACCTCATAGTGCTGGAAAATAATTAATTTCCACCGAATCCATTAACGTTGAGCGCTTTGCCTCGGATCTGGCTATTTTAATTATGTCTACCGTGGAATAACGTACTCAACAATATCAGAATAAGTTCAGTAATTATGGAGCTATCACAACAGACGGTCTACTTGCAAACTAATCTAATGATTCGTAATCACATACAAATAAATGAAAATGTATTAAAATAGTTAATACATTTTCCAGGATGTCCCAGGATTTGGCAGATCAGGTAATTACAATGAACTGCCCTCAGGTCTCCGTGACTCTGCTACCAGGGGAACCTGACCACATTGGATCATGGTTACACATTTAGTCGCCTGAATGTGCAGGTTTCATCACGATGTTTTCACTTCATACATTCAACTAATGTACATAACTCAGAAAAGTGAGATTGGTTTCGAAGGCCGCAGTGGGATTCGAACCCGGTACCTATCTGTAACAACTCGGACAACTTAACCACGGCCAACGACGCTTCTAATACAGATACAAAATCATATATACCACACAAATTCACCACAACATTAACATTACCTAATTAAGTTGTTGAGTCGTTTTATATTTACTTAGCTATCTGTTCTGCTTCCTACAATTTACTATACGGACTGGGACCCGTCATACATTGCGAAGAAACCGTGCGCAGATCCGAGCGCCGCGGGCGTCTGGCTCAAAGAGCTGTGATCGAGATAACGTACCCACTAGACGATGCTCCGGGAACAGCCCTGCGTGAGAGGGAACCAGGATCTTATCAGTTGTATAATTTCAAACCCTAGTATGGCAAATACTATAAATATATATACCCATACTATGGCTGATACTATAAGCACAAATTGCTATACCTTGAGAAAATGGGTACACTTAATTGTACTCTTTTTGGTAAATCATACTATTTACTAACATTTATTAAAGACGCAAACTTAGGGCGCGATCCTTTTTTTTTGTCCAATAGCAAAAAACTGTCCGCCACAAGACTCCTCCGCAGATTTTATGTAATCCCCACGCCTAGCAGGCGGTTTCGAAAATATACTCAATAGAGAATGCTTCTGCCTATTTTTTTACAAAAACTATGCTAGCGTTGACCGCCATCTCGCCTGAAGGGAAGCGATGTTGCGGCCGAAGGTGGAGCATGCCTGTCTAGAAACAACCTATTATATTACTCTGGCCTTGAAGGAGGTTCTTCTTCTACTATTCGGGGAACACACTAGCCGGCATTCCTTAGCTGTACGAGTTAAAAATATGGAGCTAAAGTGGTTCGTGCGGATAGCTGGTATATCAACTACGGTTGGTCTAATGAGGTCACACGACGACTGAGTCAAAATCATTTAATGATTTTGTTACTGAACTAATTTAGTTGGTTAGAACCACACCAGTATTGAAACAGTTTGGTGCTTAATCTTATTTCCCCGAATACTGTGAATGTTGTTCCCACAATTTGTTTGCGTTACGTACGTAACATAACGTAAATGCGTACCATTTGGCATTTATTTTACCAAACACAAACAAGTGTTTTGTAAATAATATGCTAAATGGTACGGTTTTTTTGATCCAATGTACACAAAAAAATATATTATTCTCATTTGATCCGTAAAGTAAAATACGAACATGTTTTATGATAATCATTAATTGGTAAGCAGTATATGTTCTCGTGAAAGCTTGACTTAGTTATTCGTAGACTTTGCTCAAGTTTTTATAGATTTCAAAAATAATTACATAAATATAATTTTATTTTATAGGGTTGTTTACAGCTGTAATACAAAAATCATTAAAAAAATAGTTTATCTATAAGCCATTTACAAACCGCCACTTATAAATATGCTGTTCATTTTGTAACTAAAATTCGCAATACTCAGGGTCTATGGACGCAGTAATAACTTTCAATTAGGAGACCCGATTGGAGCCCATTGGAGAGTTACTTAAATTCTACCAGAAGGTATTTGGCGGGATAGTTTCATATAAATAAATATTCAACAAAACAGTTTAATGAAAATAATTAAGCGATAATACAATAAAAAAAGCAAAAAATAAAATAAATGGATGAATTTAGAATAGTTGGGCGCTGATTAAAACTCCGTTTCTACTCCATTTATGAGTCCATACTATTGACCATCTCCGGCATATTATATATATGAAAAAAATATAGCAAACCGCTCGCTCTCGTATACAACCGTCCGCATCTGACTGACCGCCCCCATATTGCCTAATGGCCGACGGCAAATCTTCACATGGTGTTTTGCAGAGTCTCAGTCAATAGACTCTTAGTTTTAATCGTGGAAGTAGACTCCTATTTACTGAGTGGTGCTTATCGCACTTTCGGATTAGGTGTAGTAAGGATGTTGGCCCGTAAACGTGTTTTAGTTCAGTAATTACCTAAATAGCATATTGGTTGTGTGTCCGGCATAGTAGGATGTATAATCCGCGCGTAATCTGAATCGGACGAATTAGCGTTGTCATTCAGAATCGGATGGAACCTTGTCTAAGTAAATTAGCCTTCATTAATACCAGGGATGGGCAAACTTTTTCCATCGCATGTTATTGTTTCTAACAGAATATATGGCGGGCCATGTTTTCTAATTTTTGGCTACGTTTCTTTAATGAAATGAAAATATTGGTAGTATTTCCTGAAACACACTCGATATATCGGCGCAGTTGCGATGAAAGTGTAGTAAATAACCACGAAAGTCTTAAAACAAATATTAGTTTATTCGTTGTAATAAATAATTCGATATTAGAAAATTCACTTTCTGAGAAAACGTGATAATGAAGAGAAAGCATTAACATAATTGTGTATTGACACTTAGATGACGTAATATTATGGTAAGAAGAGTATGGGAGTATATAAAATCTGATGTAGCATGACATTATTTTTATTACAGAAAGCTAAAACAACCCGTAAACTTATTTTATTTGTATAGGGTAGTTTATAATTTACACTTAATTTAAAAAAAGTCTTGTACAATATCATTGACAAATAATAATTGAATAAATCATGGATACCAATTATAAACAATTTAAATCACACCAAATCTCTTCGCTTGATGAATCATTTCAATGACTGAATCCATTGCTTCCAGATTATTTGGCAGAATCTGGTCGGTTGGCAACAGGTGACCGTAAACGCCCCTGTCTCTCAGTTCATAGCAATATACCAGAGGCACTTTCAGTTGTTCTTTAACCCAATCTATGCTTCCGCCACTCGCTTCGTCTGAAATAAGGAAATATTCTTCAATTTTCACATTTAAGTACCAGAAAGCAACGATATCTTATCGGTCTTTACCTATTCGTACGGTGTTTTTCTATGGCAGTGAGTAGACAAACGGGTAAGCGGGCACATGCAAGATGTGGAATGAGCTATCATGAAGTCTTTCCTTTGCACTATAACATGGGGTTCTTCAGAGGGAATGTCTACAGGTACCTCAAAGGCATCCGCTCCCTTTTGATTGTAGGTGTGCCTCCTTAGACAATAAAACAAAATCCTGATCGTGCGTAGTCACCGGTGGACATTAACAACACAAGGGGTAACCAATGCATTGCCCCTTGTTTGTTTCACCCTCTAAGTGCCTTCCCCTTGGATATGAATAACCATAGCCATAAGAGAGGTAGGGCATACGGGGTATCCCGTCTGAATTGGAGCCGCCCGACTGGGGAGGTACCTCCACCTTACAGAATACCGCAGCTATAGTATTAGTAGTATTGTATATCTGCCGGTGAGTAAGGTCTCCAGTGCTCCATGGCGTGGGGATTTGGGGAACCGTGGCTTTGGCAGTGGAAGGGCATTTGCCCGTTTTGCTGCCAGAACAACGTGCTACAGAGGTGGGCAACGCATTAACGATACACTTAGTGTTGCTAATGTCTATAGGCAGTGGTGACCACTTTCCATCAGGTGGCCTGCTTGCCTGTTTGCCTAAGGTATGACATAAAAAGGGTAAATTCTATAGGCTTCGGTCTCAGACCAGGCAGAGCATGGACACCATGGTCAGGGACATTCGGGTTGTTCCGACGCCAAATGTTCAAACTATTTCACACCTTTTAAAGTATTCCGCGTGCCCAAACATTTGCACGGAGGAGGATCTGATGGCAGCCACCAACAGTGTTGTCAATGTGGCTTATTATTTATTTTATTATTGGCACGCTAAGAAAAAATACCTCTAAAACCTTGAGACGTTGTTTTGAGAGCAAATATTGCCCCTCTATTGCCAAAGCCACGCTTCCGATGGAGCACTAAAGACCTGACACATTAAAAGTTGATTTCTGAACTTGACAATTCAGATGGTAACGACGACGATGATATTTAGATGGATGATATTACTACTCATTCAAAAATTTTTATTGAACTATGTATATTATACAAGAAAATATAATTGACAAAAAGTATAGAAGACGCAACACAGGTCTACTTCAATGAAGAAATTTCTTTGAGCAACCGTACAGTAGAGTGATGTTGTAATTAAATTTAACAAGTATCTATATGTGATAGAAGTACTGGCAAAATTATAGAATTATATGAGGGATATAGAGATTGAATAGGTTAGGAGACAAGAGGGAAGAGTAGCGAGTTCTTCCTCCAGAACCAGAACACGTCTTAATGATGATTAAGACGTGTTCTGGTTTGAGCATGTAGAGAGGATAAAAACGGAACGTAGTGTCCTAACGTAAACAAACCGCTGTTCAAAATATTATAAAAATAATTAGAAATCCAGTAGTAATACTTACAAAATTAGTGTTAAAAAGTGCAGTGACATCAGGAGAAACCATTCAACATTTTGGTTCACAAGGAATCGTCGAATTACTACATAATTTTCGGCAAGTATTCCATAAGATATACGTTATAATACAATATTTGAACCGTGGAAAAAGTATATTATCGAATCACAACACATCTTCAAAATAAAAACAGCTGATTGGAGGTTAGAAAAACGCTTGTGACGTGCGCTTTGACAGAAGACAACTGACAGCCGAGTTACGGAAGCGTTCTCAATTAAAATTGCGTTTTGTTCTCGCTGACCACAGTATCTGTTTCATTTCACGCATGACACTTATTTATTCATTTTAAAACAAAGACTTGAAGATCAGAACACAAAAATGACACCAAAAATAAAAAAATGCTCCAAATGTTTAAAACTAATAACAAGACAAGAATTTTTGACATGTATTAATTGTAATTTAATTTATGACACAGAATGTGCAAATTTGACATTAAAGAAATTTTATATAATGTCACGTACACAGAAGTCGAAATGGGAATGTCAGGTTTGTACAACAATAAAAGAAAAGACACAAACAATAGCTAATGAACAGGAAGTATTGGACAAAACTAAAACACCCACTAGAGTTAATTTCGTACGCTCACAATCACAAAATGATGTAGAAGATAATTTAAATAGCGTATCTGTCAATACTGTCGATGAAGATATCACTTCTCGAAGTTTTGACTTATCAACATACAACAGTTTGAATAACACGGAAGATGAGTTAAGAGAGGAAATCACTAAGCTTAAAGAACAACTAAATAGTACCCAAAACGAGCTCGAGAATCAAATTTTACAGAACATGGATTTAACAAAACAAATAACAAATCTTGATACACAGATTAAGTCTTTAAAGGCCATCTGTATGTCTCCAGTATCGGCCGATGCTATCAATCGCACCCCAACAATAAAAAAGAAAACAAAAAATAAAAGACGAAATTCTTTGATAGATTACAAAGTAATAGAACGTTATAATGGAATAGAGACAAATGCAGAAGAATATGAACTAAATACAAATGACATAAAAAGTAATAAACAAATGACTGACACAAATATGACAACTACGAAAGAGGTGAAAAAACAGAGCGAACAAACAATAAAAAAGAAATACGAAGTTGATAAACCAAAGATATACATAATTTCAAATAGCAAACGATATAATATATTGAAAAATTTAAAACAAAACATTTTCTACGATGACTATGAAACGCTTCACTACATAACGCCAAATGTGGGAGTAGATATTTTAACCAGTAATGTGAAACAAAAGGCTACAGGTCTAACTAAGCGGGATTACTTTGTTGTCATGATCGGTGAAGAAGATTTCAAAAGATCGCGAAACTACAAAGCATTAGTGGACTCAATTAAAAACAACTTACAAATTATAGCTAATGAAACAAATGTAATAATAGTCTCTCCTAATTATATATGTGGCACATATCTATTCAATTGGCGAATAGAAATATTTAATAATATACTTGTACAAAGTACATCAAAATATGCATACGCCATGATTCTTGATGCAAATAAAGATCTACAGCTGAACATGTTCTCTGCGGTTACTGGGAGAATAAAAAATACAGGAGTGCAAAACATAATCCAGAACATAGCGGAATATATCAGCTTACTAAAAATTGACAACAAAAAAGGTGAGGAAGACGATGACATTGACGACAGCAAACAGCAAAATTTAATTAAAAATAATATGTTTTTTCTATTACAATAACATTCGAATACTCCATCAAAATATCTCAGGACTATTAACAAAAACTGATGACCTTATAGTCAATCTAAGTGTGATAGCAGATCACAACATGGGTATAGACGTTTTATGTATAACTGAGCACAACATGATTCCAGACAATGAAGCACTCTTAACTATACCGAACTTCACATTAGCAGCTAGCTACTCAAGAGATAAAAAAAGAGGGGGATCATGTATTATTGTGAAAAATGGACTTAGGTACAAGGTATTAGAAGACATAGGGAAGTTGTCCGTGCAATGTATCACTGAAGTCTGCGCAATTGAGCTGTGTGATCATAGTTTAATAATTTTGTGTATGTATAGAGTTCCTAACACTAGTTTTAATATTTTTCACGATATTTTAGAACAAAGTTTAAATAGAGTCAACTGCAAAACAAACAAAAAAATTGTAATCTGTGGAGATTTCAATATAGACACGCTAAAAGACACTCCAAAAAGTCGGGAATTTATTAATCATTTGCTGTGCCATAACCTAAATCTTGAAATTAAACAAGCAACAAGAATCAATAGCGGAACTTGCATCGATAACTTTGCTCATAATGTAAAGGGATCAAAAGCACAAGTAATAGATATGGCTTTATCAGATCACGCTGCACAAATCTTAATATGTCCTACGAAAAAAACGTGTGCTGTAAAATCATGGTTTATTAAACGTCGTGATTACAGTACGGATAATTTTCAAATTTTCAGAAAATATGTTGAAAGTTTAACTTTTGCCGACGTGTTTAATAGTACAGACGTTAATGAAGGATACGATAATTTCATTGATATATTTAAATGTCTCCATGATTTATGTTTTCCCTATAAAACAATTAAAAAAACAATAATGACAAAACCAAAGTGGCTTACAAAAGGAATAAAATCATGTTGTAGAAAAAAAAGGGAAACTTTATGGCACTATCGGCGAAATAAAGATGACAAAACTAAAGTGGCTTTAAAATCGTATTCACGCAGACTAAGAAAAATAATAAAATTAACACAAAGATCACAAAATGCTTATTATATAAATACTTCCAAAAATAAATCTAAAGCTACGTGGAAAATTATTAATAGTACAAAGTGCAGCTATCCAAAAGAGCCAATTACCGGCGTTGTTGTAAATGACAAACATATTACGTCGCCATCACAAATTGTTAACTCATTCAATGATTTTTTTATAAACCAAAATAATGATGTAAACCAAAATAATAATAAAAACTATGACATTAATATACAAAACAATTTATATTCAATATTTATGGCTCCAACTACAGCTACGGCCGTATACAAAACCATCATGGCGTTAAAGAATACGAATAGTGTAGGTTGTGATGATATTAGCACAAAGGCAGTTAAATATGTTGCAGATCTAATTGCCAATCCCTTAAGTCACTTAGTAAACCTATGTTTATCTACAGGTACCTTTCCGAATAAACTGAAAACGGCTATTGTTGTGCCGCTTTTCAAAAAAGGTGACGAAAGTGACATGTCAAATTATCGTCCAGTAGCTCTTTTACCAGTTATATCAAAAATTTTTGAAAAGATTATTCACGAAATTTTTTATAATTTCTTAGAGAAACACAATTTATTAATTACGGAGCAAAACGGCTTTAGGAAAGATAAAACGACAAGTATGGCAATTTATGATTTAGTGAAACATGCTGTTACACACATGGATAAGAGGTCTCCATCATGTGCCATATTCATGGACATGTCAAAGGCATTTGATCGCGTTGATCACAAGCTGCTGCTATGGAAATTGGAGCGTTATGGATTCCGTGGCAACTCTTTAAATTTAATAGCATCCTATCTAGAAGGTCGAAAACAGTATACTAAATTGACACAAATATCAATAGATTCCAAAGAGGAAGAAACTTATATTTCTGACAGCCAGACCATTAAATATGGAGTTCCTCAAGGTAGTGTTCTTGGACCTTTATTATTTTTAATATTTATTAATGACATTGTAAAATCAAGTAAATATCAAATGACACTTTTTGCCGATGACAATACAATATTTTTTGACCACAATAATGACATTGATTATCAATTAGAAATAAATAATACTTTAAATAATGTAATAAACTGGCTTGACATGAACAATCTAAAAATTAATATTGAAAAAACTAATATAATGCAATTTACACAAAGAAAAAAGACCGACACGCTAAAAATTATACATAAAAATCAAATAATAGCCGAAACACAAACAGTTAAATTTCTAGGGCTCTATGTGGACAACAATATGACATGGGTAACACATTCACAGGACGTTTGTAAAAAATTATCTAAGTTCTCATTTGCCTTATATAAGTTATCCAAAGTAGCAGACCGGCAAACAGTCCTAACGTCATATCATGGATTTGTGATTGCAACTTTGCGATATGGCATAATTTTTTGGGGCAACTCTTCAGAGAGGGAAACTGTGTTTAGGGCTCAAAAAAGGTGTATTAGGGCAATGTGTGGCATCAAACCTGTGGACTCCTGCCAGCCTCATTTTAAATCAATGAAACTATTAACCTTTCCGTGCCTGTACATTTTGGAGTGTTGCGTATTCGTGCATTGCAACCCAAACATATTTAAAAAGAAGCCTGTAGTTGACTCCATTAAGCTTAGACCCAGAAACATTATAATAGAGACACATTGCTGCAAAACAGCAATGATGAGTAAAAATATTACTGAAATGGGTCCCAAACTATACAACAAACTACCAGAATTTGCAAAATCTCTGGATGTTAAAAATTTTAAAGTATTTTTAACTAATTTGCTAATTGATAAATGCTATTATAATATTAATGATTACCTTAGTGACATCAATTTAAGAAAACTTTGACATTTGGATATTTTAGCATTCTATTTGGTAGGAATACATTTTATTTTTATTTTTTTAAGGGCGATGACATTATTTTAATAATTCAGATTGACATTTTTTTAGTGGCACTTTATGAAATAACTATTAAATTTGAATTATTATTACTTGACATTTTATATTTTATTGACATTTTATGGAATAATTAGTACATTTGAATTATTATTATTTGTCATTATAATTTAATTATTTTAACTTAAGACATTCAATTTTAATTATTTGACATAATGAATTTTAGTGATTTGACATTTATTTAATTTACTTTTTAATTGTATTATAAACAATCAAGTTCATGTGAAACTTGTCATATTCAGTATGCTTTAAGGCGCATCATGGAGCCGCTACTATTATTATTTACCACCTTTATGTACCTGTGATGACTGAATAAATGATTATGATTATGATTATGATTATGATTAAAAGAAAGAAGATGTGATTGAGTATGTGTATTTGTAAAGATGGGTTGTAGATAAACGGCATATCGACAGGTTTATAAAGCATTTTTTCAGTATTGCATTAACTAATTGCTATAGACCATTCTAGAATATACTAGAAATGTTCCAGATCTAGCAGATTCTCCGCTGGTATAATATATAGCTCTTATAATTCAGTAATCTGCTCGATCATTCGCCTCAAATAAATTAAACTCTCTATCTCATAACTCAACTTATGCCTTATGTTGATGTTGATGATATTGATCGAATCTAAATCCATTTTATTTTTAACGCTTTGTGTTGTCACTTCATTATGTTGTGTACAAAAAGTGATTTAATCCATTTTATTTTCTTATCGTACAAAAATCAATATGATTGTTTTATGATATGTTCTTTAAATCTTGCACAGCAATCTTATTAATTTCTAAGAAACAGCCCCAGTCATTTTCCACGCTTAGCAGCCTCACTGGTCGTCAGGTATGGTGGTGCTTTCGTCCTAAGGAGGTTCATAATATATCTAGTAAAAAACTATCCAGGAATTGTGTACATCTATATACTCACAAATAGCTTCAGCTATGTTACCAGTCACATATTGTGTCCCGAATCTAGTGGCTAAGGCTCCCATCGCACGTCTTCCAACTTTCACCTGAAGCAATTAAATATTATGTAATTCCGACAGTCGGACGAAAACAAAAAAAATCCTTTTGGTTCCAGTTTGTTTGTTTGGATCAGTTTCAATTTGGATCCGTTCAGTTTATTTTGAAATATCGCCTAAATAGCAGTCAAACCTGAAGGCCATTGGTAGACCAAATCGTTCAAAGGTTTCTAATTGTTAATAAAATAGCTACCAAGAGTACTTAGTTCAAAAGCCGCCACGTCAGTTTGGTTATCACCCCGTTGAAACTAGTTTCACATTCCATAACGGGCAACTATTCAACTTAGTTTAAAAACTGGTAAAACTTTATGAACTACAAAAATTGCGATGTAAAATTTTACCGCTTCGTCGTAGTTTGCATACTGCTCTGTTGAATTCCCAAAAGGTATTAACAGAAGTTGGCCAGCTGAGTGGAAAGAGAGGTAGATGTCGATTTTGTCGCCAATCGATCTGATGAACGTTGATAGAGATCTAGTTTCTGGTTCTGAGAAGGGTCCTGGTCCAGCGTATGTTTGAGTAGAAGGGTTTATGCTTGCTCCTTTTACTGAAAAGGATAAGAACAATTTAAACCTAAGTAAAATTTTACTGCTTCCTCGTAGTTCGCATAATGGTTTGTTGAATTCCCAAAGGGTATTAACAAAAGCTGGCCAGATGAGTGAAAAGAGAGTTAGATGTCGATTTTGTGGCCAATCGATCTAATGAACGTTGATAGAGATCTGGTTTCTGGTTCTGAGAAGTACAGCGTATGTATTAGTAGAAGGGCTTATGCTTGCTCTGGTTACTGACAAGGATGAGGGAAATGTTAACTTTGGTCAACGATTACGAATAGCCAAAATCTGTTCGGAATATGAATCGAAATAATAATATACCTACCTTAGTAGAGTTAGCCTTAGTAGTAGTAGTTACCTTAGTAGATCGTTTCATACAGAACCTTAAAAAATGTTATAGAGCTATTTGCTTCACCACATTTATTCCTTAAGTACCTAATTCTAAGCATATCTAGTGCACGCCCCAATATAAAAATGCTACTATCAGGGGCGAGGGAGGTATAAAGGACCACTCCACACACCAATTTTTTTTAAATCTGTTAGTTTCTCGTTGGCTACTACAGCAAGTTTGGTATCATTTTCGTATAAAATGAAGATGTAGAATTCATTATTTATTATTCAGGTATTTATTTTATTCATTTTCATAGTAATATTTTGAATAAATTGTATAAAAGTAAAAAGTTAACAAATTGTTTTCTGCTTTGAGAGCATAGAACTTGTAAACAACAGAAGAATATAAGAAACAAAAAATATTCTAAAAAATCGTATTTTTCGCCGATTCCAAAAATATATATTCTAAGAACCTTTTACAACTAAAAGTTCGTAAAAAAATTCTGTAACCTAGCAGTGGTCACAATTCCCTTTAAGAGGCGATTTACCTTTTTACAAATTGGTCTGTATTATCAAGCTACTATGGTAAGTTTGGTATCATTTTCATATAAATAGAAGATGCAGAATTCATTTCTGGTATTTACGTTAATCATTTTCATAGTATTTTTTTTTATTAATCGTGAAAAAGTATAACCCGCGTCACGAAAGAAAGGACTTGACAAATTGCAGTAGAGGGGATTTCGCGCAGGTAATCGTATACAGCACAACTCGAACCACGTGTCCCGCCTAGTCTCTTCTTATTTGACACTAGCTTTAAAAAGTAGTCAAATTTTTTCTGCTTTGAGAGCTAATAACTTTTAAATACTTGCTGCCATCTGACCTACGTGACCCTGCTACCAGAGGAACCTGACCAGATGGGATCATGGTTACACATCACGATGTTTTCCCTCACCGTAAGATATTTAAATCGCCTATTTATTTTTCTGTTGTTCAAAAGTTATTAGCTATCAAAACAGAATAAAATATTTTTACATTTATGTGATTTATTCAAAATATTACTACAAAAATGATTAAAATAAGTACCGACAATGAATTCTACATCTTAATTTTAAACGAAAATGATACCAAAATTGTTGAAGCCAGCGGGAAACAAACAAATTTTTTTAAATATGGTGGGCGGAGGGGATCTTTATACCCCCCTCGCTCCTGGTAGCAGCATTTTTTTTCTTGGGGCCCGCGCTAGAAATGCTTAGAATTACTAAAGGAATAAATGTGGCGAAGCCAATTTTATATAGCTCTATATAAAATTTTGAGGTTCTGGTAGACCTCCCACTACCTAAGGTCATACTGAAGTTAATGTCCCGGTTTTGATCTCGCGCGCGAGGTCTGAGGTCCGTCTTGACCATGATCCAGGATATGGCAGACCAGCTAATTACAATGGGGCGACTGAGATCTCACCTCCGTGACCCGTTAACAGGGCACCTGACCAGATAAGATCATGATTACACATTTAGTCACCTGAATATGGTGCAGGTTTCATCACGATGCTTTCGGTTCGTGGCGTCTTTAGACCCAGGGGGTCTGCACCAGAAAACGGTCAAGGGAGTATCGATCGTCTCATCTTTAAAGTCCGGTGGCTATATGCGGAACTATAAACATTAGCTAAAAGATAATAGACAACTCAGAGAAGTCTAGAAACAACAGCGCTTTTCTTCAAAGGTACTAAATATTTTACGTCTATTCCTTGTGCGTTTTCAGAATAGCATAGATATAATAGGTCCGAGATATCCGAGTTCTGTCCAAGTCGGTCCAAGTCAGAGTCGAAAGAGATATTGTTTTAAATTGTATTTTTACAATATCCTTTAATGTACAATAAAGTAATATAAATAAAAAAGTAAAGAAATTTTATCATAGTACAACTATTGTAGCTATTATAGTCAAATTTCCATGGTACGGGTTATCTACAATCCGTCAAGTTTAGGTTATTGCGTGGCAAGAAAACGAATATTTAATTTTTATAACACTCTACTTCGTACTTCATACCAGCAAGTATGAAGATTATGGAAAAAACAATAGGAAACGCACGTCCAGCAATAGACATTTTACGGGCTGTTACCGTTATGTGATATGAATCATTTTATGAAATATTTCACCTACCAAGCCAATTGTTGTTCCAATTTCTATTCAAATCAACACCATAGTTGGTGTTGTCTATTGGTCTCCTGTTTTTACGCCACAGTCTGTCCTGAAAACACAATATAACCCTATCAGCGTCAAATTTTATTGACTCTTGAAGAGAGCACCATAAATGTTTTATCAATATCGTGATGAGATACGAGTACGTCAGGAAACTGGATTAATGATAAAGTAATTGAACTAATAGTATGTTGTTGTAATAACATGGTTTAAAGGTGACCTCCATGTTCAATGTCATTAGACATAATATGGCTAAGTACTTAATTATCTTGAAACTAGCTCGAGTTTTAATCGATAACGGACATAGTACTAGTAATTGTCCTAACATCGCATGATAAATTAAATTTGGCACTTACTGTACTGTGAGTCCAGACATATCCGTCTGGGTTGGTCACTGGGAAAATGTACCATTCGAAGTCCCTTGCTGCAGCCATGGTCTCAGAATCAGTGCTGGTTACGAGTTCATTGATGAGGTAACAAGCGAACGAAACCACGATCCACTCCCTTGAGTGGATGCCAGCTTCGATAAAGATCACCCTCTTTTCACCTCCATGTGTTATTTTTAGACCTTTTATCTCTCGACCTGGAGCGTATTTTAGATTTTGGTAAAAATACGGAACAAATCTAGGAAACTGCTTCACGCTAATAAGAATAAAGATGAATTTTTTTTTATAGGTAGGTATGACAAGTTGAATCGGGTCACTACGGAAGTACCGGGTTCGACTCCAGAATTGGCAGACAATTAAACGATGAATTTAAATTTCAAGGTGGTTTCAATAGTATATAGTCAGCTACAGAGTGGACGGACACATATTCAATAAATATATTATAAGGGGTTTCTCTTTCTTTCTAAACTTTCCGTTCTCGTTGCAGCTGACTATAATATGTATCCAAATGAACTGCACAGGCTTGACGATAAGTGGTAATTAGATGTACTCGTACTAGCCAAATATATCCATTAAATCTATATAGATACTACAGAAAGGATTGCCTAAGCTTGGCAATCGTTTTCAGTGGCAGTAGGCAGGGCACATAGCTCGCAGAACAGATGGCTGATGTGGCAGGGACGTCGCGAGTGGCGACCACGTACCGGAAGACGCAGCGTAGGTAGGCCTCCACAAAGTGGACCAACGATCGGGTAAAGATCGCAGGTACCAGCTGGATACGGAAGGTACAAGACCGTCCATTGTGGAGATCTCTGGGGGAGGTCTATGCCCGGCAGTGGGCGTCTTCCGACTGATATGATGATGATGATTACAGGAAGAATCGGCAGAAACAGATAAAGATTCCCACTCAGCCGAAGACTGAAGCCTTGGAAGCGTTCTAATATAGCGCTGATTTCCTTACCTTCATATGTTACTCCTCCAACAACGGGGGTAACAATCGACGGGTATGCGATAACGACGTCGGTCATCCAAGCTTCAACATCTTCCAATGTGTAATACGTATCCCACCGCATATTATTAATTCCAATCCGGTTGTAAGGTGTAACAGTTTCCTTGTCCATTGCACTGAAAAGAAGGATTTATCGAAAATTTGTAGCGCCCACACCATCCATTGTCGGGTACTGTTAAAGGCTACTGTAACAGCTATGGATCCACACCACCCTATTCTTTATATACCAGAAAATTGGGTAGCAGTATCGTTGGAGTTTCTGTGGAGGAGGAGACGGCTAAAGAATAGAGCGCGTTGCCTGCGAGTATGTTGCCTGATCAATATAATCTGGAACCTTGAAGGCTCAAGGCTAGAGTTAATTGGCTGTTCCAAGACGCGCATGCTCCATCTTCGGCTGCATTGTCACTTT
Organism: Blastobasis lacticolella; assembly: GCA_905147135.1. NCBI lineage: Eukaryota > Metazoa > Arthropoda > Insecta > Lepidoptera > Blastobasidae > Blastobasis > Blastobasis lacticolella. The sequence continues at coordinate 14,216,558 of LR990059.1, forward strand.
ACAACAAGTGAGATGGCGGTCAAATGCCTGTCTTGCATGATATAAAAAAAAGAGTATCCCTCGCAGTAGACTTAGGTATATAGGATGACAATGACGATGTTGCTGTGAATATTTCAAATCTAATTAGTTAAGGGTCATCATAGCAATCGTAGGAGCAGTAGAATCAATAACTTTACTATAAATTGTTGACACAATAGTAATAATTTATGTACTTACTCTTGCACATTTTCAATGGCAACCTCAAATTTAATTTCGTTTCTACTCAAAAAGCTTTCAAGATTACTTTTTTGTTGTGGCGTTGACATGATGTTAACAAACTTTGCCGATGGAACAGGATCAGTCCAAAAATCGTAATTGGCATCGCCTTCTAGTTGCTGCAGTAAGGTTATTTGTTGCACATTTTCAGGTAAAATTTTATACAATGTGTAGTTGGTAAAACTCAACTTTTCAGCCGAGGCGTAAAAGCTTGTTAACAAAATTGAAATTAATAGCAGTTTTGTCGACATCGCGACTGTATTTTAATAAACAGTTTCCTTTACAAATTGAAATGTATGTGTGTTTATGTCTAGCAAAACAACTGAAATAACATCAGTACTAATTATAAGTTGCGATATTATTTTATTGTAACAATAAACTTTATTGGGGAAAATAAAGTTATCCTAGAAGGTAATAAAACAGACTCATGGATAGATAATGTATATTACATTTTATAATACGGAAGGCCTATAAACCTTTACAACGCCAAGATTAGCGACATACTACCAATGTTATGTACAAGGCGATAACATGGGACGTGGTAGTGTATCAAGTAAAAAATAAACACGATATCAAACATTTTGTAGCTTACGTTTAAACCAAAAGCTTAAAATATAACAACAAGAGCAATAAGTAATTGAAGGTTTTACGCCAAATCCGTTGCTGTATCCAAAATCCAAATCCAAATCCAATCCAAAAGCCAAATCTTTTGGCTTGATGAATGAGCTCCAGAACGGAGTCCATGGTTTCTAAATTGGTTGGAAAAATCTGATCAGTTGGCAATAGGAACCCATAAGTGCCTGTATCTCTCCACTCATAACAGTAAACCAAGCGTACTCTGAGTTGCTCTTTTACCCAGTCTATACTTTGGTTTATAGCTAGGGATATAACTCACAAGAATTTCACGCAGCTAACATTATTATTAGATGCATAGTGTCTATCAGAATATAATATATTAGCTTATTCTAATAATGAGAATAATGTCATAATGGTATACTAGTTTGGAATATTGTACATTGGCATAATTGTAAAGTTTATAAATTTGTATAGATGTTTCCTGCTATTTACGTGTTGCGCAGACCGGCAAATTATGTGGGGAACAGATGACTGACTATGCCACCCCCGCCAGGGATGGCTGGACGTCGTTAAGAGTGACATGCACTCACCACAAGGATACCGAAGACCAAGCAAAGTGGGCTAAGAAGAGCAACCGCAGCCGGGATTTAACGCCGAGATGATGATCATGATGATAGTATTGCGCCAACATCACTTGAGTTACTCCATTGTTGCGCCACAAGACGACCAGTAAACAAACAAACATTATGTCAAATATATAATCATGTATATAAATAGTACAGTGTATACTTCTTTCCAGTGCATCAACTACTCGAAGTTGAGGTATACTTACAAAATTATAACAAAACGCAAACGAATACTTACAAATTGCTTCAGCTATGTTTCCGGTGACGAATTCCGTATTGTACCTCACTTGCAGTGCACCCATTGCCCGTCGGCCAATTATAACCTGAAGTATAGTCACAAAAGTATTACATTTCAGTAACAGACAATAAGAAAAACATACTTGTACTACCTATATGTTTTTACATGACGATTCATAAATGTTTACATTTATAAGAATTACTGGACTGTGAGGATATGCATGTTAAAGAAGCGAGTACATACTGACGCGAAGAGTCATAGGGTTAAAAGGAAAAGAGTTTTATTCACCTCCAGGTATAGATAAGGTTAGGGATTGTATCCATTGCTTGATATATGGTTTTTTATATTAGCTTCCTGTTATTTGTAATTTTATACTTACGGAATCCTCGTAATTATCCAGTGGCTCTGTAGTGTTGCCATAAGGAACCAATAAGAGTTGACTGAAAGAATGGAACGATAGGTACATTTCAATGTCATGTCTGAGAGCCCTGATGAATGTTGATACTGAATGATGAATGTTGTTCTGCTCTCTGGCTCAGAAAATGGACCAAGAGCTGGGAGCTGGGAATTGAGGTTTACCCTTTCCACAGTAAAAAGAATATTATTTTTAATTTTACATTTTCAAACCAAAGTATGAAATAAACCGTATTAAAAATTGAAGCAATAACAACAACTTACACATAAAATTGCTATTCCAGTTTCTATACAAGTCAACGCCGAAGTTAGTTCCATCAATATCAATATCACGTCGATTTTTACGACATATTTTAAACTGAAATCGAAATTTCAAAGGACTAAACAAAAAAGCGCGGGTGGCCTAAAGGCTGACGGGTCTGACTGGTAAGCGAAAGTTGCCAAGTTCGATCCCTAGCTCTTTTTTCCGAATTACATTAGTTGAACACTAACCGAAACTCTTACGGTGAGAGGGAAGATCGTGAAAAAACCTGCAAATTCAAACGACTTTAATCATTACCTAAACGTTAGAGTTTCCCCATTTAATAGGGTCGCAGAGAACAGACGGCAGTCGCACTACTGTAATTACCTGATCAGCCAAGTCCTGGATCATGGTCAAGCCGGATACCGAGCTTTCGTGCAAACTGCTATTAACGCCATCATGATTTGTATAAGACTAAGTTAATTATAAGTAACATTCAATGTAGAAAATAATTGGGAATATTAAACAAGTTTTTTGGTTTTGTTTCCAGCGACCTCCCTAGACCGCGCAGACCTCCCTAATGGAAAACGATAAGAGCTCGTTATGCAATTTGGTCTTTTGTGCTATTCGCAGATAGCTTAGTGCTCTTTCCAAAAAACCATCTATGTGCAGCATTTGAACAGCGATCGTGTCCGCCTAGTTATTGCGTAGCATCCGTGCCATTAGGGTGTCTTCTAATTTCGGTAAGAACCACACCGCTAAAAGCTGTTTTCTTTTTGATACTCTTGCCTTTTAGGAGCCCAGGTTCTTCTTCTACTATTCGGGGAACACACTAGCAGGCAAAGCGTTTCGTTCCTAAGCTGTACGAGTTAAATAGATTGGGCTAAAGCGGTTCGTGCGGATAGCTGGTTAATCAACTACGGTTGGTCTAATGAGGTCTTACGACGACTGAGTCAAAATCATTAGTTGGTTAGAACCACACCAGTATTGAAACAGTTTTGTGCTGAATCTTATTCTATTCCCCCGAATACTGTAAATGTTGGTCCTACAATTTGTATGCGTAACGTACGTAACGTAACGTAAATGCGTACCATTTAGCACATTTTTTACTAAACAAAAACAAGTGTTTGGTAAATAATATTAATGGTACGGTTTTTTTTATCCAATGTACACAAAAAAATATTTTATTCTCATTTGATCCGTAAAATAAAATACGAACATGTTTTATGATAATCATTAATTGATAAACAGTATATGTTCTCGTGAAAGCTTGACTTAGTTATTCGAAGGCTTTGCTCAAGTTTTTATAGATTTAAAAAATGATTACATATATATATTATTTTATATAGGGTGGTTTACAGCTGTAATACATAATGCATTAAAAATAGTTTTTCTATGAGCCATTTACAAACTGCCACTTATAAATATGCTGTTCATAATTCTGATTCTGGTTCATAATAGTGATTCGGCAAAGAGACATAACTTACCTACTTTGCAAAGTCGCAGGTCGTACCTAGAATCGGTATTTTTATTTAAAATTGTTAACAGTGACATATATTCTTCTCCTCTTCTTGAACAAATTAACTTTAAGATACCACACATCTCCTCACGTTCTAAATACACATTCTATATTAAGCACTGTACCACAAACTATGCAAGAAATTCATTTATCAGAAGAACCGCACGGTGTTATAATGTTTCGCTGAATGATATCGACATCTTTGCGAACGATTTGTTGCAGTACAAAAACAAATTAAGGCACAAATTGTTAATGTAAGCATTGTAGCATTTACTAACAAAATTGTAATGGTTAATGTATCGCACGCTTAATAATAAAGAGAAATAACTTTAAAATTGGGAAATTCTATATTTTGTAATAAAACGCAATAACTATGCGAAGAGAATAGGTAGAGTTCAACGGCCATTCAATTTGGACGAATAATGAGCGAGATAAAAAATTGGTCGCCTTTTTCATTCCAAACGGGCGGCCATGTTGTCTGTCAAAAAGCGATGCACTTAGTGATGCCTCCATCTTAATAAAAAGTAGACGTGCGTTATTGCGGCGTAAAGTGAAATATTTCTGTTTACGATTAAAACGTGAGTATTTTATTTATATTTTTTAACTATGAAGTGCAATGTTTCGATTTCATTCTATTTAATATATAAAATGTGGCATTGTCAAATTCATTATTTTTACTTATTTCAGTTTAGTTTTAAATTGTTGTGGTGGTTTTAAGAAGTAAATTGAGTTATTTCAGTTTATTTTTAAAATTCTATTGCTTTTCTTGCAACATTAAAACCTATTACAGTTTTTTATTAAAATGTGATAAGAGTTGGGTAAAACTTTTGTTTTTATCTCAGTTTATTATTAATAGCAAAGTAAATTGAATTGATGTTATTGTGAGTTATTACTTTTTCTGATTATCTAGGCGCTGCGACTATGGTAAAAAGGTTTTCAAGAGGACGAAAGATTTTAGGTCTACTAAATATCCCAACAGTCGAAAATGAGGAAGAATTCGTGTCAGAAGTAATGGACATTGATTCAGCTCTATTGGTAAGGCACTTATTATGTACTTCCTTATAACCACGTTACCATTTCCAAACATAAAGTAAGCGCAAATCTAATCAACAGCTTTGTTTCAGGATTCACAAGATCAAGATAATATTATAACTAACATGGAAAATATTGATCCCTCAAACGAAAACTTTGATTTGATATTAAGTTATTTAGAAGTGAGTACCTACTCTGTTTTCACCGTCCATTTGAAATAATTATTTCAATTAGTTTAACAAGTTATCTGAAAACAAAAGAGATCCATTTTAATTATTACTTACCTTTTACAGAAACCTCAGACGTCAATTCCGGTTGAAATGAACAACAACATTACTACCAAACAGGACCAGACTGTTCCTGTAAAAGAAAGTCAAAAAAGTTTTCCTTTGAGTCTTGTACCTCACTATGATAGTGAATCGTCCATAGAAGACGAGAAGACAGAGGCTAATGCTGCGCGTCGTTCATTTACCAGTTCAAGCTTCTCTTCAAGTTCGTCTGAATCCTCCTCAGATTCGGACAGTTCAACGTCTTGTGATAAATTTGAGCGAACAAAAGATAGTCCTGTTCACTGAACAGGAACTGCGACCTGGCCGGATTGCGAATGATTCTTCTGCAGAATCGAGCCAAGATGACATTATTGAGAATACGCCGGAGAAAGATCAGTCGAAATATAGCAGAGATAAAGTAATTTTCAGTTTGGTTTCTGTTTTCGGATTCCTTATAATTTTTTTATTTATTTTGTTCTTTTATTTCATTGCAGCTACAACCTGCTATTAATTCTGCCTCACGTAGATGCTGCTTTAATAGCAATTTGAGGACAATATATCCAATATACACCGATGAGAATGATGTGGATGACGATGTCGCAGATCCAACGTTTGTTTCCGAAGACCCACTTGCTGAGAGCCGTAGAAGGATGTTTATGAAACCTCAAGTTCTTCGGATTCCGAGTCTGAAATTGAGATTGAGCAAAAAGGTCGTAAACGAACCCGGCGTCCACAGAAATGGAAACAAAATAAAATAAAACGATTGAGAAATCTTGGAGAAGAATATGTATCGCTTTCTAAGACTAAAAAAACGATTCCAAGCCGCTGTCTTAAAATACCATGTGGAGAGAAATGCCGCTTAAAATGTTCTCAAAATATTAGCACTGAGGAAAGGTATGAAATATTTTGTAATTTCTGGAAATTAGGTGATTTAAGTGCCCAAAGAGCTTTTATTAATTCGTCTATGGTTGATCTGATACCCAAGTATAAATACACAAACGCAGGAAAGCCAAGAGCTCCAAACAAGACCTACTACCTTACCTCAAATAATGTCAGGATTAGAGTCTGTAAATTATTTTTCAAAAGCACTCTAGATGTGACTGATCGCATGATACATACAATCCAGCACAAAAAAGACAGCACTGGAATAATTCAAGGAGACCTTCGAGGAAAGCATGGGAACCACAGACTCCTTCATATTATCAAAACATCTACGATTCCATATTATCTGGATGAGTTAAAACCTATTTCTAATCTATGCTATTCAAATTTTTTATGGTAATTTTAAAGTATTGAGTGCGACGATATAAAAGAGTTATATTTTTTTAGAGTTGTAGTTTGTTAGAGTTTTTGATGTTTTTAAAGTTGATTATGTTTCAAGCTCCGCATCTCAATTATTCCAAAGTCTAGGTTGAATAAAAAAAACCTTAGCAAGTAATTTATGGAGTCCCAATTTCGTTAAGGTTAATTTTTTAGAATTTTTTGATGATTATTTTTAGGTATTAAGATTAACGTGAGGATTTCTACCTTACTCAATGAGTATTAAACGAGGCTGATTAAGTTTATGCTAGAAGTTCCTACTTTTTATGTTATTTTCATATTTTTACTTATGATTCGATTATCTGGATAAGTTAAAACCTATTCTTAATCTATGCTATTCTAATTTTCTATGGTAATTTTACAGTATTAAGTGCGACGGTATAAAAGACTTATATTTGCTTAGAGTTGTAGTATGTTTGAGTTTTGATGTTTTTAAAGTTTATTATGTTTTAAGCTCCAGATCTCAATTATTCCCAAGTCTAGGTTGAATAAAAAGTGCCTTAGCAAGTACTTTATGGAGTCTCAATTTCGTTAAGGTTCATTATATTTGAATTTTTTGATGATTATATTTAGGTATTAAGATTAACGTGATGATTTCTACCTTACTCAATGGGTATTAAACGAGGCTGATTAAGTTTATGTTAGAAGTTCCTACTTTTTATGTTATTTTCATATTTTTGTTACTAGTTTGTAAGTCTTTAAGTGCAAAGCAATAAGACTAAAAGTTTATGTTGATTAAAACTGTATTAAAGCAAAGTCCTTGTTTTGATTTTCACTGTTTATATCAAATAATTCTTTGAATATAGAACTGATTTCAGTTTCAAATTATATATTTTTTAAATAGTATTAATAAAAAAGGGCAATGTTTTGATATACATTTCAGTAGTCGTATACTTACAGCTCAAAAGAGAAACAAGTCTTATTTCTACCTTTGATTTAATTTTTCTTTTAAAATAAAAGAGAACTATTCAGTTTTGTGCCATAGCTGATGTGGGTTTGAATAATTTGGTTTTGTAATAAACTGAAATAAGTCACAAGATTCTTTTTCTTTTTAGTTTTTTTCGGTGTTCCTAATATTGTTGAATGGTAATTTATATACCAAATTAAAGGCCGATATCTCTTTCTTTCAATTCCTTTCTTTTATTTTGAGAAATCAGAAAACTTTTACCTTTTTTTCATTATTTAGTGCAACAAGTCAAACATGCAAAACTTATAACGTGATTTCCCAAAATGTTGTATTTTTGTTTTATTTCTTTTTATTATTAAGCGTGCGGTATGTACTTAACATTGTTATCAGTCGCAACAGTTACCTTATTAAATATCAAATTTTGCAAATAAAATAGGAAACTTTAGGTCTAATTGATTATCTAGTGAAATGTACTATTTGTGTAAATGACTGTTTGTTTCTAAATAAAAAAATAAAAAAAAATAATGTAACTAAACTAAACATCTCTAACTAAAATTTGCAATACTCAGGGTCTATGGACGCAGTAATCACTTTCAATCTGGTGACCCGATGGGAGCACATTGGAGAGTTCCTTTAATTCTACCAGAAGGTATTTGGCGGGATAGTTTCAAAGAAATAAATATTCAACAAAACAGTTTAATAAGTGTATTAAAATAATTAAGCTATAATACAATAAAAATAGCAAAAAATAAAATTCTAACATGAATTTTGGATAGTTGGGGCGCCGATTGAAACTCTGTTTCTGTTTCATTTATGAGTCCATACTATTGACCGACATATTATAAATATAAAAAAAAAATATAGTAAACCGCTCGCTCTCGCATATAACCGTCCGCATCTGACTGACCGCCCCCATATTGCCTAATGGCCGACGGCAAATCTTCACATGGTGTTTTGCAGAGTCTCAGTCAATAGACTCTTAGTTTTAATCGTGGAAGTAGACTCCTATTTACTGAGTGGTGCTTATCGCACTTTCGGATTAGGTGTAGTAAGGATGTTGGCCCGTAAACGTGTTTTAGTTCGGTAATTACTTAAACAGCATATTGGTTGTGTGTCCGGCGTATTTGAATCGGACGAATTAGCGTTGTCATTCAGAATGGGATTGAACCTTGTCTAAGTAAATCACTCTTCATTAACCAGGGATGTCAAGTCAAGTCAAATAATTTTTATTTAATTTAGGTTAACAAAACTGTTATGATGGGCAAACTTTTCCCATTGCATGTTAATGTTTCTAACAGAATATATGGCGGGCCATGTTTCACAATTTTAGGCTATATTTCATTAATGAAATATAAATATTGGTAGTACCAACTTAAGTAGTTCCTGAAACACACTCGACATTTCAACGCAGTTGCGATGAAAGTGTAGTGAATAACCACGAAAGTCTTAAAACAAAAATTAGTTTGTTCGTTGTAATACTTCGATATTAGAAAATTCACTTTCTGAGAAAACGTGATAATGGAGAGAAAGCATTAACATAATTTTGGATTGACACTTAGATGACGTAATATTATAGTAAGAAGAGTATGGGAGTATATAAAATCTGATGGAGCATGACATTATTTTTATTACAGAAAGCTAAAACAACCCGTAAACTTATTTTATTTGTATAAGGTTTTTATAATGTTTACTTAATTTAAAGTAAGTTTTGTACAATAATCATAATAATTGAATAAATCATGGATATAAACAATTTAAATCACACCGAATCTCTTCGCTTGATGAATTATTTCAATGACTGAATCCATTGCTTCCAGATTATTTGGCAGAATCTGGTCGGTTGGCAACAGGTGACCGTAAACGCCCCTGTCTCTCAGTTCATAGCAATATACCAGAGGCACTTTCAGATGTTCTTTAACCCAATCTATGCTTACGCCACTCGCTTCGTCTGAAATAAGGAAATATTCTTCAAATTTCACATTTAAGTACCAGAAAGCAACGATATCTTATCGGTGTTTGTCTATGGCAGTGAGTAGACAAATAGGTAAGCGGGCACATGAAAGATGTGGAATAAGTTATCATGAAGTCTTTCCTTTGCACTATAACATGGGGTTCTTCAAAGGGCATGTCTATAGGTACCTCAAAGGCATCGCATCCGCTCCCTTTAGGTTGTAGATGTCCTGGACGGCGGTGGCCGCTTTCCATCAGGCGGTATGTCTCCTTAGACAACAAAACAAAATCCTGATCGTGCGTAGTCACCGGTGGACATTAACAAGGGATACAGAGATTGAATAGGCATTGGCGTATCTAGGGCTATTTTCCAGGGGGGGCCCGGGCCCCTGAGGTGGCCGATGAAGCCGAGTCGATTGCCAATGTACAGTCAGTGAGCACGAATCAGCACAATTAAAGCCACCCAACGCGGATCCAGTTTTTAGGTTAGGCGTTAGTTTTCAGTTGTCACATGACATAGTCGAGATCTGTAATTCTTTTTGAATTTTTGATATGTTGGTTTTTACAGGATTTGGTTGAAGGGGGGCAAAGTAAAAATTATAGGTTATCATGAGCAAGCGATCTGAGTTAAAAAAAATTGTCTTTTTAGTGGGGTGATAAATAAATGAATAAGCGAGAGAAGCGAGCTCGGAAATTTTGGGTTTTAAAACCTAGAGGACAACAACAATGTATTAGCGACCGGAGTGAACTAGATATGTTTTTCATTTTGTGTATTAAAGGCTGGGGTGATCAATGAATGAGAGACCGGAGCAAACTCCACAGTTTTGACGTTTAAGGTCTTAAACGCTGGGGTGATAAATGAAAGTTTGAGCGAGTGGAGTGAGCTTTTGACAATTTGACATATAAAATCCTGAGGTGATTATTGAATGAATGAGCGAGGGAGCGAGCTAGCAATTTTAGACATATTTGGTCTTAACAGCAATGGGTGATCCTCACAATAGTAATTTAAGGAAAACAATTATCGCAACGAACTAGGTAAATGATAAGAAAAGTACCTGAAATTTACGAATGAGCGAACGTAGCGAGCTCGAAATTTTTTACATTTTCATTCGTAAAAATTGGTGTTGGCGTAAAAAACTCGAATTTTTTTGTTTTTTAGGTGCTGTGATTATGTGTGATAATCGTAATAAAAGTAATATAAATTATTGAATTAGCTATGGGAGCGCGTACGAAACTTTTAACATTATAGTTTTTATAAGCTGGGGTGATAGTTAAATTAATATTTGAGCGAGCGTAGCGAGCTCGGAATATTAGCTTTTGAAAGATTTGTAAATAGTATAAAAAACTGTAGCAAATCAATGAGCAACAGATGGAGCTCGAAATTTTTGTCAGTTTTGTTCTAAAAAGCTGGAGTGATTGTAAAAGTAATAAAATAATTGAGCGAGCGCAGCGAGCTTAGAATTTCTGGCTTTTTGGCTTATAAAACCGTAAGCAATTGTGAGTCAGAGTCGGGGCTGCAATTGCGCCCCCCTCTGGATCCGCGCCTGGCCTGGGCACCGCTGGTACCGCTGGTGGTCTCCAAATATTATTCGGCGTCCATCGGGGGAACATTTGACTATATTATACACTGGTGGACTGAATGATTTTCATTGTAATTTAATTTAATTGTAATGAAATGTGGTTTTCATTTGAAATGGCTAAGTGTCCTCCTTTCAGAATTCGACGTTTTGTTTAAAAAATGCTTTAAAAAAGAAGAATTCTTTTTAAAAAAGAGCAAAAGTTAGTTCCAACCAAGAGTAGAGGTTTTAGTTCACCATAATACAATATATAACTACACTCCTTTGCATAAAAAAATTAATGGATTCCTCGGTTGTATTTCATTGAAATTATGTTTTGCTGAATTTTTTATGTGTCCAGCCCAGAATTTCGTATTGGTACAACCTGGGGTGGGCACCAGACCATTCTGGGGTGGGCACGGCCCACCCACCCTCCCCCCTACCTACGCCTATGTGAATAGGTTAGGAGACAAGAGGGAAGAGTAGCGAGTTCTTCCTCCGACTAACATTAACTCTTAATGATAAAGACGTGTTACAGTTCTGGTTTGGGCATGTAGAGAGGATAAAGGAAAGAAGAAGTGTTTGAGTATGGGTGTTTGTAATGATGAGTTATAGAACAAAAGGCGTATCGAAAGTTTATAAAGCGTTTTATCAGTATTGCATTAAGTGCTAGCTACCCGTATGAGACAGAGAAGGAGTGATTTTTTATTGTCCTATAGACCATTCTAGAATATTCTAGGAATGTTTCAGATCTACCAGACTGGCTGTTGGTATAATAGATGTCTTATGTTTTGGTAATCAGCTCGATCGTTCGCCACAAATAAATTAAACTCTCTATCTCATAACTCATGTTAATGATATTGATCAAATGTAAACCCTTTTTATTGTCTTAATGTACAACAAAATAACATGATTGTTTGATGATATGTTCTTTCAATCTTGCACAGCAATCTTATTTATTTCTAAGAAACAGCCCCAGTCATTTTCCACGCTTAGCAGCCTTATCGTTCGTCAGGTACGGTGTTGCTTTGGTCCGAAGGAGATTTATAATTTATAAAAAACTATGCAGTAATTGTGTACATCACTATACTCACAAATAGCTTCAGCTATGTTACCAGTCACATACTGTGTCCCGAATCTAGTGGCTAAGGCTCCCATCGCACGTCTTCCAACTTGCACCTGAAGCAATTAAATATTATGTTATTCCGACAGTCGGATGAAAACAAAAAAATATTGTTTTGGTTCCAGTTTGTTTGATTGGATCAGTTACAATTTGGATCCGTTCAGTTTATTTTGAAAGATCGCCTAATTAGCAGTCAACCTGAAGGCTATTTGTAGACCAAATCGTTCAAAGGATTCTAATTGTTTCTAAAATAGCTACCAAGAGTACTTAGTTCAAAGGCCGCCCGGTCAATTTGTTCATCACGCCGTTGAAACTAGTTTCACATTCCATAATGGGAAACTATTCAACTTAGTTTAAAAACTGGTAAAACTTTATGAACTACAAAAATTGCGATGTAAAATTTTACCGCTACGTTGTAGTTCGCATAATGCTCTGTTGAATTCCCAATCCTGTCCTGGTCCAACGTATGTTTGAATAGAAGGGTCTATGCTTGCTCCTGTTACTAAAGAGGATAAGAAAAATTTAAACTTTAGTAAAATTTTACCGCTTCGTCGTAGTTCGCATACTGCTCTGTTGAATTCCCAAAGGGTATTAACAAAAGTTGGCCAGATGAGTGGAAAGAGAGGTAGATGTCAATTTTGTCGCCAATCGATCTGATGAACGTTGATAGAGATCTGGTTTCTGGCTCTGAGAAGGGTCCTGGTCCAGCGTATGTTTGAGTAGAAGGGTTTATGCTTGCTCCTGTTACTGAAAAGGATAAGGAAAATTTAAACTTTAGTAAAATTTTACCGCGTTGTCGTAGTTCGCATAATGCTCTGTTGAATTCCCAAAGGGTATTAACAAAAGTTGGCCAGATGAGTGGAAAGAGAGGTAGATGTCGATTTTGTCGCCAATCGATCTGATGAACGTTAATAGAGATCTGGTTTCTGGGTCTGAGAAGGGTCCTGGTCCAGCATATGTTCGAGTAGAAGGGATTATGCTTGCTTCTTTTACTGAAAAGGGCGAGGGAAATGTTAATTTTATGTTGAGGGGGATGAATTCTACATCTTCATTTTAAACGAAAATAATACCAAACTTGCTGTAGTAGCCAGCGGGAACCTTACAGATTTTTTTAAAATATGGTGGTCGGAGGGGTTCTTTATACCCCCCTCGCTCCTGTTAGCAGCATTTTTTTCTTGGGGCCCGCTTGAAATGCTAAGAATTACTTAAAGAATAAATGTGGTGAAGCTCTATATAAAATTTTAATATTCTGGGACCAGTAGACCTCCCACTACCTAAGGTCATTTTGGCGTTAATGTCCCGGTAGTGACATCGCGCGCGAGGTCTGAGGTCCGTCTTGACCAGGATTTAGAAGACCAGTTAATTACAATGGGGCGACTGAGATCTCACCTCCATGACCCCGTTAACAGGGCACCTGACCAGATTAGATCATTATTACACATTCAGTTACCATATGGTGTAGGTTTCATCACGATGCTTTCGGTTCGTGGCGTTTTTATACCCAGGGGGTCTGTACCAGAAAACGGTCAAGGGAGTATCGATCGTTTCATCTTTAAAGTCCGGTGGCTATAAGCGGAACTATAAACATTAGCTAAAAGATAATAGACAACTCAGACAAGTCTAGAAACAACAGCGCCTTTCTTCAAAGGTACTAAATATTTAACGTCTATTCCTTGTCCGTTTTCAGAATAGCATAGATATAATAGGTCCGAGATATCCGAGTTCTGTCCAAGTCGGTCCAAGTCGCAGTCAAGAGAGTGAAGCCCGCATTTGTACCTATGTTGTTTTAAATTGTATTTTTACAATATCTAATATTTGGACAACAATAAATAAAAAAATAAAAATATTTGATCATAGTACAACTATTGCAACTATTATAGTCAAATTTCTGTGGTCCGGGTTATCTACAGTACGTCAAGTTTAGATTGTTGCGTGGCAAGAAAACGAACTACTTAATTTTGATAACACTCTACTTCGTACTTCATACCAGCAAGTATGAAGATTATGGAAAAAGCAATAGGAAACGCACGTCCAGCAATAGACTTTTCACAAGCTGTTTCCGTTATGTGTTATGAATCATTTTGTGAAATATTTCACCTACCAAGCCAATTGTTGTTCCAATTTCTATTCAAATCAACACCATAGTTGGTGTTGTCGATTGGTCTCCTGTTTTTACGCCACAGTCTGTCCTGAAAACACAATATAACCCTATCAGCGTCAAATTTTATTGACTCTTGAAGAGAGCACCATAAATGTCTTATCAATATCGTGATGAGATACGAGTACGTCTGGAAACTGGATTAATGATAAAGTAATTAAATTAATAGTATGTTGTAGTAATTACATGGTTTAAAGGTGACCTCCATGTTCAATGTCATTAGACATAATATGGCTAAGTACTTAATTATGTTGAGACTAGCTGACGAGACTCGTTAATAATTTGGGAGATGCCCCTTGTAGACGGAGATTTGTTTTTATTGTAGTTTGGGGTATTTTCTCTTTTTTTAGTCAGTTCTTAATTTAAATTTTATATGAATGAGACAGTTAGTTTGATGTAGGAGTGACAGGAGTACAGGCTTTCAATATCGTATTGAAAATAAATGAATACATGAGCCAAGGTAAACTTATCGTGACAATATAAGAATAAGTTTTAGATAAAAAATAATGTTTTAATCGATGACGAACATAGTACTCGTAGTTGTCCTAACATCTCATTATAAATTTTATTTGGCACTTACTGTAGTGTGAGTCCACACATATCCGTCTGGGTTGGTCACTGGGAAAATGTACCATTCGAAGTCCCTTGCTGCAGCCATGGTCTCAGAATCAGTGCTGGTGACGAGTTCATTGATGAGGTAACAAGCGAACGAAACCGCGATCCACTCCCTTGAATGGATGCCAGCTTCGATAAAGATCACCCTCTTTTCACCTCCATGTGTTATTTTCAGACCTTTTATCTCTCGACCTGGAGCGTGTTTAACATTTTGTTAAAAAATTGGAACAAATCAAGGAAACTGCACCACGCTAATAAAAATATAGATGAAGTTTTTTTGATACGTAGTTATGACAATCTGAATCGGTCAGAGATCAACAAGCTTATCTGCCCCGCAGATGCAGAAATACCGGGTTTGACTCCCGAATTGGCAGACAATCAAACGATGAATTTAAATTTCAAGGTATACAGTCAGCTACAGAGAGGACGGACACATATTCATTAATAATATTATAAGGGGTTTCTCTTTCTTTCTAAACTTTCCGTTCTCGTTGCAGCTGACTATAATATTTATCCAAATGAACTGCACAGGCTTGACAGAGTCCTACCACCGATAAGTGGTAATTAGATGTAATAGCCAAATTTATCCTTCAAATCTATATATACTACAAAACGGATTGCCTTAGCTTGGCAATCCTTTTTAGTGGCAGTAGGCAGGGCACATAGCTCGCAGAACGACGTCGACGTCGCGAGTGGCGACCACGTACCGGAAGACTCAGCGTGGGTAGGCCTCCACAAGGTGGACCAACGATCGGGTAAAGATCGCAGGTACCAGCTGGAAGCGGAAGGTACAAGACCGGCCATTATGGAGATCTCTGAGGGAGGTCTATGCCCAGCAGTGGGCGTCTTCCGGCTGATATGATGATGATGATTACAGGAAGAATCGGCAGAAACAGATAAGGATTCCCACTTAGCCGAAGACTGAAGCCTTGGAAGAGTTCTAACATAGCGCTGATTTCCTTACCTTCATATGTTACTCCTCCAACAACGGGGGTAACAATCGACGGGTATGCGATAACGACGTCGGTCATCCAAGCTTCAATATCTTCCAATGTGTAATACGTATCCCACCGCATATTATTAATTCCAATCCGGTTGTAAGGTGTAACAGTTTCCTTGTCCATTGCACTGAAAAGAAGGATTTATCGAAAATTTGTAGCGCCCACACCATCCATTGTTGGGTACTGTTAAAGGCTACTGTAACTGCTATAGATCCACACTACCCTATTCTCTATATACCAGAAAATTGGCTAGCAGTTTCGTTGGAGTTTCTGTGGAGGAGGAGACGGCTAAAGAATAGAACGCGTTGCCTGCGAGTATGTTGCCTGATCAATATAATCTGGAATCTGGAAGGCTCAAGGCTAGAGTTAATAGGCTGTTCCAAGACGCGCATGCTCCATCTTCGGCCGCATTGTCACTTTACAACAAGTGAGATGGCGGACAAATGCCTGTCTTGCATGATATAAAAAAAATAGTATCCCTCGCAGTAGACTTAGGTATATAGGATGACAATGACGATATTGATGTGAACATTTCAAATTAAATTTGTTAATAATCATCATAGCAATCGTAGGAGCAGTAAAATCAATAACTTTACTATAAATTGTTGACACAATAGTAATAATTTATGTACTTACTCTTGCACATTTTCAATGGCAACCTCAAATTTAATTCCGTTTCTACTCAAAAAGCTTTCAAGATTACTTTTTTGTTGTGGCGTTGACATGATGTTAACAAACTTTGCCGATGGAACAGGATCAGTCCAAAAATCGTAATTGGCATCGCCTTCTAGTTGCTGCAGTAAGGTTATTTGTTGCACATTTTCAGGTAAAATTTTATACAATGTGTAGTTGGTGAAACTCAACTTTTCAGCCAAGGCGTAAAGGCTTGTTAACAAAATTGAAATTAATAGCAGTTCTGTCGACATCGCGACTGTATTTTAATAAACAGTTTCCTTTACAAATTGAAATGTATGTGTGTTTATGCCTAGCAAAACAACTGAAATAACATCAGTACTAATTATAAGTTGCGATATTATTTTATTGTAACAATAAACTTTATTGGGGAAAATAAAGTTATCCTAGAAGGTAATAAAACAAACTCATTGATAGATAATTTATATTAAATTTTATAATACGGAAGGCCTATAAACCTTTACAACGCCAAGATTAGCGACATACTTCCAATGTTATGTACAAGGCGATAACATGGGACGTGGTAGTATATCAAGTAATAAATAAACACGACATCAAACATTTTGAAGCTTACGTTTAAACCAAAAGCTTAAAATATAAAGATAAGAGCACCAAAGTAATTGAAGCTTTTACGCCGAATCCGTTGCTGTATCCAAATCTTTTGGCTTGATGAATGAGCTCCAAAACGGAGTCCATGGCTTCTAAATTGGTTGGCAAAATCTGATCAGTTGGCAATAGGTGCCCATAAGTGCCTGTATCTCTCAACTCATAACAGTACACCAAGGGTACTCTGAGTTCCTCTTTCACCCAGTCTATACTCGTGCCGGTTGCATGATCTGAAAATTTGAAAATGTAGAGGATTTGATACTTTGGTTTATAGCTAGGGATATAACTCACAATAATGCCACGCAGCTAACATTATTATTAGGTGCGTAGTGTCCATCAGAATAGAATATATTATTTTCTTTTAATAATGAGAATAATGTCATAATGGTATACTAGTTTAGAATATTGTAGATGCGAGTACATTGGCATAATTGTAAAGTTTATAAATTTGTATAGACGTTTCCCACTATCCACGTCTTGCGCAGACAGGCAAATTATGTGGGGAACAGATGACTGACTATGACACCCCCGCCAGGGATGGCTGGACGTCGTCAAGAGTGACATGCGTGCTAACAGACTCACCACAAAGGATGCCGAAGACCGAGCAAAGTGGGCTAAGAAAAGCAACCGCAACCGGGATTTAACGCCGAGATGATGATAATGGTATTGCGCCAACATCACTTGAGTTACTCCATTGTTGCGCCACAAGACGACCAGTAAACAAACAAACATGATGTCAAATATACATATAATCATATATATAAATAGTACACTTTGTCTTTACTAATTTTTTTCCAGTGCATCTACGTCTAGAAGTTAGATATACGAGTATACTTACAAAATTATAACATAACACAAAATAATACTTACAAATTGCTTCAGCTATGTTTCCGGTGACGTATACCGTGTTGTACCTCACTTGCAGTGCACCCATTGCCCGTCGGCCAATTTTAACCTGAAGTATGGTCATAAAATTATTACATTTCAGTATCAGACAATAAGAAAAACTACCTATATGTTTTTACATGACGATTCATAAATGTATATATTTTTAAGAATTACTGGACTGTGATGATATGCATGTGAAAGAAGCGAGTACCTACTGACGCGAAGAGTCATAGGGTTAAAAGGATGAGAGTTTTATTCACCTCCAGATATAGATAAGGTTAGGGATTATATCCATTGCTTGATATATGTTTTTTTTATATAAGCTTCCTGTTATTTGTAATTTTATACTTACGGAATCCTCGTAATTATCCAGTTGCTCTGTAGTGTTGCCATAAGGAACCATTAAGAGTTGACCGAAAGTATGGAACGATAGGTACATTTCAATGTCATGTCTGAGAGCCCTGATGAATGTTGATAAAGTTCTGCTTTCTGGCTCAGAAAATGGACCAAGACCTGGGTAGGTATCAGCTGCTGGATTGAGGCTTACCCCTTCCACTGTTAAAACAATATTATTTTTAAATTCACGTTTTCAAACCAATATAATGCCCAAACTTCTTTGCAAAATTCAAATAAAATATACTAACATATTAAAGATTGAACCAAGAACTACAACTTACACATAAAATTGCTATTCCAGTTTCTATTCAAGTCAACGCCGAAGTTAGTTCCATCAATATTACGTCGATTTTTACGCCACATTCTAAACTGAAATCGAAAATGTAATTAGGTACAACTCAAAGGACTAAACAAAAAAGCGTGGGTGGCCTAATGGCTGACGGGTCTGACTGGTAAGCGAAAGGTGCCAAATTCGACCCCTAGCTCTTTTTTCCGAGTTATGTACATTAGTTGAACACTAACCGAAGCTCTTACGGTGAGAGGAAGATTGTGAAGAAACCAAGCAAATTCAAGCGACTTTAATAATTACCTAAACTGCTCAGTTTCCCTTTTTAACAGGGTCGCAGAGGGCAGACGGCAGTCGCTCTACTGTAATTACCTGATCAGCCAAGTCCTGGATCATGGTCAAGCTGGATCCCGATCTTTCGTGCAAACTATACAATCGGAATATTAACGCCATCATGATTTGTATAAGACTAACCAAACTATAAGTAACATTAAATGTAGAAAATAATTGGGAATGTTTAACGAGTTTTTTGGTTTTGTTTCCAGCGACAAACGCGCAGACAACCCTTATGGAAAACGATAAGAGCTCGTCAGATATACGCGTTTTCTATGCGCGTTATTCAATTTTGTCTTTTGTGCTATCTGCAGAAAGCTTAGTGCTCATTCCACAAAACCGTCTATGTGCAGCATTTGAACAGCGATCGTGTCCGCCTAGTTATTGCGTAGCATCCGTGCCACTAGGATGTATTCTAATTTCGGTAAGAAACACACCGCTAAAAGCTGTTTTCTTTTTGAGTCTTTAAGAGATCAATGTCCGCTATTGCCAATCCATTTGGCATTTACTGTAATGCGATGTATTTTAATAAACGGGAATATACCTAGACATAAGGGCATGTACTGACTGATTAACGTAAATAACTAGCCAGCGGATGAATTAGTTTGTGCAAATTACAGACATGAGGCCTATCATCTAATTCTTAGACTGATTAAGGCATATACGGTTCTGCGAGAATCGTAGATGTTGAAGGGAACTGTACTATTTTCCATCAGGTCAGATGTCTGCTCGTTTGTCACTGATGAATAGTAGGTAGTACAAAAACTCCGCTTCATCATCATCATCACAGCCCATTACAGTCCACTGCAGGACTAAGGGCCTCTCCAATGATAGGGGAGCTTATTGCCGTAATCACCACGCTTGGCAGGCGGGTTGGAGATCGCGGTGTTATAAATAAAACAATGGAAAACGCTGCTGCCCATTTCCCAGCTTACGGAGACTCTTGGATCTTTTGCCTCGAAAACATTAGTCGCCTCGTACGACACCCACGAGTGTAAGGGGTTGGTGCAATTCTACTCTGCCGGACACCACACGGTCAGAAGACTTCGCTTAAAATATAACAAACACCTATTATGTTCTTACATTTCACATTATTGTTATATTACACATTAAACAACTTACTGATTCATGAGTCCACACATAACCATCAGGGTTGGTGACAGGAAAGATATACCAATCGAAGTCCCTTGCAGCAGCCATAGTTTCTGCATGGGTACTTGTAAGTAACTCATTGATTATAAAACACCCGGTTGTTGGAGGGACCCATTCTCTAGCATGAATACCAGCCTCCACAAATATTATTTTTCTACCAGAACCATGAGATAATTTGAGTCCTTTTATTGTTCTACCTTCGTAAGTATGTCCACCGATTATTTGTGTTGCTACCTCCGGAAATGCAGCTGCCATATCGGACATCCACGCTTCGATATCTTGCAAGGTGTAATATGTATTCCAATTCATATTTCTAGTGGTTCTTGTGTAACTTGAGACCGTCTCTTTGTCGATTACACTAAAATGTTCAGATTAATTATTTTTGTTATTAGACATCACTATATAATTAGCACTTGAATGGTAACTGATTCTAAACATTATAAATTGTCAATATGTATTTATTGCATTCATGAGATTATACATGTCTTCAATGTTTTAATGTTCTTACATCATGAAACCCATGTGTTTGTACAAAATATATTATTTAAGTTAATCATTTGTGCTTTATATAAATGTCGCACTTAGGCATTATTTTTAAAATGTCTATACATTAAATCACTCAAACTAAATGACTTAAACTGATCTTTATTACACCTACACTCCTGAGTTCAATGATCTGATCAAATGATCAATGTGCATGAACAGCTTTTATCATCATCAGTCTATATTTAGTCCAGTATCTATTAGGCAAAGACCTCCTTCAATGATGCCAATGCACCTGACCCTCGGCTTACCGCATCAGCTTCCTATACCAGATCAAAGGGCGTCGTACACTATACTTGCCGTTGTTGAAACAACTTTATAAACTAAAAATAATTATCTTAGCGTTAATGTCCCGGTTGTACTCTCGCGCACGAGGGCCCGGGGTCAGCCTTGACCGTGATTCAGGATTTGGCAGATCAGATAATTACAATGGAGCGACTGCCATCTGACCTCCGTGACCCTGCGACCAGGGGAACTTGACCAGATTGGATCATGGTTACATATTCAGTCGCCTGAAGTGTAGGTTTTATCACTATGTTTTCCGTCACCGTAATAGCATCGATTAGCATTCAACTAATGTACATAACTCAGAAACCAATCATTGGTACATGGCCGCATTAGGATTCAAACCCGGTACCTCTCGCTGACGAGTCGGATACCTTAACCACTTGACCACCGACGCTCCAGGCCTCACAAACAACTTTACATTACGACTTTATTATATACACATACTCACTCTTGAATATTCTGTATGGCTATTTCGAAGCCTACGCCGTTAGTGTTGAGAACATTTTCCAAAACACCTTTGTTCAACGGATTTGCCATTATGTCAACAAATGCAACATTCGGAATAGGATCGTTCCAGAAATCGAAAGAGACGTCATATTCTAGATCTTGAAGTAACTTGATGTGAGCTTCATTTCGAGGATATATTTTGTACAAGGTATAGTTATCAAAACGAAACTTTTCACCACATGCTACAGATAAAGATAAGAACAAAGTTAAATAAGTGTATGGCACACCCATGGTCGTTCGTTAGAATCTAAATAACAACGCAAAGGCTGAGTTTAAAGCAAATGTAATTATATTATTGTAGTCCAATAAAATTTATTAATGCGATAATTGCTTCTGATAACATCTAAACCGTTGATAGTCACATTATTTATTATTAAAATGGATCTTAGCAGACACATATTTGAATAGTTATGTATGGCCAAATATCTACTAACTGGTCACATTGGATTAAGCCAAAAAACTAGCAACTACTAATAAATGTTATTTATAAAAAGCCGCAATGTTCTGATGCTGTGTGAATACTTCTTACTATAAAAACTTATGGAATTAGAACTTGAGCCCGAAATCATTTCACACCAACAGAACTGCGTGATCAGTCCGGGTTTTAAGAGTCAAAATACCAAAAATTCCGAGATCGCTGCGCTCTGAATGAATCTATAAGGAAAGTTTAAGAATATACGAGTAATGCAGATATCTGACCAATCACCGCATGGAAGGAACGTGATGCGGAGAAACCAAGATGGACTGAAGTGGCACCTGCCAGCGCTATCATTAAAGCGTATTGGGCCCAATGGGAGAGCGGAACGGTATACTTTACCGAAAATGTAGTAAAACCTATAGGTAGTTGTTCCTCGGGTTAAGGTGCAAGACGTTCTCCAGGAGATACATGATGGTGTAACAGGTGGACTAAGGGTAAAAAGAATACTGATCAAAGTAAGAGAAAGGTTCACTGGCTTTATTATCGGGAAGATGTTCAGAATTGGTGTTGCAAATGCAGTATTTGCGCCGCTGTCAAAAAACAGGCAGACATACGGCATTTGCAATAACCACCTCGGGGGCTCCTGCTTTATTGTCTCTCGCGATCGCGGGTCGCGGGTTAGCGCGGCCACTCGGACTGTGCGCTGTGGCCCTAGCACAAGTGTGTCCGCGACGAAACTCGCGCCGCGAGAGAGCGTTTGTCTCTTTCTCTCAATACTAAGACTAAAGAGATAGCAACACCTATGTCTCGCTTTTTCTCGCTTATCGCGCGCGGGAGCAACTTGTGCTAGGCCTACTGGCTGTTATGCACAACGATAGGTACAGTCGAGTTCATTAATATGTGAGCATTGTCAAGGCTTCAAATATAAATGTTTCTGAATGAATCTGCTCAGATATATAAGTACCCTTCTATGTACATTTATATTTGAAGCCTTGGTAATGCTTACATATTAATGAACTCGACTGTACCCAAGCGGGTACGCTGCGGCTGGGGCTGACTATGCCTGCAATAGCTCCACCAGCATACCAGCATAAAGCCCTTTTAAATTGTTTCTGTAAGTAAAGCCTGATAAGTAATGCCTAAATATTTATCTTTGCTGGACAGTAATCTGCTTTATTATTATAGTCGAAAAAATAGGTACAGTAGCAATCGTAAACCATATCTTATGTTACCATCCCCTAAATCAACATGTATTACTCGCTAAGTCGCTACTATTCTAGGTAAGTATTTATAATGATTTCAAATCGCTGACGGAGAAAAATTGAAATATCTCACAAGTTTATTATCTGATTGCAATTATAAAAATTGTTTTGTATGGCTTAATAATGTGCCTTTATTATCTTAGTACATTATTTTGTTCTAAAGTTACTCGTAAAGTTGTAAAAAGTTACAAAGGGATATATTTTTGTAAAATTTTCTCAATAACTTAATAATAAAACATAATAATACGTTTATTTTACATATATATTATTCAAACTCATTGCTTTTTTTTATTTTAAGTCATTTACGCAAATTAAAACAATCGTATGGCGCTTCAAGTGGTGCCCGTTGCTAGGGAAAACCTACAATATCTCGCTTATTTATTAACGGATTGGGATTATAAAAATAGTTTTGTATAGCTTTTTAATGTGCTTTTATTTTTTTTGTACATTGTTTTGCTCTAAAGTTATCGGTTAGTTGTTAAACAATCAAAACGGATTTATTTTTTGCAAAATTTTCATATTAAAATGAAATGAAATGAAATGAAATGAAAATATTTATTTGCTTTGCATAAAAATTAACAATTTAAATAAATTCGACTAGTGTCGACCATCAGAACTTGAATATCTCTCAAAATATAATTTTCACATAGTTGAATGAATAAACAAAATTGTAGCACATTTTATTCTGCTTCATTTGATGCCTCACACATACTTCTAAGTATAATACAGTCAGTTTTAAAGGCAGATTTCAAAACGCGGCGGCGGCCATCTTGATGACGTCACCGCTGAAGAACCAAGCGTTGTAGAGATTGTCGCCCGTCTGTTTTTTATTCATAATAATATACTTAACAATAAACTAAAAGATGGTGCTGGTTTCTGAAACTGAACTATCCGGGCCATATTTGAAGCCAAGGGAAGGGACTATTACAACCAACAACACTGTTGGCTTTTCACCTTTCTCTCAAATACAGAAATATCGCGGTTTTTGGTGTGCGTACGTGGGGGAATTATCGGTAATTGAACCATCTCAGAATTCAAGCGATTCTTAGCTGATGTCAAGGCTACAGCCCGTCAATGCCATCCGCTTATGGTGTTCGTCGCTGTAGATTTAAACGTGAAATCTATGGAGATTGTAAAGGACTGGGCAGCTGCCTGCGGGTTTTCGCTCCTGAATACGGGTGTGGTTCACACGTGTGTGCGACAACCGGGTGGTTCTATCGCAGACCTTGCGTTTCCGAGCCCTGCTCTTGCACGTCGTGTCTAAAATTGGGCAGTGGTGGAGAGTGTTAAGCCAATGTCTGATTTTTTTCGTCTGAAAATTATTTTTTTCCTCGGTCGCTTCACTCTTTAGTGTTTGTAAAATAACCATTCGTGATTTTACTACCTTGAGTGGCGCACTAAATTTTACTATAATTGCCTATAATTGTCTTGATTTTTCTATTTTGATCAAATATTTCAGTTCAGTTCTTTAGTACAACCTAACATTAATTAATTAGACCGGAATGGTGAAGGTTTAATAACGCCATACATCCAGGCTTTAAATCCTTCCTGACTGATTTAGTATATTAAATATGAAACAGCTATTCAAAAACCCACTGATTGAAAATATATTTATTGTTTGCACAAGTACAATTGATGTAATATTAAAGACGATAAAGCATTATTACAGCACATTTATAAATTTGGCTTCTCTAATAATAGCCATGATAGCATCGTAGGTCTCTTCGCACGAGGGCAGCACCTGGTTGACAGGGATAGTGTAACCCCATTGACCTTCGTCTCTGAGGTTGAAGGTCGCCGCAATCGGAGGGTTGAATCGGAATTTCACCCAGTCAGCTAGGACACCGGTGGCTCCATCTGCGAAGGTAAATATTTTTATTTGTTATTTAATATTTTATCTACTACATCAGCTTCGTCATCATCATTATTGCAGCCATCATCGACGTTATTATCATCATTACCGTCGTCAAATTAATCATCATCGTCATCATTGATACGACATGATCAATTATAATAGCACACTTGAGGAAATGTCCAGACCCATCCAGTACTCTGGATACGAGTGTAACCTCATCGAAAACTTTGTTTGTTTTACATATAAAAATATAACATTTTATTTTACCATGCACTTCAACCGAGTTGCCAACTTGGTAATGAGTGTTGTAACGCACGGATAGCGACCCCATTGCTCTTCTGCCAATCGTCAGCTGAAAATAGACGTGAGGACACATTAATCAGAGACTAAATAAGTCTATATATAACGTAATAACGTTCTTAAAATAAAAATAACATACATCATAAATTGGAATTAGGTGTTCATAACGGTATACATATTATAATAACTCTTTAGCAAGTCAAAAGTAAGTTGATCGAATATTTTTGCATGTATCTATCTAACAGTATAAACCAAGTTCACAGTTTTCGTTTGTCTGTTTCTTTTAAACGGATTTTGATATGGTTTTCACTATCATTTAGAGAATTTCTTCTGAATGGTTTATTTGTATAAATATTCAGAATATAGTAGGGAAAAGCTTATTGATCCATGATCTATCATTGCATGATGGCGATACTGACCGTGATGTAAATAGTAGAATAAAGTGTGGAACTGGTGTTATGATCAGCGGATGCAATTTACAAAACGATTATTTAAAGGCGAGTGCAAGTGGCGGAAACGATATTATTTGCGACATAATTTATAATTTATTTTTGCTCAGATCCCGGAGACTGGTTATCAGATTGCGGCTTAGTGACGGTATCTTTTTATAATTTACAAATAAATTAAAGCAATCACCATTTCATTGTAGTTGTAGATATGCTGGTCAGTGTGAGCGAAGGGGATGATCAATCTCTGTCCAAAAGCCCTGAAGGATAGGACACCGACGAGATTACTTGAGATGGCCTCAATGTATGAGGACAATAACCTGGTTTCCGGTTCAGAAAACGGACCAAGCCCGACGAAGTGGTTGTTGGTAGGAACGAAGCTGGCTTGAGCCACTGAAATTGAAATCCATATAAGTCGTATAGTAAAAGTACATAGTTAAAAATGGAATATATCATATTTATTAGCAAGTTGATACCTCCCCATTGTGAATTCCAGTTCCGGCTTAGGTCAACTCCGATTCCTGTGTTTGTGATTGGTCGTCTGTTTTTGATCCAAGCTCTGGTCTGAAATAGGATAAAATACATAAAATAATAATATTAGTAATAAAGGAGCGTTGGTGGCCTAATGGTTTAGGGGTCCGACTCGTACCCTGAGGTTCCAGGTTCAAAACCCCGTATACCAAATAACTTTTACGATGAGGAAAAACATCGCAAAAAAACCTGCATACTCTGGTGATTGAATGTGTAACCATGATCCAATCTGGTCAGGTTCTCCTGTTGACCCTGGTCACGGAGGTCGGTTAGCGGTCGCTCCACTGTAATTACCTGAACTGCCAAATCCCGGATAATGGTCAAGGCGGACCCTGGGCCATCGCGAGAGCACAATTGGACATTAACACCAAGATGATCAATATTATCAGTAATAAAGCTATAATGATACAGAACCACTAAGAAACAATATACTGACTGCAACCAATTATGTATCGTATAGAACTTACATGATCGTTAGAAAATTCATGTCCATCTGGATTCACAATTGGGAATATATGCCAGTCGTAATCCTCAGATGCTCTCAATGCTTCAGGGTCATCACCTCTTACGAGCTGGTCGATGAGGTAGGTCAAGACTGTTGGGGAAAGCCAATCGGCGCCAATTTGTCCACCCTCGAGGAAGAATGCTGGTCTGCCAGAGCCTCTTGATATTCTTACACCAGTAATGTTTCTTCCTAGAAGAGAATAAGCAATTTATTTACATGGATTTTTTATTACTAAAAGAAGCGTTATGTGGAAGCCATTACAGTATCTATTACTCCGTTGAAGGAAAATATTATGCCTTATTTTTAAATCAGCTTCTTCACATTAGCAAAGATAATACTCAAACTCTGGAGAGTGATCTTTAATTTCTACAATATTTTATAGCGAAAAGATTTGATTGCTTGTATGGTTCTTTGTTTGTTCATAATCGTTAATCTCAAATAATATTAACCGATTTCAAAATTCTTTTACTTATATAAAGCTTTTATCAGTGATCAACACAATCTTTTTTTTATTTCCGAAATTACAGATCATTTAAAAGAATATAACCTTCGTGAGTCGAGCCAACAGACACTATTGTTACCACGTTAGGATGCGATTCAGTCAAGGATTGGAACCATTCGTTGATCTGCTCATATCCCTGGAACTCATTCCAGAACAATTGTCTGCTAGCGTCTCGTTTTTTTCTGGAGTATAGCTGTGCGTCAAATGCCCTGTAGCGGAAATTAACAATTAACGTTATAGGGAATAATCACAACTGTAGGTCATGTCAAAGTTAAAAGTTCAACCATCAGAATAGACAATGATGGGTTGTGCAATACATATACATATGGAGAGGGTAGATATATGGATATTAGATGATTTATAGAACAAATACAAGTATAATTCAAATTAAAGTGTCAAGAGAACATTCGAGGATGGTAAACTGAGCAAATGTAAAATTTTCTCGTTCTTTTCTTTGTTTCGATGTGGATGAGGCAACAGACCTGTGTCATCTTGTGTTAATAAACTACGTATATTCTATGTCTATGTCTGTGAATGTTCTAACGTATTCACTACCCCATTTACTTGTCCTGCTGGATATTGTAGTATTGAGCCGCTGAGTTAGCGGAAAGATTTCGCCTCCGTTTGTGTGTTCTGCCGCTTCAACAACGATGTTTATTCTCAAGAACTGTTTAACATGTTGCCTACAGCTACATTATATTGTCTCACCGCTCACCACCGACAGCGAGTTCCTCCACACACCTCAGAGCCAAATTGGTCGCGAACTGTGCGGTTCCAAAGGAACTTTTGCCTACGCACACTAAGGTTGTAGTATAATATACATAGAGAAGTGTTCCTGCTGAACACAACATGGAGTTCTTTAAGAAAAGGGTGAAAAGGTTTAAACAGGTTCGGCAACGCGTAGGTGATGCCTCTGGTGTTGCAAACGTCCCAGGTTGCGGTAACTGCTTACCATCATGCAGGCCGTAAACTTGTTTGCCACCTTAGTGGTTCACATTGTCTTGCTCAGCACTACCTTTAATAAGCAGAGGCTTGATAATAATTGGTTTAGCTACAAAAGCTAATTTTAGGTAGAGGATCTAGTTGGTACTTACTGTTGTATATTGTCCAACATAAGGTCAGATCGTATGCTTCGTTTCCTCAATGAATGCTCGAAGTTGTCCCTCAATTCAGGTGGCGCTACCACACTCGCATAGTCACCAACCCTCGACGGGGGCTTCCAAAAATCTAGTTCATATTGATTGACATATAAGTCTTTAAGGAAGTCTAAGTCTTCTTCAGTTTCTGGGTGCACTTTGTACAATGCATAATCATCATATCTTACTTTTTCAGCGAACACACAAACAGATATAACACTTAGCACAATAATTTTTAAATACATTTTAAACTATACCACTACGGCCGTGATTACTCTTAACTAGCAAAAGAAAATTGTTAGTGATTTTCTAATCTTTCAAGAATTTGGGTTGTGACAAGCAATTATTAGTTCTTATTGCTAAAGTAATAGAACTCAATATTTAATAATAAAATGGACGCATTTCTGATAGGCTCACTTATCGGTTTGTACTTATGTGGCTTATCTTCGTTTAGTGTAGACCTATTGATAATGCAATCCATATTTTAATCATCATGTTCGTAAATTGATAAATAAAGTACGTTCTTCATATTGTATATTTAATTAATAGTATAATGGGTGTAATAGTTTCAATTGATTTCAATTGTTGTAGTTGTTCGTATCTGTCAAATTATTGTAGAAGTTTGTAGCTGAATTGTTTCTCATATATTGTATTTTTGGCATACGAATAAATTAATAAATTTAAATTTATAAACTCTTTATCGTTGATCAAGTACTTATTGTCTTTAGAAACTATATTTATACTAGGTACTCGTAAAATATAGGTAATTTACTTGTCTGCACACAAGCACATAGTACTTGGTACCTAATCTCTGAAATGTCTGACATTATTCCACGAATTTGTCCCTTCAAATTCCCTACATAATTGGGTAAATGTAAGAAAACAAACAAGTCTCGAAAAATATTAAAACATCCAAAAGTAGTCTGTCAGGCTTGAAATTTTTACACAAACGGGGAAAGAATATGTTAATACAGAAGATAAAAAGAACAACGCCTCTGTTGTGCAAATACTTATCAATTAACCGTACTGGGTCACAGAAAACGTGTCAATTAAGAACATATAACATATTTCCGGGTCATCTTGCTGCTGTAGTTAAAACTCTATGCTTGATATATCATTTAATAATGTTAAATATACTGTTAATGCTTTCATGTATGTTGCTGTATCTGTTTCAGCAAAATACTGTAAGCAATGCTCACCCTATCCCATTAAATAGCCCGGCACCCGCCTTCCCTGTCGAACATTGTCCATGAATATGCAAATTCCACAAATTGCTCGCGGGGCCAACGAAAAAATATGTTAATAGCAAAATAATCGCTGTCGCTATCATAAATCCGTTAATATGCGTCAGTAATTAAGCTGGCCACGTCGCAGCGGTCGCAATGACAATTTGTTCTGTGTTGAGCCCCGCAAATTCGACGACCATCGACGATGAGCTCTTCTGGTACGCTGCTTGGTACAAATCAGGGGTCAGCGCCGAGCGATTTGAATCCAGAAGATTGATGGTCCCAAGGTAATTAGGCACGGATCGGTGGCTTCAACTCTTTGCAGTTCATTTTTAACTGTTGACGTTTTGACAGGTGAGCGGCCGCTGGTTTATATTTTGCAGCGGAAATTAACGCCTGGGAGCTCTGGGAGAGGCTAGTGATGGCGGATTTTGGCTTTGGACGTATTCCAGTATTTTAGAGTGGTCTATGCTCCAGTGGCAATGAATAAGGTTTATGAATGAAAGATTGTTCTGAATGTAATCCCCTGTCACTCAATTAGTAATAAAGTTTATAAACTCCCTGAAATTTATATTATTTACTGTACGTACGTACGTTTTCATTGATATATTGTTTGCGTTGGTACGAATTTAATATTCGGATTAAAATATAACAAATCTGTTAGATAATTAAATATCAAATACATGTCACGTTAAATTAAAGTCAACAAATGTCAATATCATTATATAATATTACAACCGTCAACACAATAAGGCTTCGTCCAGAATGTAGGTAGTCGATGAGGGTAGTAAATAAGTAAATTAGTTATTTAATTCATAATATACGAAGTTACAACACAATGATATACGCACTATGATTCTCTCCCAAAGCATGGCATCTCAGCTGATCTCAGCCATATTTTCGAACTCTCATCATATATATTATAGGGTTTGTTACGAAATACTAAATTCGGGTTGAGGTGTGATGAAAGTGTAATGAATAAACACGAAAGTCTTAAAATCTACATGTTCTCGAAATTGTGACAGAAAATATCTTTGATGTGACCGTTGATAAAACCAAAAAAGGGAGTTACGTTCTTACAAGAGCGTACAAGAAAGTAACGTATCCTTTTAGGGTATCAAAGCCCGAAACCCATCCAAACAAGTGAAGGTGAAAATGTATGATGCATTTCAATCCTTTCTATGAAAATGGTAGTTACCTATTTTAACTACAACTCATATTGTTCGATACATAAAATGGTATATACTAGAATCGCCGTTCTCAGCGGCTTTCATCCGCGAGCAGTTCGAACCTCTGTAAACATTAAACTTTTCGCGGGACCCTATTATTTTCTCGGGATTAAAAGTAGTCTATGTCACTCGGTATTAACTTTGTTTTTTTAATCGGTCCAGTAATTTTTTATCTTATTACTTACCATCTTAAATACAAAACTTTATTTTTATTATAATATTAGTAATTACTATTAGTACCTACCTATAGATAAAACCCGAGAACACCCGTGCAAAGCCGGGGTGATTCATTAGTAAATAAAATAAAGTATGCAAGGCTTTAGACCAAAACGTATTCCCAACACTTGAAAAACTCTGCAGACACTGTTAAAGTGCTGAAAGTTCTGTAATGACAAATGATGTTCTGCAAACTTAGAACATCAGAGCAACTCGTGTAACAAACTTGTACACTCGTTGATTGTTCAAGAACATAAATGGTGCTACAGGAAAACATTAATAATACTAATTACCTACCCTACTTCCTTTTAATACAAGCTCATATGAATGTATAGTTATTCATTTGTATTGGGGTCCCAGGTACCAGTTGGATGAGCAATGCGCAGGACCGGCCTTTGTGGAGATCTTTGAGGGAGACCTATGTCCAGCAGTTGGCGTCTTTCGGCTGATATGAAGGAGTCTCGAAAAGTAGAAATGTGGATCCTGGCATAAGCCCGGATAGACGCTAAGTTGATGATGATGGCTCTCGATTATAATTTTGATGCGTATTGATAATAAATACTTAAAAATATGGCACTAAAAAGCAAGAATCATCAGAACGCATACCTAGGTGACATTCGTTATTTGTTATGGTTATCTCATTTTGAAATTACTAGGAAAATGTTTGAGATCACTCAACAACAATATTGTTCTTATGAGTGCAGGGATCTGGAATTCGCTACTAAGGTATATCTTCGAGGCCATTTGCCATTCTACCTGTATTTGTAGAGAATATTTTCACTAACTTTTATCTGAATATCAGAGCGCCCATATTCGTGGTCGCGATGTCGCGCTCACGTCCGTGACATCACGGACAAGCTGGAATAGTGCCGCTTGAGAAAGAATGTCCACAACTCGACCGGTAAATTTCGTGGTGAACAAACGTCTGACCATTCCGCTCCCGCCAGGCACGAAAAGAAGAGGCCGGCCCAAGAAGCAATGGCTTTACGTCGTTAAGGATGACATGTGTGTTATGACACCTGCAAACATGCTAAGACCGAGCAAAGTGGACCAGGAGAAGTATGATGGCGGTCTCCGGGCCCTATCGTGTCGCGCTATAACACAAACGGGATTGACACCAATGAATAAATATAATTAGAGCTCGTCTAATCTAAAATGACGCGCCCCACTATCGCATTAACGCACACAAGCAAGTTTAAAATATGGACGCAATACATATACAAATGCCGTTGTAATTGGTCATTCAGTTGCCGGTGAGACACCAACGTAGGAGCTCGCGTCGTTCATTGGCAACACAGATGAAGTGTCGTTATCAATATTTGCACTCACACATCAAAATCAACTAACTAAGTAGTGGGGCACGTCATTTTAGACTAGACGAGCTCTACATATCTATAGGAACTCAGTTCCCCTATTTTTTTATTGCCTAGGGAGGCGCACAGGCGGATGGTCCACCTGATGGAAAATGGCCACCGTCTTCCAGGACATTTGCAACCTAAGTGGAGCGGATACGGTACCAGCCTTTGAGGTACCTATTGACATGCCTTAGTGCAGATTTTGATAGAGTGGACTTTTCTGCAGGGTGGACTTTTCTGTAGTATGGATATCTCTGTAGAGTGGACTTAATAAAGTGCACTGGACAATTTCTTGAAGTGGACATTTTAACACAGTGGAATCTAATAGTGACTTAGGGAAAACAGCATTGCATCAGTAATAACGACTCGTGGTCATTGCTCGTCCGATTCCGTTCTGGAATCGCAGCGAGCTCGGTCAAGTGTACACTAAAGCACTGCGTACATTGCGGCGGCATCGCTAATTGTGATTAATGGCTGGCCGCTCGTCGCGACATCGTTTGTCTTAGCCACCGTCGCGACAGACAGTTTACTTTTCACTCTCGGACTTTGGTGGTGCAGACGGGCGGTTTTGGCTGGCTTTTTGTCGTAACATACATATCTCTAATAGATAGAAAGATAAACAGTTTATTGCTCACATAACATAACAATATCAATCACTTGCAGTAACAAGGAACACTTATCGCTAGAAGCGATCTCTTCCAGGCAACCTTTACAGAATTTGAGACAGGAATTTTATAATGATGTAAGAGCGTCCGTGGCCTAGTGATTTGTTAGCGAAGGGTTCTGGGTTTAAATCCTATTGCGGCCATGCACGAATGACTCTTTTCTGTGTATATGTACATTAGTTGTACACTAACCGATGATCTTACGGTGAAGGAAAACATCGTAAAGAAACGTGCACATTCAGGTGATTGAATGTAAAACCATAATACAATCTGAGGGGCTATCTCAGTGGACAACTTAATTTGACATAAAAAAAATATTACTCTACTCTGATTTGGTAGACGCTATTGTCAGTGACCTACGTAGATGACGTACTGTAGAATTATTTATTGTCAATTCAGTTTCTAGCTGAGCTAATAGCCCCGCTGGTCAGGTTTCTCTCAGATTCAGGTAGGAGAGTCAGGGAGGTCAGATGGCAGTTGCCCCAATATATTTACCTGATCTGCCAAATCATAGATCATGGTCAAGGCGAACCTTGAGCTCTCGTGCGTCATTAACGCCAAGATTATTATCATTTTCTAATCGGCCATCGGTTCTGCGAGCTACGTGACCTGCTAGTACTGCTACACATATCTTCATTTCTGACGTCGAGATTAACTCCGAGCATAGCACTCTCCACGAGTCTCTTAGACAAACACTGCAAATTTGAAGAAATTTTATTATTTTAATCGCCCGTGTGCAACTGTCTCGCATTTGAGGTTAATTCCCCAAGTTAGCCGCATAATTATTGCAGACCGCACAATTTAACGGTCCAAAACTAAACTAATGTCACTTGGGCACGGAGCAAACAGAAGAAGACGTTATACGACAGAATTAACACCGCATCCATCTTATTGCGGTTTTATGTTTAACAGCTGTATTCCCATATTTTATGCGGTTGCTACATAAGTCGTCTTACCATAGTATTTATTGCGAACAATTATTTCCTAATATGTTTGGCCGTGTGATGTTCGGCAGAGTAGAATAGTACCAACCCTGTTCACTAGTAGGTTAGTATATCAGGTGGTACGACTCTCTCAAACCTGCGGAGTCCGCCTGGGTGAGTTCCACCGCCTCATTTATTTCTGCCGCCAAGCAACGATGCTTGCATTGTTGTATTCCGGTTTTAAGGATAAGGTAGCCAGCGCAATAACGGGCATTAGGCATTTCATCTTAGTCCTCAAACTGACAACGCACCTGCGGTTCTGCATTTTTGTTGCCTACAACCCAAATGCATGAATCAAATATGTTATGGGCGACAGTTGCCGCTTACCATCAGGTGGGCTGTCTGCTCGTTGGTCACTTAGTAGTATATAAAAAAGTATAAGGCGACTAATATTTTCGTGGCAAAAGATCTAGCGTTTCCGTAGGGTGGAAAACGGACAGTAGCTTTTTCCATTGTTACATTTACAACACTGCGATCTCCAACCTGCCTGCCAAGTGTGAAGATTACTGCAATAACCTCCCGTTTCGTGAGAGAGGCCCTAAGTCCTGCAGTGGACTGTTTTGACGCGCCGCGGCGCCGTAGATGTACGAGTATGTTACAGAGGCTATACTTTTCTTTTTCATGGCTATCCCTAGCGTTGATTAGCGAATATCAAGTGAATTGTGAGTTATACATTATTTCTATTATGATAACATATCTATGGTGAAATGAAGTTAGAACTCTTTTTTTATATTAGACCTGTTTGTAATTGACAATGCGGATGAAAATAGACCTAGCCTGTCTACGTGTATACGTGGTATAAAAGCGAACAATTTATTTGTATGAAATGTGTCAGTCTGATAAAAATATTGGCCTAGTCCTGAAAATAATTAGTTCGGTTTTTGTTACGTGCCATCTTTTAATCTACAGACTGGAAATAAAAAATACCTACCTACTATTTTACCTACGCTATTAAAATTTGTTGTTTGACAATCGAATGCCAACAAACCACGAGAGTAATTTCTTGATCAAATAGATATGCTTTTAAAATTTGAAGAGAAGGAGAGAACAAAATGCGAGAGATAAAGGCTTTTTTAAATATATTTAGACAAGACAGGCATTTGACCGCCATCTCACCTGTTGGTAAGTGACGATGCGGTCGAAGATGGAGCATGCCCGTCTTGGAACAGCCTATTCACTCTAGCCTATGTTGGATGCAAGCTTATTTTCAGAAGTAGAAATTACATTGTTCGTCTTGCTACAATCCTAACTGACAAATCATCACTTCTGCCACCTTTTCTAGCAACCTCTTCATACTGCTCGTCCATTAACGATACTTTCGACTTATCCTTCGAAGCTACTGCTCTATTAAATGCTATCCCTTAAATAATTATGAATTAAAAAAACGCTGCTGCAAACCACAAGTGCACCAGTTCACGTGTCTATATAATTAATAAGCAAAAATCCAGTTCAATCCGGTTCAAAAATATCGAGAACCGCCGAGTGTTAGCGGGGAAAAATGATTTCAATAAAATTATTCGCTCCTTTTACGTGCTCTTTCGTATTCTGCGAGAGCTGGGATTACTTGATTATGAGGATTGGGGGCTGCGAGGGTTTTAATGTATTTTCTCGGATGTAGGGGATCAGCGTTGAGGTTTTGTGTTTATACCCACGGCGCTCCCTTATTTATGTCAAGGTATTCAAATTATTACGTTCGTTTAAAAAAGTCTGGTTATGACAGCGTTTTATTGCGGGAAGGTGTCTTTTCGCTGGTAATTTTCTGTGGATTAGATCGGATTCGGTTGATTATTATATGGGTCTTGCTCTTAGTTCGTAATTGGAGTTTACGATTTTGTTCTATGATGTTGCTTTTCGTTATTTTCTTTCATCATTCAAGTAAGGTAACTTAATGTATTAAACTATCGCGGTTATTATCACACATTTTAAAGGTTTACCATGATGCATGTAACTACGTGGAAATATCGGGCAACCCGTCAACAAAGGTACGCGGTAGGAAACCCAGAACATAACTTTTAAAAAGGCAAGACTTGGTGATGTTATCAGTTCCGATAGTAGCAAAAAATAAAATGATTTTTTTTTATGCTACTCGGTAACAAACGTGCAGATTGCCCACCTGATTGTAAGTGGTAACTGTTGCCCATAACATTTAAAATTCATATATTTAGGTTACAAGTAACTAAAATGCAGAACCGCAGGTGCGTTGTCCCTGTGAGGACTAAGAATGAAATTATATGATAATGGTTTAGTATCAGGCCACATCATTGTCAGATTCATATACAAAATGGACTCAAACGTGAATTAACGCCAGTAATTGCGGCCGTCGCGTTAATGAAAGACCCTGCTCACAAAGCGAGTGAATGCCAATACGTACAAAATCAAGAACACAAACAGAGTCATCAAAATAGCCGGCGCAGACGCAAAAGGCGGTCCCAGAAGAAATACAGCGACATTAACATCTAGAATATCCCTTTACACACATTCATTAGACAACAAAACACGGTGGCAAACAAAAACGCAAGTGTAAATTACGCACCGCATTTATCAGAAGTGTCTCCTGCGCCACAATAATGCGGTTGACTTCATCTTCGAATAATTCCCTTTGTTCCTTGCAAGTCGGCTTTTGCTGTTTTTTCTGCTGATCCAAGTGACGGGCTGTAGCGGGTGGCATGGAGTGGTTTTGTTCTAGTATATTAGGTTGAGCGTCGACAGCCTGCATATGGTTGTTCTGGTATATTAAGGTTGAGCGTCGATAGCCTGCTTACGGTTGTTCTGGTATTTTAGGTTAAACGTTGGTGGCCTAATGAAGACTCGTATCTCGAGGTACCGGCTTCGAACACATTGCCACCATATATCAATGGCTAATTTCTGAGTAATGTATATTAGCCGATGCTTTTACGATGAGGGAAAACATCGTGATGAAACCTGCACATTCAGGCGACTGAATGTGTAACCATGATCCAACCTGTTCAGGTTCCTCTGGTAGCAGAGTCACGGAGGTCAGATGGCAGTCGCTCCACTGTAATTCATCATAACAGCCGAAAGCCGCCCACTGCTGGGCATAGGCCTCCCCCAGAGATCTCTACTGTAATTAAATCCAACAAAATCTGAAAGGTTCTTGGGGGCAAATCGCGTACCGGCAAACGCAGGGTTGCACGGCCCCCACGAGTCAGATAGACGAACTTGTAAAAATCATAAAAAACGATGAACGTGAAAGGCCCAAAATAGTGTCCAGGCTGAGGTCATGAGGACGATGATAATCTTAGAAGAACTAGATTTAAAAATCTCTCAAATTTAAGGAATTTGCATTCCTTGGCATCATAACGTATAGGCGTTAGCGTGTGGCCTCTCCTCTGCTGACGCTTCAGCCCGCGTCTCGTCCCAGACGCACGTAGCTGTATATCACGTCGTGTCGTTAAGGGCAGAAGGTGGTCCGATAAATCAGGAGACGTCGCTTGCGCCGCTCGGCTGCAGTCGGTAATGCGTGCTGTTGTAATGAATGAGATCACGTGACATTCGTGATGCCAAATCAGGAGTGTAAGGGTGTTTAAGAAGATAAGGTTTGTCATCTGGAGATCAATGCCATAGATGGACAAGCAGATATATAGATATATTATATGACTGAATGATCCAATCTCTGTAAGTCCCCTGGTAGCACGGTCAAGGAGGTCAAATGTCAGTCGCTTCACTGTAATTACCTGATCTGCCAAATCCTGGACCATGTACTTTAACGCATAGATGATTCTTATTTTTATTTATTATACACGTCATTCAAACATACACATGGACATTTTTATCAGGTGATAGGACTCTGTCAAGCCTGAGGAGTCCGCCTGGGTGAGCTCTACCGCCTTGTCTACTTCGAGCGGAGCAAAATTGAAGGCCGCAGTTGCCACGAGCTGGGTCTATATCTTCCGGCTCAGCAAGGAAATGATTTGATTTATTTATTAGTTCATTTCACAGTTTAACAGCAACATGGTGCAGTTGGTTGCAGAACATATTAAGGAAAACGAGGAGACGTCTCTCGCTATTGACGAGCTGCTCTCATACTACAAAGAAACAGAGTTCAGGGCGTTTCGTGTGCGAGTTCCAACTGACAGTTTGAAGAATTTCCTTTGGAAAGATTTGTGGCCTCGTGGAGTGATATTTCGGAGATAAATTATATAAGTAGTTTATCAGTTATCTTATACCCATAACACAAGCTTTGCTTACTTTGGGGCTAGATGGCACTGTGTGATTTAGTAAAAGCATATTACAAAAAAAATTATGCCGGGGCCCTTCGAGCAGCTTCAATGTTCCGAAGACATGACCAAGATGCCCAGCGCACCGACGCGGAGCCTGACGAACATCGAACTAGCGTTGCCCCTACGCCGCCATTACGGATTAATGTGATACCAATTCCGCTTGAATATTACTGGGACCAGAATAAGTTCTACTAACCCTTAATTTTTTACTTTACTACTAACAATATATGGGCTAATGCATTATAGTTATGTTTACTTGTTGGCTGAAATAAAGACGATATCAATATTCTATTTATTCTTTTTTATT
This sequence comes from Blastobasis lacticolella, assembly GCA_905147135.1. Lineage (NCBI taxonomy): Eukaryota > Metazoa > Arthropoda > Insecta > Lepidoptera > Blastobasidae > Blastobasis > Blastobasis lacticolella. The sequence goes on from LR990059.1 coordinate 14,255,227, forward strand.
CTTAAATATAAGTTTATACAAAACAAATATAAAATAGACACATTAAAATAAAAAACACATACATAAAAATAAATATTATTTAAAACTTAAATCTAGAGTACTGTCAGCAACGTTAGGTTAGGCCCAAGCTATCAGTGGTTAGGGCTGCCGACAAAGTAACCTCCTGACATTACGCGCCGTCTCCAAAATCCTTCGGTATCTGACCCCTGACCTAACCATCTACGATATCACGATACGAAACATCTGCAAGAGACCCTTAAGATGTTGGTCGATATTACTATTATCATTCTTAAGCAATGCCGCCAAGCATCAATGCTTGTTGTGTTCCGGCATACTGACAGACAGACGACATTCTTTTTACTTATTTGTTCCGAGCTCAGGTAGGCCGGCTGGTGCGTGCGGCGTGCGGCGGGCTGGCTGGGGCCGGGCGCACGCCGCACATGATTCGCCTAGGCGGTTATGTGCGTGGCGCTTATCGTTGCCCGGTGTCTCGCCGGAGTAAGCCCTCGTACGCGCTGATCGTTTTGCATGCGTCGCCCCCTACCTGGATGAGCTCGCTTAACTTCCCTTTGTTTTCCGTTAAATTTTTGACTTTTGAAAAGAGATTAATTAACGTAATCCTAATTCAATAAAATACTTTTTCATTCATTCATTCCGGTTGGAAGGATAATGTAGCCAGCGCAATTACAGGCATCTTAGTCCTCACATGTTTTTTGTCTGCAACCAACAAGCATGAATCGTAGATGTTATGGGCGACAGTTACCGCTTATCATCAGGTGGAATCTCTGCTCGTTTGTCACTGCGCACAATAAAAGAAAATTAAACAGTGGTGTTTTAAGGAGTTGTCCTTTGCGTCAGTGGTTCAAAAGAGGCTTCCACAACCCAAGCTACCTATGAAAATTCTGTAAACACCACTACTTTGTGTCAGTGGTTAAAAAGACATCCACAATCCAATCCTAACCATGAACAGACTTGCATTTTTGTAGGTATATCGATTACTTCCCGGGTAGTTGTATAGAGGATATTCCCGGGACGTTGTCCCTGGGGGCGATGATTGATCACCGAAGCCGATCGCTTTGACCATTCATCGCTTGTATATACGAATAGCTTTGAGATAAAAGAATATGCGAGATTTGTTGCAGATGAAGTACTCTCGGAAGAACAGGGTTGGGTGCTGAGCTATTATTTGTGGGAATTTTGGGGGATATTAATACTATTTTTGAAGTATAATTATAATATTCACATCTTTTTGATCTATCGCATTCTTAGGTTTTTACGGCTAAACAACTACCTGACTTAGGAATTTTTTTTAAATGCAATCAGTGGAAAACAAGGTGACAGCCCACCTAATCGGTACTTGACGGTAATCGGTATCTCTTTCTCATAATCTGCAATCATTAAATACTTGAAAGGTGTTGGTAGATTCGCCTTGGTCGCGCGCGTAAATAGGTAAACTAAAATTTCAAAATTTCAAAATGGCTGATTTTAGGATCCATATTGTTTTAAGAATTACTAACAATATATGGGCATTATACTTATGTAAATCAGTATATTTTTAGCCTGAAATAAACTGATTATTATTATTATTATTATATTGCGACTTTCGAAAATCTTATTTCTCTATAATCAATCGAGTGAGGTATCAAAATAAAGGTCTTCAAATGGCGATTTCAAAAATATAAACAACTTATACACTTATGACAAATTTTTGCTTTTCAGTTTTTCAACAGCAGTCGGGATTTTCAATTTTTGTACTACTTTCTTATTGTCAAAGCCTTCTTAAAGTCTTAACATTGTCGTTGTCGTTCACCAAAATCGATGTTCAAATCCCAAATACCACAGCCATTGTTTGTACATCCGATTCAGCTTAGGGACGCTACGATCGATAAATGCAAATGCATCCAAAACACCAAGAGGCCGCATCGCAATCTATCAAAGAGACGAACCTGAGCACCAACGGGATAACTCACCATATCACCCTTTTAGATCTAAAGTGACGCAACTCAGAAATCACTCTCTTTGTAATCAAATAAATACATTTTTATTCAATCTTGTGAAAGACATTTCAATTTGAAATCTACAAAAACATGTCAATCCCAGAAACACAAACTACTAATCCCAGAAAAGTTCACTGCGCTGTAGCGACATTACTTATAATACCTTAATGAGCATTCAAAGAATGCTCAAGAAATTTGCCTGTAAGTACTTATAATACCCGAAAGATATCCACTATCACCTCTGCTGTAAGATATTTATAACAATTAAGACTGATTAAAGAAATACACTTATTATAATAAGAAAAGTGTTTAAAGCGTTCTTATTCTTAATTTGCACAACAAATTTTGAAATAAATAAATTGCAGTCCGAATTTCATTGAGTTATGTCACTTTAAACCTGGCAGGGCGATATCTCGAGTGACTCGAGCCTGGCCTGTAGCCAAACGACGCTTGTAATTGGTAGCTCGATACTTGTTCTCTTGTATCGCTGTCTCTAATTGATTTATATGATTTCGCATAGACTTGCGAGTAATTGGGTCGGCCGTTGGAACATCTTTTTGGAACGTTTTTCGCTCGAGAGGTACCGGTTTCGAATCGCAATGTGGCCATGTACCGATGGCTCTTTTCTGTGTTATGTACGTGTTATGTTGAATACTAACCAATGCTCTTACGGTGAGGGAAAACATCATGATGAAACTTACACATTCAGGTGTATACCCACGATTCAATCTGGTCAGGTTCGCCTGGTAGTAGGATCACGGAGGTCAGATGGTACTGGCCTGATTTGCCAAATCCTGTTTTATTTCTATACCTCTAAGGTGGCAAACAAGCTTACGGCCTGCCTGATGGTAAGCACTCACCACAGCTTATGGACGTTTGCAATACCAGGGGCATCACCCACGCGCTGCCGACCTCGTAAAAACCTGTTCACCCCTTTCTTGAAGGAAGAGTTTATTATCAAGGCGGACCGCGGGCCCTCATGCGCGCCAAGATGACTATTTTTTTATTGCACCTAATGTAAACCACGGCTGATTTGCGTTTAGACGTAGGTATCCGCCATAAACGTCGTTTCGCATACATCCAAATTGCAGCAACAAAACAGCCAACCACATATCCACTAAACCAAGACACACTTCTACTCCGCAGAGACTGCAACTGCACCGTACCTTAAACCCGATTAAGTCCCTAATGCACTTAAAAAATTAAACCTCCTTAAAGGCTCCAAGACGCTGGGAAGTGTCCCGGTGTCCCAGTTAATTAATCCCGGGGACTCCCCGGGCTGGAGCGAAGCCAGCGACCGCACTCTGAGCAAACAATGGCCACTTCCAGCTCATCCTGTATTAAAAAGCCAACCAATTTGGAGGCCGTCCGGAGGTTTCGGCAAATTTCCGCCCTAAAACGCGAGCGCTGAAAGCAATACTTGCAGAAGATTTTTATTCGTTATATCGAAAGTTTCATATCCATAAACGGTTGTCGGGAAGAGACACTTTTGGCGATAATGCCGCCCGTATACAGGAAATCTTACAGAATTTGTAATTACTATGGGTACTGCTAATATACATTAAAGAGTTCAATCAATAAATAATAAATAAAGTTGGATCTTCTAGTGGGGTGAGAGATTATGATTATTGAAAGTCTAAATGTATTGCTAGAAAATATATACATTTCATACCACCATGACTCAGCACTTTTTACGCAAACGGGACTCACACGCAACATACCTTTTTGATTTGTTTTCCCTACGTTTCGGTAGGGTTACACCCACCGTGGTCACGAGAAGACTCTTTACCTATTACTATTAAATCTTTATAGCCATCATCACTATCATTTTTTCAAATAAATTATGGATATTATAATGGTTTGTATTTCAACAGTAGATTTGTATGTATTATTGAGTGACATTTTGAGCTTATATCTCCAAGATAAGATTTAAATAAAAGATTATTAAAAATGGCACATCACAAATAGCTTATTTAAAAAGAAAGTAACTTATTTCAGCTCTTAATCATAATATCTTGGATTATCCTAAAATATATTTTGCTTTGCTCGCTTACCATTCCAATAACGCAGTTATCTCAAATTCATTGCATTTTCAACGATCAACGAAATTGGGTTAAAACCATAAATTAAATACACTATTGTGCCGCGTCCAAGCCTCGAGTGGCAAAGACTATTCAAGAGGCAGAAGGGTCACTCTGGCTTTGGCAAGAATTCCAACTGTATCTTCCAAATTCCAGCTTAATTCCGAGCACCCTCAGCTGATTATTAAAGTTAACGAGTTGCTGAGTCTCGGCAGAGCTTGTGTTATTTGAAATGCTCGTTGTTTTTAGAGTTACAGCTCATTAGCGTTTGGTTTAAATAACTGTTTCTGTGATTCTGTTAGTTTTGATTATGGTGGTTCTGTTAAGGATGTTACCGAAAAATGTAACAGCTTTTTTTAGTATTTGGTGAGTAGTTACATCATATCCGTTTGTATTTATGTCTGTTATATTATATATTTATGTCTGTGTTATTTGAAACTTTCCTAGATTCGTTTGTTTACCAAATTACTGTAATTGTGTTAGCCTGTTAATGGCTTCTTAATTGTAACAATGTATGTAATTATGGCTTAGCATAAATTGCTGTTGGATATCCTATAAATATATAAATATTAGAGCTTGTAATTAATGTATGATTCGATCCATGATCACGTGTTTTAATGATATGTTTATGGATCAACGATGTCTGATGTCAAGTACCTATTTTATATTCAGATAGATATCGGAAACTTACTCATTTACGAGAAATTATTAGCTACATTATATTTAAGGCGAACCTCCAAAGTATAATTGAGGCACGAATAACAATCTAATAAACAGAAGTAAGCAATTAATCCCCGATACAAAAGAACGCAAACGCCCTAAAAACTACAATTAACTGGCACGCAAATTGCAAACTAGACTCTAACTATTAAAGCATAAGGTTGGAAAAATATCGTCGATGCTAGCAGCGACACTCGTGCCATAAATGCTACATTTGGTCCACCAGTATACGGTGACCTCAATACAGCAGAAGATGCTCTCTCAAGTTGTCCACATGGTGGTAGGATTAAAGAAGGGGAGGAAGATCTAGCTATAACGGTCGCTGATACCGAAATAAATGGCGGTGAATCACGAGATTCGACGATTTGTCGTGACGCCTAAGCGATTACACGGATCATTAGTCATATTACCACCTTTGATAACATCATTTTATGCTTTCATTGGAGAATTGATGATTTACAAAATGCAATAAGGGTGGGCAACGTGAGCTATTGTTGAGTGATTTTTGAGTTGCTTTCGGCTCTAATTACAAGTAAAGGTTGTCTTTTTAAGGGCCAAAAACTTACATATTTTTATATAATACGGCAGACGCACAGGCAAGTGGGGCACCTGATGGAAAGTGGTCACTGCCGCCTATGGACATCAGCAACACCAGGGAAGTTAGCAATGCATTGTTCGCATCTGAAGTGACCTCTAAAATACCGCTTGAACGATCCCATGTCATAGTCTAAATTGAAATAAAACAAAGGAAAAAGTATTTAGTATCAGTGAAACTAGCTTTAATGGAAAAATAATTTTATGGCATTTATTTTTAAATATAATTTGTTGTGACTAGGGCGTAGATGGCCTAATCCGGATATCCTATATTCATACACTTTTCGCAACAACTGCGGCCATATTACGCTGATAACTCACCGAATGTTGTGTTCGATCCTCTCAAGTTTATCGGTGTAGAAAAATAACTTGACAGATCTCCAAAAATAATTATGTAATGGAGTTAGAACACACAATCTCGGTAGCTAACGAGAAATTATTCGTTGATGGTAATTTTTCCCCGTACAAAATATTGGTCTGCGATGAAGCTCGCTTTTGGCCGAATTAATAATCACATGACGGCCACATGACTGAAATCATATACAAATATAAATACCATAAATTATCTATCCAAAAAAGCGAAATAACTCACTTTTGATCAAATTAAGAATCACACGACGGCCATATGACTGCAATCATATACAAATATAAATGTATTAATATTATCTTTCCAATAAATCAAATTTCACTGATATTAAATTGTTTTTCTTTATTTTATTTCAATTTAAAGTTCTCCGCCTCTAAAAAAACACTCTTCATTTATTTTATGCCGATATAGGCGAAATACGAGTTAAACAAATTGCACTAAAATTTTATTTTTTAATTATTGGACTTAACATCACAAAGCAAACGTACACCTCATAATAAAAACACTAAAAATTAACATGATTTGGATCGAGAAACAAGTAGCCGGAGTTACAGCGCTGTCCAATAACTTTTCTGGGTGTGCTGCAGTGTCTTTCAACAACAATAGCTTATCGAATCTTTTCGTTTTTGGCTGCAAAAGGGAGATTACACCTTCCATAGTTTCTTCACATGTGGGTAGAATGAGTCTTGGTGGCAATGCAAAACCGTGCTTGCCTTCATCACGGAGTTCGAACGTTGCGACGTATCTGGGTGATAAGAAACCGTTATTAGAACGAAAAGTGACAACTTCAACAACAAATAATAAATAATTGACGACCTGGGTAGTTCAGTGGCCGGTCTGCCACGCAAGAGGTCCCGGGTTCGATTCCCGGCCGGGCAGAAATTGAAATGATGAATTTTAATAGAGCATCGGTTAGCATTTAACAAATACATAACAGTACGTAACTCAGAAAAGAGTCATTGATACATGGCCGCATTGGGATTCAAACCCGGAATCTCTCACTTACTCTACGTAGAGTCATACGTTAAGCGAAAAAGCAAGCGTTCATTCCACAACCTTAGTGTGCGCGGGAGAAAGTTCTTTTGGAACCGCACAGTTCGCGACCAATTTGGGACCAAGGTGTGAGGATGAACTCCCTGTCGATGGCGAGCAGTGGTTCGGTCGATGGTTGATTTTACCACACTATGGTTAAAGTGTTGATGACTTAACAGACACTTATAATGACTGAGTCATCGTCATCGCTATTCCAGTGTATTAACTGAGCAAATAACTAGAAACTTACGGAACTCCGAACGTCCTCTTCGCCCAACATCCGCTTACGCCCGAAGTAGTGTAACCTGCCAAAAACAAATAAACATTCGTAAATGAACAACAATCCGTCATTACAACGAGAATAATTGATCAGCACTCAGATGCGTTTTGTATAAAATATCTACTCAAGTATTGATTTGATATCTGATTACGTAAATAAGCATTTTTTTGTCATGGCAGACAAACAAACATGCGGGCCACCTGATGGAAAGTACTCACCGCCGCCTATGAACATCAGCAACACCAGGGGTGCTTGCGTTGCCCGCCTTAAAAGTTTTAGACTAAACTTGAGAATATATTTATCTGCGTATTTTTTTCAGTTGAAACATGTTGTCACAAACCATCTCAGATCAACTAGAGTTAAAAATATTTAGATAAAATACAATGGAATGGAATACATTAGAATTATAGACGATCTGAGTAGTTCAGTTGGTTAACATGCCAGAGGTCCCAGATTCAATTCCCGACTGAGCATAAATTTAAATAATAAATTTTCATTTCTGTTACGGGTCTGAGTGTAGTATGTATAATAAGTATGTATTTAAAAAAAAGTTAGTAAAATGTAGTTTATCAGTTATCTAACATCCATAATACACTTTGCTTACTTGGCTAGATGGCACTGTATGAATTTGTCCAAGCATATTTATTTATAGATAATTTTAATAGAGACAGACAAGACAGGCATTTGACCACCATGTTGGTAAATGACGATGCCGCCGAAGATAAAGCATGCCCGTATTAGAACAGCCTATTCACTCTAGCCTTGGAGGCGTCCAGATTATATTGATCGGGGAACACACTCGCAGGCAACGTGTTCCATTTCTTGGCCGTACGTATTATAAGGGTCGAACTAAAGGCTCGTGCGGATAGCTGGCAGATCCACGACATAAGATCGCGTCTCCCGATAGCGGAAAGGGGCCGGCGGAATGAGGTCGTGCAATTGCGCCGCACTTGCTTAGCTATGCGCTAAGCAAGCTGTGTGAAGAGAGGTAGGGCATAGCGGGGCATCCCGTTCGAATTGGAGCCGCCCAACTGGGGAAGTACCTCCACCTTACAGAATACCGCAGCTAAACAATACTCTTTTAAATAGTATTGTGTTTCTGTCGGTTAGTAAGGTCTCCAGTGCTCCATGGGGTGGGGATTTGGGGAACCGTGGCTTTGGCAGTGGTGGGGTATTTGCCTTTTTGCTGCCAGAGCAACGTGTTATAGAGGTGGGCAACGCACTGGCGATACTATTGGTGTTGCTAATGTCTAGGTGACTACTTTCCATCAGGTGGCCCACTTGCCTGTTTGCCTACCGTATGACATAAAAAAAAGCTCCTGTCAGTAGCCGAAATGTAGCCAATATATTACTCACCAACAGTGTCATACGCGGTCCCGAAAGTGTACTGTGTGCCATGTATTTTTGATATATTTCTGCCTGCTTGTTTGATCATTTCTAGCTGGAAAATTAATATTTTCTTATTACTAAAGGGTTTGTTGCATCCGCTGATAAATATCAAAGCTGATTAAATAGCATATCCCGAATGTTATAAGGTACCCTATGTTTGAATTGCCAGCTTCGAGTCGAACGGTTTTCAATTTTGATTTTCGGCATGAAAAGTTCGATATTTTGATGCATTATGCTGATTTTACCTATTTTTGAATCGAAAGAGTACCAGTGTTGCCAATGTGATATACAAATTTTAAAGATTAAAATAAAATAGAAAAAAATAGAGAGAAGAAGTTTGTATTAGAGTGTTTAATACTCCTTCACACAAAAACTACTAAACCGTTTGATGAAATTTGGCAGTAATATAGCTTGTCACCCAGAATATATGTTATATATTTTTCTTTAATATTCAATGTAGTTTATGCGGGAACGGGTTCGGATCGTAATAACGGAATTTTGCGGACAAATTTACTGCGAGTCAATTAATAATACGTAATATTCTTACCACAGGTTCAAAGTTCTCCATATGCTTCTTGGAATACGCATACGGCAAGATAATATATTGTCCGTAGGAATGAAATGCTAAATAGTATTCTAGATCATCGCTTTTGGACTTTGTAAAGCTCGCCATTGCTCTTGACTCTTTTTCGGAAAACGCTATTGGTCCGCAGTAGGTTTGATCTTTAGGATTAATACTTACTCCAACGGCTAAAATTAAGACGTTAAAATATTTAAGAATTTTTGTCATAATTAAGTGCAGAATTTGAAAACAAAATGGACATCGGCTAGTTGGGTTCCGGGGAGCGACTCTGTCGCACAAGTGTGAGTAAATCATCATCATCTTGGCGTTAATGTTCCCGTTATGATCTCGCGTACGAGGGTCCAGGGTCCGCCTTGACAAACAATTGATCATAGGGTCCAGGATTTGGAAGATCTGATAATTACAGTGGAGCGACTGCCATTTAACCTCCGTGACCCTGCCACCAGGGGAACCTGACCAGATTGGATCATGGTTACACATTCAGTCGCCTGAATGTGCAGGTTTCATCACGATGTAACCTTTTCTTTTAGGTCTACTAAACTAGATGTAACACAAGATAGAATTTTCTCTCATCGTAAGAGCATCGGTTAGTATTCAACTAATATACATAACTCAGAGTCATTGGTACATGGCGGCAGTGGCATTCGAACCCGGTACCTCTCGCTTGCGAGTCAGATCCTTTACCACAGGGCCACGTGTGTGAGTAAATGAGTCAAAACTAGCCTATCTGCATTATTTACAGACTAATTATTACACTGTAGTTTGCTATAGGTATACTAATAAAGACAAGCATTAGGTCCGGACTTGATCACAACTCTAGACTGTCTAAAAAGTAAAGCGACTTCATAAATACCTATTTGATTTTAATTCATTTTTTACTGTTTGATAGCCAATAAGACAATTATACAATGACAATTACCTCTATATTCAATTATTTGCTTACAAAGTCAACAATCAACAAGTAAGCAACCTGATTTTGAATAATGAAGACGTCCATCTTAATCAACAAGACAGTAGCTAAAATACGTCTTCATTATTCAAAATCAGTTTGTTCACTTGTTGATTTCAATCAATCTTATAATTTCCCAATGGGCTTACTTTTTAGAGTCTACCTGATGATGATGAGATGTTTGTATATAAATGACTTCGTTTTACTCAAAAACTTCTTAACGGATTTTCATGCGGTTTTCAACAATAGAGAACAAGAAGCTTTTATCGCTAAAAACGCGGATGAAGTCGCGGGAAAAGCTAGATTCAGATAATGTGGTTTAGCTGCGAAATCCTGTAAGGAGGTGCTTCCCCAGTCGGAAGGTACCAACTCGAATGGGGTTTTGCCTCATAATATTGTAACCCATTTTCAGAAAATATTGTGTTTCGATTGTGTTGAAGAAATTAATTAAATACAGATGTAATCATTGTCATATTGGCTATCAAACTTTTAGCTATTTATGATGTTATAGGCTGATTTGTAAGCAAATAATTGAATATAAAGGTAATTGTCATTGTATAATTGTCTTATTGGCTATCACACCGCGAAAATGGAATTAAAATCGAATAGGTATTTATGAAGTTATAGACTGATTTGTAACGTCAGAAATATATGAGCATGTGAAAAAATATGGGGTGAATCGATTTTCTCGCTCGCGAGTGTGGTTAACATCATATGATGTGGCATGGCATCACATCACACGAATGTGGCGATGCCACCCACATACTCTACTTGAAACAAACTGTTAAAATAAAAAAGTTCTTACTTCCAAAGGCGATGTCGAAGTTTCTGTTTATATCGACGCTATCCCTGTTACGATTTTTTCTCCACAACCTGTCCTGAAATGCGGTTATAAACTTTAATAATTTACCAACTTATTTACATATTATTATTTATTTATTCATTGAGTCTGTATGCACAAAAACAACAGTACGTAGTAACTCAATCTTAATCTTAATTCTTAATATATTTTTATATAAAATGCTTGTGTGGGTACGTATGTGACCGGTTTTCTATATCACCACCAATTCCAATCAACACCCCATTAGGGTGGTAGACACCCCTTGGGTCCTAGAAGGAAGTAAGGGAGTTTGGGCGCGGTGGGTGGTAGTGGGTGGTTGTGGGAGGCAAAAATGTAATATAAGATATATATCTGTCCTTTTCTAACTCATTAGAACTTCGGGAAAGTTCTGAAAATTTCTAGAAAGTACTGAAATTAATAATCTGTCCTTTTTTAACTCATTAGAACTTCGGAAAAGTTCTGAAAATTTCTAGAATGATCTAGAAAGTACTGAAATTAATAATCTGTCCTTTTCTAACTCATTATAACTTCGGGAAAGTCCTGAAAATTTCTAGAATGATCTAGAAAGTACTGAAATTAATAATATCGGTTATTATCATTCTGGAACGTTCCAGAAAGTTCTAAAAATAGAACAAACTTTTGGAAGGTTCTAGAGTGTTCCAAATCTAGAAATTTCTATATCTGACGGTATATAAACCCGAAATCAGTGGCTTTTCGTTAGTTCAATCGTGTCTGCAGTCGAGTGAAGATCAGTGGGAATTAAAAGTGACCAGTGCTTAAAACGATTCACGTGATTTTGACAAGTAAAACAGAACAAACTATACGAAGGTTCTAGAGTGTTCCAAATCTGTGAATAAAGCACAGGGTCAAACATTTCAGTACTGTGGCGTTGACTTAAAGGAACCATGCTTTGCACATGGCCAACTATATGTCGCATGCTCACGAGTTGGATCACCTCAACATTTCTTTATTTACAGTCCAAACAACAGAACCATAAATGTAGTGTACAAGCAAATATTATAAAGATAAATTTAAAACAAAAAATAAAATTAAAATAACAAATGTAAATATGTAATAGTATTAGTGTAATATCGTTTTATGTAATCTGTGTATGAATGATATGATGTATAGACAATTATATAAATAAAATGAAAAATTTTATATTTACTAAATTCTTTCTTTACATTATTTCGATTTGCTAATTATTAGTCTATAAGATGTACTCTATATCCACCGTAAGTTTAATGGTCGAATAAGTCTTAATATCTACGATAGGAATCTATAATATCTACATTAAAAATGTATCTTCATGTATTTTTTACACCATTAAACATACGGTGTATATTTTAACCCGTGCAACGCCGGGTTTCGCAGCTAGTAAATTATAAAATAATTAACTTGGCGTTAATGTCCCGTTTGTGCTCTCGCGCACGAGGGCCTCGAGTCCGTTCGCCTTGACCATGATCCAGTATTTAGCTGATTAGACTATTACTAATAGTGGGGCGACTAATACCCGACCTCCGTGACTCTGTTAATAGGGTAACCTAACCAGGCTGGATCATGGATACACAATTATTCAGTCGCATGAATGTGCAGGTCTCATAATGATGTTTTCCCTCACGTAAGAACATTGGTTAGTATTCGACTAATGTACATAACTTACAAAAGAGTCATTTGTGCATGGCGGCATTGGGATTTAAACCTGGTACCTCTCGCTTACGAGTTGGACACATCAACCACTAAGCCATAGACGCGCCATGCAATTACATATATAAAATCATTGCAAGTTCATTATAAGCTTCTAATGTATACTTACTCGCGTGTGGCTGTATTCGTAACCATCTGGATTCAGTACTGGTATGAAATAAAATTTGTATAAGCGAGCTATATCTTTTATTCTTCTATCATTCGTTTCTTGATAGTTTACTATTTGAGACATCAGATATGTTACGAAGGCGGGTGCTATCCATTCTCTCGCATGAATTCCACCTTCTATAATAACTGTAGACCTAAAGAACCACAACTCGATGTAGACGTTAAAAGATACACAACCAATTATCAAAACCAATATGCTCGGTGCCTTATTGCGCGATGGAATCAGAATTATAGAGTTTCATTGCACATATTATCGGGTTTACTTCCACGGTTCGTATTGTTTTTACTTCGATATTTTTTTGTTTTTACCTTTTCAGTCAACTCGTGGCCATGACGCATGCAACTGCGTAAAAACAATACTAACCATAGTAACAAACCCGATAATGTGAGAAGTGAATAACCATGAAAGTCTTAAAACCTATATTCCAGAATTATAGAGCTCCGCAGGCGAACCTATAGCCAGGCAGATTGGCAGGACTATAGATAACGGATAGCCGATGGGGCTACTGTCTCACCAGTCTTCGAGACCATGTATCGAAAGACGCAGTGCGGGTAGGCCTCCCGCAAAGTAAACTGAAAGCTTCCAGGATGCGAGTGATATTCTCCAGTTTGCTGTGAAATTAAGCCGTGGAAATCCGGCGGAGATGTGCTTCACAGAAATTTGGAGCAAATCCATGCAGTTGTATATTGGGGAACAGCATTTTCGGTTGCATTTTTAGCAATGAGATATCCAACCTGCCAAGTGTGATTATGGCTGAACCTCCACACTTGTGGAGAGACTGTGATAGGACGTGAATTCTCACGTTTATGCTGTAGGTCACGACAAGCGCCATGATTTCCTATATTAGTAAGCTAATAAAGACCTAATATTATGATTTCGCTTACCTTTAGGCTATTTTAATTAATCAACTTTGTTACCAACAATTCTCTGATTTCAATTATTGAAATTGTTACTTTTGCTAATTACGTATGATCGATTTAATAGTTTAGTTGATTGCAATGGAACTTTGTTAGCAACTGAACCCATGAAATCGATGATACGGAATCGCAAAAGTAACAATTTGAAATCAGAGAATTGTTGGCAACATGGTTTCGTAATTAGCCTACTGAGGACCAAAACGTATATGCGCCGCGCTGCACTGCGCGACGCGACGCTGCAATGGATTTTGTATGGATTTGATGTCGCGCTTAGTGCGTCCAGCACTATACAAACTCTTATTAAATTTGCAGCGCCGCGCAGCGCAGCGTAAGTGCGTCTGGACCATTAATTATTAACCTCACTTACCGTTTTTTATATCCTCGCACTATTACCTCGGCAGCCAAAATTTCCCGTTTTTCAGCAGTCTTACCGATGCTGAATACTTTGACAGATGGGTATTCTCTCTCCATTTGTCTTAGCCATTTATATATGTCATTTAGTCGATAGTAACTCCGCCAATTGAATGATTCCCTTCTCCTCGTATCGTACTGATTTACAGTTTGTTTGTCGAATTCGCTGGAATCATAAAAGAGCTAAAATAGAAAATTAATAATAAATGATCCAAATGAAATTTATGTACCTTTTTTATGTTATACGGCAGACAAACGGGTAAGCGGGCCGGCCACCTGATAAAAAGTGATACCACTGCCAATAGACATCAGCAACACCAGGGGAGTTACCAATATTGCCCGCCTCTGAAGCGACCTCTAATATGCCTCTTGAACGATCCCATGACATAGTTCAAAGGAAACTCTGTGGCTGGGAGCTCATTCCATATCCATATCGTACGAGCGAGAAACCTTCTTTCAAACCTTCGAGTGGTGACCAACAGAGGATCTACGTAGTGGTACGTAGGAGTACCCAGCCCACGGCGGGTGGTGCGATGGCAGAATTGTGCTGTGGGCACCAGATCGAAAAGTACCTCAGTACACTCCCCACTGTACAGCCGATAGACCACACATAGAGAGCCAAAGCTTACTTGCTATCTTGCTTACAGCATAAAAGTTATAGTAAGGAGTCATCGCAGTTTTGAATGAATGAATGAATAAATAGACACTTTATTGCATAAATACAGGATACAGACGGCACATATCGGTAACGGTAACAGAGAAAACAACAGGCGGCCTTATCGCTTAAAGCGATTTCTTTCAGGCAACAGGCGATTTCTTTCGGATATTTCCGCGTGATAGTGTACCTTCTTATTAGTAAAATAATTTTCAAAATCGGTCCAATGGTTTTGGAGATTTCTCCAACGTCCAAGCTTACAAACATTACAAAGTTTTCCTCTTACAATAGTACCTCTTTTAGTATAGGTAGATACTATAAATATATAAATTATTAGTATTTTATATAGTAGAGTCTTACTCTTTATACGCGACTTCCCAGATACAGTGGTTTATACTTATATCCAAGTTTGATTGAGGGATAATTCTGGGCTGAGGTTCAAATATTTTAAAACTAAACTACAGGAAAAACAAATATTTCTTCCATTGAAGTCTATAGACGGGATACTGGCACGTGTAAAAGCTTTGAATTCTACACACATCAGTGGTATTTTCTGTTTACCCTTCTTGCTTTGATGGGTACCATATCATCAAATACATAATTAAGGCGGTCTACCGTCTAGCTCTCTGTCGCGCGTTTGAGCAACGGTGGCCTCATGGTTTAAGGTTCCGATTCGTACCCCGAGGTACCGTATTCGAACCCCAGTGCTGCCATGTACTAATGACTCTTCCCTGAGATGAGTACGATATTGTACACTAAGCTGCTCTTACGGTGAGGGAAAACATCGTGACGAAACCTGCATATTTAGACGATTGAATGTGTAACCATGGTCAAATTCCCCTGTTAACATGGTCACGGAGGTCAGGTGGCAGTCAGTCTACTGTAACTATCTGATCTAACAAATCCTGGATCATGGTCAAGGCGGACCCCGAGGCCTGGCGAGCGCGAGAGCACAACAAGACATTTATTTCAAGATAACCAACGTCTAGCCCTCTGTCGTTTTAGTACCACAAATAATGGGTACCATCTTGTCTATATCTGTTACCATGCAATACCGTTTGTATTGTATTTCAGTTATTTCCGGAAGAATGACGTAGCCAGCACAAAATTACAACCATATCCTGGAACCTAAGTTCATGAATTATATATACATTATGGGCGATAGTTACCGCTTTCGGTCATGTAGGCTATCATTATCGACTGATAGGAACTCACAAAATCATCATCATCATCTTGTCGTTAATGTCCCGGTTTTGCACTCGAATACGGGGACCCGGGGTCCGTCTTGACCATGATCCAGGATTTGGCGATCACGTAATTACAGTGTAGCGACTACCATCTGACCTTCGTGACCCTGCTACCAGGGGAACCAAACCAGATTGGATCATGGTTACAAATTCAGTTGCCTGAATTTTCAGGTATTCACAAAATGCTTCGTCGTAATAAAGGGTACACATTCCAACTTACACCCAAGAAGAGGGAAAAATCAGCAACTTATTCTTCATAAGGCATTGTGAAACAATTATATAGTTATTCAAACACTCCTTCCCAAGTAGCACCGTACTCAAATTAACCCATTATCGAAGCCGCATTGCCACCCTGTATCGCCAAGGATATCCTCTGCCTAAGGTGCGTCCCGGAAAATTGCCCAAAAGCACTCTCCCGCATACGACTATCTACTTGCTATCTACTTGTTTGACACTAAGTGGTTCCTACGAAATACACAGTCTACATTTAGGATTCTAAGAAACGAAATTCCGGACAAAGGCTAAACTATACTAGACAACAATTAGTAAGTATAGATTATATGACAAAGAAACACGATCTAACCTTTGAACATTGTCGATAATAGTTGTGTAATACATATTCCTTTTCTTCGCATTCCTAAGGAAGTCCTCCTTGTCACTAGGAGCTATTATAAATTCCACAGGCTTCCCAACTACACCGGGAGGTTTCCAGTAGTCCACGTCATAAAGTTTGCCCAATTCTTCATAGAACTCTAGTTCTTCCTGTCGTACAGGTATACCTCTGAACAATGTGTAATTTTCGTATCTTTTGCAAAACCCTAAATCAAGTCCGAATGTAAGTAATGCTGCTGCGAACACAAAATTCATGGCAACATGGGTTTATATATATGTAAAAAAATATTACAAATTATGAGATATAGATATATTTTATTAGTAAACAATAATGGCCATAGAGCATAGCCTTAGAGATTTCACGCAGCAACACAGGTAAACCGGGCACATAGATTGTTATTTACTATTAGAACCCCATTTTAAAATACTCAACATAATACACAAATAGTGAAAACTATATTTTACTTAATTTCAAGAAATGACATATTTTTGTCAGAATGGACAAGATCATGACAATATATCATTTATCCATGGACTGGGTAGTAAGTCCATGCATTTATCTAAGAGGAAGGCAAAGATTTCACCTTCAATCAGCCCAAGTTTGTTCGTTCTAAAAGTCTCATTACACTCGGCTATGTCATCTAATGAGGAGTTTTCCAATAGGTATTTAAGGCATTCTTAACCACTCACTAGATGGCGCCCCGACAATTTTGGTAATTGATAATCGCTTGAAATAGGTTCTTAGCAAACAGGATATAAACACTGGGTACGTTGTATTGAATAATATTATATTTGTCAATAGTTTTCAATCATTTTAGAGGTTGTAATAATAATGTAACATAGTGCCAACTTCTATAAATATTTCTTTTTACACTTCGTTCAACCTTTAACAGTTATGTTTATATTAATAAACACTTTATTTTCAAGTTTAGTATTACTTGGCTGCATGAAATCACTGCCACCATCATACAGATTTAAAAAAGATTACCAAAATTGTAGGAGCGCCATCTATTGATGCTTTTTGAAACAAACTATCAATACCTACTGGAAAACTCCTCATTGCAGAAGCAAAAAGCGTGAGAGCAAGATGTGGTTCATTTTTGTATTACGGCTTTCTGAAAAGCGGACTGACGTAACATTTAAGCGAAACAAAAATTAACCTTATTCTAAGAGGAATACATTCCACCTCGACGTTGCTCTCACCATAGAGAAAAAATTGTATCTACAGGCTCTCACGCTCTTTGCTTCTGAATTTAGTCAAGTGTTAAAAACCTTTAATAAAGAAGAATTTGGTAAATGACAAGCTAAACATATATTTTTTTTAATCAACTCTAATATAAAATTTCACACCTCTTACAGGCATTATTTTCTATTATTAACCCAAATCCCTGATTCAAAGCAACCCAGATGGAAAGGGCAATGCAATTATTGCAGATGGGTGTCCGAGAGTGTTTGTCACTGTTTCACATAAAGAACTACAGATGGCTTACCATGAGCTCTCATAGCAGGACCTAAACAAAACTATTATACCCTGCTTATAACGAGACAGCACTATACGTGTCAGAAAAGCTTATCTCGTTCTCAGCAGGGCAGTTCTGTTGGGGCTCATAGTAATGTCACTATGAGCTCTTATAGCTGAAAGATTTATATGAAATTCTGCTTTAATTAAGTTGGATGCGATCGCAATCTGTCTTAACTATAATTCAAATACGCCATACCGGGCGAAATGGAGAAAAAATGGTAGGAAAGCGGACCCTAGATTATTTCTGAATATCCAGCAGTAAACTACAGTGTATTGATGATAAAAAATATCCAGCAAGAGTTTGTAATAGACTGGTCATCTTGGCGATTATGTCAAGTCTCGCGCTTGATGGCCCGGGTTCCGCCTTGACCACGATCCAGGATTTGGAAAATCAGGTCATTACAGTGCAGTGACTGCTATCTGATATTTAGGCATGCTCCATCTTCGCCCACATCATTACTTACCACCAGGTGAGATGGCGGTTAAACAATCGCCTGGCTAGTTCATTAAAAGAGGAACCTTACTAGATTGGATAATGGTTAACAACGGTATGAGGAAAGTGCACTCGCAGGAGTCCCAAGAAGCGATTGATAGCGCAGTCGGATGCGAAAATCAGCGGCTTACGATGCGAGGACTTGCGAAGGATCTGTAGGAAAGAGGACCCAGGCAAACTTGGAATGGACCGTTAAGACGATGATTCCGCCTCAACATGATGCCGCGAGCCGGTGGCGTTGTGAACACATAAAGATAAAAAAAACAAACACACCAACACAGATACTCAAAAATAGAAATTAATTAAATAAAATATACGCTTAAACAATCACACAGCACCATCAAGCTCTAAATTAAGCAAAACTTGTCTGGTATATATACTCTACACAAATAGTTTCAAACACCATAATTTCGGAACACTATTTATTTATAGAAAAACCTTTTCCCGGATCACAATTAACTTTCAAGTGTTTCTGTTTCAAGTTTCATTCTTAAACGCCCATTTACTCGATAATTGATAAAATCACTAATTGACTTCTTATTTATTAAGAGCTTGTAATGAACTTGTAAAAAACCATAGGTTGCGGTGATTACTTATCATCAGGCAGGCCGTAAGCTTGTTTGCCACCTTAGAGTTATAAAATAAATAAATTAAACTTGCCTTCGTTCGTTTGTATGTATGGGTCAAATTATGAAAGCTGAATTACCCGCATGTTAAGAATTGAACCACTCACTTAGGTCGTCAATAGTTGACCGCCATTTAATCAGATGGTTCCCGATGATTTCAGTTGTCTTGCAAGCCCCCACATCGGGGTCGTACATGATCCCGAGTCTGAAGATGGAGCCGGAAGGTGGTCAAAGTCTGTCATAAAACTACGCAACCCTGTATTGGCTCATTAAGGGTAGGTACAGGTAAGTAAGAGTAGGGTAGGGTAAGGTAGGGTATGCCTAATAACATACCATGCAAACAAAGTCACGCCGAGCAAGCTAGTCTATACCTATACATAGTATGAAACAAATTCGCTTCCCAGCGTGTCCCTATGGAAGTATGTACTGTAGCATGTGTGCTCTGGCAGACCTTAGGTTGGATCGGGCTAATGAGCTCTGGGATGGGTTATCATTCCAATAGCGTGGCCGGAGCTTTAGTAGGTTAAGCAGGTTGGGTCATTAGGTGTAGACTTGATTTGGGATTAGGCCCAAATCAAGCCTACACCCAACCCAAGTTTCGGGTAGGTTATTCGGTAAAGGTCGAACAAAGTGGTTTGTGCGAATGATGGAAGATCCAAGACATAAGAATGAAGCGTTTGCCAGCAGAATGACGTCGTGCAACTGTTTTGATCACTCTCCGAAATTTAACCTGTAGAATACCGACAGACGCGCAATTATCGGTTGTAATTATTAAGGTAATTACAGTGGAGTGACTGCCATATCACCTTCGACAGCAGAACGAAGCTCTCATCGAAAGTACGTTAGTATGCTCGTAAGACATTAGCCTAAGACGAACAGATAGGGCCGGCCTTAAAAACTTCCAAAAAAAAACAAACGCTTTATTCAAGTTCAAAATTCACATAAATTTAAATTTCAAGCAACACAGTCACGACAACCATCAAAACCATCTTCACAATATCACGTTTCAACATTTGCCCTCCGCTTTCTTCCTGCATCTTTTCGAAGCTTTGCACATTTCCCAACTTTTTCAATTTTCGGTCGGGTTTTTCGGTTGTCGCTATAGTCCTTATGGTCATCTCTGTCGTCGTGTCCACCTTTTCAGTTTCAGTAACCACCTTTTCTGTTTCAGTAACTATAGCAACAGTATTCCCAGTCACGGGCTTCATCCCCTTGTCCGTCATCATACTCGAGATTCCCACAACGATCTCTTGGCACGAGGGCACAATCTCCTCGGGGGGAATAGCGTATAACAAATCCCCTTTATTCCGGAATAGAAAAGTAACAACGCACCTGAAATGAATATAAATTAGTTACCCATTACCAATGACGAAATCAATTCCTTCTGTGAGGACAGGGCATCAACATCATCATCTTTGAAATAATGCTTGTATATAAAATGGCTGACAGATATGGCGAATCCGCATGCTCATGGCCTGTCATCACCTCAGAAATTGAACCATAAGGTCTATCCTCCTTAAGGAGTAAGGAGTTTACCGAATCCGTGTACCGGATTCGAATCCCACTGCCGCCATATACCAATGACTCTTTTCTGAGTCCGAGAGAACCGATTCTCTTACGGTAAAGGAAAACATCGTACGTCCTTAACATTCAGGCGATTGAATGTCTAACCATGATCCAATCTGGTCTGGTTCGCCTACTAGCAGAATAACGGAGGTCAGATGGCAGTCGCTGCACTGTAATTACCTGTTCTGTCAAATCCTGAATCATGGTCAAGGCGGGTCTCGGGCCTAAGCACAACCATGACATTAACATCGAGATGATTATTATTATCATTATCCTGGCGCTAATCCATCGAATAACATAAAAAAGCATGTATTTGATGATGATGCGGTAGACCGCTAGGATTTTGTTCGTTTTTTTAAATGAACTTAACCAATTAGTTATTTTCTAGGTACCGGCAATTTATGTTAAGTACTTCAGAGGGACTCACTTGGATGCATAAGTTTTTTTCACCCAACTCGCACTGTCTCCCGAAATTCTTGTTCCTGTAATGTATTTTGTTCAGACATTATTTTACATAGACAAATCACCCGATGTAAATCCTAAAAGTATCTCGAGAACAAGCGGAAATCCTTTGCCTGCAATTGCACAGACAATATAATCCTATACCACGGGACAACGTCATTACTTATCAGAAATGCAGGAACCCGTTAAAGTATTCATCCATTCGCTTTTATGGTTTGTCAGTCTACCCATCGTCTCTAGTGAGGATAACATCATATAAGTTCAAGAGCAAGATCGTAAGACTTCACCAAAGCCTCCACTATCTTCATGTGCGGAGATGTGCGAAGCGGAGAGGAGTTGAGATGTTTTACAGCTCAGCTATATCTACCGGAACTATGCAAAGATATGTACTGGCGGAACTGAGCTGAAGCTATATAGGAGCTAGCTCGGCGCACGCCGCTCACATCTCCTCTAGTCTCTGCTTTGCGCCGCCTCCGTGCTCTCATCTCTGCGAAGCACAGCTACTGATATATCTGCCATACAAATGCGAGACATCTCCTATCCTCTCTGCCCAACTGTATCCACTAAACCGTATACGGGAGCATTTGTAGTCCGGAAAAGGTTTAGTCTGATTATTTCTGATCAATAAATGCTCACCTATAGAATCGTACGGCGTGCCATAATCGTATTTAGTACCATTTGCACCCATCCTAGCAATTGCTTTCTTGGCTGCGTTCTCCTGGAAACCGTAAAAATGTTTGATGAAATCCCCGTTAACCCTTCACTGTACAATACATTTCCGGTTTAAAGTACCAAGTATACTACGAAATTGTAACTCTTTATATATTTATATTTCCACTATACAACACTAGGGACGACATTTAATTTTTAATTTTGGAGTAGCGGAAAATCTAGTTCCCAGCAAAACTCGGCTGAAATAAAACAGAGCAAAGCAGTTGAAGGATCAAGTCGAATATTTCATACAGGTAGCTCAATATCGTGCCAACTGTTCCACAGTCAGATATATCTGACAAAAGTTGTTAGGTTAAAACTGTCCGTAGTCGTAGCAGGAAATCCTACCAATATTATAAATGTGAAAGTTTGTAATGAATGTTTGGCTGTCTGTTACTCCTTTACGCATACACTACTAAACGGATTTTAATGAAATAGCCCAGAATAGCACATGGGCTATAATTTCTCCTGAACTCAATTTCAAAATTTTGGCTCTGGAATGTTATATCTGAATTTTACGCGGACGGTGCCGCAGGCAATAGCCACAGCCCGATCAAACCATGCTATATTCAACCTTAAAACACTAAATCGAAAGATAAAGAATTCGACATACAATCTCCGAGTAACTTTCAATATCCAGTAGTGTCTTGTCACCATACGGAAGTAAAAGCTTCTCTCCAAATCCATGGATGGAGAAGTAGTATTGGATGGGAGTATTTCTCTGCATGAAGTTGGCCACAGCTTTGGTTTCCGGTTCTGAGATTGGCGAAGGCCCACAATAGTTTTCGGCCAGAGGGTCCGTGCTCGAATCGTGTACTGAAAAGAGAACAATGTAAATGAGGAATCTATACCTTACTACTAAGGAATTTCTATTTACGTATATTCATTCGCGTTAAGAAAATAGTGAGTAAAGGTATTTTCATAGTGGAGTAAAAATTGAAACAATAAAAAAAGTTTTTAGGTTTACTTGTCTCAAATTTAAAAAAAAGTAAAGAATATCCCTTTGTTTAGCAGCCAGTCTAGTATTTGCTGTTTATTCCAAGCGGGGAGGTATTCATTTTTATTATTTTGTGCAACTGGCCACAAATAACTTAGCTTTGTAAATTATTGCGACCCGATTGGTCAAGGGGTGGGGGCTAGGCCGGTGGACAACGACGACTCACTATTTTTTTATCTAATAAATTATAGTTTAGTGGTGAGCTTTCGCCGTCACCTCGTCCGATGTCACGTATCACGCTCACTGTCTCGCACACTCTCCGAAATGCATCCTGCAGAAGTTAGACGCATTGTAACGTATAAAATAAAACTTACCAGACCAAGCATTATCAAAATTCCTGTTCAAGTCCACACCGATACCACCTGCGAACGGTCTTCTATTTTTTCTCCACATCCGATTCTACAAAAGACATTGATGACAGGAAGTCGGTACACAGAAATATTACTTCAGAATTTAGATCATTAGACATCGAAAGCTTACTTACAAATGTGTACGCGTAATTGTATCCATCAGGGTTAATCATAGGCAGCAAATACCAATTGTTGTTCGTTGCAACATCAAACAGAATTAGGTCTTCAGTGTCGTTTACTGTGAGCAGTTGATTAGCCAGATAAAGCACAAATGCAGGACTGATGAACTCATTGCTGTGGACTCCACCTTCAACGACTGCCCTAGCTATAGGATTTTGAGTTCTTTTTATCGTAAGAAGGTATATATTCCTCCCTTCGTTGCTGACTCCGATCGACTCCAGATTTGCAATGTCAGGATGTTTATTGACCAAATCAAGTAGATATTGTTCTATGTCGGGCAATGAATGGAAATGATCAAAGGAGAATTTATCAGGATGCATTCTCAGGTATTTTTCGCCAATTTGAATGTTGAATGATCTATAAAAAACGTTTTATTTTATTTATTTATTTTATTTTATTGTATTTGGATGTCTCACAGCTTACAACGATAAGATAAGTACAATAGCATAATTTCCATCAGCCATTTACGAGACACCACCAGATAAATTTCACAAATTGACTATAACATTCTAGTACATTGAAATGTTTAGTGTAGGTAGGTACTTATACGGAATCAACACTGTGCTAAACATACATTAGGTAGATATATCGTACTTAGAAATAAAGGTCTTAACCATAATGTTCCTAACTTGTGTAACGCTACTGAAAAACAAGTCAATATGCTCATCAGCGGGTAAATAATTAAATGCCCTTGCCGATCGCAACATACAGCTGGATTTATGTAAGTTAGATACAGACATGCAGACGCAGATACTGTATCCCAGCATTTTCTTTTGCGAATACCTTATGTTGGAAATATTATGTGAAGTGCTTGCTTTGTCGTATTTTGTGTTATCTATTATGTTACCTAAAATAAATTAGAAGTCATGGTGCTCAACCTATATGCGGTGACGCAGTAGCGTGATATGACAGATATCTATTCATATTACAAAGGTATGCCTACTAATGTCGTTGACAAAGCGAGGCAGATTAAGGTCTTCCGCTGGGGACCCTGGGACTAAAAATAAATGTCCATGTCGACCATGACTCCGTTTTAGGGTCAACTGAGTGTAGGTACTGAATTATTACTGAATAATTATAATTTCGCAGAGCGTTGGTGGCCGAGTAGTAAAGGTATCCGACTCGTAAACGAGAGGTACCGGGTTCGAATCCCACTACGGCCATGTATCAGTAACTCTTTTCTGAGTTATGTACATTAGTTGAATACTAACCGATACTCTAATTATATCTCATCTTGGCGTTAATGTCCCGGTTGTGCTCTCGCGCACGAGAGCCCGGGGTCCGCCTTGACTATGATCCAGGATTTGGCAGGTCAGGTAATTATAGTGGAGCGATTGCCATCTGACCTCCATGACCCTGCTACCAGGGGAACCAGACCAGATTGGATCATGGTTACACATCCAGTTGTCTTAATGTGCAGGTTTCATCACGATGTTTTCCCTCACCGTAAGAGCATCGGTTAGTATTCAACTAATGTACATAACTCAGAAAACAGTCATTGGTACATGGCCGGAGCGGGATTTGAACCCGGAACCTCTGGCTTACGAGTCGTATACTCTAACCGCTCGGCCACCGACGCTCCTCTCTAATTATATAATCTGCCAAAACCGTAAAGCGTCAAGGCGAACGGACCCCAGGTCTTCATACGCGGGAGGACAATCGGGACAATTACGCCAAAATAATTATTTATTGCATATTTCTGCATATCAGCTGAATGCCGAAGGCACAACACCAGCCTCTATGGAAATCTCTGGGGGAGGCCTATGCCTAGCAGTGGGCGTCTTTCGGCTGATATGATGATCTCTGGAGCTACTCACTTTTGAACATTGTCCACTATCTTGTCCATCGACAAGTCGAGGGTTTTGAACTTATCTCTGACAATTTCGGTATCAGGAGCGCTGACTATGAATTCAGCGTTGGTGTTCAACTTGTATGGCGGCTGCCAGAAGAGAATGTCCACAAATCTCTCTTTCGTAAGACTTCGTAAAAAATCCAATTGGGTATCGGTTGTCGGCATAACTTTGAACAAGGTATAGTTCTCATATTTTATGCTTTGACACAATCTGAAATTTGTTACAAATATAGCCATCAATACCACGGCTTTCATCGCCATTTCACCAGTTTAAATATCAAATGGCACTGTTGTTTTTAATTTTTGCCCTGTTTTCTCAGTGCATTTTTATTGTGGTTCCACAACGTGTAGTTTTATTGGTAAATTTGTTAAAATTCCCAAAATATGACACTTTTGTGGCAGAATAATTTGTTTGCATTCTTGACAGTTGTATAGTTTTCTTCTTAAAACTATATTGTGGATAGCTATCAATAAGTTATGTCATCGAGATGTTATTTTGATTTACCTTTGAATCTCTTTCTTTTACAAGCTTTTATTTAATTTGAAATGTTTTATATTTGTAATAAAATTATATGTTAGGGTAAAATCTTGCACGCCTAATTTGACCCACTTCTCGACATTCGATTGAACGCAATAAGGTAGCCCCATCGTGTTTGGGCCCATTTCGCTAGTGGTGAAGAAGTCGTGTGGTGTCCGGCAGAGTAGAATAGCACCAACCTCTTACACTCGTGGGTGTCGTACAAGGCGCTAATGTTTTCGAGGCAAAAGATTCAGAGTTTCCGTAAACAGGAAAATGGGCAGCAGCGTTTTCCATTGTTATATTTACAACACTGCGATCTCCAACCCAGGCGTGGCAGGCGCCAGGCGTGGAGATTATTGCAATAACCTCTCCTTTCGTCGGCGGGGCTCTAAGTCCTGCAGTGGACTGTGAACCCACGTGTAGTGTTAGCTGTGGTGATGAAGAAGTCGGCTTCATGCTGTCATTTTAGTAGCACTGGCACAAGTTGGTGGCACTGTCCTGTCTTTTTTTTTACTTTTTTTTTTATTGCAGACAAACAGGCTAGCCGGGTACCTAATGGAAAGTGGTCACCGCCGCCTATCAGCACCACCAGGGGCGCTACCAATGCTACGCATGTCAATTCTATGTTATCTATAATTTACGCCCGTTTGTAAATAAAAAATGTTGGTTATTTTTATTGTAATTTTAAGTTCAAAATCACCGATCGTAAAAAAAAAAATGAATACTTACAATTTTAAATCATAGTTGGTACGAATTGTGGAATTCGAACTCACGTCACCAGCAAGATATCCACACTAACCAATACCCCAGCCTAGCTTCTACCCAAACCTTTACGCTCATATATTTTTATTCGATGGCCGTAAAATAAATCCAGGGAATCGCACTTAACTCATATGAATAACCAAATCTCTTGTGTTCGTGCGCATAAACTATGCATGGACATGTAAAGTCGGTCCCTACTGATTTATGGGGTGGTCGTAAATTGTCCCCTCTATTAGGGTTACGATGACCACGGTGGGCCCTGTATATCAGCAATGGATAATAGCTATAGATAAAGAGATTTGCTGTAGGTCGGCCACGAACGTCGGTGGCTGAGCGGTTAGGGTATTCGACTCGTAAGCGAGAGATACCGGGTACGAATTCCGCTGCGACCATGTACCAATGACTCTTTTCTGTGTTATGTACTTCAGTTTAATTCTAATCGATGCTTTTACGGTAAGGGAAACATCGTGATGAAACCTGCACATTCAGGCGACAGAATATGTAACCATGATCCAATCTGGTCAGGTTCCCCTGGTAGCAGGGTCCGGGAGTCAGATGGCAGTCGTTCCACTGTAATCACCTGATCTTCCAAATCTTGGATCATGGTCAAGGCGGACCCCAGCCCATAAACGTCAAGATGATTCTTTTTTATTTTACAATTTATAATAGGGTCACGAAGCTGTGTACTCTCGCACGCATTAAGCGAGAAAAGGTACGATCTATATCGTATCTAGTAGTATCTATATCCTGCTACCTCTTTTATCTTAGTATTGAGAGAAGGAAACACACGCTCTCTCGTGGCGCGAACTGTGTCGCAGGCACGCTTATGTTTGAAATCTAAGATCATGATCAATATGATCAACTCGCACACAGGAGGACAACCAGGATATTGACGCCAACTGATGCAGGTTTCATTACGATGTTTTCCCTCACCATAAGAGCATCGGTTACTCTTTAACTAATGTACTTACATAAGTATAAAAAGATTGATTGACTCAAAGTCTCAAACTTAAAAATTATTCATTTATTTCGATTAAATGTTTCTTTCAATGGTCAAAAGGGAGGGGTGTAGGAAAGTAACACACAGTGAACCGTTGGAAACCACGCCGACCACGGCCGGACCTTGCAGACAATACCAGACTGAGCCACATGGTACATGGCAACATTGGGGTTCGAATCCGGTACCTCGGGCCACCTCAGGGTTTGAGTCAGACTTCTTTACTATTAGGCCACCATTGCTCATGATATTTTACAATACCCGGTAAATACTTTAAAATTAACACATTCCGCGATAGTTTGATACGACGATCTTTGAAAGGCTGCAAGTTGAAGTTGAATGGGTAACTCCCCTGGTGTTGCTGGTATCCATAGGCGGCGGTGACCACTTTCCTTCAGGTGGCCCCCTTGCCTGTTTGTCTGCCGTATAACATAAAAGTTGGTGACATTTTATTTTAAAAACTGTTAAATAACATGTCACCACTTTGCTCTGTCCTGAGTAACTCCCTTAGCCTCGCATAATATTCACGATTCTTTTCATACATCTCCTTTTATTTTGCTTTTGGCGGTCCATAGTCTCTTCCTACCCCACCTGTAAGTAAGAGGCGTGATATGAATGTATCTATAACATGTCCAGCCTGTCCTAATAATGTAAGGCTTTTTAAAAATTACTAGCTAGGTGATTGAAAAGATTCTTTGTGTAACATTGTTAGATGCTTGTTATTTCAATACGAAAAAGTTATAAACTGACATCACTTTTTTTATCGACGGCCAAGAAAGTATCCACATTAAACATAGGTCGTAAATGTAGGATGTGATGCCGATAAAAATAAAAGCAAATCGTATTAGGCATTAACGGTTTAAGATTGTAAGTGACATTGATATATCATAAAGGACTCAGACATCTACGTAACATACGTACTTAGTTTTGTATACAAATAATGAGAACGTGACAGATTGTAAAACAGACGGGGACGTTATCTGATTTTGATGCAATGGATTTAGATGTTGGTAAATATGTAGGTTTTACGAGAGGTAGGGCGGTTCGAATTTTAGTCACTGGGAATGTACCTCCATCTTCCAGAATACTTAGCCAGTCACAATTGAGTAACTTAAGTGTAAGTAAGTATCCATCCTTTCATTCAAAAGACAATACGATGATTTAGGTACTGAATTTTTTAAGAGCTTATGTACGCTATTAAGCTACCTTTATCAAATTCAAGAACAGTATCCCTGATCTAGCGGCAGTGTGCTTGCAAGACCGATAATAGAAGCTAAGCAACGCACGCAGATAAAGAACGTAAATAGATGGCTGACCTTTGCATACTTTGACGCCAATCGCATGCGAGCAAGTTCAGGTTCGCAATAAGCTCGCACTTGAGTCATTGTTCCCCGATACGTATAACCTTGGGGTCTTCAAATCAAAAGTGAATAGGTATCTTCTAGGCACGCATGCTACATCTTCGACCTCATCGTCGCTTTCCATCAGGTGAGTTGAGGTCAAATGCAAGCCTATTATTAATAATAAAAAAAAAACTTTCCTTCTAATACCATCGGCAAATCGAGGTTTACCAAGGTCTTCCGCTGGGGATCAGAAGACTGGTTGAACAGTCTCGGGAACCGATAAGCAACCCGTAACGGTGGATATTGGTATACTTCGTAATCACAATAAACAAAACATTGATGAATGCTACCACGATGTTACTAGATTGCGATACACCGTAACAGAAAAAGATTTTCACTGCAAAGCTATCACATGTCAATGCACGTTACCGCGACATAATTTCATAGCGAGGCTAGACATTTCAATGAATGTTAGGCCAAAGACCTTCACTGCGAAGTCACTTGTTTTCGAAGCACAGCCGCAACAGACCATCACTGCGGTACGACTAGACTTTGGAAGATATTGGGAGGCGATTGTAACTGACTGATTTCCAGAACACTTTTGCATTGGTCCGAAAATTTTCAGAGAGCCTTTCTACATAGGTACTCATTCTTCTTTTTTTAACACTTTTTCTGTTTCGCTTCTGTCTTTTTTCATACATTTTATTTACTTTACTAATCCTTATAATCTATCCCGTATATCTACCCGTTAGCAGCTTACTATATCACCTTGTTTAATGAATTTCCGTCACCTTTTCTCGAATCTTTTCCAACATTTTTGCTACTTCCATTTAACGGATCACCACCTATTCTAATTACATCGACTGAAATTACTTACGTATCGGACCATAATATCTAGAGCTCAAACTCGACTCTCAACTAAGTACAGAAGCAGCCTGTCCAGCATAAGAGGAGCCCATAGCCACGGACATCCTAGTAAATAGCTCCGAACTCTCGGAAAAGCTACGTGAACTGCAAACACGGAAGCGGATACGCCTTAATCGCTCGATGGCTCCTCGCCTCGGAGTTTCGGAACTTTTCGTGTATCGTTTATTACAAGTATTACTTGGCACTGTGCGGATGCGGGCCGAACTTTCCAGAACGTTCCATAAGTCTGTATCAGCTTCCTTTACCTGGTTTAGTAATTAGTACAGTCTGGTTTCTTATTCAAGTTGCGGGAGGATTTTTTATTTGTTTCTACTGAAAATTGCTTCGAATGGCACCTTGACATGTGCACATATCTGGTCGCTCCCTCATCCACTAAACTCACTCGTCTCTGCTTTGTATTGGAACGATTTGGTCCTATAATAAAGTCGCCGGATAACACACTCTCAGGAGACGTCTGGCGTGTCCCAAACGCAACTAAATAATCATCTTGGCTCCAATATCCCGGCTGTGCTCTCACGCGTGGGCCCGGAGTCCGCCTTGACCATGATTCAGGATTTTACAGATCGCGTAATTAGAGTGACTGCCATCTAACCTTCGTGCATCTGTTAACATGGGAACCTGACCAGATTAGATCATGGTTACACATTCAGTAGCTTGAATGTGCATGTATCCTCACGATGTTTCCCCTCACCGTAAGAGCATCGGTTACCTCTCGCTTACAACTCTGATCTGCTAACCAATATGCCACAACACTCTGCACGTGTCAGCGCCGCAACCAATCTCTCCAAACACAAAACGAATCACTCGTGCTGGCATCCCATAAAAAAGCGAACGCAAGGCTTACCGCCGCAGAATTATTTCGCCTTATTAGATACTTTTCACGATATTTAATGGTCCAGAAAAGGGCGAACAGAGAATTTATTATAGTACGATAAATCCGTTACAATTTGGTGTACACGCCCCGGCACTTAGCCGGGATTGGGGGCATCTACGCGTGTAACAATATCATTCACTGGAACATCTCGTAGGCGTAGGAGCCTATTTGCTTCAGCCCGTATCAGGCGAAGACTTTAACCTCTTCCATATTAGTGGAAGGTTTTGTTATTAGTTTCCATGGTTAGCAGATGGTGTCGATCATCGTTGTTATTAGGATACATGCATTACCGGAAAAGGCTGATACCTATTTTTTGGTCCACGACCAAGCAAAGTAGAGATTGATTAGATTTAGATTCAGATAATAAAGAATATGTTTACATGTTTTTAATAAACCATACACGCCTTTGCAAAAAAATTGGGCATTTGCAATCTGAGTATGCATATCTAGAGCATGGACGGAGGAGGTTTAGAGTTCTTGGGGTAGGTACCTAATTGACCCAAGAGGCCTTTTACTTCAAAGTGGGTACTTTTACGTCAACTATGGCAGCAGCTATGTCTAATGCTGAGTGTGATTCTGTTGCACGACTTCTCATGGCACGGATAACGATACAACACTATATCGTCGTAACTGCTGTTATTGTAGTTTATGATTATTTCCCTTTTCTTTATATAAATGTACCGTCTGTACCATGTGAGTTAGTGTAATAAATTATTTTCGTTTACTTATTTAATTTCGATTTCATACACAAGTTCTATGAAATCGCTGTGGCGTGAGCACTTTCAAACGCTTAGGTACCTTAGGAACTCTAGACTTCCTCCATCCATGCTCTAGATTTTCGTAACCAGATTGCACCTAGAAAATTCCCAGGGGGAGATCCATGGTTCCCAAATTGTCTTGATTGTATATTTTCCAATTGCTCAAGTTCTCGTTTTCTGTAACAGGGTTTATCTATAAATGTACATTTCGTAGTCTTTTACAATCAATAGTACTCAAATACGCTCTAAAGTATCTTATGGCATCCACACTCCGAATGTAGCCGAAACTTCATTTGACACAAACCACCATTTGCCAGAACACTTGGGCCCTCTCCATATGGAGATAATTGCCAATCTCCAAGCTTGACATGCGGGTTGAAGATTTGACTATGCTCTGTCACAGAGCACGTGGGCCCCCTCCATATGCACGACTACTGCCAATCTCCACGCTTGGAAGTCGGGTTGAAAGACCATAGCTTTAAAAACACATATTAGAAAACGCTGCTGTTTATTTTCTGGACCAGCTATGGATAACAGAGGTGCTGGTCTACGCTGGTAAGAGCATCAACTAGTGTACTCGTATGTAACTCAGAAAAAGTCATTGATACTCGTACATAGCGACACTGGGGATCGAACTCGGTATCTCTCGCTTACGAGTCAGTCCCACTAACCATTAGGCCACCAACGCTCTACACAGCTTATAATATATTTACGTACAATTACTTGCATTTAAGTTAAATTCCTTTCATCCCCGAGATCTCGGCTCGATTCTTCAGGAAAGACATTTTAATTTCTGGAAATTGCCTGTTAAATAGGCAAAGTTTGTGATCCTTTTAAGCGGCTGTCATTTAACAATGGGACAGAAGATTACCAAGTTGAATAAAAATGTACCTTTCAAGCTGTAATAGGAAAAGTTTGGTGCGCCCTCTAAACTTGGTTGGGTTACTTTGGCTGATCATTCTTTGTAAGGCGGAGTGTCGGGTGAGACTAGGTGACCACGTATTTTATGTTTGATAACTTTTTCAAAGGAATAATATCACGTCGGTAAGATATTAAATATAATATCACCAAGAAAACATATTGGTAAGTTTCTAGTTATATCTTTCAAACATTATATTATTTTGTCACTTTTTGTTTAGGTAATCTCTTTCTTATGTTGTTTTTTTTATGTTATACGACAGACAAAGCGGGCCACCTGATGGAAAGTGGTCACCGCCGCCTATGGACATCAGCAACACCAGGGGAGTTACCAATGCGTTGCCCGCCTCTGAAGGGACTTCTAATATACCTCTTGAATGATTCCACAAAGGAAAAAGTATTTATTATCAGTGACCTACCCATGCGTTGCAGAGACACAATAATTTTGTAAGTTCGAAACAGTTGACCGCCATAGCAGGAACCATACCAAATTAAAACAATACAACAATACATTACCAAAAACAAAAACGAACGCAACGGAATCATTTAAACGCGTCGACGATAAAGCCAAATTAATGAGAATCCATTACGCGGTCTCCAAGGGCGGACGCACTAGTAATCAGCTAAAACAATAGGCGTACCGCACACACAGCGATATATGAGATGTGATGAATAAGCTTAATATGTCATGTTGGACGCGCCCCCGAACTAGAGGGCTGCGGTGCATTCCCAACTCTACCTCGTGTAATATAATTATTCAATATTATGCACTTAATATTTATCCGTTTTCTGTATACTCCAATCTGAAGGGTAATGGAGGTCAGATGGCAGTCGCTTCACTGTAATTACCTGATATGCGAAATCCTGGCGCACTGTTACTATTGTTTCTCTGTATGTCTGTTCTTCTTTTTTATGTTATGCGGCAGGTAAACACTCAAGTGGGTCACCTGAAGGAAACTGGTTATCAGCAACACCAGCGATGCCAATGCGTTGCCCGCCTCTAAAGCGACGTCTAATATCTCTTGAATGATCCCATGTCAAAGCTCAAGGAAAACACTTGTTATTTTTTCTAAGTACCAATGAAACGGAATTTGATGCGGTTTTCAGTAATATTATTATGTAAAGTGATTCAAGAGGAAGGTTTATATAAAAGAAAAAAGGGTACGTAGGAGTAAAGCACCAAGAAACTGAATCGATTGTTGTAGACAACTCACGTTTAATCGAAAATCGGACTCGTTACTCATTAGACCACTGACACTCCACCGCAAAGATATTCTTATGTAAAATCAACGTAAAATAAAAACTTAAAATGTAAATAAAAGTGGGAATAGACCTGCTAAACGACTTCGCTTAGTCACAGTGAAAATAATTAAGGCTAAACTAGGGACATATGAAATGACAGCTCAGCAGGGGGTTTGAGTTTTTAGTAACTTTTATTCATAAACGACCGCTATTCGCCAAAAATAGCCGTCTGTTATACTAGTTTAGTGTTTGATATACTCTACCCTATGGAATTACTTTTTACAGTACCTATTACACCAACCACAAATTACTACCAACTACAAATTACTTAGATTACAGTTAAGTGATTTAAATTTTATCTAAATGTGAAAGATTATGTTTAACCCTGTTTGTTTGATTAACCCACACTGAGACTTCAAATAGCTAAGTAGATAATTTTCTAAAAAAAAGTCGATCTGTACACATTTCCGCAAACTCCTCCTAAACAGATCCACGAAACAGATTTTGATGCGATTTTCACTATCAGCTAGAAATTTATTTTCGTAAGTTTTTATTTATTTATTTCCATAATTGTTGCTTACATTTTACACAGTGCTTCCCGAGCTAGGTACATACATACCTGTGTTACGAGAAACAGTTGCATCTTTCCTTAAATTGCTGTTATAAATAAAAACAATTTTTATTAAACTAATATTAAAAATTAATTATATCTGAATAATAGAAACAAAACACTTCCTTAATGTTTTTGCGTGTAGTTGGGAGTGTGTGTGTGTGTGTTTTTATATACTTAGTGTACTAACATAACATGAAACCGTATCTTGTAATGAACCGTCTATCGTAATGAAAGCTGAGAAATCGCTAGTCAATTGTATAAAATAATCTAACCGACAGAAGTCTTACGACACACAAAAAATTCTGTAAAGCAAAAACTCATTATTTTAACAAAAATATGACAAACCACAAGTATAAATATTGGTTTCTGGATCACATCTGCAACATTTCTCCAAAGAAACATTAATACCCTAATATTGACAATATGACCAAAGTACGGTTGTATAGAGCGCGATCCACACTCACTTAACTTTAGTGCAATTGGGCATTCTTGTCCTAACTCCGTAACGTAATAAATAATGGCTCATGTACAATAGAATAGTCATAATTGCATTATTATTTGGGGTTTTTCGTGGTCATCAACTAAAAGGAAGAAGACAATAACCAAATAATTGGGGTGACAGCATATTAGTTGTTCACGTGGTATGTGTCAAACGCTTTAGGGACGGGTGTTAGGGTTTGATGTGACCAATGCTTTTTATTAACTAAACTTGTACGAGTAATGTATTGAGTCAAAAGGAGAGACATTATAATAATTAAAATTAAATAATTATGATCTATTGGCCAGTAGAATCTAAGAATTGTAACAATTGCCAATAGACGCTCGCATGTATTTCTACCACAAAATACTTCATAGTATTTCGTTACGCGACAAAATAAGAAATCATTAAATCCGCAAGCGAACCAAGTATTGCCAGGCTAAAGTGGCAGTGGGTAGGGCATATAGCTCGAAGAACAGATGGCCGATGGAGCAATAAAGTTCTCGAGTGATGATCACATACCGGAAGACGCAGTGTGGGTAGGCCTCCCACAAGGTGAGCCGACGATCTTGTAAAGATCGCAGATATCAGCTGATGCAGAAGGCACAGGACCGACCTTTGTGCAGATCTCTGGGGGAGGCCTATGCCCAGCAGTGGGCGACTTTCGGCTGATATGATGAATGTCTCCTACCTTAATTTTAATGGTTAGTTGCTGAATAAATGCTTGCCTATAAAAGTACCAATAAGAAATAAAAAAAATGTATATGCAACATTAAAGGCCTTGCCACATACAAAGCTCGGCGCGAGCGCGGCGTGAGCGCGGTGCGATATTTGCTAGGCAACCATCGCGCGGCGCGTTATTTGCTAGGCAACCATCGCGCGGCGCGATGGTTGCCTAGCAACTATCGCGCCGCGCGATGGTTGCCTAGCAAATAACGCGCCGCGCTCGCGCCGAGCTTTGTATGTGGCAAGGCCTTAAGATTACGCTATAATCACTTATAATTCAACGAATAAGTATCTACTCGCTCTAAATGAAGTGTAAACTGCCTAATCTGCTATTGACACAGCTATAAATCAAGCATTAAAAATTCGTCCAAAAAATTGCTCGAAAAACGCCAGAACCCTGACACGGCACGTTTTCGCCCAATTAATACGTAAACAAAGAGAATAATTAAAAAAAAATGTTTGCAACGTTTCATTTGAGTTATTAATCTCCCGGGGGTTGGCGTAAATAATTTAGTGACGTCACATTGTGGCGCTTTACGCATTTAGCTCGCGGGCGTGACGTCAGCAGCGTAATAATGGCGTCGCTGTAATTGGCATATAAGTTGCTGTAGTTAACTCCCAGCGTGGCCGAAAGGGAGAGACTTTTCATAGCATATATAGCATTTTTAATGTTAGACAGTAGGCAAATAGGCTAGCGGACCACTTCATGGAAAGTGGTCACCGAAAGTAGTAGGAGCATCGGTGAACGAGTGGTTAAGGTATCCCAGTAAGCGAGAGGTACCGGGTTCGAATCCCACTGCGGCCATATACCAATGACTCTTTTCTGAGTTATGTGCATTAGTTGATTGATAACCAATGCTCGTATGGTAAGGGAAAACATAATGATTAAACCTGCACATTCAGACGATTGAATGTTACCATGATCCAATCTAGTCAGGATCCCCTGGTAGCAGGGTCATGGAGGTCAGATGACAGTCGCTCCACTGTAATTACTACTGTGATCTGCCAAATCTTGAATCATGGTCAAGGCGAACCCAGCGCCCTCGTGCGCGAGAGCATAACCGGAACATTAATGCCAAGATGATGATAGCACTTTTTATGTTATACTGTAGGCCAATAGGCTAGCGGACCACTTCATGGAAAGTAGTCACTGGAAACACCAGGGTCGTCACCTAGAGAACGTTT
The DNA here is from genome assembly GCA_905147135.1 of Blastobasis lacticolella. Taxonomy (NCBI): domain Eukaryota; kingdom Metazoa; phylum Arthropoda; class Insecta; order Lepidoptera; family Blastobasidae; genus Blastobasis; species Blastobasis lacticolella. Next base: position 14,291,880 of record LR990059.1, read on the forward strand.
GTCGTCCATCTTTATAGAGATTTTGTGTTCAGCGTGACGCCCCATGCCAAATTCAGCATTATGTGTGCTACTGTAAAGTTAAATATTGTTAGTCCTTTAGAGAGCGACATTGGTATGTCCTACGCCAATGTCTAGTTAAACGTCTGTTTTCATGAATTACCGAAACAACAACATTTTTCTAACAGCTTTTAACCTTACTTTGTCTTCTCGTACCTAATTGTATTTCTGTACCATACTTAGTATAAATCAGTTTAGGAGAAACTTGAAAGTAAAATTAATATGAAAATAAAGAAGTAAGTTGAGTCAATCATGTTTAGTTCGTACTGAAATTTCAGGTATCTGAAGCATAGATATATCTGGTCTTGGTAATGCAAAACACATTAATTTCTGTTCTCATAGGTACATAGTAGTAGTATTTTAAAAACTAAATATAAATAACATCAACTCCAAATCAATTGTAAACACTTGAGCGCAGTACGAAATTGCTCCAAAATTTCGCTTCTCTATAAGAATCTTCGAAATTAATCGTTACTCTTACAATACCGTTCAACTTTGAAACTCGTAACAATAATTTTACAGACAAAGCCCAAAGATAAGACCTCAAGTGTCTTTCTGTTGTGCCTTACTTGTTTTCAGTAATTAATTTTCAGAGACATTATTAATTCTTGTTTTATTATTGTTCGAACATAATTTTGTTTATGGCGCTTGTTTGCATAAATTGTGCTTGCGAGTGAATATTCTGAGGAGGATGTGGTAGACATATATACATACATTCATACATACAGACATACACACTCACATCCACATCCCATAGGGCTCGGCCAAGACTATCAAGTGCCATAAGCTCCGATCCTGACACACCTCTTTCGCCTCTTCCACATTCATACATCTTTTCTCGTATTTACGCCGGTTGAGGGTACTCCTGACCTGCCCTTTTTGGAACAGGCCATTTATCTAATCGGTATATGTTCTAATCAGGTATACCGACCCTTCCTTTTACGTTAGCACGAGATAACTTTTTGCAGCAGATAATTTATTTGATTAGTAAATGCATATGAATAGGTATGTAGAATATGTTCACATTCGCATGAGAGATGTGATAGACGATTCCTTATAACGTAAAAAACAGCAAAAATATCCTAAAGAAGCGATTTTGTTCAACCCTGTGCACACAGAATTTTGGCTACACGTGTAAATGTATGTTTTCCAATAAAACTAATAACAATAAACGTCTTTAAAATATATTATTTACAATGAAAGTAGTGTGGTATATCGGTTCAATAAAAAATCTCTAACGAAACCATTAAAAAATATCTCCGGTCCCCAAATGTAGATAGGTGCCAAGAATGCTGACCGCGGTGCGCCTCTAGGTCGAGGCTAATACGTCGACCCAAGCCTGCAGAGGCCAGCCCTCTGGTCATTAGTGTCTAATGTCGATCGTCGCTTTCCTTGGTCTACAGCAACCATTATCTTCACAATCGCGACCTGAGTGCTTCAGTGGTCCAACATGCCTGCCTGCCTGGTCAATGGTCTGCCACGCAATATATCCCGGGTTCGATTACCAGCCGGGCAGAAATTGTAATAATGAATTTTTTTTCTGTTCCGGGTCTGGCTGTTGTAAAAAAGGTGTTGTAAAGAAGTAGTTTATCAGTTCTTTGGCACCTACAACATAAGCTTTTCTTACTTTGGAGCTAGATGGCGCTGTGTGAATTTTTCCAAGCATTTTTATTATTTATTCCAACTTCTAACAGTATATAAACAGGCAATTATGTAACCATCCTATTAATACTTAATATAAATATAGATAACTTTAACATAATCTTCAATATTTTTCAGGTCACACGTTTACTAGAGTAAGTCCAATAATTATCTTATCAAGGAAAACCGATAACCACAATCAATTAATTCTTTAAAACTAATCGCGCACGACTTCTGACGTATTATAATCAAAAACTGTGTCGAAATGGTCAGATAACAATTATAATGTCTCTATTCTTTCAAACACAACATGACAATCTTTGCATTACGTACTATAAAACAAAATCACTTACCGCCGTTGGTATCTACGAGTATGTATGCTTTGATATTTTAAATCGGTTTTCAACTATAGATAGAGTGATTCAAGAGGAAGGTTGATCAGCAAGAAAAAATAGAGTACCTAGGCAGGGGTCAAGTAGGTGTACGCGAACGGAGTCGCGCCAGATTCACTAGTTAAAAAATTAGTCATATTTATATGTATTTTATAATTATTCATTAATTGTGCGCGTCGTATCTGCATTTCTTACCTAAACATTTCCTTTCTGTAGGCCTGCTGTAAGAAATTTCATTTAGAAATAAGTAGTGCCTGGTGTGTCAGTTATATCTATGTATTTCTTTATTGTGTGCAATAAATTGTTAAATAAATAAATAAATAAAAATATTTGAAATATTATTTTCCGGCGATGTTATTTTTTTCCTATTTCTTTTTATTTCCGTTTTGCCATTTTCAGTTGTTACTTTTTACTTTCCAACGTTTTCATAAAACACAGCTTAAATGCCCCTCCACATAAATATCTTTTTGCACGATAACACATACATTGAATCATCTTTTGGGATGACTGGATCTTCTGGGATTTGACGTAGTGACTCCGGATTCGTACTCGATGATTCCTTAAGGACGCATAGGTTTCATTATGTACTTATCGAACCATCAGCCAATAAAAGCAACTAAAATAGAGATACACAATGGCATAGCCACGCCAATAATATTCATAGACTAGTATATCTGTCATTTCATTATTGTTGTATGGTAATGACAGCGATAAATCATATGCGTCGTTAGCCGCTCCCCCAATGCTGGTGCGCGGTTCGATTCCCGGACGAAATAGCATCATCTGTCAATAGGCGGTGACTTGACAAGCCCCGGTAATGGAGTAGCTGTGTTATTCGGAACAATCGAACAAATCTGCGCGATGTGTTGGGCACTTTAGGTATATTTATTTTTGTTTTGGTAAAGGTTTTTAAAGGACAACTAAGCTGGCAGACAACTTTATCTTTTTTATCTACGCAGTTGTAAACGAGCAGACAATCCACCTGATTTCGGTTACAGACAACAAAGAGCAGAACCGCAAGTGCGTTGTCAATCTGAGGACTAATGTGAAATGCTTTAATTATGCCTGCAATTGCGCTGGTTGCCTGGTGCTAAGTTTGCACTACCAGAGCAAGGGTATCAGTAGCATATTGCCGACCCCGTTCCCCTAATTCCCCTCACCACCATGGTTGTTATGTTTTATTTAGCGAATATATAGGATCGCCAGTGCGTTGTCACAGGCAGGACGTATAATCTGTCCAAACTGACTTGTCCTATTTGGTTCAGGAAATTATGTATTTAAATGGATAATGTGCAGCAGTATTCGTTGAAATTCATATTCTATGTATTTCTTGTATAATTCAAGACATTTATACACAATACACGCAGCGTGATTGATACGGCAAGTCGTGATTTTGGGCATTGTTTGTTCACCAAATAATACAAGTCAGAAAAAACTGATTATAAGCTAATATGTCACATTTATACATAGTATAAAACAAAGTCGCTTCCCGTCAGTCCCTATGTATCTATGTACGCTTAGATCTTTTAAAGTACGCAACGGATTTTAATGCGGTTTTCAACAATAGATAGTGGTTCAAGAGAAACGGTTATAAGTATGAAAAAATGGGTAGATAGGGGGGGTAAAGTAGGTGTATGCGATCGAAATCGCGCCGGGTTCACTACTTTATAACAATTAAGATACACTGTTAAATAAGATACAATTTCCTTCAAAGTAGAAAACAAGATCGTGAACATTATTGCTAAATAAACAAAGATATTTTCATTTTGCGAGTAAACTGCAACCTTTTCCTATTCTGATCTTGCTTGAAATTATAATTAATTTGTTCCAAATTTAATTTGATTTTCATTATAACCTTATTGGGATATTTTCATATTAATCTCTGTTTTCTCTATAATCTTTGTTTGTGTACTTTATGAGAAATTGTTTATTAAATTGTATAAATTAATCCTCCTAGACTGTGGGTTGGCCTGAATTCTGTCAAGCCTAATACATAAAAACACTTGTATTCAGAAACGTCATTGCATTTATTATCCATGTAAAAATTTACAATCTATACATATAATAAAACCGAACGGATTTTGATGGGGTTTTCACAGTTTGGGAGTTTGGAGTCCAACCTGAAATCTATAGACTTTGTGTCATCTAATTCGGTTTGAATGAACCAGAGATACAGCTTGACCTGTCCATAGTACCAGCTTTCATATACATGGGAGGTCATTTAAAGTGGACCTCGGAAAAGATAAACTATTCAGAAACGATTTTCACGCGGACGAAGTCGCGAGCAAAAGCTAGTCAGTAATAAAAAAAGCAACATCCATGAGTTAATTATGACTCTACTATTTAAACATACGAATTACTTTATACTTTATACTTATCTATAATAATAAACACTGTTTAAAAAGCTTTCAAAACAACGACAGGGTAACACAAGCCAACCGTTTATACGTTTTATGTTTCTGCATTTAGATTGGACGACACGATTTGTTGAAAAATAAGTTCTATGAGGCACACGACTATTCACTGTTTTGTGAAAGAGAATTAATAAATGCGGTTTCAAATTAAAAATACAGCTAATCACCACCATCATTTATTAATCTATCTGAGCTTTATTTGTTTGTACAATGTTGGAAATTTGACTAAAGAATTCGACTAAAGAATCATAGTTTTAAAGAAAAAATTGAGATTTTCAAAGTTTGTTCGTCGACACTGTGAAACGACACTGTGTCGTATCCGAAAAACTTAAATTATCAATGTTTAGTCGTCGACACGGTGTGACGACACCGAATCGTTGCCGCTAAAGGCGCCTAGTTTACACATCATCTAGGGTGTCAGCTCCTGACATCTGCTGACGAAACGGGATGTCGCCACCCCATCAATTATGGCTGACGTTTTGTTTTTTTGACAGCTCTTTTGACAGCCACTGTCGGTAGCGGCGCGTTTCCGGTTCCAGAATAGGTGTGACAAAATATTGTGTCTTTTTTGCGTGAGGGAGTTTACCTGGGTGATATTAATAATTTGGAACTATCTCTAACATTCAGTGTTCTCGCTTAGATTGTTTGTTTATTCTTGTAAACTACGAAATGTGTTCTTTTATGTTCATTCGCATGTTAGAGGTGTATATGAACTTAGTCCTCACAGTGACATACCTGCGATTCTACTCATTTGTTACTTTAAATAACCTGGACGATAGTTACTATCTTCCATCGTGTGCTTTACACAAAAAAACTATTTCTACTTTTCACAGATGGCAGTCGTATTCAGTAACGTTACAATGAGATCTCATAGTGCGCGCTAACGCACAGGGTTCCTACTGATAATACTTCAGTGGCGATGGGCGCTATGCGTCCGTCAAAATGAACGAAATCGACCAATCGTAGAGCCGTATTAAACGCAGTGCGTTCACTTAGCAGATAAGCACTGTGAGCATAGTAACGCTACTATATAAGACAAGTATTTTTTGTGAAAACAGATGTTAAGTACTCATTCATTATTTAGTTTATAAAATAATCATCTTGGTATTAATGTCCCGGTTATACTCTCGAGGGCTCGAGGTCCGCCATGACCTAAATCCAGGATTTGGCAGGTCAGGAAATTACAGTGGAGCAACTGCCATCTGACCTCCGTGACCCTGCTACCAGGGAAACCTCACCAGATTGGATCATGGTTACACATCCAGTCGCCTGAATGTGCAGGTTTCATCGCGATATTTTCCATCACCGTAAGAGCATCGGTTAGAAGAGTCAGTGGTATATGGCCGCAGTGGGACCCGGTACCTATCGCTTACGAGTCGGATACTTAAACCACTCAGCTACCGACGCTCCTATTCATTATTTATTTTAATTTAACATGGGACTTGCTCTTGTAAATCGATTTATTCGAAGTGTGGTGAGGTAGGTACCAATTTGATACAAAGTATATTTTTTTAGTTTTATTTATTTATTTATTTATTTAACATTTTATTGCACACAGTAAAATACATAGAGAAACATCATTTAAATTGTATGACATTGTTAAATTATTGATTTCCGTATTATTTAATGAAAATTGTTAGTAATAATTGACATTTTTAATGACATGGTTTTATTTACTGATTATTTTATAACTTATTTATTGAAATTTAAATTTATTGAAATTACTATTTATGGAAGATGAAAAATGAAACAATTATATTTAAAGATTTGTACGCCTCAGCATGCGGGCAAAGGATAGAGAAACTATTGAAGATAATTAAAACATCTGTAATACCTATCTCTTACAAATAAATATTTTGAATCTTTGAATCATACATATAGACGACACAACACAATGTGCGTACAAAAATTTAAATTCCCATAACGATTTTTGATACAAGAAACCAGGTATTTAATAGCCATCACACCATGGTCGCGGTCGTGTGGTGCCGGCAGAGTAGAATAGCATCCAAGGCGAATAATGTTTACGAGAAAAAAAATTAGAGTCTCCGTGGACTGGAAAATGGGCAGCAGCGTTTTCCATTGTTATATTACAACACTGTGATATCCAATACGCCTGCGAAGCTTAGGTGACTATGGCAATAACCTTCCTTTTCGTGGGAGAGGCCCTGAGTCCTGGAGCGGACTGTTAAGGGCTGTGATGATGATCATGACACCATGGTAAGCGCATTTTGTGGTTAGTGACGGTCCAGTCGAATATGGAGCACGCCTCTCTAGAAACAGAGCTACTCTCTAGCCTTGTAGGGATTCAGATTATAATCATCATCATCATCACAGCACATAACAGTCCACTGAAGGTGGAAGGTTATTACCATTATCTCCACGCTTGGCAGATGGGTTGGAGACCGCAGTGTCGCAGATATGAGAATGGAAAAAGCTGCTGCCCATTTTCCAACAAAAAGGCGACTCGAAAAAATTTGTCGCCTTACACCCACGAGTGTAAAGGGTTGGAGCTATTCTACTCCGCCGAACACCACACGGCTAACCAGATTATATTGTTCATTAAGAATTAGTAAAACAATATTTAATAATACTCAGATAATTTAATTAGTAACCAAATGCCAAACCGCTAACGAGCACCACTAATTACTACCCACAAAAAAAAAGCGATCCCAAGAAAGATATTTGCAAAAAAAGTCGACCGCGAATGGGAAGTCACAAATTCCACCTTAATTACCCTAGCGCCATAGCTGAATTCCCAAAAGCGAGGGAAAAAATCCAGATCAAACTAATTTACACCTTACAGGCGATAGGCTGAGGACTCGTTCATAGACGGAGCGATGAGCTTGGCGGGTTTTCAGCGGACAAGTGCTCACTAGCGTAAGGCTGGAATGAATACCACCGTCTACAAAAGAATTAGAATGACGATAATTTTACATAGAAAGAAAAAATTCGCTTCGCTCAAAAAGCAATTACACTTTGTATTTTTTTTTAGAGTCATGAAAATGACAACATGCTTAGCACCTCCTCAGATGTTTTTATTTGTTATCACATCTAGTGGCACAAATAGTTTGTTTATTTGCCACACTCACATCACGCTATTGGGGGCCGGGGGGATAAAAAGTAGCCTATTTCTAATCTAGCTAACTACCAAATATCATCCAAATCCGTTTAACTATTTTGGCGTGAAGGTACATTTATTAGGCATACACACATATCAGTAGGATTTAATTTAACGGTTTAGGCTACAGTAAGGTATAGGACACCAGCAAAATTTTCGCTGTTGCTCACATTCTAAGCCCGCTACCTTACCAGTAATGTTGACAGCTTGAGGGATGTGCAATGTGCGGTAGCAGTAACTTATAAGGCACCGGCAACAGTAGGGGCGTTTAGTCGACACTTTCGCGGGGTAGTTCTTAAATAAATTATGGCCAAGGGGCCCTAATAGAGCAGTTTTAGTTTCAGCTAGTTCGGGGCAATTTATCACTTTGTCAAAATAATGAGGACAAAAATAGGCAAGTGAGGGTAGACTTGTTTTTACAAAATACAATTTTTTTTCGAATTAAAGCTTTCATTCCTGTACCAATTTATTTATTTCAGTTGCTGTTCTTTACTCATATATGCATTTGAAAACCCTGTTTAATTTTGAAAATGAGACTACAATAATGTAGTGTTATAAAAAATACCGTCACGAGGCTCTCAACTGTCCAACCAGTCTCAAGGGTCCCAGCGGAAGACGTTTATCAACTATAACGAAAGTATAAAAATAATGAAAATCTTCTCCGTAGGTATAAACTTTCCATCAGACCACTGGATACATATAGGCTTCTCCAATGAGCACCATTGCTCCTGCAGCCAGAGTGTGTGCCAGCCAAAGTAGCAGATTGCTGATTCTATGCGCTTTGTCGATAAATTTAAATGGTCTTTCGGAAAAGAGCTGCTGCATCAGATCTTGCCCTTGGTCCCCCACATTGAGTTCACCTTGCTGGACCTGGGGCAATCATTAAAATAAATAATAATAATAAATAATCGTGGACAACCTCACACAGCGCCATCTAGCCCTAAAGTAAGCAGTGCTTGTGTTATGGGTGCTAGATAACTGATAAACTACTTATATACTTTTATATACATACTTATTATACAAAGAACACCCAGACCCGTAACAGAAATTAAAATTTATCATTTCAATTTCTGCCCGGCCGGGAATCGAACCCGGGACCTCTTGCGTGGCAGACCGGCGGCATGTTGACCACTGAATCACTCAGGTCGTCGAGTACATTAGAAGTACAAAGCGCGTTCCATTTATTACATTAGCGACCTTGATATTGTAGATTAGCCTTAAGTCTCGTCACAAGTCTCTACATTGTCGAGATATCAAACCTACATATGATGAGGTTGAAATATTAATTTGTTCTAATAATACCAACGAAGTTTCGTTGGACTCAGGTTTTTATTTTATTTGTATTTAGACATAAAGACATAGACATAGACATAATATTTATTTGGCAATTTCTACAATATAAATTAACTAAAATATTTCTTATTAACATAGATTAGGTTAAATATTGTAGTGTCATGCCAAACTAGAGCTCAGCTCAGCATATGCTGTAGGTAGTAAGACCACAGCGCTGATTTTCAGCTGACCCCTACATTTAGTGCGTGAATTACTCGCCAAGTGGTCAGACAGGTAACGTAGTGCTGTACATTTGCCCAGAATTTTATGTGGCGGTGTGTTTATAAGTAATAATATAAATATATGTATAAAACCATAGGTGTGTGATATGCTTAAATACTTATTTGGAGCTATTATTGTGTAATTCTAATATAACTGATAATTAATTTAGATATGTTGGAACAACTCTGCAGCCTATAGGGAGAGATTTTTGGTGTTCATAAAGGTATATTTTTATGTTAGATTTAAAAGATGTAATATTTTTCGATTCCTTGATGGGAGGCGGCAGGTTGTTCCAACATTTGGTTGCCGCATATCTAAAACTGCCACGAAAGGCAGCCGTCCTGTGAGCAGGTATCCTGAGAGGATAGCTAACCCTCCGCGCATTTCGCGAGCCGGCTCCACTACGCCAACTTAGTTTCCTGTACAGGTCCTCTGGGACACCAGTATTTATTATACCATACAGTAAAGAGGCTAGATGCAGCTCTTGACGTAGGGACATTTTTAAAATGTTTGCTTCATTGATGAAAGGTGTTACATGCGTGCGGGGGGGAACCTTAAAACAAAAACGAGCACAGGCATTTTGAACCCTCTGAATCAACCTCGCGGACCGAGCTAGCAGTCTAGGACCATACACTACATCGGCGTAACCCAAAATCGATAAAACCAAGAAATCGCATAATTTAATACGCAGATCCTCGGCAAGAAAGTCTCTTATCTACACAGAAAGTACAATTTCCTTCACTTATGGTAAATAGTAGGAAAAATTCACAAGTATTCTAAGTATCGATTTGATCTGGTGCCCACAGCAGAATTCCGCCATCGCACCACCCGCCGCGGACTTGATACTGATCCCCACTACGTAGACCCTCTGTTGGTCACCACGCGAAGGTTCGAAAGAACGTTTCTCACTCGTACGATTCGGATGTGGAATGAACTCCTTGTTGAAGAAGTATTCTAGAGGTCTGCTTACAGTCGGGCACGCATTGGTAGCGCTCCTGGTGTTGCTGATGTCCATAAGCGGCGGTGACCACTTTCCTTCAGGTGGCCCGCTTGCCTGTTTGTCTGCTGTATTGCATTTAAAAAGCTGCCCTATATAGAATTACTGAAAGAATAAATTCTTCGCCGTCACCTGGCCAATACACTAAAAATTAAAAGCACATTTCCCACCAAAATACGTCACAGAACCCTTTTGATCGCCAGACTAATGATTACAAATGCGCATAAGCATCCTGTTCCCAAAATAAAACCACTACAGAAGTCAAGCGTGCAAGTTTTACGACAACTATAAACGACAACGCCACTTGTTTATCGGTTTTTTAATAGTTCTAGACGCGAAACTGTCGGGTTATGTAGTTAAAAATACATTTAGATGCGGCCAATTAAATGGGAACTCTAATTAGGCGGTGGTTCCTGCCGTGGAGGGGTCAATGAAAATTGGGGTAGCTGATGAAGTTATAAGAAATTAGTATTGCAAATAGTTTTATGTACCCTCAGGCGGAAGATGGGAGTGGTGTTTTATTCATACAGGTGTATAAACATGATTTTAAGTTGTTTTAATAGTCGTGTTACTTTGTACGTACGTCGAAGAAAACTTTACTACACGGCTGTTTATCATCAACTTATCTGACCGCTGTATGACCGCAGTACCGGCGTCGCTGTTGTTGACAACAAAATGATATTTACAGTTTTGGCTACCAAGTCAAATAAGTTCCAGATCCAGGAATTGATTATTACAGTGGAGTTACTGCCATCTGACCTCCGTGACCCTGCCACCAGGGGAACCTAACCAGATTGGATCATGGTTACACATTCAGTCGCCTGAATGCGCAGGTTTCATCACCGCAAGAGTATCAGTTAGCATTCAACTAATGTACATAAATCAGAAAAGAGTCATTGGTACATGGCCGCAGTGGGATTCGAACCCGGTACCTCTCGCTCGATACCATAACCACTCGGCCACCGACGCTCTAATAAAAACATTTTGTAATAATATCTGAAACTTTACTACAAATGTGCATAGCCACATGGTTTTTGACAATGTACCTATCTAAATTACAAACTGTCACAAAACTCTTAAGAAACAATTGTGTTAACGGGCCAACACAACGCACCGTGCTTATTTTAGTTTTGAGTCCAAATTGATTCTTGGAACCCCTTAGTTTCGGATCATTAACGCCTTTAAATGATGTATGAGTTACGAGCATGTCAAGTTTTGTGACGATTGAACTCGTCAATGTGTGAAAAGAAACAAAGTATTGGTTGTAACTAATGTTCCTAGTTTATTATTACAATATGTCCGAATCGGTCGTATCTATAAAATTGCTGTTCTTTTTACTTCACATTTTTAAAAATAAATCTACACTTAATTTACGAATTTAGTAGTGCTGTTAGAATTTCTTCATACCTTTTCTAATATAGTGGTATTGTCATGCAAGCATATTTTATACGCTATGCGTAGCTATTTTATACGCTTAAAATTACCTACTTATTTGTTTTCTTGCTGATCGACTAAAAAATAGTTTTGAGCATGCATATTGTTCGCATCTCATTTTGATTGTTCATTGTTCATTTATTGCATAAATTAAAAATTTACATGTCCACTTTGTTAAATTCAATTTTTTATGTGTTATTTTAACATATAACTTAAATTATATACACTACACAGGTATTAAATACACAGTATTTAATACCTATACTACAAATTGTATAGTATAGGTATCAAACACAGTATAGGTTTTAAATATTGACACTTGTAATTATAATGTTAATTGTGTGAGCATGTTTGGGTCAATGACATTGTTTTATTCCTTTGTAGAAATCATCTATGTTGTAGCAAGCTTTGTATATAGATTGCTATTTTGGTCTGAGCTGGTGTTATAAGCAGTCTCACTTTCTTGCAGAGCTACAAAAAGCATGAAATGCAACACTAATGGGAATATCTCAATACAATTCAGCCACATTTCCCTTAGAACTTTGCTAAGAAAAATGAGTGATCAATGCAATCCCCGTACATCAATAACTGGTTACCGTCATTTGGTTTCAAAATATGACGTTCAATGTTATTCAAAAACATTCACGTTTTAATGAAAAGTCACTCCTGTGATGTCGTCTCCACAAAGTACCATTTAATTTTACGCAAGGTTAGAAAAGAAAACAATAAAAGAGGGTCATTACAAAACATTATCATATAAATTGAAAATATAGCTCTAGCAGAGAAATCTGTGGAGACGAAATCTGTGCATTTAAATGTTTTACATTATTAGTATAAATAAGTTTATTAATTACATTAAGTATGATATACGTAGGTATAGTATTGTGTATTATTAGGATTTAGGAAAATATATCTTTCAGGGAAAAGCTCGAATTTGTACATGTTTTAAATGTATAATTGTGAAATTGCCAGCAGCGCATTTTATGAGACAGTCATTCCATTGCTATTTCACCTGATAGTAAATAAGTATTAAGATGCGAATAAAGAGTTTTAAGAAACTTGTTTAGGAACATTTGAATAGTGAACAAACTGAATTGTCTCACGTCTCGTGACTCGGGTCCGAAACGATGAATCAAATATTCGGTTTCTGTCGTAAGTTTTCACTTCTTTTCTTTTACTACTCAGTGACAAATAAGTATGATGCCCATCTAATGAAAGGCGGTAAGTATCGCCCATAATGCGATGCAAAAAATGCAGAACCGCTGGTTTTATTTACACTATGAGGAAAACGATGTTAAGCCACTTCCTTATAATTGTGCTAGCTACCTCATTCTTCTGACCGAAACACATTAATGCAAGCATTATTGCTTGGCGGGCGACATAAATAAGGGGGTGGTCCCTGTCCAGACGGAATCTTCAGGCTACGCAGGTGAAGGTGACCCTGTTCAAGGCGTACTGCCAGTCGCTCTACACCAGCCAGCTGTGGTACTCATACACGAAGAACGCATTCAGCACCCTGCGCGTGCAGTATTGTTCAGAAAGATCTACGCATAACTGTATAGTCTAATTAAATTATTAAGTGGTAATTCCCACTAAGGCTGGGCTTGACTGCTCGGTTAAACCTACCTAAATCTTGTAAATTTGTAATTATATTTATAATTGTATTGTATTATTTATAAAAAACTGACTTATTACAATGTCTGTATATAAACGAACTTTATTTTTAATTATTTATTTTAGCAGAGTCCTACCATCGGTAAATATATCGTGTGTGTTAGTGTAAGCTTATGCATGTATTTGTGGATATGTGCTTATGCACATATACTCTCTTTTTCTTAGTACTCCAATCTATAGATACGGCTGGTTGGAGACTTCGGCAAAACTTTTGAGAAGGCTTTTTATGCAATTGTCAATTTTGTAATCGGCATTATTATGCAAAAACTGCACTTAAAGACATGTGCCTATTTGTTCTTGCAGTTAACAGCATGCTAACCACCTTCCCGCTTAAATCTGTAAATAAACATACGAACACAAGACACTCAACAACTCGATTACATTCTCTGTTCTCAACACGTGATGCTCTTCATGATTTGTGTCCTCGCTTTGACATCTGATTTCAGTCGTGCGTCAGATTCCCAGGGGAGGCGTAATTTATTATTATTTACCCCGATGTCCTGCAGTCATCCGTGATAGGGTAGATGATATTATTCTAGGGGTTGGTATGGTTTTATTTGACACGGTTAAATGGATTTGGAAATATTTTTAATAATATTTTTTCAAAGGTGATTTTTATGCCACTAAGGTGGCAAACAAGCGTACGGCTCGCCTGATGGTAAGCAGATACCGTAGCCGATGGAGGTTTGCAATGAAATAAAATAAATAAATGTGTTTGCACAATTCACACAGCGCCATCTAGTCCCAAAGTAAGCAAAGCTTGTTTTATGGGTGCTAGATAACTGATAAACTACTTCTATACTTTTTAATACATCCTTATTATACATATAACACCCAGACCCGTAACAGAAATTAAAATTAATCATTTCAATTTCTGCTCGGCCGGGAATCGAACCCGAGACCTCTGCATGGCAAACCGGCATGTTGACCTACTGAACCACACAGGTCGTCAAATGAAAGGGTGTGTCAGCATGTTCCTGACCCAGTAAAAACCTTTTTACGCATTTCTTGAAGAACTCGACGTTCTATTCACTAGGGAAAGTGAGGAAAGTTCTCACCTCCGAAACAGCATTTTTACGCTGTGAAGATGGACGGTGTAGGCATGGAACAACTTTTTACCCAATCAATATCAATGGGATTCCCTGAATAACTGATCAATTATCCTAAAAGGAAATAAGAATACAGCTGCGTCCAAATTTATACGATTATACATTTGTTATGAAGGTTATATTATTGAGATTTGAATCGTTCGGGGCCCATTGGTACCTCCCGCGTGAGTATGAATTAGTATATCTAGGAGCTCCAATTACAAACATACATTTGTCGCGTTGTCGCGTATCAGGTAATTTGCGTTCATTTTGAATTTAAATTCATTTATTTAATCGTCAACATGGGTTACAAAGTTGGTTTCATACATTGAACAGAACTCCATGTTACACCTTACGGTATACGATTTCAATTTCATCTTGTTTAATTTAATTCATTCTGTTTAATATTCATCCCGAAGGAATATTCACGTAACCTCTTCTAACGAGTGCCTACTAATAATACCATATGCATAGGCAATTTTAAAAAGCTAGCCTGAATCATCTTGGCGTTAGTGTCCCGGTTGTGTTTTCGCGCACGAGAGCCCGGGGTCCGTCTTGAATGGTCCAGGATTTGGTATATCAGGTAGTTACAGTGAAGCGACACAAATCTGACCATTGGATCATGGTTACGATAATGAAAAGCTATCCGGAATATGAGTAGTCCACTTGCAAACCCCGTCAAGTTAAAAAAAAACAAAAATTCTGTTAAAGGCACCATTTTATTTGTTTTTTAAAATACTATCCTATGCAAGTATCAATATCATATTATGATTGAATAATGTAAACAATGTAGTTTCCCTTTCGGCTATTATTGATATTTATTGACTGGCTTCGAAAAAGCTTGGAGTGCTTAACCGGTCCAAGCGATACTTCACCACAGGGCAGCGCCTGCTGCTGTACAAGGCACAAGTGCGGCCACATATGGAGTATTGTTCCCATCTTTGGGCCGGCAAAACTGCCGACCTGCTTAATCCTCTGGACTCTGTACAGAGACGCGCCGTACGAATTGTCGATGATCCCATACAAACACGCACGTTGGAACTACTGGCAAACTGAAGGGACTTTGGCTCCCTGTGTGTGTTCTATCGGCTGTACATGGGGAGTGTTCCGAGGAACTTTTCGATCTGGTGCCCACAGCACAATTCCGCCATCGCACCACCCGCCGTGGGCTTGGTACTCATCCTCACTACCTAGACCCTTTGTTGGTCACGACGCGAAGGTTCGAAAGAACGTTTCTCGCTCGTACGATTCGGATATGGAATGAGCTCCCAGCCACAGTGTTTCCTTTGGACTATGACATGGGATCGTTCAAGAGGTATATTAGAGGTCTCTTCAGAGTCGGGCAACGCATTAGTGACTCCCCTGGTGTTGCTGATGTCCATAGGCGGCGGTGACCACTTTCCTTCAGGTGGCCCGCTTGCCTGTTTGTCTGCAGTATAACATAAAAAAAAAAGACTTAATGTTTGATAAAGATAACTATTCTGTCACCAATGAACTAATAGACTCTTAATATAATACCAAAGAGCTAATTATAGATAGTCAATGGCAGTTAATTTCATAATTACACCCATAAATTTCATACGAATTCCAAACAGTGACTTCCTACTTTAGGGAACATTTGTTTCGTCCATATTTAGAAGTAGTCATTTCGAAAATGTCTATTTTCGTAGACACTAATTGACTTAAATAAATATTTCTACCATCTTTGTTTACTTTGTTGAAATAATTAGATACCATACAAACGGATTATTTAACAATACGTTAAAGTAGTACAATGGCCGAAGGTCTATGACCAATGTGTGTTGACACTGATGACATACGGAACTGAAACGTGGCCGCTCACTGTAGGCCTTATAAGAAAGGTTACTGTTACCCAAAGGGCAATGGAATAAAGTCCTATGCTCGGAGTCTCGTTGCGTGATCGAATCGAATCGAAAAATTAATAGTTCTGCAACCGAACCAAGGTCACCGACATAGCTCTAAGGATTGCCAGACTGAAGTGACAGTGGGCAGGGCACATAGCTCGAAGAGCAGATGGCCGATGAGGCAGTATAGTTCTCAAGTGGCGACAACGTACCGGAAGACGCAGCGTGGGTAGGCCACAAGGTGGACCGACGACCTGGTAAAGATCGCAGGTACCAGCTGGATGCGGTAAGCACAGGACCGGCCTTTGTTGAGTCTTCTGGCTGATATGATGATGATGTGAATACAATGCAACAAATTTTAAAAATACAACCTTGTCTAACATCTAACCTACAGATCAAAAAAATTACCTAGGTCCCCCGAATTGGGGAAGGTGCCCAGAAGGCTAGCCACGTTGCCCTGCTGGATAGCGAGGCGATATGCTGATCCAAGAAGAGTCTTCTGGTCATACGTATTTTCGACCAAGCGCTTAGATATCTACATATATAATAAAACGTAATGCGCTGTTTGTTGTTGCTATAGTTAGTACATTGAAATAAAACCTACACTGTAACTGCTAAAATATGTAGAAGTTTAAAGTAGGTAGGTACTGGTAAATAATACGAATCACATATTAAATTAATTTGCTTTATTCAATATTTACTTTATTTGATTATAATACAACAAAACCTTTGAAACAATTACGCTACCATAATTAATTACAATAAGGAGAATTCAGAATCAACAAGAACGGTCGATTTTATCTCTAAAACAGTGACTTATAGTCATTTCATTTTAGTTAACAGAGGCTCACTTCAAAAGCATCAAGAATAAAGAGCTAACAGCAACTGAGGCGAAAAAAGGCGAAGCGATGACAGCAGAAGAATCAGAGTATTGGTAGTAGTTGAGCAGCCTCGCGGTTTTGTCCATCTCGACCAGGCAGGCCATAATCTCCTCGTTATTGGGGATGATCTGGTTAGCAGGGAGGAGGAAACCATTTTCGCCAAGATCTCTGAGCTCGAAGAGGAACACGATGGGAATGTCTGCTACACCTTTTACCCAGTCGAAGCTGGAGCCGCTCACTTCGTCTAGAAGAAGAATAGGTTTTGAATTATCAACACCATCATCCAAATCCTGACTTCTACCAGGGTCTGCTTCATTTAAAATTTGGGTTATTGATCGTTAATGTCTTGGTTGTGCTCTCGCGCACGAGGGTCCGTGGTCCGCCTTGACCATGATCCACGATTTGGCAGATCAAATAATTACAGTGAAGCGACTGCCATCTGACCTCCGTGGCACTGCTACCAGGGGAACCTGACCAGATTGGATCATGGTTACACATTTGGTCGCCTAAATGTGCAGGTTTCATCACTTCAGTGTTCAACTAATGTACATAACTCAGAAAAGAGATTAGTACAATGCGGCTCTGTGATTCGAGGGTGTAGAACACGAAACCGACGAATTCGAACCGGTACCACGTAGTTTCCCCCCAAATTGAGTCTGACTTGTGTATGTAAAATATTATCTTACACAATATTTCGGCGGATGTTCCGACGCGGTAGTTAGTCCCGTGAACTGCAGCTAACTTATCAGCGCCTCTAATACTGATTTCATACTGAAACAAAAATATCCAGAATTTATTTCCAAAGGTGACAATGCTTATGAACAATATTAGTCCCGGTAATAAACCCGATGGCCAGTAGGGCCTGCCAGAGTAGAATAGCACCAACCCCTTACACTCGTGGGTGTCGTATAAGGAGACTATTGTTATCAAGGCAAAAGATCTAGAGTCTCCGTAGGCAGGAGAATGGGCAGCAGCGTTTTTCATTGTTACACTTATAACACTGCGATCTCCAACCCGCCTGCCAAGCGTGGAGGTTATGACAATGAGCTCCCCTTTCATGGGAGAGGCCGTAAGTCCTGCAATTGACTGTTATGTTCTGTGATGATGAATAAACCCGATAACGTGTACGATGAAAGTGTAGTCAATAACCACGAAACTCTTAAAACCAATATTAGTCTTATTATTGAAAATACATGGTATACCATAAGATCAGGCAGAGACTATCGAAAATATGAGAAATAAAGTGAAATATGCCAATAAATAGCTTTTGCTTTGAGTTGTTTCAATTTTCTACAATAAAGTAACTGTTTAGTATGGCGTAAACTAAATAATAGCGAGCATAAATTCTTGGAGTACCTTTTTATGTGCTTTTAAGATAGCCTTTTATAATGGCGGAGAATAGCATCTTAATGTGTATGGTGCTAATACATTATCAAGTTTACGGTTATTCGGTCATTATATTCACATGAACTCAACTATGTACTTACATTATAGTACAAATACCTGTCTAGACGACCGAGTTTTGCTTGGGGTGTACCGAGTTTCCTGCGCATTTTTTTAACAGACAGAAAATTCATTCATTTGGCCCCGAAAACCCCAAACTGCAAACTTTCATAAAAATCGTTAAAGCAGTTTTCGAGAAACTCAAAAGGTGGTTCGGTTTACCTTTAATAAAATAGAATAATCATCTTGGCGTTAATGTCTCGGTTGTGCTCTCGAGAACGAGGCCCCGTGTTCCACCTTGACCATGATCTACGATTTGGCAGATAAGGTAACTACAGTGGAGTGACTGCCGTCTTTTTTTTTTTTTTTTTTTTTTAATTTCATACGGTAGGCAAGCGGGCCACCTGATAGAAAGTGGTCACCACTGCCTATAGACATTAGCAACACCAAGAGTATCGCTAATGCGTTGCCCACCTCTATAACACGTTGCTCTGGCAGCAAAAAGCAAATGCCACTCCACTGCCAAAGCCACGGTTCCCCAAATCCCCACCCCATGGAGCACTGGAAACCTTACTCACCGGCAGAAACACAATACTATTTAAAAGAGTATTATTTAGCTGCGATATTCTGTAAGGTGGAGGTACTTCCCCAGTCGGGCGGCTCCAATTCGAACGAGATACCCCGCTATGCCCTACCTCTCTTAAAACTAACCTCCGTGACCCTGTTATCAAGGGAGACTGGCCAGGTTGGATCATGGTTACACGTTTGCGACTGAATGTGCAGATTTCATCACGATTTTTTCTCTCACCGTAAGAGCATTGATTAGTGGTCAACTAATGTACATCACCCAGAAAAAAGTCGTTGGTATATAGCGGCACTGGGATTCGAACCCATAACCACTATAGTCCACCGTTGCTCAATCAGTCTTAATAATAAAACATATTGAAATAACATCTGATACTTCACTACAACTCACCAAGTCGGCATAATTATCCGCCTCCAGAACACCATATCCTGAAGCATGGCTGTAGGGAATCAATATCATGTGAGAGTAAGAGTGGAAGGCAAAGTAGTACAGGAAATTTCCATCGCCTTTCAAGTTTCGCACGTAGTTGGAGATAGCCTGAGCCTCTGGTTCTGATGCTGGCCTGGGTCCAGCGTATGTCTGGTCACATGGATTGCTAGAAGCTCCGGTTGCTGAAAATAAGTTGGAACTAGTAATTACAATACAATTTTATACAAAAAGAAAATTGGTACACGGTATAGGAACGTGTCATCTTTAAAATGTTATGCATGCCAATGATTTTTTAGAGTTCTATTCGAAGGCATATGCTAACTATTGAGTTTATATATTTTATATATCGATTAATGGAAATATGTTTATTCATAATGAGTACCTAGCTTAAAGTAAAAATTTAATATAATTTTTGTACTTTGTTTTGTGGATATGAATACCTACTCGTGAATCGTATAGGTATGTATTAGGCGGGCTGGCTACTCATTAAAAATCAAAATAAATCAACTTACACATCCAAACGAAGTCAAAGTTTCTGTTAAGATCTATGCCGTTGCTTAAGTCGTTGTTGTTGGTGCAATTTACGAAGTTCGCAGGATTGCGGTTTTTTCTCCACATGCGGTCCTATAACGTAGCGTTGAAATTAAATCATTTGAATTAATAAATTAATACTGGATTATGAGGTTCAAAAACAAACAATGGAATGAATTTCCCTATCAATATAACCTTTTCCACAATTAATGTAACTAGCGTTCAAGACAGGAGTGAATAGGCACTATACAGGCAAGCATACTTCACCACTATCATCTGATATTTTTTTATTTTTTTGTTAAGGTGAAAATTAATTATAACAATTCTACTTACATCAGAGAAAGTATAAAGGTAGCCGTCAGGGTTTACGGACGGGAAGATATGCCAAACAAAAGCCTCGGCTAGGAACCTGACATCCGAATCTTCACTTGTGAGGAACTCTTTGATGATCCAAGTTACAGTAGCTGGCGATATCCACTCACGAGAGTGAATCCCTCCTTCGATCATACCTATGAGAGGGTAAGGTCCTCTGTCTGTAGAATTAAAGTTAATTATCACTCCTTTGATGGGATTTCCTTCATTGGAGTTGCCCATGGTAACAGTTGAGACCACATCAGGGAACATTGCTTGGAGTTCATCCAACCAGGCATGGATTGCTGCCAGGTTGTGGTACTCAAGCCAATTGAAGGAACCAAGACTAGTAGAACGCGCAGCTATATCTTGAGCTGGTACTATTTGAGCATCAATTAATCTGAAATAGCAAAACTCAAACTAAAACTCAAATACGTTTATTCAGTTTAGGTTTTCACAAACACTTATGAACGTCATAATCATAATTATAATATAAAATGAATGGTAGGCACCATGGCACCATCGAGCGGACAACGGTTTCTTGGCTAGTATGTAGGGCCATATAAAAAAGAAAACAAGAAATAGACTCAGCGGCCAAGCACATAGCTTATTTTAGTAAATGACGCCGCAATATTTACTGTTTGTCAGTCTTTATCAGGTTGTAACTGCGAAAAGTGTGCTCGAGCTTATTTGCTGCTTCCCATTTCTATTATTAGATATGATATTCATACTTAGGGCTTCTCAACTATTTCTAAAATTTACTCTTTTTGTCTTAGGTCTATATTTAGAATTATTAGAATTAATAGGTATCTTCTAGTGTGCTGGATCCATCGTTAACGTTTTCTTTGCGTTTAAGCTAAGATATAGGTCAAGAGTAATCCAAAGAATCAGAAAAGAAAGCGAATTAGTAATGATTTTGATAGCATTTTCTCTAGTAAATCTTATGTCAACTAACACTTACTCTTGCACGTTGGCTACACGCAATTGTGGATCGAAACCGACGTTCTTGCTGTACTCAACGAAATTGAGGTCCTCGCTTGGTGAGACCATTATTCTTACATCACTCCCGACTTTGAAAGCATCCGTCCAAAACTCATATCCAGTCTTCCTTAGATCAGTTAGAATTTGAACCTGTTCTTCCGTATTCGGGACCACAGAATATACTTTGTAATTGTCATAATATACTTTAGCTTCCGTTAAAGCTAATAGCCCTAGAAGGGCGACAACTACTTTCGAAACCATTGCAACGTCACGTGTTTACATTGACGGGAATAATGTGAGAGTAAATATTTTTCTAGACCACCGTATCAATTATAGCAATAAAGATTACAAATTATCTATAGTTTTATTTGCAGCAATAGATCCATAAATGGCCATTAAAACGATCATAAAACAGTTTAAAGTAATTTATTAACAGGATTGTAACAGAACTTATAGGGTCTTAACGGATGAAAAGAAATATATGCTCCTTTGTAAACTATGAGATAACATAAGTGAATCAAATATGATTAGTTTTACATATTACAAAACGAACATCAATGCCAAAGCAATCATTATGAGATTAGTCGTTAACGAATTTCCGTTACTCCAGTATCCCAGTCGTCTAGCTACTCTGTCCATTTCAACCAGCGCATCCATGACTTCTTCATTATTATCAACAATGAGTTCTGGTGGCAAGAGGAATCCAAAGTCTCCGTCATCTCTCAGTTCAATCAGATATACTATTGGTACATTCGCTACTCCTTTTACCCAATCAAAGCTTGAGCCACTGACTTCATCTGTAGATAAAATAATAAAGTTAATAGGTACTATAAAGCAACCGATATAAAGTTCAGCTTCGCAAATTTCACTTACACAAAATGTCAGCCGATGTTCCAACCTCATATTCAATCCCGTGCCTTTGTGTGAGTTTATCCATTCCTCTTATAGCGATTTCAAACTGGAAATGAAATTACTTGTTAAGGTGTTTCCTTTACAAGGACAACAGACTTGACTGAGTGAATAATTATTTAGTGTACCTATATTAATTAATTAAAATCGGTAATAGGTGCCGGCCCTGACCAAGATTTGATCCAAGATTTGACAGATCAGGTAATTACAGTGGAGCGATTGCCATCTGACCTCCGTAACCTTACTACCAGGGGAACCTGACAAGATTGGAATATAGTTACACATTCATTCGCCTGAATGTGCATGTTTCATCACAATGTTTTTCCTCGCTGTAAGAGCATCGGTTAGTGTTCAACTAATGTACATATTTAACTCAGCCGCATTTGATGCATGGCGGCAGTGGGATTCTAACCTGGTGTCTTTCGCTTGCGAGTTGGATACCTTTACCACCGACGCTCTTGCACGCATGCGAATACGTGATCATTTTAAACAATAGCTTTTACTTTGTTATTATTTTTCTTTTACTAGGTACTATGCCTACCATATCTCCATAATTGTCTGCCTCCAAAACATCTGCTCCCCCAACATGACTGTAAGGCACCAAGACCATCTGTGCGAAAGAATGGAAGGTGATATAAAAGACTAGGTTCCCATTCTGTCTCAGTCTGTTGACGTGGCCAATAATAGCTCTGGTCTCGGCTTCTGAATTGGCGCCTGGACCAGCGTATACTTCTGAACAAGGATTTGTTGAAGCTCCAGTTGCTGAAATGTGGTAAAATTTTAAATTATCTATAGCGATATGGAGTTCAGTTCGAGCAGTTACACATATGACTATTTGAGTGGTTCAGTTGGTTAACAGAGTAGAGTTCAGGTTGGCCGAGCAGAAGTTGAAATGCAAAATTTTATTTTCTGTTACGGGTCCAGGTGTAGTGTATATAATAAGTGTGTGTTAAAAAAATTACATTAATTAGTTTATCAGTTATCGAACCCCCATAACACAAGCTTTGCTTATTTTGGGTCTAGATGGCTCTGTGTGAATTTGTCAAAGCATATTTATTTATTTATTGTACATAGACGAAGAATGTATCAACAGTCGACCATGGCCGCGTGCGTTATCATCTAATCACATACAAACGATATCTTATCATACACATAGGAATTGTATTCGCAAACAATATTGCTCAAAAGGTAGCCAGCGCAATTACAGGCATTCGGTAAATCATCTTAGTCCTTACAGTGACAACGCATCTGCGGTTCTGTATTTTTGGTTCTTGCAACCTAAATGAGTGAAGCTTATATGTTATGGGCGACAGTTACCGCTTACTATCAAGTGGGCTGTCAGCTTGTTGGTCACAGCGTAGAATAAAAAATATTTGATGCAACTGTTAATGTTAAATCATAATCATGAGCATATACTATTCGTATTCCACAGCTAGAATTAAGCCTCTGATAAAGTAAGCCTATGAAAAGTGTCTTAACTCCGACTGACTCCGAGCATAGCGCGTTCCATCGCCAAAGAGCAGTTTTCCAGTAGGTATTGTCAGTTGGTTTCAAAAAGCATCAATAGATGGCTCTCCCACAATTATGGTACTTCTATTTTAAATCTTTATGATTTTGGTAGTGATGACATGCAGCCAACTAATACTAAACATAAAAATAAAAAGTTTATTAATACAAACATAACTTTTAAAGGTTGAAAGAAATGTACAAAACATATTTATAAAGCACTATGTTCCATTTTACTACAAACCTTTAATATTTGAATTACGTCCATTCTTGATCCTAGCGTCAATGAAACGAACTGAATCAGTCAAATTGATGTTTGTTTTGTTTGCAATAATTTATTAAAATCTCTACTACTGTTGAAAACTATTGATAAATACATTATCCAATACAACGTATCCAGTGTTTATATCCTCTTTGCTAAATACCTATTTCAAGCGATGTTCAATTGCCTTTGTCGGGGCGCCATCTAGCGAATGGTTAGAAATGCTTTATATACCTATTGGAAAACTGCTCATTGAACAACCTTTAACTGTTTTTTTAGCGTGTTGATAAGAAACACTAATATTATAATGGCCCAATAGTTAAGTTATTACGTTATATATAATAATACGTTAATCTATTGTTAATCATCAATTAAAATTCGCCATCCTTATCTATGGTAAGTTGTAGACAGAGACGGAAAGAGTTTTAATCGATGATTAAAATGAGGCGTTAGACACTTTGACACTTTGTGTATTTGAACTGGTGAACCAGGGCCCGTTTAAATTAGGTATATATATACCTGTGAAATTGGCATTTTGTATGGCGACAATGACGGAAACTGGAATTGTCATATAAACAAATTTTTAAAGTTCTTGGAAATGGCCAATCCGATTACAATAAAACTTTGTATGTCTAATTAGACAACATTAAGCTATCTGGTGCAAATCATTTTATTTTGATAACTACCTTTTTTAAAAAATTACATCTAATTAAAAAGGCAAAACTGACGACACATGAAAAGGGGTATTTTCAACAACAACAATAACCTTAAAACATATTTTTTATTTTATTTTAGGGACTTACTGGCATCTTAACATACTCTATTTTCGAAAACAAGTAAATATTTTGATAAGTTATGTAGAATTAAAAATATTTACAATATTTATTAAGAGAGGTAGGGCATAGCGGGGTATTTCGTTCGAATTGGAGCCGCCCGACTGGGGAAGTACCTCCACTTTACAGAATACCGCAGCTAAATAATACTCTTTTAAATAGTATTGTGTTTCTGCCGGTGAATAAGGTTTCCAGAGCTCCATGGGGTGGGAATTTAGGGAACCGTGGCTTTGGCAGTGGAGGGATATTTGCCTTTTTGCTGCCAGAGTAACGTATTATAGAAGTGGGCAACGCATTGGCGATAGTCTCGGTGTTGCTGATGTCTATGGGCAGTGGTGACCACTTTCCATCAGGTGGCCCGCTTACCTGTTTGCCTGTCATGTGACATAAAAAAAAAATTATAGCAAATGTGCAATTGCGAAAATACCGCATCCGTCTAGCAACTGCCTTATTACCGCCTCGGTAAAAAAAAATGTAATTGGATCACGATAGAAGCTCAATGACAGTATCAATTGTAGCAGAATACCAAGAATGCGTGAAACTGCCATTGAGCTGCTATTGCAATCCGTTTACAATTTAATCGAGCCCTTAGTAACAGTAGCAGTATACCAGTGTCAAACTGCCATTGAGCGCTATTGAAATCGAATTACAATTCAATCCATTCATTAGTAAATTGGCGGATTTGAGGCCCTGAAAACGCGCAGCCAACACGCGCACTGGTCAATCTATTGGCGTATACGCTACGTTGTTATTGTGACGCTACTGATTAGACTGACCAGTGCATTTGTGTTATGTTCGGTGATTAGGATGGTTCGCAGTCAGTGTTGAGAAACGATGAAAATATTCCAAAAAAGCTCACCCACCCAAACACAGACACACATCCACAATACACCCAAAACCCAAAATTCAACACAAAGTATAGAAAATTACACAATCATTAGGCCGATAGGTACTGGTTGAGAACTTTATTTTTTTAATTATAGCTTAGAGTTATTACTAATGAAAAGAAGATTACTCACTCATCCACAAGAATCCAAAATTCCTATTAAGGTCAACCCCATTGCTCATATCATCGTTGGTGTTCCATTGCGCACATGACGTGAACTGTTGTGTATTTCTATTCTTTCTCCACATTCTATCCTGAAACATTCATGCCGAGAATAAATTTCCGAGACAATTTGATTTAACTCAACATGGTAGCCTAATGTGAAAATCAGTTTGAGTAGGCTCGCCTGTAATTGTTCGGTGGCTACCTTAGACCCTGGTATACATTAGAACCAGATAGACAGTATTAGGAAAGAGATCCCAGTAAGTCCAACAAGCGATGGATGAACATCGTTGAGTCGGATGCAGAAGCCTAAAGGCTTATGACACGAGGATATTAAAGATATGGTAAAGTGAACGAGGAACTGTATGTAAGCAGTCCCTGACAGAAAGTGGGATTTATAGGATTTTTCAAAGTTTGTTTTCAACGTTTTTCTTTATAGTAAAAACTTCGATGTTAGGACTCAGGTGGGTCAGGTGGGTGGGGTCACCCTGGATGGGTTGGTACAAGTTTTTATTTTTGCCTTTAAGAAACAGCGCTTAACATTGTTATGTTTCCGTTTACAGCCTATGTTGTTAAGTGCAATTACGAGTATAGATGACGGAAAACATGATACTTTGAAATTTTTATATTTTCTTGCATGTAAATATATTCTGTACAATATAATACTTACGTTTGTAAAAGTGTAATCGTAGCCATCAGGGTTAGTCACTGGGAAGAGGTGCCAAACAATATTTTCAGCCATTGCCCTGACGTTTGGATCCGAGCTCGTCAAAAGTTCTTTTATAATCCACGTCACTGTTGCTGGAGATATCCATTCTCTAGCATGAATTCCACCTTCAATCATAGCAATTGTCGGATTATCCTGCTTTCTATAATTTATCTCGACTCCCAGTATATGTCTATCACCAAATGTGGTACCAAGATCAACTAGGGTTACCACATCTGAGTGGGTTTCAGCTATATGTCTTAGCCAGTCGTGGATTTCTTCTAGATTTTGGTAATAGTCCCATGCGTAGTCTGTGCTGGCACGGTTACGTGGCCGTTGCATCTGCGTTGTCATAAATCTAAAATGAAAAATATCTATAGGTATGTCAGTTGACGAAGATGAAATTTTATAAACTTCATAAGATTTTTACAGAGCTTCCAAACTCGGACATTTATGGAGTTCTTAGGACGAAATCCGACATAGTTAGTAAAAACTTGGTACAAGAGGTCACTTCATTTTATATTGTGGAAATATCATAAAAGGACTTACTTGTTCACATCATCAACAGCAACTTTATACTCCAAATTGACTGATGCTAGATAATTTTCAAATTCTTTCTGTTTTGTTGGCTGTACCATAATTCTTACGTCACCCATTACCTTGACTACTTGCGTCCAGAACGAGTACTCATTTCCTTTTTTTAAATCACTCAGAATTTTAACCTCATTTTCACTTTTTGGTATAATTTTGTACACTTTATATCCACTATAACTTTGGTACGCCGTATTGGCACAAGCAAGAGAAATAAGTATGAAACATGTTATTTTACTCACAATTTTCATTGTGATTGCTTGCTAGCAACAGACTAAATAAAGTTTTTGTCAATTTCACTAATTGTTTCTTTACCGATAATTAAAATCGGGATTACTTATTGGATTAAAATTTAATATATTTATACTATCTAATCTTTAAATAGCTATCAACATAATTATCAAGTTTTAAGACAACAGGGGCCAGATACGACAATCGGAATCGCATTTTTTTAAAGATTTTCTTTGGACTAGTTTAGGTTTAATTTACTCATATTAATTAGTTTTGGTGAAAGATTAGCTGGCCATTTGGTACAAATTTATTAGTATTACGACAACGTTATATGTTTG
This sequence comes from Blastobasis lacticolella, assembly GCA_905147135.1. Taxonomy (NCBI): domain Eukaryota; kingdom Metazoa; phylum Arthropoda; class Insecta; order Lepidoptera; family Blastobasidae; genus Blastobasis; species Blastobasis lacticolella. The sequence goes on from LR990059.1 coordinate 14,319,743, forward strand.
TGTAGGTAGCAAATCAAATAAAAACAGAACTAGGAAAGTAGATAAATGTTTGCGATAAGATAAAAATGTGAAAACTAATATTTATTTAGGACATAAAATATAATTAAATAAAAGTAGGGGAATCCCGTACAAAATCGGGTAGCGTGGTAAAAGCGGGACAAAAAAATCACGTGAAATAGTTTTTCCTTGCTGCCACTACTGTGATCACGTGACAGCGTTGTACGGCAGCACTTTTAAACAGAGCTTCGTCGCCGGAAAATATTAAATTTGATTCTAAATTTTAATATTTCAACACATTTCAAAATTTTCTATGACCTTAGAAAGATGGTACATTTGGACTTCTTAACAGACTTCAAAAACAAAAGAAGAAGAAGGTTCTATGTTCGACTGTATGTATGAATTATCTTTGCCTTTTGTGTATGTTAACGTGATGCATAAAAAGCATAGGTATACCTTACCTAACTGTAAGGAAAGTATTGAAGTTACCCTAATTACCAATGCTAATTTAGAAATAGTATAATTTATAATATTATAGTCAAGCCCTTGCCGACACCATGTGACTATGCTGACACCAAATTCAAAAATAAATGGTTTTTTTTTTTTTTTTTTTATGTCATACGGTAGGCAAATAGGCAAGCGGGCCACCTGATGGAAAGTGGTCACCACTGCCTATAGACATTAGCAACACCAAGAGTATCGCTAATGCGTTGCCCACCTCTATAACACGTTGCTCTGGCAGCAAAAAGCAAATGCCACTCCACTGCCAAAGCCACGGTTCCCCAAATCCCCACCCCATGGAGCACTGGAAACCTTACTCACCGGCAGAAACACAATACTATTTAAAAGAGTATTATTTAGCTGCGATATTCTGTAAGGTGGAGGTACTTCCCCAGTCGGGCGGCTCCAATTCGAACGAGATACCCCGCTATGCCCTACCTTTCTTAAAATTACCTATTCTAAATTAAATTCTTAATGATACCTATTGTATGTTAAATTGCTTATTTTTAGCTGTTTTGTGAGAAGGCGGTGCAATCAGTGTCACGGAGTGTTTTGCGAATGCACGACTGTGTCGCGACTGAATTGAAATTGTCGCGTGTTAGTCGTATTTTCTACAGAGCTTTACAGCATGGGAAAGTAGTGATCTTGATGAGTTTCGGTGTTTCAAATGTTCATTTTAATTAATTATTTTGGCCAAAAATATTAGTATTCGCTTTTTTACCAACCTAACCTAACCTAACCGATTTCATATGTAGAGGAAAACATGAACATACAAAGATTTTTTTTTATTTAAGAAAAAGTACACAATTCATTAAAAACGAAAATTTAAATAGACATATTGATAGTAGACACAAATCTAAGTTATTAATAACCATAGCTCATAATTTTTAATCTAGAATCTTCCAGTCCAGCTCCAGGCTCCTACTAGTGAAATAGCAACAACAATTTTATTTGAAAAAGTTGATAAAAATTTGTGCGGATAACTTTAAAATAAATGAGCAAACCAACTTCTTTGATTGATTGGTTGAATATGGGACGAAATTTTCTGATTTATAATAATCGTAACTACGCGTGACATTGTCCATTTCTAACAGGAAGTCCATAACTTCGATGTTGTTCGGAATTATTTGCTCAACAGGCAGCAGAAAGCCGAAATCTCCGCGGTCTCGCATTTCGAGTAAGTAAACAATCGGGACTTTGGCCAGGAACTTCACCCAGTCAATACTTGTACCGGTCATTGTATCTAAAATCATGAAAATTCTTAGAACATATATAATGTAGATCTATTAGAGTTGCGTTTGACTCGAATTCGATGTTATCTCCAGCCACAAAACTCTATTGAAAATGTTACTGAAATCTTTATTGCATCCAAAAATATTCTTAACGATCTTCGACAATCCTTTAATGTTTAAGATAGTTTTTGTGACATTTTAATACAGATTAATGGAGATGATATCGAGTGTCGAGTCGTAGCGTATGTATGTATCGCCTCTAGATCTAAGTCATCGTATAGAAGAGTTTAAGAATACGCACACAAAACCGAATGGGACTCGCCGACTTCATAGTGTGTTCCAAAATTACTATATAGCTTTTTAGCTGCCTTGTTTCCAATCTCTACCTGTAATAGCATTATAAAGTGTCAATACTGTCGGCGTGAACTTAGGAGCTGGTACAGAAAACAGATTAATGGACCTGCTAAAAACCAGTATAAAATTAGCTAGCTACTCTGTACACCCGTATCGCTTCTTTTATACTGGTTTTGTGTAGATAAATATCCTGTACAACACAGAATATTGCATACATTCACTCTCGTTGAGATAGGCTTGCCACTGCAGATATAGATTATTTAGTTCCGCAAACTATCCATCTTTGTTGATCCTGACATATCACAACCCTTTTTGTCTCATCCACATTAATTTCTGATACATTTAAATACGTCGGTTGAGATTACTCTGTTTTTAGAGAAGGCTGCATAATATTATTATTATATGGCGCCCTGTCTGTTCACCTTACCTTTATTAATAAAATGGATTTTATTCATTCACTTCACATATTCATACCATCTTAACATACATCTTTCAACTATAACCACTTTACTATAATTATCATAGTGTCACCTAGGGTGATACGAGTATATTAATATGGGTGCTATACCTAATAATAATTCGTAGAGTCCATACAAAATTTGTGGAAGACCCCGTGTGCAACCAAACTGACTTGAGCTGTACTATCACATTCTGTTTTAGAATGGCTCATCATCAATCTGCACTAGCCCACTGCTGGACATATGGTTCCCTAATAAGCGCTTTCGACCTACCTTGACCACCATTGCCGAATTCTAAAATTGGCCGCAAGGTGTCCTACACTACGATTGCCAAATCGTGATCTCTACTCAAGAACTAGTTCACCTCATCGGTTCTCGCATTATTTGGCCAGTCCACTTTAGCCTTATGATTCTGTGTGCGATACCTGTAACTTTGGTTTTCTGTCGGATAATTTTGTTGCGAAGTTTATCCACCAGTGAGATGACTACGAGCACAGTGCGTGCCATAGCATGTGCATGACCTTGAACTTGTGAACCAACCGTAGGTACTGTAAGTGTCCACGTTTCCGCACCGTCAGTAATGACAGGTATGTCGCTCTCTATACTTAAATTTTACACTAAACATACCAATTCGTCAATATTGGTATACTCGTTCTCATCTTCGTAGTAGGTCATATAGTCCATATAGTCAGAGGGAAGGAGGACTATCTGGCTGTAAGAGTGGAATGCTAGATAGTATAAAAACTTCCGATCTCGGTTCAAATAAACTACGTAGTCAGCGATAGATTTTGATTCAGGCTCTGAGAAAGCTGCAGATCCTGCAAAAACGTCAGAGCAGGGATCGCTTGATGCGCCGTATACTGGAAAGAAACGTAAAAGAGGTGAAAAAAAGTTGGTATAGCTTGGCCGTGACAGAGGTGACCTGTCAATGGTGGTGTTAGTTCTGCGTTTTATGTAGCAATACCGGAAACATGTAGGTAGTATTCTATGGCAGAATTCGAATGCCACCAACAATGCGACAATAAGGAATGTGACGGAAAAAGTAACTAACATGACTCTATTGTGAAATTACAAAAATGACGTTTCAGAAAAAGACCTCGCCTTCCGTTATGGAATTTTGATTCTTGTCAAATGTGTCAAAGAAACCTGAAATCTTACCAAGATTACCCCTATACCAATAGAAACTTTAAAAAGTAACTACAAGATACCTTAAGTACATCACAGTAAAAATAATGAATGAAGCGGAACCTGAAAAATATCTCCACTAGTTAAAATTTAGATTTCCATTTGTAGATAGTTTGCCCTAGAAATAAATAAATCATCTTGGCATTATTATTTTAGCTGTGCTAATAGCCCGGACCCGTCTTGACAATGACCTAAATTTGGCTGATCAGGTAATTGCAGTAGGGCGACTGACATCTGACCTTCGTGACCCTATTAACAGGGGAACATGACCAGACTGGAACATGTTTACACGTTCAGTCGCCAGAATATGCAGGTTTCCTCACGATGCTTTCTCTCACCGGAATCGCTTTTATAATAATTCAAACAAATGAGTATACGAGCTCCCTTACTCATCCACAGGTGACCAAAATTTCTATTCAGATCCACCCCGTTGCTCATATCATCATCGTGTCCAAGTCCACATGTCGTTCTGTGAAGTGAAGTATTACGGTTCTTTCTCCAAAACCTGTTCTGCAAAGAATAGATCGAAGCTAGTCGAAACGACTAACACTTGTTTTATCTATTCTAATATGCCAATTGTCATTAATGAAGCCTGCCATTTGATTCTGCCGTTACACTCTGACACCAAATTAATCATCTTTTTACGTGGTGGGCAATACTTATACGATACACATCTATACCTAAGATACATACTATGGTAACGATCATATGGCCGGGCGGAGTGTGTGGTAAATCATGCAAAGAAGATAATTTGTGACCTGCAATTGATTTAAGCTAAGCTGCAGAACCTTTAGCATCGGCATAGGGTTGTGCGTCTGTTTCTATAGGTTGCATTTCGGAGAGAGTGTGAACACAGTTGCACGATCTCATTGAGCTGGCCCCTTTGCGCCATCGGGAAACGTGATCCGGACACACGCTTCATCTTTATGTCGTGGATCTTCCAACTATCCGCACGAGCCGTTTGGATGCACGATATTTACGGCTAAGGAATGGAACACGTTGCCTGCGAATGTGTTCCCTGAACAGTACAATCTGGACGCCTTCATGGCTAGAGTTAATCCGCATCGTCATTTACAACCAACTGTGAAGGCGGTCAAATGCCTGACGACTAGCCATATTTTATTAATTAAAAAATAACATTTTGCTATCTAATGTAAAAAAATTTAACCGCTTTGGCTCGACCTTTTAAATGCATACACCTAAGGAGCGGACTCCTCGAAGCCCAGGATGGCGGCCAAATGCCTAACTAACTTATTATAAAAAAAACTTACGTGAGTAAAGGTATAAGCATATCCATCAGGATTCACTACAGGGAATATGTGCCATTGGAAACTCTCCGCTAGAGACCTCACGTTGTCGTTTGCGCTTGTCAAAAATTCTTTTATTATCCACGTCACTGTGGCTGGCGCTATCCACTCTCTCGCGTGAATACCACCTTCTAGCATTCCAATCTTCCTGTCTGCGATTTCTGGTCTTTAAGCGTGACATAAGAAAATTTTATTTTGTTTATTTTATTTAAAACTTTATGGCACAATAATACAATTGGCGGACTTAAAGCCATTAAGGCTTTATCTTCCAGTCAACCAATAGACAATGCAGAAAGTGAGTAAAATTTTGATGATGAAATTTGATTTTTCGTCTAACTAGTTAATTCCACATGGTGCTGTAAATTTTACTGACCTGTACTCAATGATGACGCCTTTGATGGGTCTTCCTTCAATAGAATTGCCCATTTGCACGGTTTTGACAATGTCAGGGTATTCCCAAGCAAGTTCATCGAGCCAATAGTATATTTGTTCAAGGGTGTTATATCTCAGCCAGGACATTGAGAGATGGGCGTCCACGCTGCGCGTAATGCGAGATATCGTGGCGGGTCGCAATTGGTCATCTATGGCTCTAATAATTTAAAAAAGGGGATTTAAATACAAGAAGAGAAGCAAAAACTGATGAAAAGAGGCTGATTGGGCTACGGGTTTCCCTTAATTTCTCACCAGTGGCTCCAAGAATCTGTTACACACGCAGCAGCCACACCCCGGTAAACCATGGCCTGAACCTGATCGAGAAACGCTTTAAGGCAGCAAAGTGGAACTGCGAACACGTGTCGCAATACGTAAAAAGTCTATTCTATCTCTCCACAGATATGTAAAGAACGTTTAGGCGGACACGGCAAGGCAGCAAGGCCATGTGGAGATCCTAGGGCGGCAGTAGATATCTATAGCAACTGCCAACCAGTCACTGCATCTAACCTCACTTCTGATCGTAACTGTCCAACGTTATATCAGGTACAGGTAAGGGAAGACGAGAGTGTGCATCTGAGCAAGCGTGATCACTAATGCACTTAAATATTTCTTGCGTAGCTGACTGCATGATGTATGAACCGGCTCCTCGCGATTCCGGCCGCGCGAACCGTAGCTCGCGCGCATTCTCCTTTACTTCGCGCTATGGACATGCTGAACGCTCTTCAGACATCAGCACCTGAGTGTGACGTATTTGCTAGTGGATGGACAGACGTGCGACGTATGTGTCTGAGGTTTTGTGAGTTGATGAATGAATGATCGTTCCTAATTATTTAAATTTTACATGGAAATGTGCCATAGTTTATTACTATTTTTATTTGTAAAATTGTTGTCACGTTTGTAGTGCATTAGTGTTAAGTATACTGTAATGCTACAAATGTATGGTGAAGTAAATAAATAAATAAATAAATAAATGATACAGCTGATTTAGATACTTTTCAAATGTCCTTTGTCCTAATTAGATACAAAATGTTAGTTAAACTTACTTTTGCAAATCTGCTATTATTTCAATCGCTTCAATGCCAGCTTTGCTCATTTTCTCCAAAAACACTGGTTGATTTCCTTTTGAAACCATTAACTTAGCAACATTGTGAAGGCTAAATTGTTCTTCCCATGGTGCAAAAATACCATCACTTTGGATGTCATCTAGAATGTTCACGTCATCTTCTGTTTTTGGAACTACATTGTAAACTTTATAGCCCTCATAACTTTTCTTGACCGCTGTAACTAAAACAGCAAGCACAAGAATTATAAGTATGCTCCACCCAACCATGTCGCACTAAATAGCCACTCAATTGTTCGCACTTCATCCGTCATGCCGTCATGTGCTAGCTGGCGCTGTTATAAATAATATGTACAACCCTGAACATTTAAACACTATACATTGTTACACTAATTTGTTGCTAAGTTGTCGAACGCACTATGCAACAAAAACAAGTAAATTTTAATAAAACAATTTCATAAAAATAATGAATTTGTTATACTGCAACAAAGTTGTGGCACTGAAAACAGAAATAACAAAAAAGATATGTATTGTACGTTTGGCGCAGAATGAACTTATAATAAAGTCGGAGCGAAAACATAATTCATGTTTTCACTCCGACATAATAATAAGTCTGTAAAATTAAAAATATAAAGAATATACGCCAAAAGCTAATAATCGCGAATTGGACGAATCGCCCACAAAAGGTACAAGAATAGTATAGTGACTGAACATTCGTCCAGTGGACGACGGTATCGCCGTAAAGTCACGTTCAAAGTAGTGTGTGGTCGGAAATGCCTCACACGATGCAGTTTTAACTGAAACTAGGAAAGTAGAGAAGTAACCAGGGAGGACTAGAATTAGGATTCACTTTCACGGGAAGTTGAGTTGTCAAACGAACGATATTTCCTGAAATCTAGATTAGAATTTGAGTCGATTTTGGAAAAATGGAAGATGTTGTAAAAAACTTTTAGGGCTGGCTTCTGTGTATAAATTTTCAAATATGCAGCGGTCTATGGATTTGGTCAAACTCATTGATATAGTATACACAAGTATATAGAAGTATTTGGGTCAAACTGTGAATCTTGTTTAAAAATGCGGATGGAATTTCTCAATCAACTTAATATAATTAACAAATCAGGTATTAGCAATGACGGCGGATGGAAGCGACGTGGTGTGGCTGTTTATTTTATGATATTTTCCATGATCAAAATCCTGGAGAGTCATTTTACAAATTTAAACACTTCACAATGAGGACACTGAATAAATTCATCTAGCAATACTTAATGGCAACACTGTAGATATTTGTTGGCGGATTAAGAACCATTAAAAAATTAAGTAAGTATCAAAAAGTTAATAAAAACATTCAATTTCTTATTTATAGGAAAAGTATAAATGAATGCAAAGTTTATTTGTTTTGGGTCTTGTATTGTGACAGTAGCTGAATGTTGTCAGACATGACGTAAAATGTACTTGCGTGCTTTGATATTGCGCTGTGCCGCACTGATGCGCGCACAAATTGGGCGCAACCTCCTTAGAGGAAATAAGGCAAACTTTGGTCTTAAAGGCAAACACTTGGTGATGCATAATATTAATAGTGGTGATGGTTACTTAATCTTTAGCAAGAACTTAGCCTAGCACGTAGTCGAGCACAGACAGTCGTAGCCTGGTAACCTTCATCATCACATCATCAAAACCTATAACAGTCCACTGCAGGACTTAAGACCTCTCCCACGTAAGGGGAGGTTAAGGAGTTAATGCTCTATGGCTGCGAGACTTAGCCGGCGCTGTCGAAGCACGCCCGCGAACTTCACGCCAACGAAATTAAAATACTGCGGTGGATGTGCGGCATTACACGACTCGATCAAATACATCTGTGGCAGCGTGTGAAACTTTGCGGTCAAGATTGGGAGGCGCTGGTCTGCGCTGGTGCGTATGCCCCGGGGATACGGGACGTAGGAAATAGGTGCTCAAACCTGCCGGTATCAGGAAAGCGGTCCCAATGGATAGACATCGCTGAGTTATCGATCTGCTCAAGTTATTATAATAAATAAAAAATAAAAATATAAATGATTTTATATACACGAATTATAACAGTTTGATAATATAGGTTTACAAAGTGATAGTAGTATGGCAAAAAATTTGCAACCCTGCCTCTTAAACTAGGAATAAATCCTGTATCTTAAGAGACAGTGTTCAATAGTGTCGTCATAAAATCCCATTTGGCCAATAACATTGCGTGATTATACCTGCCAGTTGGATATATGCTGTAGTCGTGCATGGGTGGATTAAAGCATAGCCTCCTTCATATTAAAGGTACGATGATGGCTTTGTTTCATTTTTGGGACAATAAATTTTACATCAATCAATCACTTTAAGATTTTAGGAAATATTTGAGGACATTTATTTATTTATTTAACAGTTTATTGTGCACAGTAACATTTATACAATATTGACATAAGGAAAACAACACAACAGGTACAGCTTATTTCATAAGAAATATCTTACAGCAGACCTACATATACTGGTACTTGATCAAGGGTTTCTAAGCCTTTTACAGGCGGTTAGGTTTTTTAACACTTTGTCTCACTCAATTAAGCGCGTGAAAAGCACAAACGTTTAGGTCTTGCGCCTATCGAATATAAAAGCATAGAGTAAAATATGTACAATGCTATGGTAAGAAATTGTAAAATTGTTAGTCAATTTCCAATGGAATAAGGAGCAAATGACCAATTAACAACAAACCGACTGGACAAAAGTTCGATTTTCATGTCCCACTTAAACATGAAAATATTAAACACTGTTCTAAATAATAAACTCATAAATTTTATTTAAATAATGAGACAAAAATTATACCGAACAATATTAAAGTAACTGAGTAAAAGACAGATTTTGCTGAACTATAATATCCCAAGCTGCGTGTCGTTCTGTCCATTTCTAGTAGGAAGTCCATAACTTCTATGTTGTTTGGGATTATTTGCTCAGCAGGCAGCAGGAAGCCGAAGTCTCCTAGGTCCCGGAGTTCGAGTAAGTATACAACTGGAACATTGGCGTCGTACTTAACCCAGTCAAAACTTGTGCCGGCCATTGGGTCTGAAATAAAAAAAAGACATTTCTATACTATTCAATGACGAATGAGCATACAGCCATCCTGATGGCGGGCAACTATCGCCCATAACAACTACAACTTATACATTTACGAGTGGGTTGCACTGTGAGGACTAAGATTTATTGCAAATAAAGAATTATAAATATGAATATAAGACAAAATGCCTCATGCCTATAATTTAAAGTAATTTTATTTAAAAATAATAATTGTCGTCCATATGTTTGGGTTTAAGAATGGGGGTCAACCTGGTTCGTCCACACTACTGTCTTGTGGTGCGTCCGTGGATCCGCTAGGGTACCACGGTCTTTCATGTACCCGCAGCGCAGGCCGAATCTCTAGGCACGCGCCAATCAATGATGTCATTCGTAGGGCACTTGTCACCGTCAACGTACCGGCCGTATTAGAGCCGAAAAGTACCGTACGTGACGTTGGCAAGAGGCCCGACGGCATGACGCTCATTGAATGGCAGCGTGGGAAGGCGCTGGCCCTGCGGCCTCAGCTGCAGAAGACCTCAAGTGGAGTAAATACGAAAGTCTAGCGCAAGACTTCGTATTTCAGCCGTTTGATGTGGAAACGTTGGGGCCGTAGGGCCCTGGTTATTTATATAACTTTCTAAAATTTAGTTATTTATATAACTTTCTAAAAAATTAAATGACGCCACTGGTGACCGGAGAGCTGGCTCGTTCCTCGGGCAACGGATTAGTATTGCTATTCAATGAGGTAACGCAGCCAGCTTTCTGGGTACCATTCCGGGGGGCAGCGGTGTGGACGACGTTTTTTAATTTTTAGTATATATTTGTATGTGAATGTGTATGTGAATAGGTATATGTAGTAATAGGTATATGTAAATAGATATATTTGTATTGTAACTGTAAATATTTTATGTGTATTTTAAAATAAAAAGCTATAATGGTATAAAATTAATAATAATAATAATTATCTTGGCGTCAATGTCCCGGTTGTCCAGGACTTAGCAGATTAAGTAATTACAGGAGCGACTCTTACCACGTCCGTGATCGTGTCAACAGGAGAACCTGACCTGATTGGATAATGGTATGTCAGGTTTCAAGTAGTACCGTAATACCATCGGTTAATTTGCCTTATATACATAACTAAGACAACATTATTGGTACATGGCGGGTGGGTACAAGGGTGGGCTCGAACCTGGTACCTCTTGCTAGGCCACTGATACTCCCAAAAAATAAAATTATTTTATTCACTTTTGTTACCATAAATCTGCAGTAAGAGTCCCTGTAGCTATATATTCTTAGATATTTTGAGTGTTACGGTTATCTTATTATCATATTGATGTAATATAATGAAAAATACGTACACATAACTTGCGCAGACACCCCAACTCGATATTGTGTTCCAAAGTTACTTTGTAGCTTATCGGCTGCCCTTATACCAATTTCAAACTGTAACAAAAAACAGGCATATACATATACACACCAACATTCCAGACTCTCTAGCGCCGCGAAGCCGCTTGATGCAGTGGCATATCAAGTATGCTATATCAAGACAAACTGATCCATGTATGGAATGAAATGCCACTTGACGGAAAAATTCTCACTACGAGTACACACTGTAAGTTTGGCTTTATCAAGGCTTGATGAGGCGTGGGTTAGTCCCGATGGTGTCACAAAAAATAAGATTGACTACAAAACAGCATATTTATATTCAATGATATGATAAATATATTATATTCAATGATGTCTCGGTGATAAACAGCGTAACAATTGCCAGCGACCACCACATTTAATATAAATCCCAAGCTGGAAATATTGAGATTGTTGATATCCAGATTGTAGCCTATGCCCATCCAAGAGCTAAACTATCTCCATACTGAATTTCTTAAATGTCATTCGTGCAGTGGTTTAGCAGTGAAAGCGTAATGGACATACAGAGTTACTTTCGCATTTAGACATAATATTAGTAGTGATTATAAAAGATATAAAATTGCAAGCATATACATACCCCATCACCAAAATTTGTAGACCCAATCACATCTCCACTATGGGCCACGTGACTATAAGGCACGACAACCAATTGTGTGAAAGAGTGGAAAGCAAGATAGTATATCAATTGGTTATCTCGATTCAAACGAGTGACATAGTTTGCTATAGATATAGATTCAGGTTCAGAAAAAGCGATTGGCCCGGCATAGGTATTCGAGCAGGGATCGGCTGAAGCGCCAACAACTGAAAATAATAGGGAAGTAATGTAATTATAAAAGAACATTAACACCTATGCAAACGTTAGAAAATGGCAACGGGAAAAATTTGTGTCTGTCACAAAACGTTTTTGCATAGGCATTTGTAGGCAATGCATGACGGTATGAATTTATCTCTACAAATAAACAGTTTAATATTAATTTGTAACCAGCTTTCGCCCGCAACTTGACTCCGAAAAATGTTCGCCTATGTATTGTATCCATATTATAAACTATCTGCGTACCTCCGTTGAGACCCTTGTGTGGGATTGAGTAACAAACAATCATATAAGTAGGACTAGAATTATAATAGTGACAGAAGTTCAACTGCGCTATTTCGCTAATATGGATAAAGCATGCGGCTGTCCATTTTCTAGTCTACGGAAGACCTAGCTCCTCTGCCTGTAAGACATTAGTAATACCCGTGAATTGAAGAGGTGTTAGTACACCTCGTTATGTTATAGGTACAGTCATTATATTCTGCCGGACACCATACTGTGTTTGTAATATTAATTGTCAATCAAATGTGACCCTTACCCATCCACAGATAACCAAAGTTCCTGTTCAGATCTATGCCATTTCTCATATCTTCATCGACTCCGGGATTGCATGTTGCATTTGAAAGGTTACGGTTCTTTCTCCACATCCTGTCCTGCAAAGAAAAGTTATGTTTTTTAGGAAGTTGTATTATTATCGAAAGGGTCATATAATATAATCTAATATATAAAATTCTCGTGTCACAGCAAAACAACGTTTGCCGGGTCAGCTAGTATATTATATAAACTAAAAATGCATATTGCATTTTAATATTTAACAAAGTTCTGCGGGATTCGGGTGTCTGGTGTTCTGCGGGAATCGGGGTGAATATTGAAACAAATAATAATAATAATTTTCTGTGTCAGATACTGATCAGAACCAAGGAACGAAATAGGTCATTCATCATCATCGTCGTCCTAGCGCTTATCCCGGCCTCTGCCAGGGCCCGCTACAAATTCTTCTCCACTTCACCCGGTCTTCGGCATCCTCGCGCCTCAGAGATGTCAATCCATCGCTTCTTGGGTCGCCCGCGGGGCCTCTTTCCTAATACCGGCAGATTCAGGTACGTATTTCCCACGTATCCCTGAGGCATACGCAACACGTGACCGAACCAGCGCAGGCAAGCCTCCTCGATCTTGTCTGCTATATCCCTCACGCCAAGACTGCCACGGACGTATTCATTACGTACTCGATCGAGCCGTGTACCTCCGCACATCCAGCGCAGCATTTTTATTTCGTTGGCGTGAAGTTCGCGAACGTGTTTCGTCAGCGCTGGCCATGTCTCGCAGCTATAGAGTATCACAGGTCTAATTATACTTTTGTATATAAGCCCTTTGATAGGGATTTTAGGGTCACAGATGACTGCCGTGAGTTCCCGCCATTTGGCCTAAGCTGAAGAGATTTGGGACTTGATATCGGGGCCGATATCGCCAGACTCGTGCATCACGGATCCGAGGTACTTGGATTTATCTGTTCTATTGACAGTTTTGTTACCTATGCGGATGGTGTCGGGATCCGCGCTGCAGCTGGCCATATACTCTGTTTTGGCGACGTTCAGTTTCAAACCACCGTTTTCTAGCACATTCTTCCACGTGTTTACCCTGGTCTTAAGGTCTTGCCTAAGCTTTCTCACCAGTACAATGTTGTCAGCGTACTTCATAAGCCAGGAAGGCATGTCCTGAATTTCCGCTGAGAGGGTATCGAGCACAATGCAAAACAAGTAAGGGCTCAGCACAGAACCCTGGTGAACACCTACAGTAATCAGAATGGGATTAGTATGGCCTACGATGGAATTGATGAGAGCTCCAGTATTGGCATACATGTCCTGTATAATAGAAATGTACGCCTCGGGCACAGACTTTGCTCTCAGAGCCCACCAGATTATCTCCCGAGGGACACTGTCGAAAGCCCTCTGCAGGTCGAGAAATGTGTAATGCAACGGTTGATTCCTACTGCAATGGGACTCCTGAAGGACCTTGAGAGCAAAGACTGGATCCATGGTGCTGCAGCCCGGCCTGAAGCCGTATTGGCATTCTGACAAAGAGCATTCCTGGCGAAGTCTCTGGTCAATAATCCGTTTGAATAGCTTCATTGTGTGGCTCATAAGTTTGATACCTTGATAGTTGCCGCATTCTTGCATACTGTCTTTTCCTTTATAAATTGGCGTGGTAATATTTACGCGCCACGCGTCAGGTATAAACCCCGTAGCTACAATCCTAATAGATTTATATGGATATTCCGTCATGGCCATTAGCTTTTCCGTTCTTTCTACGTACCAGAGACCTCTCCACCTCATCAAGGTTAAACGGGCTTATCATACCAAGGTTTGCAAGAAGCTGTGGTGGTCGCACGTAGTTGTTGGTCGCGTTAGACAGTTCCTTGAAATAATAGCACCACCGGTCTTTAATAGAGTTTGCGCTTGTGAGCAAAACGCTTTCTGTACCTTTTATGGCAATGTCACATCCAGACTGGCTTGACTCCGCAATTTTGCCAGCTTGTAGACGAGCTTGTACCCCTCCACAGAATCCTACGCATCGTAGAGCGGAGCCAGCTGGGCCGACCGCGATTTTGCCACCGCCATTTTAGATCGCCGCTTTGTCCGAAGTACGCTTCTTTATCCGATAGTAAATTACTGTGCTGCCATTTCTTGAAACATGCCTTTTTGTCCCTATCTGCTTACTGTACCTCACTTTTCCACCATCCCGTATCCTTGTCAATTCGTCGGCCGCCCTTCGACGTGCCCAGTACTGTTCGTCCGAGTTTGAGGATGGATTTCTGATAGTGGCACCAGAGCTCATTGGAGGTTTCGCCCTTTGCACTCCAATCGAGGCCTTCGGCTGCCTCCATGAACTCCTGCATCTTGCCGCTCAGAGTCTACCTCTCAACATACGGTACGCAGCGTTCTGCCGTAGGCCGCCTACTAATTACCCGGACGTCCATGACAAGGACTCGGTACACTACACATAGTGAGGCATTCTCCCTGGATGATCTTGCACTGGGATACGTAACCGGTTTTACGTCTTCGGATCAGCAAATAACCGATCTGTGATTGGTGCGGGTCACTTTATAGGAGATGAGGTGTTCAGGTCATTTCTGGAAGAAGGTGTTGACTACGGCCAATGGTCAACGGAAATATAATAAATAAATAAATAAATATTCGTGGACAAACTAAGCAAAGCTTGTGCTATGGGTGCTAGATAAATGATAAACTACTTAAATACTTTTAAATACATACATATTATACATAGAATACCCAGACCCGCAACAGAAATTAAAATTCATCATTTCAATTTCTGCCCGGCCGGGAATCAAACCCGGGACCTCTTGCGTGGCAGACCATTGAACCACTCAGGTCGTGAACCAAATAGGTCATTATGACCACATAATGTCAAACTATGGTTTGATGTGAGTGGATGAATGTAAGAGGCTTAAATCCAAACGATATGGTAGGTTCACAGGGAGGATTATAAGTAGGTATACGATCAGAGACTGGTATGACGATGTCAATGCGAAATACTTTTGATCATATTATTCATCATCATCATCATCATCCGGGCGGTCGATCCCGGCTTCTGCTAGGGTCCGCTTTCTTACTTTTTCTTCTCCACTTTTCCGATCTTCGGCATCCCGAAGTATATTAGCCCTCACGATTAGCCCCTTGAGCTTGATCGGGATTTTAAGGTCACAGGTGACTGTTCCCGCCTTTTGGCCCCAGCTGCAGAGATTCGGGACTTGACATCGGGGTCATATCGCACGGATACGACCTTAATTGACTATTGATCATATTATATTATTATCTGGATTAATTCACGAGATTCCATAATTCATTGGTTGTGAAAAAACTAGTTTTATTTCTAGTTAAGTGGTGAGTCATTGGCAGGTGGGACAAAAATAATTATTATTTTTAAACACCCAATGAAATAAAATACCTACCGACAATAAAACAAAAATAGAATGAGCTTTATACAAATATAAATATCCTGGGTACTTCTGATTATGTACTTGAAATACTTACATTAGTAAAGGTGTAGGAATATCCATCAGGATTTACAACAGGAAATATATGCCATTGAAAAGTCTCGGCAAGTGTTCTAACATTTGCGTCTGTACTTGTCAAGAATTCTTTTATTATCCACGTCACTGTGGCTGGCGATATCCACTCCCTCGCGTGAAGACCACCTTCCAACATTCCAATCTTTCTATCTGCACTCCCAGGTCTATAAATATGACAAAAGTATGAAATTTATTTACATTCTTGATGGCAACATTTCTCGTGAAAACTTGGGAACTTTGACAGAGTGATTGCATATCCTATGACTATAGGAGTATCATTTTATTTTATTTACAGCATTTCGATCAAACGCTATAGAAACAGGCAAACGTGTCACCTGCGTGGAAAGTGGTCACTGCTGAGATTTCTACCAGTTAATTCTTGAGATGACTTTAGGCGCTAGTTTCCATAGTTTTACAAAGCATAATACGCATCATCCTCATCATCACAGCCCGTAACAGTCCACTGCAGGACTTAATGCCTCTTTCACGAAAGGGGAGATTATTGCCATAGCCTCCACGCTTGGCAGGCAGGTTGGAGATTGCAGTGTTTAAATATAACAATGGAAAATACTGCTACCCATTTTCCAGACTACGGAGACTCTTGATTTTTTGCCTCGAAAACATTAGTCGTTTTGTACGACACCCATGAGTGTCAGGGGTTGGTGCTATTCTACTCTGCCGGACAAAACACAGACACCACACACTTAAATACTCAATTTGGACCTGTAGTCGATTATGACGCCTTTGATTGGTCTTCCTTCATTAGATTCTCCCATTTCCGCTGTTGTAACAATGTCAGGGTATTCCAAAGCAAGTTCGTCGAGCCAATTGTATATATGTTCAAGGTTGTTATATTGGGTCCAAGACATGGAAAGATGGGTTTCAGTGTTGCGAGTGAGTCGAGATAGCGGTGCGGGTTGTAATTGGTCGTCCATTACCCTGAAAATAAGAAAGAAAAGCTAATGGTGAGTCTTCAAATCTAAATAGGTCTACAATATTTCTAGAAGGTTTATAATTTGTAATCCTAAGTTGTTCTATGTCAAATCATGTTATAGTAATAATATTCTGAAGTAATATGTTTGGTTAATATGGTTCTACAAATTCACACAGCGCCATCTAGCCCCAAAGTAAGCAAAGCTTGTGTTCTGGGTGTTACATAACTGATAAATACTTGTACAGTTTTTTAATATATACGTATACATACATATTACACTCAATGAAAGATTCGAAAAGCGGACCCTGGCAGAAGCCGGAATAAACGCTAGGATGATACAAATTTCACCCAGACCCGTAACAGAAATTAAAATTCATCATTGCAATTTCTGTTCGGCCGGGAATCGAACCCGGGACCTCTGCGTGGCGACCGGCATGTAAACCAACTGAATCACTCAGGTCGTGAAGTATATTTAAATTTTACGTTTAAATAGATAAAGTTGTTGGGCTTGGAGATGGAGAAAAGTCGTTAGATACATTTCTATGATGCGCGAGTCAACGGCTGACGACACAAGGATGCCGTATATAGACCATGCGAAGTGGAGAAAAAAGTGAATCCTGACAGAAGTCGAAATTTATCGCTAGGATGATGATGAGACACGTATACAGAAAATACGCAGGTATTTACTTTTCAAAGTCCTTAAAATTTGAAAATGACTTACTTCTTCAAATCAGCGATCACTTCAATCACTTCAATACCAGCTTTGCTTATTTTCTCCAAAAACACTGGTTGATTACCTTTTGAAACCATCAATTTAGCAACATTGCTTAGGCTAAATTGTTCTTCCCATGTCGCAAAAATACCATCACTTTGGATGTCTTCTAAAATCTTCACGTCATCTTCTGTTTTTGGAACTACATTGTAAACTTTATAGCCTTCATAACTTTTCTTTACCGCTGTAACTAGAACTGTAGCAAACACAGCAAATATAAATATACTCCGTCCAGCCATTTTGGACTCAATATTGAAATGACCTTACAATCGATGTATTGTTTGAAATTTCTTCATAATCAAGCAAGTAATCTTATCACAGACATTATTAATAAGATTAGTTGTAGTTCTAAGCGTTTCGCATATCAAACGTCTATACGATTACGTTATAATGCAATAAGTTATCAGACGGAATTTACTAAAATATTTTAAATATTTAATTCGTGCTACTTTTATAAATAACTCTTCTCTATCCTCTAATTTATGAAAAGCCCTACATTCGATTCTAGATAGATTTTTTATCATCATTGTTGATCGACGGTATTTTCAATCTTTTATATGATGTACTAGATAATTATCTTCTGTACTCAGCATTACCAGCAGTAATTAATTTGAAACATAATTTGGAAAATAAAGGACATAGCTTGTAAGGTAATTGTTGGTTTAGAAATATTTTATGTTTATCTTATTAAATAAACATTTATCTTTTATCGATCGAATCAGAAATGAGGAGATCCGCAAGCGAACGAAGGTCACCGACATAGCTCTAAAGATTGCCAGACTGAAGTGGCAGTGGGCAGGTCAGTAAAGTTCTTCGAGTGGCGACCACGTACCGGAAGACGCAGCGTGGGTAGCAGCCTCCCACAAGGTGGACCGACGATCTGGTAAGGATCGCAGGTACCAGCTGGATTCGGAAAGCACAGGACCGGTCTTTGTGGAGATCTCTGGGCCTATGCCCAGCCGTGGGCGTCTTCTGGCTGATATGATGATGATGATGATCACTTTCTTCATTATTTATAATCATATATCCCTTTCATGCATTCTACTATCTTTTCGCGGCGCACTTATGTTTAAAAACCTACAGACCTAAATTGTTAATTGTCATTTCGGAGAGAGCTAAAAGGAACCTACATATTTTACTTTTGGTTTTCTTTTCATTATTGATAATTTTGATTTTGTCCTAACTGATTACGAACTGTATTTTGTATTGTTGATTTCTTTAATTTTATAATATTTTTATTTTGTAACCCCTAATTTAGGTTTACTAGGTTGGTGAACACCACGATATTAAATGGTATAAAGAAATTTATTTAGCATCCACCCGGATGAGTGGCGGTCAACTACCGTAGGGGAAGGTGGCCTAAAACGGATGGCCCGTCTAAGACGGGTAAGCGCTCGTATGCTGTCATGTCAATAAGTAGTGCCGACGGGTGCATGTTCCGAGAGTCCGAATATTGACGAGTTCGATCCGTGACGATTGTATGTTTAACTAAAGTTTTTAAGTACATAAAAAAAAATTAAGATGTGTTCCTTGATTAGTCGAAAATCTTTATAATCAGCACATTGTTAATATTGCGATTATATTTTAGGGTTATCGAACTTTAAATTAAGACAAAGAGTTATCTGGGATCCCTTTCATGTTGAAGTCTTTAATCACTTTACTAAAATATGTGCTATTGGGCAAAACGGGTAGGGGCAAAACGGGTATGGTTTTGTATGAAAAATTTAATCCAAAATGGTTTACATGAACAACTTGTTATTTCAATCTATATTGTAAATATACTTCAAAGGAGTATGGTTATTTTGATCTACAACTCCTGTAGCTATTAATATTACATCAAAAGAAAGGTTGATTTCGTTAGGTGGTTGAGGTTTTAAGTTTGAACAATTTAACAATAAACATAATTTTAAATGCTAATAGTCGAAATGATAAACTATAATTTGTAGGTACAGTGTTTTTTCCTACTTGTTAGATTATAAGTTTGATTGACCTATCCTAAAAATTATGACGTCTACCCGTTTTGTCCAAATTATATATCCGTTTTAGGCTCATATGCGGGCAAAACGAGTTTTTCTGGAGGTTTCTTATTTTTTCTATTTATAAAATATTTGATAGAATTCTTAAAAATAGTGTTTTATTTTCAAGCTTAAACTTAAATTTCTAGTTTCTTTTAACCCTTGCGCGAAACTTACCCGTTCTAGGCCACATTCCCCTACACTTTTTCAGAAACTTCGTGCTGCGTATGGAACTATCTTTCTTCAGCTGTATTCCCGAACCAATATATATGATATTGGGGCCTCCATGAAACGAACTTTCTTAAAACGCGTTGTGCAACGCATTCGTGACATTGCAAGTGCCTCTTGGCAGTGATGACTATTTGCCATCAGGTGACACTCTAGCTCGCCTTCCTTATTAAGTCCATTATGCCTCCTATCGAGAGCCTCGCCTTCGGTTTCTCGCTTCCCTCTATCTATACAATATCATAAAGAAGCTGTATGTTTGTAAGTTCGTTTACTCCGAAACGACTGAACCGATTTTCAAAATAATTTCACTAGGAAGCTACATTGACTTGGTACTTGATACTTTTGATCCCGAAAAATATTAGTATCCCATGGGATAGTTGAATATTTACAGAGCTATAACTTCAGAACGGCTGCACCTCTTTGACTAATTCTTTTTTTGTTGTTGTGTTTGTAATTGTCAGGACAAGGTTTGTATAATAGGAAAAAAAGAGTATGAAAGGGGTAGGGTAGGTTAAGGTATTAGTAAGGTAGGTGTAGAGGTAGGGTAGGGTAGGGATAAGGTAGAGTAGGGCAGGGGTAGTACACCACGCAAACGAAGTCGCGCCGAGCCAGGTAGTGTATTATAAAAAAAGTCCATAGGTATGCCTCGCCTCTGCACACATCCCAAAGGCTCCCTGGGTGGGTCTGTGCTCAATTATATTTATAGGCGCGCGCCGCCTTGTCCTGCGCAAGCGCATAAATCAGCTGCGCAACCGCCGACAGCCTATGGGAATGCGGATCCAATAGGTACAGAAGACAAACCTATAACCAGTTTAAAAGGAGCTGATATTGCTATGCGGGTTATTAGAGACGCTAGCTTATCTAATACTGGTTTGTTAGATCGAAATGATATTGATTGTACAGTGCGACCGACTTATCCGTTCAGTAGACGGCGTCACCAGTGGTGGAGAAGTGGGCGTTTCAAACTGTCATTTGAGTACAATATGGCTTAGTTCCGATTTTGCCTACTGGTCGGATATCTCGAATGTCAATGCGTAATCTCTTTATTTCTTGCACCAGCTGTAAGAGCACTTTGTGGTGTGTCTTCTCATACAATGAAATGATCTTTGTGTTGTGCCAATCTCATAAGATTATAATGTATTGAGAAAATTGCTTAGTTTTCTTGATACGCGTGGTCTTATACTTAACTTGTAAGGCTACTGTATGCAAATTACCTACTACCTATTTATCAATATAATCTGGATGCCTTCAATGCTAGAGTGAATAGGCTGTTCCAAGACGGGCATACTCCATCTTCGGCCACATCGTCACTTACCAACAGGTGAGATGGAGGTCGAACGCCAGTATTGTATAAAATAAATTTAACTGATCAGATCAAATGACTCTGTTCTGAGTTATGTACATTATTTGAACACTAACCGATGCTCTTACGGTGAGGGAAAACCTTATGATGAAACCTGCACATTCAGCCGACTGAATGTGACCGACTGTTGAATCAATCTGCTTACCCTTCGGAGAAAGTAAGTTGGGTTCTGCAAGTAGTAGTACGAAGTAATAACTAAGATAGACGACCATAGTGTTTCCGTTGGTTAACATGCTGGTCTGCCACGCAGAGGTCCAGAGTACGATTCCCGGCAGAGCAGAAATATAAATGATGAATTTTAATTTATGTTACGGGTGTAGTATGCATGTCTGTATATTAATTAAAAAAGAAAATAATTAGTTAATCAGTTATCTAACACCCAAAACACAAGCTTTGCTTAAATGGGGCCAGATGGAGCTGTGTGAATTTGTCCAAGCATATAAAAAGCATATAAAAAAAGAACAAGTTGTAGTGATTCTGTACCTCCGTTTATGTTCATTAGCGAATGAGTACAGAAATTGCCACGGGAAAATGATAAGACAAATAAAGCTGCAAAGAAGAAAAACAGATAATTAATTGATGCTTTGGAAATTTCAATAATATGAAAGGCATTCATTAGTTAATGAGGACGTCTACTGTTCCAAATCAAAAGTAAGTATTTACTTATTATTATCTTTTACAACAATTTGTTATTTTTCGACTTTAATAGTATTCCATTGACCCGATGAGGATGAGGTTGGGTTAAGTTACAATTCGAGCGATATTTTGAAGATGGACTAAATGATCAGATGTGAGGAAGCGTTCAGTCTCATGGTATGGTCAACCAGCGCTCGCAAGTTGACAAGGTAAATAAATATGTGACCTACAAAATTAACTAACATGCCACCAATAGGGAAATATAACCCTGGGTCCACCTTGATCATGATCTAGGATTAGCCAGATCAAGTAATTACAGTAAAGCGAATGCTATCTCACCTCCGTGACCCTGTTTACAGGGGAACCTGACTATATTGGATCATGATTACACATTCAGTCACCTGAAAGTACAGCTTACATCACGATGTTTTCCCTCACCGTAAGAGCATCGGTTACTGTTCAACTAATGCACATAACTCAGAAAAAGTCATTGGTACCTAACTATATGGCGGTATTGGGGGATCGAACTCGATACCTCTTGCGTACCAGTCGGACCCCCTAGCCACTACTACTTTATGATATTAAGAGGGAAATAATTTACGATGATCCTGGAACCTCTTAATCAGCCTTCGTCCTCATTGTTAACTCGTCGGGCGAGTATAATGACGCCATTGTCTTGTTGTATCGCGATGAATGTGTGCCCCTAGTCATAAACTTATTGATATGTCAACTGTATACAATACCGAGGATTATAAGCAGAGTATTGTATGGTCATCTGTTCATAGAAGTTTTATGGGTTGGATGGAAAAAGAGGCCCGGCCGTAGCGACCTTTTATGGAAGCAGATTTTTATGAATTGTGGTCTTTTTGTGTTTGTTACCAGGTTGTAGTGTATCATAATATGTTAGGCTTGTGACTTCGTCAGCGGGGAAATCGTTTTAGGGCAGTTTATCTTTTTCCAGATAGACCATTTTAAATGACCTCCCTAATGTATGAAAGCTATTACTACGGAGAGTTCTACAATAGGTGTTCCAGTTTTGGAAAATGTTTTCTTATATTATATAGATGTTCTTTTTGGCCTGACCGACTCATGTATAGTTGTATCGACCCAATAATATGTCAGCCGACACGCTTTAATGTCATATCAATTCGGCTACGGCCTAGGCATTGAGTAGAATTTATTTTGTATTTTTTTCAGACTAGAAGAAACATGCTCATTATTTCGTTCACGTGAGTGGTTCAGTTGGTTAACATACCGGTTCGCCGCACAGAGGTCTTGGGTTCGATTCCCGGCCGGGCAGAAATTGAAATGGTGGATTTTTTTTTCTGTTACGGGTCTGGGTGTTATATATTAAATAAGTATGTATTTAAAAATATATACGTAATTTAGCTGTTTACTGACCTATAACAAGCTTTGTTTACTTTAAGGCTAGATGGCGCTGTGAAAATTGTCCAATCGTATTTATTTATTTGTGTTTTATTTGTGTTTTATTTGTGTTTTATTAATTACGGATCGCTTCTATATGAATACCTTCGAGCAAGCATTGACCTAGATACGACTGGCTGCCGACCGCCGCATCAATCTCGCCGCATCAAGACTGCGCCGCCCGGCGCAATGAATACGTATTTGCGAAATTCACTTTAGATCCAACCTCGATCATTGTCACATCTATTTTTAGTTCATAATTTATTAATTGTAACTTATTCTTAATTAAATTTTTAATTTCATTTCTTCGTTTTTTTTAAGTCCTTCGGCTGTAGCCTTCGTATTTGGCGCAGTCGGTAGGATACTCGCGGTCGGTTCGCGTAAATAAGGAAGATTTCCGGACTGATCGGGCCGCCCGCGTGGCTCTCAAGTCACAGCTGAGTATCCGAACCTACACGTGCCGCAGCTGAGGAGGACCAGTATCCAAAATTCGACACGCAAAGAGACGAGAAATGAAACTGTAAGTACGCAAACTCTCTTTTTGTGTTGCTTCCTTGTAGTCCCTAATTTCCAAGATTTTTCACCCTAGAAATAAGGGTAGTGACGAGACTGCATCACGACAGTCTCGTCAACAGCGATTAGATATTAATAGATTAGAGCTAGACTGTAATTCTTTTAGAGATAGCATGGAGGCTAACGCGGATTTAATTTTTAAGGCCTTACGCCCAGTGCCAGACTTCGATGGCAATCCAAATGTACTGACCCGTTTCATCAAAATCTGCGACGGAATTGTTACGAGATATCTCAGCGCAGAGCCGGGTTCAGAATTGAATAATTTATCTTTAATTAATGGTATTTTAAATAAGATTACCGGCCCAGCCGCTACTATAATCAATTCGAATGGCATTCCCGATAGTTGGCAAGGCATCCGCGATGCTTTGATTAATAACTTCGCGGATCAGAGGGATGAAACCACTCTGTATAATGACCTCTCTTTGGCCTCTCAAGGTTCAAAAACACCACAGCAATTTTATGATCATTGTCAGACCCTGTTCTGCACAATTATGACGTACATATCTTTGCACGAAGATATTCCCACCACCATTGAGGCAAAACGGGTACTGTACAAGAAGTTGGCTATGCAGGCTTTTGTACGAGGACTCCAAGAGCCTCTTGGGTCTCGCATTCGCTGCATGAGACCTGGTAGTATAGAGGATGCACTGAAATTTGTACAGGAGGAGCTGAACATTATGTACCTTCAGCGACGCAATAACGATATTCTCCCCAGGCACCATCAAGGCCCTAAAGCACCAATAGTGATGCCTCCACTGCGTCCCATGCACGCACAAACCCCCTTGCCTCCATGGCAACAGCCGTCACCTCGACAGCCTTTGCCATCTGTAGCCCAGCCCTTCCGGTTTTCATACCCACAGCAGCAGCCCAGACAGATTTCCAATACCCAACGTATATTTGGTGCTCCACCTCCTAACTATAACCCTAGGAGTAATATGTTCAGGCTTCAGCCCCGTCCACAACAACATCAGAATTTCACTCCACGACCAATGAGTGGTGTCCAACAATTCACGCCCAGAGCGTTACCCCCTACCGGTAATTCCGGCCATGATTGGAGCAAGCATGGAAATCCACCTCCAAATAACTATTTTAAGAGTCGTGAGATGAACGTAAACGAGTGCACTAGTACGGCTGACTATTACTTACAATACCCCGACTATAGTTACGATTATGACTCTTATTATCCTGACCAAATGTACGCAAGCTACGATCCTTATGACTATGGTTGTGCGTACTATGACGACCAAGCCCAACCAGACGGTTACGTTGACGAATCGGATGCAGTTTGTGCTGCTATTGACTCCGATCAGCCTCAGGCTACCACCAGCCAAGAAGGAAATTTTCGGAAGGTTTCAATGTCAAACAAGCCAAAATAGAAGTAAATCTGCAGACTCAAAGGCAGTTACCTTATATTCAAACTGCCAATCCACCCCTAAGGTTCCACATTGACACAGGCGCAAATCAATCTTTCATAAGTCCAGAAGCGGTAAGGACTTACTTTTCAAATATTCAATTAAACTATGACCCTTTTGAAGTTACCAACGTCCACGCCACCAGCAGGAATAATTACTCTATCACACTCCCTACCTTTACAGAATTTAATGACAGTGACTCTATGAAACTATTCATCTACAAATTTCATGATCACTTCGATGGTCTCATTGGACTTGACCTATTAACAAAATGGGAAGCAAAAATTGACTTAAAAGACCAGACGCTGACCACACAGAACGCCGTGAATCAGATTAGGATGTACAACTCCCGCAACGTAAACCTGTATGAGGATATTGTCCCAGCTCATAGCTCAAAATTATTAAAACTCCCAATTAATACCTCTGATGGTGAGGTGTACGTGCCCGAACAGGTTCTATGTAATTGTATTATCCAAGAGTGTATTACCAATGTAATTAAAGGCAGAGGTGTAGTAGAAGTGAAAAACCCCGGTAACAACGACACAATATTCTCGTTAGATCGTCCCACTTACGCCGAGATGTTCAATGTAGAGTCATTCTCTCACACTCACGACGATAGCCGTGCGAAGGACGTAATCTCTCGACTACGTACTGACCACCTTAATGAAGAGGAAAAAGCCAACCTGATAAACTTATGTAAAAACTACTCGGACGTATTTTATCTTGAAGGCGAAAACCTTTACTAACAAAATTAAACACCGGATCAGAACGACTGATGAAATCCCTGTATACACTAAAAGTTACCGGTACCCGTTTGTGCATCGGCAAGAGGTTACCGATCAGATAGGTAAGATGTTAAGCCAAGGCATTATAAGACCTTCAGAATCGGCATGGAGTTCACCAATTTGGGTTGTTCCCAAGAAAGCAGACGCCTCTGGCAAGCAGAAGTGGCGCCTAGTGGTGGACTTCCGTAAACTCAATTTAAAAACCATAGACGATAAGTATCCGATTCCTAATATAGCAGACGTTTTGGACAAACTGGGCAAGTGTCAATATTTTACAACGCTTGACCTTGCTAGTGGGTTCTATCAGGTAGAGATGGACCCTGAGGATGTGCCTAAGACAGCATTCAACGTGGAGCATGGCCATTTCGAATTTCTCCGGATGCCCATGGGCCTCAAAAACTCGCCTTCCACGTTTCAACGTGTGATGGATAACATCCTACGAGGCCTACAGAACCAGATCTGTCTAGTGTACCTGGACGACATCATCGTCTTTAGTACCTCCCTTCAGGAGCACATTGTTAACCTCCAAAAAGTCCTTGACAGATTGCGCGAGTCCAACTTTAAAATTCAAATGGACAAGTCCGAATTCTTAAAGTTGGAAACGGCCTATCTTGGCCACATAATCAGCCGTGAAGGAGTAAAACCGAATCCTGACAAAATTTCGGCTATTGAAAAATACCCTATACCTAAAACAGTCAAGGAAATAAAGCAATTCCTAGGATTGATAGGGTATTA
This sequence comes from Blastobasis lacticolella, assembly GCA_905147135.1. Lineage (NCBI taxonomy): Eukaryota > Metazoa > Arthropoda > Insecta > Lepidoptera > Blastobasidae > Blastobasis > Blastobasis lacticolella. Next base: position 14,346,536 of record LR990059.1, read on the forward strand.
TCGCAAATTCATCCCAGATTTCGCGCGGTTAACCAAGCCGATTACCCAATGCCTTAAGAAGGGTAGGAAAATTGTCCTGGACAGCCATTATGTTAATTGTTTCGAGCAATGCAAGAAACTCTTAACAAATGATCCCATTCTGCAGTACCCTGATTTCACGAGGGAATTCAATCTGACCACAGACGCCTCCAATTACGCCATTGGTGCCGTTCTCTCCCAAGGCCCAGTAGGCTCCGACAAGCCCGTGTCGTACGCGTCACGTACCCTAAACGATAGCGAGCTTAATTATAGCACCATAGAGAAGGAGCTACTCGCAATCGTTTGGGCCACGAAATACTTCCGGCCGTATCTGTTCGGACGAAAGTTCAAGATACTTACCGATCACAAGCCCTTGCAATGGGTAATGAGCCTCAAAGAACCCAATTCCCGCCTTACCAGGTGGCGTCTCAAACTTAGCGAATACGAGTTTGACGTTATTTATAAAAAAGGCAAGCTCAACACCAATGCTGATGCCTTATCCCGGGTAGAAATACATAACGAGGAGATTAACTCCATCATTGAAGAGCTAAAGGAGCTCAGTTCTCTCATTGTAAATCCATCGGAAATACCCCAGACCATGAACGAACGTCCCACCTCTCCAACACAAGCCAGGTCAACCATTGTAAATCCATCGGAAATACCCCAAACCATGGACGAACGTCCCACTTCTCCAACACAAGCGCACGAGAATCCCAAGGGATCCACCACTTCCACAGCACATACCAGCCACGAGAACCCGATTCTCGAAGTCCCAATTACTGATGAACCTTTAAATAAATTCCACAGGCAAATAATATTTACAATCGTAGGTGACATTAAACGCCGCCCTGTCACTACCAAACCTTTTGACACACATACGCGTATATCCATTCAAGTATCAGAAACAAACCTTCAGGAAGACGTCGTAAACGCAGTAAAAGAATATATCAACCCTAAAATTAAAACAGCGTTATTAATCCAACCCCCACTCGGTCTTTACAAGATAATTCCAATAATACAAAGTAATTTCAAAAGTTCCTCCATGAAACTTGTACTGACAAAGATAGAGTTAGAAAACGTAAAAGAATACTTACGACAGCAAGATATAATCCGACTTTACCATAATGGCAAGACCAATCACAGGGGAATAAATGAGTGTTACCTGTCATTATCTAGACGATACTATTGGCCAAAAATGAAAGATGAAATAACTAAATTCATAAATGAGTGCACCATCTGCGGCCAAGCAAAATATGACAGAAATCCCATTAAACAACAATTTAATGTGGTACCACCCCCCTGTAAACCTCTAGAAATAGTCCATATGGACCTTCTTACAATTGAAAATGAGAAATACCTCACTTTCATTGACGTATTTTCGAAATACGGCCAGGCCTACCACCTAAAAGATGGCACTGCCATAAGTATTCTGCAGGCCCTATTAAAGTACTCTACACACCATGGGTTACCCCTTACCATCGTAACTGATAACGGAACGGAGTTTACGAACCAGCTGCTTTCCGAATTCTTACGTACCCATAAGATACACCACCATAAAACTTTACCACATTCGCCCAACGATAACGGGAACATTGAGCGCTTTCACTCAACAATCATTGAACATCTTAGAATACTAAAATTACAACGAAAAGGAGAGCCTAGTGTCAACCTCATGCCGTACGCTTTAATAGCCTACAACAGCTCTGTTCACAGCTTCACCAAGTGTAGACCCCATGACATACTAAGAGGACACTTCGACCCGAGAGACCCAATAGACCTTGACCTGACACAACACTTACTGCAACAATATGTTCAGAACCATAGGGATCAAATGGAAACCGTTTACGAAATTATTAATGAAACTTCCCTACAGGACAGAACTAATTTGATCAATAGCAGAAATAAAGACAGAGAACCAGAAATAGAATACCAACCTGACCAACAGGTATTCCTGGTGCAAGCCGTCAGAAACTAGCCCCTCGGTTTACTCAAGACACGGTCTTAGCCAATCTACCTATTCACATCTACACGTCCAAACGCCGTGGCCCCGTAGCAAAGTCACGTATGAAACGACCACCTAATATAACAAAATTGTTACAGAATACTGACGCTGCTGATAGTGCCATTCGCTCTCGGAAGGGAGATAAAACTTGAGAGTCTCGAAGATGGACCAGGGTTACTTCCCTTCAGACTTGGACGAACCAAGCTAATAACCCACTACCATAGTTTCCTTCAGTATATTAGACTTGATGAGATTGACACCAAAGTACAAACCATACTGGACCAACTAACCAACTATAAAACCCAACTTAGTAACGAAACTTTTGCACTTTACGAAATACAGGTCGAATACTTAGCTTCCAAGTTAACCACTGTCCTTAATCACCTCAATAACTTAGAATCAAATAGGGCAAAAAGAGGTCTAGTTGACGGATTAGGCTCTATTGTAAAAAGTATAACCGGAAACTTAGACTATCAGGATGCAATAAGATATGATAATGCCATTAAAATTCTAGAAAATAACCAAAATAAAGTTTTAAATGAATTAAATTCCCATGTCAGTATAAGTACGGAATGGATGTCCCAACACACCGACGTAATCGACAAAATAGTCGATAATAAAAAAATTATTAACGGTACATTAAAATTACTTATTGATAGAGATGCGTACAGAGATTATAATCTTATTAAGTATGCAAAGTTCGCCCAAATGCTTGCCATAATTACAGAAAATACAAATGACATATTAGACGAATTAATTAGGATAGAGAATGTCCTTACCTTTATTCGTGCGTCAAGTTTGCATAGATCCATGCTAGATGTTAAGGTAATTAAGAATATGGTAGAAAAACTAAAATTAATTTACGGGGAAGATAGAGTATTAGACATAGATTTAAGAGAATATTATAGTATCATAAAACCTGGGTCATATTTCAGCGGGAAACAGATCGTTATAATTTTCAAGGTTCCCATTGTAGAAAAATCGCTGTACAACTTCTATAAACTGTCCATAGCTCCTAACAAGCATAACCAAACCATAATTCCCCCATATCCTTACCTAGCAACCAATAAAGATGGGTATGTGTACATAGAGGCTGAATGCCCGAAGGTGGATGACACATTTCTTTGCGTAGAAACTACCGTGCACCATGTTCGCACGCAATTCGATTGTATTCAAAATCTATTAATAAATCAAGACCTTCGAGATTCTTGCAGCCTTACCACCATCGAACTACAGAAGGAAGCCATGGAACAGCTGGATGATAGAAATTACATCTTAACCTTTCCGCGCTCTACTAAAGTCAAGTTAACGTGTGACCGGGAAGAATACAGTGTGATGCGAGGCAGCTACCTAGTAAGCATCCCCAAAAACTGCAACATTATAACACCTGAACTAACGATAACCAATATGGATGACCACGTCGCAGGCCAACCGCTGAAGTTAATGAAAATCTCCTATGACCGGAGTGCCGTCGCCCAGCCTTCACTGAAAATCAAACTAAATTCCATTGACTTAACAAAATTACACGCTACTCAAGATAAAGTCTCCCTGCAAACACCACTTCGACTAGATGACCAGAGCAGCTTCAGCACCCTATACCATACCACTATCCCGTTGTATGTGATATGTATAAGTGCGATCCTACTTATACTTACCCTCACTGTGCGAAGATACTACTGCAAAGCTTCAAAGCCACGAAAGTCAAATCCTGTCAAACATACTTACGAAGACCTGCAACAGGCGCCGACCATATCCCAGGTGCCAGCAACATTTTCCATGAGAGTATGAAAAATAGTCGCTGTTCTTCGGGAGGGAGGAATTACGGATCGCTTCTATATGAATACCTTCGAGCAAGCATTGACCTAGATACGACTGGCTGCCGACCGCCGCATCAATCTCGCCGCATCAGCGAAAACGCATCAAGACTGCGCCGCCCGGCGCAATGAATACGTATTTGCGAAATTCACTTTAGATCCAACCTCGATCATTGTCACATCTATTTTTAGTTCATAATTTATTAATTGTAACTTATTCTTAATTAAATTTTTAATTTCATTTCTTCGTTTTTTTTTAAGTCCTTCGGCTGTAGCCTTCGTATTTTATTTGTGTTTTATTTGTGAGTTATTAGCACAAATAAATAAATAGACAGTATATGCAGACAGTATACGCTTATCGTCGACATCCGTGGAGGACAAGGCCTATTTATTATACAAAGCCCTTCCACTACCAGTGCCGTGATATCCCTCCCCCCTCCAGTGCCAGGGCCCTTATTCAGTGGAAGGATTACAATACCGTTTAAAATAGTTAATTTTAGTTGAATGAAACCTGAACATGCAGGCGACTGAATGTGTAACCACGATCAAATTTGGTCAGGTTCCCCTGGTAGCAGGGTCACGGAGGTCAGTCGGCAGTCGTTCCACTGTAATTATCTGATTTGCCAAATCCTGGATCATGGTTAAGGCGGACCCCCGAGCCCTCGTGCGCGAGAGCTCAATTGCCAAATTAACGCAAAGATAATTAGACTAATAATTAGATAAGTAGACTGGTAGATAATGCTATTTTAGCTTTAAGTCCGCCAATGTAATGTAATGTGTGCATGAAGTATAAATAAATAAATAAATAATTATTATTGTTTAGTTGAGGTATTCTGTAAGGTAACCAAACAATCGCTGACATCTGCTAGTTTGGACCAAACGCCACCGCTAACGGCATGTAACGTTCGCCACACACTCTGTTCTTGTACCAAAAGTGATTATTTCCCGATAATCCTGTAGAGTGCACTGCGTTGTGAACATACCTTGTCACTTTATTAACTTGGTTAAGTTATAGTCGGTGTTTTTGCACCGATACTAACCTAAAATACTTAGTACGGAGCGTCGGTAGCCGAGTTAGGGTATTTGAGTAGTAAGTGAGAGGTACCGGGTTCGAATCCCGCTGCGGCTATGTACCAATGACTCTTTAATGAGTTATGTACATTAGTTGAAAACTAACCGGTGCTCTTACAGTGAGGGAAACATCGTGATGAAACGTGCACATTCAGGCGACTGAATGTGTAATCATGATCCAATCTGGTCATTTTTCCCTGGTAGCAGGGTTATGGAGGTTAGTTGGCAGTCGCTCCACTGTAATTACAATTACATGATCTGCCAACCACGACATTAATGCCAAGATGATTATTTATTACTAACCTAAAATACCTAACCAGGCTTAGAGAGTTTGCTTGAAAGATCTCTCTTTGTGTTTTGGCATACTGAATGTTTTGGTCTTGTGCGCACCCAATTCCTATGGGGTGTCGCATTCGATCAAACCTAAAAAACCCAGCTATAGGTACTCCCAAGGCACAGTTTAGCTGGTAGAGCTCGTCTAAGCTGAAATGACGCGCCCCACTATCGCATGAACGCACACAAGCAAATTTAAAATATGGACGCAATACATATACAAATGCCGTTGTAATTGCTCATTCAGTTGCCGGTGAGACACAAACAATAGCACGCGTCGTTCGATTGGAGCAGTCGACGCTCCCACACAGATGAAGTGCCGTTATTAATATTTGCACTCACACATTGAAATCAACTAATTAAGTAGTGGGGCGCGTCATTTCAGCTTAGACAAGCTCTAGGTGCCTAGGTCTCTTGCGAGTCCAGCATAACCAGCCGGCCGGCTGCGCTGATACACATGAGTGTTCTCTGCCTCCATCCGTCGATAGTCCGGAGGGTGCCATTGCCCTTTACGGTAGGCGCAATAAAAAATTTAGCTTTAGTTGTACTATTCAGAGCCGTTGGCCTAAGAGGTCCGACTCGAACCCTGGGAGTTTTAACCCTATTGCCCCCATATACCAATGACTTCTTTCTGAATCTTCGTGATGAAACCTGCACACTCAGGCGACCATGTTCCAATGTGGTCAGGTTCCCCAGGGTTACGGAGGTTAGATGTCGCACCACTGATCTTTCAAATCCTGGATCCTGGTCAAGGCGAAGCCTGGGCCCATGCGCGCGAGAGTACAACCGGGTCATTAACGCCAAGACGACAACGTTCTGAGTTTTAATAAGTTAGCTGTCTAATGATGTCGTTAGTGTAACTGAATAGTTAGGGAGGGTGTACAAAGATAAAAAAAATACATTAAAAAGGATTTCATTCATTCTCACGTCAAAGAGATACGATTCATTTAGAAACTTCAGTAAATAGAACGTTCTAGGCTGATGAAGCTTTCAAATTGAATTTAGTAATTTTTTGAATAGGTACCAAAATGGCCAAGAAAAGGCTGTAATTAAAATTCCTTTTTATTCAATCTCCTTTGATGAGATTGAGGTCACTGGTAAATACAGAGCTTTTAAATAAAGAACTTAAAGGAAGACAAATAGCAAAAGAATGAATTATTTTCCCAAGACTTTTTAAACGTTTAAATGGTTTATAAGTAAGCCGCCATTGAATGAACTTTTTAATATAGGTACCTAACTTTAGAACATTTGGGATACTAATAATGTCTAACGACCAATGAAATCCAAATCATTTATTAGGTATCAACTATCATATGGGTACGTATAAAACTCGTATCGACATAGGAAAAAATCATCATCATCTTGGCGTTAATGTCTTATACTCTGGCCTGAGGGCCCGGGATCCGCCTTGACCATGATCCAGGAGTTGGCATATCAGAATTATCTGATCTGCCAATTATACAGAGGAGCGACTGCCATCTGACCTCCGTGGCTCTGCTACCAGGGGAATCTGACCAGATTGGATCACGTTTACAAATTTCGGCGACTGAATGTGCAGTTTCATCACAATGTTTACCCTCGCCATAGAGCATTGGTTAGTATTCTGAGTATATAACTTAAAAAATTAACATGGACAAGACGAAAATTATTATGTCAAATGTCCATTTTGTGCCTACTCCAGTGACAGTTGGAGGCACTCCACTTGAAGTTGATGACGACTATACATATCTTGGACAAATAGTCCGGCTAGGTAGGTCCAATTTCGATAAAGAGGTCCATTAACGAATCCAACTCGGTTGGGCAGCGTTCGGGAAGCTATGCCATATATTTTCGTCCCAATTACCGCAGTGTCTCAAGACGAAGGTCTTTGACCAATGTCTGTTGCCAGTGATGACTTACGGAACTGAAACGTGGCCGCTCACTGTGGGCCTTATAAGAAAGCGTATTGTTACCCAAAGGACAATGAAAAGAGCTATGCTCGGAGTTTCTTTGCGAGATTGAAGGGGATTCGCAAGCGAACTAAGTTTACCGACATATCTGTAAGAATTGCCAGACTGAAGTGGCAGTGGGCAGGGCACATAGCTCGAAGAACAGATGGCCGATGGGGCAGTAAAGTACTCGAGTGGCGACCACGTACCGGAAGACGCAGCGTGGGTGTGCCTCCTACAAGGTGGACCGACGACCTGGCAAGGATCGCAGGTACCAGCTGGATGGGGAAAGCACAGGACCGGCCTTTGTGGAGATCTCTGGGGGAGGACTATGCCCAGCAGTGGGCGTCTTCTGGCTGATATGATGAACTCAGAAAAGAGTCATTGGTACGTGGCGGCAGTGGGATTCAAATGATGAAATAATAGGATTTGACATTGTTTTGAAATATATCTACCTATTACAGGGAACCAAAGCAACCAATACACACACCTTGTTCTATCATTGCACATAGTTTAACAAAACGAATATATCTCATCATAATACTGATGTCAATCCCGGATCGAGAGCACAATATTTTACTAAGAATTTCATTCATAGCAAAGTGTTTGTGTGTATAACAGGGAATAGACTGAGCGAGCAAGATGCCACCAGCGGCATTACAGGGAGCTTACCATGCGCTCTTATAGCAGGACCTAAACAGAACTGCCCTGCTTAGAAGGAGACAAGTTTATGTGACACGTATAGCGCTGGTAGCCTCTTTACCTATGGTAGAAAGTAACACTTTAATTTGATAAATAAAATAAAAGTATAAAACTTTATTAAATAGTTAATAGGTACCTATACATATTTATTTATTTATACAATCTCTTAGTTAATAGAGTAAACCTAATTATTATGGATAGGGAATCCTGTAATATTGTAACTTTTTTTTCTCGTTTTTATAATAACAACATTTTTTGGTTTTTTGGTTACACACATAGCATGTTTTTGTTTGCTTGTTTAACTGCACTTATGCCCTACGCAAAATATGGACAAGGCTAAGATGATCAGGGGCAATCTGAGAAACAGTGCTGCAGGGCTTCAGCCCTCAGCGTATACTGAGATTGTGCCCTTCCACACTTATGTATATATTTTGATTAGTGATAAGTTTATAGAATTAAGTACATTTTTGTTGATTTTGAAATTATGTGTTTGTGTGGAATAAAATAATTTGATTTGATTTGATCTATGATGCGAGATTATGAACTCGCGCAGAACACTTTTTGGTAAGTGTCTGACAGCCTGACGGTATTTGTCGGTATAAGTAAAAATTTTCTAGGAAATTTACAGGTATGTTTTGGGTTTCCTATCGCGTACCTTTGTTGACACCGCCCGGCACTCGCAGCTCTCTAGTCGTCCCGTGACTATGATGCATGCAACTGCGTCGAAATATCGGGCTACTCTTCAACAAAGGTACGCGGTAGGAAACCCGGAACATACCTTTAAAATATGTGATACTAACCGCGATAGTTTAAAACGGTATGTTTCTAGCGATTATATACATCAAAACAGTGGATTTTTTTATTATTTTCCTAAGGTGACTTGTGCAGTGATTGATTGCGGTAATAACCAAAACAATAATCCGGCGAAATGTTCATTTCACAGGTATATAATTTCAAATAGATACCCTATAGATACACTTCATATTGATTGCACTGAGTATATTTATTGCCTTCTATAAACTTTGATCAATGTTGGAACTAAATATAGACCTGATATATGAACAATTTACGCAGATTTAGCGTACGTAAATAATATGCATTATGCTCGCCAAATCCTGGATCATGGTCAAGGCGGACACCGGGCCCTCGTGCGTGAGAGCAAAACCGGGACATTAACGCCAAGATGATTATTATTTTTTTGATTAAATAATATGCATTTTACAGTAGGGCTGAATTATACTATCGATTGTCTGTGCAACTAGGTAGGTATACAATATTGATGAATGTGGAAGAAGCGAGAGAGGTTATCGGGAGCGTAGCATCCGTTAGTGTACATTCAAAAAAGTCATTGGTACATGGCGGTACTGGGGTTCGAACTCGGCACATCTTGCTGACGAGCCCGATCCGTTAGCCATGACGCCACCAACGCTCCTTATGAATGAAAATGTTTCGCTGTTGTTAAAGTATGTAATTCAATAACCCTGTTGGCAGATCAACTTATGTAATTGATGTTATCTTTCAAATTCCTTATTAACACGGATTTCAGAAATGCATAGCTTAATTGATATATTCTTCGCATATTAATCACATTGAATAAATATATTTCCAGATGCGAGGAAGAACAATGCGAACGGACCAAGTAAAAAATTTCCCACGCGGACGAAGTCGCGGGAAAAAAATCTAATAAAAAAATATTAGATACTTGTAACCAAATAAATAATGGAAATTATCGATCTTGTTCTACCCGAATAGGGATTCCATCCCATCGTGAGTATATCAACAAGTAAACTACCAATATCGATATGGATGTCGGTCGATAATGCCAAGCTTCATCTCTAATGCATACACATAAACGAATGTATGCACACAAGTCTTCAGTTTTGGCTGCATTTAACTGTTCGTCCATTATCGTCTACTAACTATGTTTATGATTCATAGCATTGTTAATCACAACAATAAATAAATACATTTCAAATAAAACGAATCCAAAAAAAGAACAGAGTATGCAGACTCGTGAAAACTAATATTTAGTTGTCTACCTCTGCTCGCACCAAACCTATCAAAAACTAACCGAAACAATGGGGTAACTTTTTTTTTCTCTTTTATACGTCATATTTTTCCGTTCTCATATTGCTTCGTGGACGAGATACCGCGGATATGAACCTGCATATGGATTGAAAAAGGAACCCCGAAAATAGCCTGGTTTTATGCGGGCGAAGTTAGATAGAATTTTTGAACTGGCAATTTTTAGATGGATAAATTATTTGTTTCGTGTTTCGCCAGCATTACTTTTGTTTGTACTATGCCACGTATTTAGAGAGTTTTGACGGGCAGAACATGGATTTGGGCGTTTGCAAGAGAGGTTCTGCAATATTTTATCAGTAGTGAGTGCTTGGATTCTTTCAAACTGAAAGGGTCTTACTGGAGAGGTAAACTTAGTTCACTGTGCAGCTGACTACAGCTTGCATTGTGTTTCAGTTTAAAAGCCCGTATATACTTATGACTGAAAGCTTATTTTATTATTTCATCGCACATTTCCCGTGTCACACCCATACAGTCTCCGCCTAGTCACCGCGAGGCGTCCGTGCCGTGGCCTTGGACTACACATTCAGTCACCTAAAAGTGGTTCATCACGAAGTTTTCCCTCATCGTAAAAGCATCGGTTAGTATTTTACTAATTTACATATGTTACAAAAGAGTCATTGGCGCGTGCCGGCAGTGGGATTCGAATCCGGTACCTCTCGCTAGCGAGTCAAATACCCGTAGCCACTAGTCCACTGACGCTCCAAAGAAGGATCATATATTTTAACGCGCTTGGCCCACCTTGAATTCCCACCGCTGCAACTCTTTCCCGATGTCTTTCCACTTTAACATCGAGTTCTTCTAAAGGCATGTCTGTCTACAGGTATAACTAGTGGCACGTAAGTCGAACGTTTAACGCGACGTGGAGAGGAATTCTGCGTATGGATACAGTCGCGCACCAATCCAATCAGCGCACGAAGCCAATGATGATAGCCAATCAGCGCAAACGCATGACGGTGCGGCCGCCCCGCGCCCCTCTTCCTCCCCCACGACACCTTATTTTGACTTCTATATTGAATAACGGTCACCCCGGTGGACACCGAGCCAACCCGAGTGCAACCGGATTTAACGCCGAGATGATGATGATTCAATAACGGTTACTGCTCGAGATACGTGCCGCTACTTCTATCAAGGGCGGCACTGCTTCCACTCCCCTTAGGTTGATGTCCTGGACGATGGTAGCCGCTTTCCATTAGGTAGACTGTCCCTGTGCCTCCCTAGGCATAAAATATCCAGGTGCTACACCGGAGACCCAAAAAGACACTGATCATATGCATGTGCCGCTTACGTGCCAGATACGTAGATGCGCACATGCACTTCTGCATGCTTTTTATAATGTATCGTAAAATAATAACGACAAGTCAAAGACCTCCCACACCACGTCCTTCCATACATACTCGTAAATTAATAAACTACCGAAAACAAAATACCGTTTATGTGTACGAAAAATCTTATCTAAATTAAACCAGGGCAAAATATCGACTGAACTCAATTTCCTCTGAAAGAATAAACAGATTATGGACCCATTCGCCATAAATTTCTCAATGGTATGCGTTTAATATTTTCCCTTCCCTCGGTTACATGGTACACCGATAGGAACATCGTGTCCTTCGATAGTGTTGTGCGCTAGTTTATTGATATCGACACTTTATTAAACTAAATTTAAACAATATTCTACTTAAATAATTTTCTTTTAATTTGGTGGTATTATGACCCAAATGAGACCGTGTGGTGTCCGGCAGAGCAGAATTGCACCAACCCCTTACACACGTGGGTGTCGTACAAGGCGACTAATGTTTTCGAGGCAAAAGATCAAGAGTCTCCGTAGTCTAGAAAATGGGCAGCAGCATTTTCCATTGTTATATTTAAATACTGCGATCTCCAACCCGCCTGCCAAGCGTGGAGATTATGGCAATAACCTCCACTTTCGTGGGAGAGGCCTTAAGTCCTGCAGTGGATTGTTACGGGCTGTGATGAGGATGACCCAAATAGATACTCTACCCATCGTCCTGACTTTGTTCGGGTTTACTTCCCTTGGCTTCCATCTCTACTTCGTAAGCCATTTCGTTGGCAAGCGCAACAATATCAATCCATCCCGGACCTTTTGACTGATATCCGTAGATGCAAGAACCGATTTTCCGCGTATCTCAGGGGATTACGCACCATGTAAACAATCCAGCGCAGGCGATCTTTTATCATCTTAACCACGATATCTCTCATGCCAAGGTTGCAACGGCACTTGCTCACTCGGTTCATTTTGTTGGCGTGGAGTGTACGACCGTACTTTGTCAGTGCGGTCCAAGTCTCACAGCCATACGTTGTAACTGATCAAGATCTGCCTGGAGACATCAGAGCTTTCGCCTTTGGCCTTAAGCTGGGGAGATAGGGGACTTGACATTGGAGCCAATTTAGACATAACCTAGTTTCCAATAATTATTATAAAAATATCCACGATGATACAAACAACCAAAATCTACAGACGCACACATACAATCATTTCACAAATCAAAATAACGAATTAACTTCCCTGATGTCTTTGAATTTACCCGATTGAATGTCACTCACTGATTCACTCTCACAACTTCTCACATCAAAATATTTCCCCCAAATATCGATACCACGATATACGCTATCGACTATCCCACCCCTACGTCGCGATAAGAAGGCAGACGGCGAAACAAAAGCGCTATCGACGCGGATTTCAACAATATCCGCGCGGTGCGTAAATCACCGCCGCCATATTGTTTATTCCCGCCCCGCCGCGGGAGTTCTTTTTTTAAATTTCATCGATAAGCGCGGGAATTGGATTGTCGGCGGCACTATGGATTCCCTGCCATACAAAATCTGATAGCGGGCGCCAACTATTTTGCGATGTAGATACTAGATACAATAGTGCAATTGAAAATGGGATCGCAGTTTATTATTTTGGATACTTGGGACAGTGTGCTGCAAAGGGTTTTTGCGGAAAGGTAATAATAAATACCCTGCAATATAAGTACGAAAATTTCAGAGTGTAGTAGTGTAGTCTGGTATGTTAGAGTGTATTTCTAATACAGAACTAGGGCGGTTATAATATACCTAATACTTAGTCCAATAGTTATTTATACAAAGACTCTTGATGTTGATAATAAACAAATATATGTGAATATTTGTGAAGTGGGCTAATAGTACAAGCTTTACCAAGATTTATTACTGGATGGCGCTGTGTGCAGTATTTTAAAATATTAATGTAACATTTGTCTATTCTGCAGGTAAAGCATATGTACGTATGTAAATAATACGGGTTTGTAAAAAATGCATGAGTAAAAATGTGTGTAGCGAAAAGATAGAGAAGAAATTAAATCGTGTGAGAAAATAAATGTTGGTAATAATAACATATGAAATATACACAATATGGGGGCGAATAGGGCAAAAAGCGAATAGAACCAAAAATATTGGGTAACAATCATCATCATCATCACAGCCCGTAACAGTCCACCGTTTGGTGGTTGGCCGTATGGTGTCCGGCAGAGTAGAATATCACCAATCCCTTACAATTATGGGTGTCGTACAAGGCGACTAATGTTTTCGAGGCAAAAATCAAGAGTCTCCGTAGTCTGGAAAATGGGAAGCAGCATTTTCCATTGTTAAATTTAAACACTGCGATCTCCAACCCGCATGCCAAGCGTGGAGATTATGGCAGTATCCTCCCCTTTCGTGGGAGAGGCCCTAAGTCCTGCAGTGGATTGGGAAACAATAATAATGGCTAATTAATCTAGACACTCGCATACAGCCGTTAAGTCGTTACTATTCCGTAGAAAGTTTAGAAATCACAAACACTTAATTTTTCATTCCTACAGTCCGATACTGAAATGTTGCGCTGTCGGAAGAACGAGTCGCCTTAATTTATATCCAACTCTAGAATATTCCTGTTTCCTAGGTCTCACGTGGTATAGTACAGTCGGCGACATAAATAAGTTGTGCCACGTGATTTAGCGTCGGTTGTAACTGAGATGGCTATCGGTTGGATCTATTGCCTAGCGAAGCTCGGACTATACGTACCTGGATTAGGAGGTTGCCCGTGCGCTTTGCCAGGTTGTGTGGTACATAACTGGTGCAAGTTTGAGTAGAATTTTTGAACTAAAAATATGACCTTAATGCGGTTTCATCGGTAATAGTCTCTTGTTGGACATTGGTGGGCTATTTTTTTCCGATACGTCGCTCGCTTTGAGTTTTAGCTATAAATGTCACGAGTATACCAGTTACAATTATTGGGGACGATCACTATCGTCAACTTAATCCCTTCCCAATTACTGTAGGTGTTTACCAGGGTTCAGTGCTGAGTCCTTACTTGTTTTGCATAGTGCTCGATGCCCTCTCAGCAGAAATTCAGGACATGACTCCTTGGCTTATGAAGTAAGCTAACGACATTGTACTGGTGAGCAAGCTTAGGCAAGATCTTGAGAAAAGAGTAAACACGTGGAAGGAGGTGCTTGAAAACGGTGGTTTGAAGCTGAATATCGCCAAAACAGAGTATATGGCCAGCTGCAGCACGGATCCCGACACCATCCGTATAGGTGACAAAGCTGTCAATAGAACAGATAAATTAAAATACCTCGGATCTGTGATGCACAAGTCCGGCGATATCGGCCCCGATTTCAAATCCCGAATACCTGCGGCTTGGGTCAAATGACGGTAACACACCCTAAAATCTCTGTAGAGCTCAAAGGGCTTATGGAATTAATTATACATGAGTATAATTAGACCGGAGCGGTCAATCCCGGCTTCTGCTAAGGTTGGTACTCGTTCTTCTCCGCTCCATCCGGTCTTCGGTACGATCACGTCACGAGCCGCTGGCTCTCGTATCTGACTCGGCGATGTCAATCCATCGCTTCATGGGTCTCCCACGAGACCTTTTTCCGGATACCGGCAGTTTAACCAATTATTCCTTGCGTACCCTAGAGCTTAGGCAACACGTGATCTAACTTATCTTGACATTAATGTTCCGTTTGTGCTCTCGCGCGCGAGGGCCGAGGTTCGCTTTGACCATGATCCAGGCTTTGGCAGGTCAGGTAATTAAGGAAAGCTACGCCACTATATGATTACCTATATCAAGTACTTTTACCCCGGTAGTTTAGCCCCACCAGGGTTAATAAAACTTAATCTTGAAAAGCCGGGCAGTTGGGAGCAAGTATCAGCGCATCGACGGCACAGCTGTCGCACGCGTTTCCCGATAAGCAGTGCTATGTTAAATACCATACGTCACTAAGGCACAAATTAATAATTATAACGACTATGCTATTACACTCTATTAAAACTAACCGAGATATTTTACCCGAAACAAGCGGGAACTTAAAAACAATTAACTTTGCTTAACTAAATAGTCTCACGTATTAACAATCCCGCTTAAGTCGCATAGCCGCTGACTGCTTAACCGAATCCCAAGCAAAAGAGCGTCGCAGCTTTCGCAAATCGAACGTCGCTAGATTTGAAATTGGAAGCCATAAAGGCGCGAACCGACCGGATGTCGGACGCGGAACTCCATCAGATCCGTATCACGACAGACGCCGCGGGCCGGATTCATTTCCGGTCGGCGGGTGCATTTTGAATTTTAGAATTCCATTCGTTCGAAATGGGTCAGTTGCTCAACGGTGATTTTTGCCCGGTGATACGCTGTCGATGTCGATATGTGCTAGTTCTTTTGATAGTGCATTTGCTTGGCCACTTGGACTGTTTTCAATGTATAATTGTTTTTGGGGCACTATTTCATTATGGACGGAGGTAAGTTAGCAAGCGGGTCACCCGGGTCAGCGATGGTATTTGATAAACTGCAAGACCAGCTGGGTCCCAAATATTGAATTGCAGGCTCGGCATTTAATGTAGGCTCAAATGCAAACATAGCCTGTTATGCCCCTCCTTCACGGATTTCAACTTACTTACAGAGGTTAGCTCTCACATAAGCCTCTTTGTTAACTGACTACCAAGGGAGGGTTATGTTTTTAATTTGAATTGTACATCTGTCATATAAGTTAGGTTTATTAGTCAATCACCATGACAACTGTAGGTACTCATTACTCATAAAGGGCTTGGCTAAAAAGTCATAGACAAAAAACCCAGAATCGCCAGCAACGAAATGAATAAAAATGGGTTAACTATAGTTACCTCATTATGTTTAAAAAAAAACAGCCTCTTAAACCATGTAATATACAAGTTACTAGCTGACCCGGCAAACGTTGTTTTGCCATATAAATAAAAAAAAATTTAGGGGTGGACTACCCCTAACATTTAGGGGCATGAAAAATAGATGTTGGCCGATTCTCATAGATACCGGATAAGCACAAAAAATTTCGTCAAAATCGGTCAAGCCGTTTCGGAGCAGTATTTCAACGAAAACTGTGACACGAGAATTTTATATATTAAGATTATATTGTATGACAATCGTACCTACCAAACTCAAAGTAAAAAAGGGTATGTAGGGGCATTTCTTTTCTATCGTACTAACCACCCCTGCATTATAACCAACAAAACAAAAGAAGAATTATTGAAATCGGTCCAGCCGTTTTCGAGTTATAGCGAGATTGACGAAGAGCATTTGATTTGTATGGAGATTGTATAATTCATAAACAAAATATCTAGTATACCACATCGAATTTGCAGTAAATTATTATATATGTTTGATGTATATATAATTAATATAATAATGGCATATATAAAATTTCTGGCGACTCTGTGTTTTATTTTAGCCAAGACTTTTAATGTATGACTATGTGACGAATAATTAAAAAACTTTTAGGCATACGTAACACTGACCAGACATTTCACCACCATCTCACCGTAAGCGAAGATGCGGAAGAAGGTGGAGTACGACTGTCTTCAAACAGCTTATTACCTCTGGCCTCGTAGGAATCAAGATTGTAATTAACAAACACACATACACACACGCAGCCATACAGAGAATCTTAAGTTTTTAATTTTATGTTTTGTATTAATTTTATTAATTTTAAATTTTAATTAAATTTTAATTTTAAGTTTTTATATTTTGTGTGCTATATTAATTACCAAATTATATATTGCAGTTTCGTAATTGACATTATAACTTCATAATGTAACAACATAATTGATATTCTGTTAAAATGTGAAACAAATAACTAAAACTGAACAGTTTAAACCGTACCTACGTGCTTTAACACACGTTAGAGTCTTCCTGTTTTTGAAAACTAATCGAAAACTGGTTGAAAACTAATTTTACTAGAATGCCGATAAATAACAACGAACTGTACAAGCAGATTAAATTTTAATACCATAATACCAGCATAAGCAAAACCTATGCAGGTAAGTATGCAAAGCGAAAATAGTAAGAGAATATTGCTTTGAGTTCAAAAGATTAGCTAAAAGCTTTTAATGTTAGCGAAATAGCAAACCCTCGACTTCAAAAAAGAATATTTCTATCATAACGGTACACATAAGGAGTTTAATATTAAAATGCTCACTTTGTTATGAAAATTTTACGTTTAAATCTGTGTTCTATGTTAGATATGATCTGTTTAAACTGACTTGTCTTATTTGGTGAACAAACAATGCCCAAAATCACGACTTACCGTATCAATCACGCTATGTACACTGTGTGTAGATGTCTTGAATTATACAAGAAACACATAGAATGTGAATTTCAACGAATACTGCTCCACATTATCCATTTAAATACATAATTTCCTTAACCAAATAAGACAAGTCAGTCTGGACAGATTATACATATTAATTGTTAAGTCATGATTAAAACACGTATACTTTTTTATGCTACGCAGTGACAAGCGAGCAGACAGCCCAACTGATGGTAAATGGTAACTGTCGCCCATTTAGGTTACAGTACAACAAGGTTTTACGCATAAAAATTAATTGACGCTTCATCAACCTATTTGGTTATAATATGATTTGTCACTTTCTATCAAATCCAATCTTTTTTTTTTACATATTTACTCAACGCCATCTAGCCCCAAAGTAAGCAAAGCTTGTGTTATGGGTGCTAGATAACTGATAAACTATTTATATACTTTTAAATACATACTTATTATACATAGAACACCCAGAACCGTAACAGAAATTAAAATTCATCATTTCAATTTCTGCCCGGCCGGGAATCGAACCCGGGACCTCATGCGTGGCAGACCGGCATGTTGACCACTGAACCACTCAGGTTGTCAAAATATATTCAATAGGCTACATTCATAACATAAGTAACATCCGAAATTCGGGAATATCCAATGTCAATTTTACGAGCAAGTGAACGGTAAGAGAATTTCTTCCGGTAGGTTTATAATATGTATAATACACGCAAATTATAATAAAGAAAATCCGTGAAAACCAGTGCGAAGCCGGATCGTGTCGCTAGTAGACGCTATAAAGTCCTACCACAGTAGTTAATACCAAACTCAGTTACGGTTCTGTAAAAGGAAGCTCGAGCCTGAACAAGGTTTATCCATATCTGCCATTATGAATACTTTACCCTGGCACTCGGCTCAGAGCTCTCTCAAAGCTATTGTACAGACCAGCGTTCGCTTAAACTTGCATAACTCACTTATCACGTTGAACGTCATGGAAGTCTTGACCACTACTATACTTTCCTTGTGGGCCCAATCCGATTCGTGATTTTGACAAATTTTACACATTATATTATATTAGCTCATGTGGTTCAAAATAGTCAAAAATACCGATCTAAATTTTTTCTAAAATATTACTGATCTGGGTTCTGCATTTCCTCTCCTAATCTGGGTTCTGCATTGCTTAACGTATAATAAAACTTTACCAAATATTTACCAATAAAACATGTATTTTGTAAACCTACTTTCATGTTAAACCACATTTCGTATACTTAGCCTAAACGGAACAACCACTACATTTAAATAGGCCTTTAACGTCTTAATGTATATTTTTATCTTACCTCACTAAATGTTGGTACCTATAGATACATCACTAGCGCATGTGCTTTGCCACTGTGAGGACTAAGATGAGATGCCTCATGCCTGTAATTGCGCTGCAACAGTGCAAGCGGTGGTTGCATTGTTGCAGCGCAATTACAGGCATGCAATTACTCACGCCCGGACTTCTCATCATCATGAAAATTATCCGATCTATTAAAAAAGCTAGTCCAAGGCGGGAATAAAAACCTTTCATGAGCGTCCCAAACGCCCGTCTGTGCTAGTCCGGGATGTGACTGATTCCAGTATATTGACACGCGGATTGGCGGCGACACATTTTTAGAACCAGACGCGTGGAAACTAAAATAATCGCAATGTGGAAACACCTTAAGTCTAATGCTTCCGTGTGGAATTTATTTTAGTGGGTGTTCTTGTCGATAATATTAAATTGAATTTAAGTGTCAAAGGCATTTGTATGTTGTGACGATAAGATTTCTTTAATATCTAAATATCGATTGTAGCGAAACAGCTGTTTCGATTGAACGAAATATCTACCGAAAAACTGTAATTCCACGTATCAGATAAATAATTAATTAGCTTAATTTTTAGAATAAATTAATGCATTTAGTGGATCCGAATAAAGGCTTATTTATTTATTTATTTATGCTGTCGCGCTGAAATAATTATAGGAAATATAATAAAAAAACTGCTCCAGCTATTTATTAGAACCTACAATTTATACGTAATATCGGCAATATCCGGCCTATAACAGGGAATGAATCACAACCTGAATTGAATTTGCAAAATTAGACACACAAACAAGAGGTTGCCCTCGTAAATTATTATTTTAAACAATGCGCCAATGTTGACCTATTTACCGGACGTCCATTGGTCCCGATTCTGTTGTGATTGCGCGGGAATGAACGTAAATACCGATCGTTTGGCGTGACACAATATATGGATAATTTGAGGTGATTTTTGAAGATCAATACTACGAGTTAAATAATATAAATAATAAATAAAAATAAATAAATACGCTTAAACAATTCCCACAGCGCCATCTAGCCCCTATGTTAGTTTGTGTTATGGGTGCAAGATAACTGTTTGAGTACTTATATACTTTTAACTGGTTGGTTCAATGGCCGTGTGGTGTCCGGCAGAGTAGAATAGCACCAACTTCTTACACTCGTGGGTGTCGTACAAGGCGACTAATATTTTCGAGGCAAAAGACCAAGAGTCTCCGTAGTCTGGAAAATAGGCAGCAGCATTTTCCATTGTTATATTTAAACACTGCGATCTCCAACCCGCCTGCGAAGCGTGGAGATTATGGCAATTACCTCCCCTTTCATGGGAGAGGTCCTAAGTTGGACTGTTATGGGCTGTGATGATGACGATACTTTTAAATACGGCTCTAGTAAAGGAAACCGTGGCTTTAAAAAACTATACTAAGCTAACCGACAGAAAAAGTCGGACAACCCCACGTCCACCAAGTTCACGTATACTCAAATATTTTCTAAACTACTAAACCGATTTTAATGAAATAAAGCTAAGGACCATCTCGATTAAACTGGCTTTCAAATGGAAAACCGCATCCATATCGGTCCATCCATACGGGTACACGGGCAAAGATAAACAGGTACACACGTCAAACTTATTTACCTCTCTTTTATCAACGGGGGTTAAAAAAGACGAGTGACGACACTCTCACGCTCTTTATTATATTGTAGCGCAGAATTGATTTGTCTTCTTTTCTCCTCAAAAATACACTACATTCTCTATACTCTCAAGCATATCCAATTTAACGGAATATGAAAAATACTTCGAAACCCACAAAGAACTTTAATTTCACTGTGGAGACGTAAAGGTCTTTTGTGAATGTTGCAACTGACATCGAGTTGGATAACGCAATATGATATGCAAAATTAGAATTGTTTCTGTGCAATTTATTCAGCGCATGTGTGACGCGCTTTTATATTTAGTGATGTTACTGTACTTGTTATTATATCGATAAATTCATTTTGTGTTTGGTCAAAGCGCTCTTAGTATAACCTAGTACATCTGGCAGAGTAGAATAGCACCAACCCGTTGCACTCGTAGATGTTGTATGGGTGAGGGAAACATCGTGATGAAACCTGCACATTGAGGCGATTGAATGTTTAACCATGATCTAATCTGGTCAGGTTCCTCTATTAACAGGGTCACGGAGGTCACTCCACTGTAAATACCTGATTTGCCAATTCCTGGATCATGATCAAGTCAAGCTCTGGGTCCTCGCGTGCGAAAGCACAACCGGGTTATTAAGGCGCCATCCTGATTGGCAACGGTCGTGCAACAGGCGGTTTCGAGGTCTCCTATTGGTCAGCAACGTTCGTCGTACGACCGTCGCCAATTAGGACAGCGCCTTAGGCCAAGATGATTTTGACTAGAAGGCACTCCTAAAGAGTAGCAAGGTCGTTGGACTACTGAAGTTCGATTAACGTCAAAAAACGAAAAGGTCTCCCACCCCGTTTCCGGTCATTGTGAGCATTGCTTAACGAACAAACGTTAAGCAATGCTCACAATGTGTCGGTCTCGCAAGGACGCTGCCACAGGACCAGTCCCACTGCCTAAGGTATAAGGGACGTAGAGATAAATAATTTGCCGGTATCCCAGATTTCTTCGCTATATTGTGCACTAGAGTCGCCTCGCCTTATTTTGGAAGCGTATCCAATCCTCACTACACTGCTATCTACTATAGCTGGTTGTCCGCACACAGAAGCGGGAATCGAAAATGACAAGTATCTTATTATAATTTTATTTATTTATTTAATTATATATTATTTATTTTATTTAACAATTTATTGCACACAATATAAAGTATACAGAAATTACAAAATTAAAGACGACACAACAGGCACTGCTAATTTTAGCATTGACGAATTAAAATTACGCTATTATTAAAATAATAGCGTAATTATGTATTAAATATTTAACACTTTGTGTTGTGATTTCATGATGGAATTCCATAATTATGAATTAAATCATATTTTTTTCACTTTATTTTGCAATTTTTTTAAATTACAACCGTTTTAAATCAGGCAAGATGCAAATGTACAAAAGGTGATTTAATTCATAATTATCTATTATATAAATTGTATAAACTTTAAATTTAATTTATTATATTTTATTTATACTAGAAATTGCATTTTGAGAAATTTTTATTCATGGGTTTTTGCTTGAAAATTGGGTATGGGAATATCTCTATTGATTTACTGATTGAAATAAGAGCTGTTGCAGCTATGTGTTTACAGCTTTCTTAACAACATACGTATGATTTTCTGAAGTCGTTGTCCAAACGCATCACATCCACACCTCAAACAGTTCCGCAAATCAAACAACAACAGGATGAATTATTCAAAAACGCTAACTCCGACATAACTCATGAATAAAGCTACTAGCGGGTTAGCCGTAACATTTTATGACGTCATAACACATCCGTGTTAGCTCAGGGGAAATTAGATGTACGTTACTGCCTGTTACCGCTTAGCATCGTTAGTTTGGAATTTAATCGCCTAGCACTAGTGACGTGGCCGTTTTAATTTAGATTTCAGTGCTGCGATGGTTTTTTCGTACCACTAAAAAGACCCTGATCGCCTGATGGTTGGCAGTTATCGTCAGCTATGGACTATGGACTATGAAGGTATCAATAGTGTGCGTTTCTTATTAGAATATGGCCCAAGAAGCGATGGTTTGACATTGTTGAGAACGATATGCGTGTCAGCAAACAAACCACCAAGGATGCCGAAGACCGAGCGTAGTGGACCAAGAAGATGGCAGATCCCGACCCCGGACCCACGCGGCCCTCGCGTGTCACGCAAGAGCAAAACCAGGTTTGATGATGATAATGATGACTTTTCATATTCCATATCCATTTTCATGTCATCGATCATTTGTTAGCTAGAACTACCGATGTGATGCGATGTGCATGTAAATTTGTACAGTTATTGTAGAATCGGCAGCGTCCAAAAAAACTTTACTAAAATCCACCCAAGCTCGAAATCGAACTCGACTTTCCTCCAAAACGGACGCCATGTTGATTTATCGATAAATATCGTTCACATCACTAGTACAGCCGCCTGCGACGTACGTGAGCCAACAAACGCCCGACGTTTCGCCGTAGACGTGATCTAACATTGTAGAGGATTTCGTTCGACAAAAGTGCGCTCCGAATTCCTTACAGCGTGCTACAGATTGTACTTTTGGTACACACTTCGACACAGGCTACCTCACCTACTATAGTTCTTATACCGATCGCTGTAAGAGCTAAAATCGAACTGCGTGTGAGACTTGATGTGCGGCCGTGTTGAGCTCCATAGTTGAAAGGTATGCGAGTGCATTGTCCATTTTCATTCTGCTTTCTTCAAGCGATTCAAAGTGTTGCAGATTTGTATTCAGGATTCTCGATTCGGACTGTTCTGTAATTGTTGCAGAAGTACTGTGTGGGAATCTGAAAACATTACTGATATGTACAACAAAGTTTAAAATGTTAACACCCCTATTTACCGTTACGGGGTGCCTATCGGAACTCTAACTATCCTACGCACACTAAGGTTGTGGAATGAACTACCTGAAGAGGTTTTCCCTGGAGAAGACAACATTCATGAGTTCATCAAGAAAGGAGTGAAAAGGTTTTTACGGGTTCGGCAACACGTGGTTGATGCCCCTGGTATTGCAAACGTCCTTTGGCAGCGGTAACTGCTTTCCATCAGGCAGGTCATAACCTTGTTTGCCACATTAGTGGTATAAAAAAAAGTCACAGCGTCCCCTGCAGAAGACGTTAGTCGAGCTCGTTTCGCAAACGTACTAGAAGGCACAGGTGTGAGAACAAGACTAGTTGCTGGTCACTGAGGTACAAAACGGTCACCCATCCAGTTACCATGCTTAACTTTAGTTATAAATTTTGCAAGCACGCTGCCACTAAACCAGGATCACTTGAACTGATATTACTGATCATTTCGCTACCTAAGAAACGACTATCACCGTGCGCTACGGTATTATGCTACAGACAACATTTTGTCGGCCCCGTTCACGTGTTCCAGGTACTACTACTACTCGTTTACGGTAAGGGAAACTCGCTTGTTGAATGATCTGCCGAGGAAGATCCTGCGGTCTGAGTCATTCATATTGGCGTTAATATCCCGGTTGTGCTCTCGCGCACGAGGACCCGGGATCAGTCTTGACCATGATCCAGGATTGGGCAGATCAGATAATTACAGTGAAGCGACTACCATCTGACGCCCGTGACCAGGGGAATCTGACCAGATTGGATCATGGTTACACATTCAGTTGACTGAATATGCAGGTTTCATAACGTCCTTCACCGTAAGAGCATCGGTAAGCATTGGCGTGATAGTATATTAAAGTACAGTATAATGGACACAATGGTCATAGATTATATACAAAGAGAAGGACCTTAATCTGGATTAAAATCGTGATAGATAATATTAAATTAATCCCAGATATAATCTAAAGAGACAACCACACAGAGGCGATAAAGCGGTCGTGTTCCGGTCCGGTATTAATTACTAATGTTTGAGTTCTCATGGATCCTGACACACAAAGAGCGTGTTTATAAATATGAGAAAACCATTAAGTGTGAGATATGAAGGGGACAGCCATATCGTCTTTCACATTCAGGATTCTTTTCAGCTCAGGTATGCGCCGCGTATGTACAGATCGCTATAGATCCGCTCACAAGCTGCCCCACGGCTGCAGTTAATAGTCCACGGGCACGTATTGTTTAAAAATGTTCACTTGTCACACAGCAAGTACGATTCGGGAGTGATTTATCAAGATGTCTGATTGGCGCTACCGCACTGCTATCCTCCTGCGGTATATGTGTATGGCAAGCCAGGCGCTCTCGCTTTTCGCCGTACCGCACCCCAATCGCTTTGCCGCGTTCTCGCCTATGTGTGGCTCGTTCTTTATATTCACATTTGAATGGCCATTAAGTAGGCGATTCTTCTTCATTCTAACTTTCATTCATTCTTTATATAAAAAATCGCAGTAGGTACAACGTTTTTAAAAAAAAGCGCGGCTGGCCGGTGTTACAGCTTAGCGCGCGGACGTGTTGTACTAGGTACCTATGCTTGCGCGCCGGACGCTTGAGTATTTAAATACATTCTTATACCGATAACTAACAATATGTCTTGTTGACCAAGGTCTTTTGCCAGGGGCCTTGCCCAAACAATACATTTTCGGATCGAAGGCACTTTGTTACAACATACTTTATTTTATTTTATTTGGAAGACCAACAGCTATCCAACAACATAATAATAACAATCTTACAAACAGAAAGCCAATTACAGGTCTTCGCTGATAGAACTTACTTACTTATACACATAACGTCTCGCCCTTGTTTCTAACGAGCCTGAGCCTAACCAAGCGCGGATCCAGCATTGTGGGCACGATAGGCATGCCCACAACCCTAATTGAGGGCCAAGGCTAACGTTGTATAGAAAAGTTGATTTTCTTATCATTACTCCCAGCTTTTAAGTGCCAAAATACCAAAAATGTTAGACATGCACTTAGCTGATTTTTAGGTGATCATACTTACAACCTTTTTTAGAGGCTGGATTCGCGCCTGAGCCTAACGCTCTTTTCAACAATAGATATAGTGATTCAAAAGCAAGGTTTATACGCAAGGAAAAAAGGGTAAATAAGGATACGGTAGGTGTACGCGAATGAAGTCGCGCCGGTTCCACAAGTAATATATTATATATTTTTGGCGAGTTACCTATACAGGTATAGGTAACTCGCCAGGCTGATAGCAGGATATCATCACTCCGCTATTTGCAACAACCGTGAGACCCATTGAAACCCAAGCATTTAGTATCTTACTAAATAAACGACAAAGCCGCAACAATAAAATTCACTATATTCTCAAACGTATAACACGGATAGGTAACTTACTAAGTTGGGGCAACCCTCCTGTGGCGTGGTCCGGTGCCAATTAAATAAGTTGAAACTTGTCCAGAACTGTTATGGTCACTACGGTCCTTCGGGATCTAACTTGTTACAACTTAGATTAACTTTGAACTTCTTAATGACAATTGATTTTTGAAACCAAGCTGCGGGTCTTCGTTTATTATGGTGAGGTTTAAAGGGTTAAGGTAGAGATCTAGTGAATTAATTGGTAAAGATGAATACAATGCGTGTTTTTCATAGCTCCTAGTCGCAGTGTTTCCTTGGGACTATGACACGGGATTGTTCAACAGATATTTTAAAGGTTTCCTTAGAGGTGGGCAACGCACTAGTAGCGTCCCTGGTGTTGCTGATGTCAATAGACGGCCGTGACCAATTTCCATCAGGTGGCCCGCTTGCCTGCTGTCTGTCTATATATAATATAGCCACGGTCACAAGAAACCAACTGGCTCCCGAGACTGTTCAACGTGTCTCAGGGTCCTCAGCGGAAAATCTAAGTCAACCTTGCTTTGCCAACCATATTAAAAGTACGGTTACCCATCCATTTATCGATCTGGCAAGTACATTGCCGCTGAACCAATTTCGCTACCGATTGCGTGCTTTTTCGTGATTTAAATGCAGTTATATTTTTTAATAAAATAAGGATATATTAGGATGCTGTTGGGGCTTCGGAGGCACTGTAGTGCATCGGGCATGTTTGCGGCATCAAGGACGGATGGTTTTCACGCTATCATGCGAAAAACGGTTGCGTCAATCCTGAGGGCCTATCGGCTATCTCAGTGGACAACTGAATTTGACATAAAAAAATCTGACACTACTCTAATTTGGTAGATGCTATTGGCAGTTTTCAACGTAGATGACGTGGTGTCGAATTATCTAGTGTCAAATACAGTTGTCAACTGAGTTAGCCAATATCCCCGCAGGAGCGTGTCCGGGGAGCCATAAAAGTCTCTTAAATATGTGAGAAAATAGACTGGACTGTTCCATGATCCAACATTGGCTTAAACTCCTTGTTGCATCTGCATTTGACATTTTATTTGAATTTTGAATTTATTTTTGATTATGACATTGTGATGATTTTATGTATTGAATGTTTAATTATGTACCTACTTGATTGATTTTACCAATAACAATAGTAATTTTAGTAACACAATATGGACTGTTAAAAATGTTATTTAAATTGGTCTGAAATAAATGATTAATAATAGTAAATCAATTTATTACGCAAAGTTTAGGACAATACTGAAAAATAGAAATCGAGAAAGTAAGAAAAGACATTACGACTCGACTAAGTAGCAACATTGAAGCACTGAGAAAAATATAATAAAAAGATGCTACATAAAAAGTAGCATAATATTTTTGTTCTAAGTCTAAGTACCTATTCCTCTTGCCGTTACACAATTTCTCACTAGAAGCTATATCGAAATAGTCAAGCCAAATATTCTCGTGCAGAACTCTAAACCGAAGCAATATTGGTATGAAAGGATTTAGTTCGCTCTTAGTCATTTTATTTTCTTCCCACATTCCCCAATGTATTTCCATTTCATGCATATAAATTCTTCAAAGTTCGTACCAAGAGTTCTAAACCAAAAGAGATTTCAGATAATCTTTATGTAGGTAGCTACCTCCAGTTTCCCACATTGCGTTTGAATAAGATTTGTGGGCTGCGATGTCTATCGTGAATCAGGGTGTCACCTGCAAATTTTTATTTAATGTCTTAAGAAATGGGGTTTTCAGTTTTGATAATGTTTTTTTTTTTATGTTATTCGGCAGACAAACAGGCAAGCGGGCCACCTGATGGAAAGTCTATGGACATCAGCAACACCAGGGGAGTCACTGATGCGTTGCCCGTCTCTGAAGAGACCTCTAATATACCTCTTGAACGATCCCATGTCATAGTCCAAAGGAAACACTGTGGCTGGGAGCTCATTCCACATCCGAATCGTACGAGCGAGAAACGTTAAGTTACAATACTCAATAATAGATATTAATAGCGTCTTAATAGCTAACTCACTCCATTAGTCTCCTCTATAACATTGATAATCAAACTATAAGATTCATATTTTTATTTATAAATAATAAAACCGACCGTATCTGTCGCCCATAACTATTCAGGCGTTTAGGTTTCAAGTTATAAAAATGCAGAACCGCAGGTGTGTTGTCACTGTGAGGACTAAGATGAAATGCCTGTGATTGCCCTAGATATCTTTTCCTTCTAACCGGAACACAAAAATGCAAGCATTATTCGGGCCATCAATAAGGCGGTGGTACTCAGCCAGGCGGACACCTCAGGCTTGACAGAGCTCTACAACCTGATAAATGTTTTCTTCTACTAATGCATACATTATTAAAAATAAAGAGCGTATACGTCGTATTTGAAACAATGTTATTCGCTGGCTATATCCATATTTAATAAAATTCCTCTAGCAATTAAAGAACAGCCTATTCACAAATTAAAAAAGTACTTGCATAAATGACTATTGGAGTACCTTTACTCTGTCACGGAATTTTTAGAGTTTTAGAAGAAGAAGGGCACTGGAAAGAGAAGGAATCAATTTGCATGCCTGTTAATACTGGCTGAACATGTGCGAGCCACTGTGTGATGATTATTTTAAATCCTATTATTGTGACTATGTTTTAAGCAAATAAATATATTCTATTCTATTCGAAGATTTAAGTTCCTCTTACTAATAACCGACATGAACAAAAAAATGTTGCACGCTTTAATTTTACCACATCACATCCCTAGTTTTCCGGATTTTGTTACGCTACTTTCTTTGTAAAGTAGGTAAGCTTTACTCGGTCTTCCGGACCAGAGACGTCAATTCGATTGCATTTGCATATTTTTCGAGTTTTGTTGTTTCAAAGTTTATTTTATCAGTAAGAGCTTAAGTGTCAATGGAGGGTTGATTTGTAATATTAGATACTTGCGTTTTTTTGTACGTTGTTCCATCTTTCTTTTTATGATCTGTCCATACTGACTCGTCTTATTTGGTAAACAAACAATGTACAAAATCACAACATGGCATATCAATCACGCTAATGTACTGTGTATAAATGTCTTGAATTATATAAGAAACACATAGAATGTGAATTTCAATGCATACTGCTGCAAATTATTTATTTAAATACATAATTTCCATAACCAAATAAGACAATTCAGTCTGGACAGATTATAGACAGGGCTATGACAACGTTTGTACCCTCTTCGGCCGCCTACAAAACCAAATATGCTATGTAATTACAGAGTCCTCTATGCATATGTCAAAATATTTGTATGTATTACAACCAGTTACATATTCACGGCTTCCTAAGGCTTTACATTATGGAGCTTCAATGTTTTGGTACAGCATTTGTCATTTGATTCATCCAAAAAGTGTTACCGTAACAAAATCAAAAAAATATCATAAGAACAGTATTTCAAAAACCCGAATAGACTTCCCACGTGCAGATTTCTTTATAAATATTCATGAAAATGCTATATTTCTAAAAGCCTATCTCTATGAAATGCCTACAAACCTGATGCACTTTATTGTATCGATTGATGGCGTACTACACAGCGCAGTCACAATAACTAATTGTATCATTCACATGCCTAGCAGCTATGGATCAAGCGTTCCAATATTGAGTACCTGTGAGTATCCAATATCGAGTAATACCGGCGGGGAGAATGTTTGCATCCGCCTGGCAGTAAATCGTAACGTATCGTGTAATATAAACGTGACATAAAATATAGGTACAATAGTATAATACAAAGTCACTGAGTCTGTGCATATCGATCTACTTTTCTATCTGTCTTCTATCTCTACCTAAGGTAACCAGAAAAATGGGCGCAGCATTTTCTGTTGAGTATTTCCAACATGGCGATCTCTAAATCTCTCAAGCGCGGAGATTGTGGCAATGCCCTCCACAAATGCAGAGAAAGCTCAAGCCCAGCTGGACTGTTGCGAGTCCAGCTGGGCTTGAGCAAACAAGCAAAGCTGTCCGTAATATGAAATGAAGGACCATATCATTCATACGAGTACGCATAGATCGAACTACCTTTCAATTAGGACCCGGTCATACGTCACCGCTTCCACACCGGACTGAAAACGCGTACATAACAACACGGTAACTGCTCAGCAACCAGACACAAAACGTGCAGTCTGCTTTACTGCGGCGTGCTATGCAGGCGCGGCACAATATCTGTACGGGTGCGACACAGTGTCTGCGCGAGAGATGCGCGTTTTTACAAATAATAAAATAGACAATCTGACATTTATTTTTATTTATAAACTTTATTGAACAAATTACAGCAATTAAAGGCAATTGAAGGCTTTGTCTAACAGTCAACCAGACTATGCAAAGAGTGATTAAGTAGGTGCTACTTAAAAGTAAATACTTAGCTCAGTGTAAGAACCAAATTTAAAATTAATTAAATTTGTAACTATAAATTTAATTAGCAATTGGCATTAGCACGTTCCGTGTGGTGTCCGGCAGAGTAGAATAGCACCAACCTCTTACGAGGCGAAAGATCTAAGCGCCTCCATAGACGGGAAAATGGGCAGCAGCATTTTCCATTGTTATATTATAACACTGCGATCTCCAACCCGCCTGCCAAGCGTGGAGATTATGGCAATAACCTCCCTTTTTGTGGGAGAGGCCCTAAGTCCTGCAGTGGACTGTTATGGGCTGTGATGATGATTAGCACGTTGTTGCTTGACTAATCGTGCAGAAATCGCGCTGCATGGGCTCCAAGGCCGACCCACTAGCCATTCCACACGCTCCAGGATGGTATATTCCTATAAATATTTGAAGATAAATTCGCGACACACTACTCTCGGAAATGAGAACTTTCAACTGATTTAATTTCAATAGAAGAGCTATTTCCTCATTGTCTCCTCGATAGTTCGTTCCGCAGCTGTATTTTACCGTTTCGCCTGCCACAAAAGAAGTATTGGGGCGAAACTGATGCTTTAAATGGGAAAATTGTGTCTTTGATATTGACTCATATCGTAATTGTATCTGGATTGGGTGGTTCGATTTTACTTTTAATTGCGTGCGGGAAATTTAAAGGTACTGAGGTTCAAGATTCTTTATTTTTGTAGAAACACCGGTATACATACCTAGGTATTATGGATACATGAAAAGTGTTCTATGCTCTGCCATATTACCATCTAATATTGTAATACAATGGCATATTTGGCAGTTTAAGTCTATGCTGCTTTTAATGTAGAAGCATCCTTGTCATAAAAGAAAAATAGACCAAAATCAAAATAAGGTGAGACTTATTATTCAGAGATCATTGAACGCTAGCCATCAATATAATATAGTTTCTATCTATAGGTCTTATATTCCCCTATACCCTTACAATATCCTACCTATATTGTTAGGGTTCCAAGCCTGTTCAAATTGGCAAAGGTCGTCTGACTATGGTCGTATGACGGACGTTGCCCAACCGTTGCCAACTAGGACAGCGCCTAAAGGTAAAATGGAATCCTATGCCTAAGGGTTCCGTTCCGGATAACTTTGTTGCTCGTCTTTTTGTCTGTCGGAAACTAAAGGCGCTTTTTCTCACGTAAAGGTCGATACATGTAATTTGTATGTAGGTAAACTGAAGTTTTCATACAATGTGTTGGCGCCTGACAACAATGCCGCAGCAAAGCTACGCTCGGCGCGGGCGGTACGGACGGCGCGGGATGCGCGGGTTTGCGGGTGCGACGCTGCACACCGGGCATTCAAGCCATATGAAGCCTTCGTACCTAGTCAACATTCTGTATTTTTTACATCATTATTATACCATTTTATACCGTCCCCTGGAATTTCCATTCACTCATCGTGTAGTTCCATGTGCCGAGGAATGCGACCAGCGCTCTTGGAAGACAAGCCGTGGTGGCCGAACTGGTCTACAGGGCAACCACAGCAGCATTTTTTTATACCACCTATGTGGCAAACAAGCTTATGGCCTGCCTGAAGAGGAACGCTACAGGGAGCGCCTAGACGAAGGGCCGTTGAGAAAATTAGTAGATTACATTCGTGGAATATAGTACGAGATCTCACAGCGCGAGACTATCTTTCATTTTGCACTAACAAGAGGAATTTGGCATTTGACTGCATGCGTGGTCCTTGTCAAGGCGTTTGCTTTGTGATCTGAAAGTCGTGGGTTCAAATCCCACTGGGAAGCATGCTTTGCAAAAGTTGTTTCCAGTCTGGTTAGGATATTGCAGGCTTGAAACACCCGATTATCCGAAAAGAAAAATGATTCCGTGCTTCAGAAGGCACGTTATGCTGTGGGTCCTGAAAACCCTCTGGCGTTCGTTTAAACCGATCCTAGGGTTGGTTCTGGTCTGCCCTTTGGGTTGCGAAGTACGGGTCAGACCCAGGGTAAAAACCAGTAACCTCGTCATTACCAAGATTACGTAGCGGACCCCGAGCTCTTATGCGTTATGTCAGAGGAACCGAGAATACGCTCGAATGATGAAGACGAATACAGCATCACAGATATCTGTCAAATAAGATATCTGAAACTAATCAGTAGGTTGTAAAACAGGTCCATTGACAAGTCGGTATTTGTGAATACGAGTACTATTCTTTGTATACAAAGAATTTGCTGAAGAAATAGATTGAACAGTTGATAAAACTACACCTACACTACAACCCGTTCTCCGACAAAATAAAGCCATTTTAATTAAGTCAACAGTTCCGATGATATCAGTAATAATAGGCATCGGCAATTCATTCTAATGATTTATAGAATAGGCGGTCGCGCCTCCTGGCTAGTTTGCGCATAAATTTCGTGCGAGGTTCCGGGGTAAATTACTAGTGAATGCATTATTAATCATTTTGTTTTGTACCTTGTAATACGTGGACATTGTTCTGCGCGTTAGGTTTGTTTTTCATGATTACGTATAGAGAAGGGGGGTTTGTGGTAAGGTTTAAGTAGCTGTTTATTTTTTAGGGTAGGATTGGGGATATCTATGTACAGTCAGTTGCAGAGAACCGTACATTTAATGTATACTAGGGAGGTCCATTCACTCTGCAGCTGACTATATGTATGTGAAGTATATGCTAAAATCTTTATTGTACTAAAAATTACGGTTGGACCAAGATATTGTGCAAACCTTGTGTCTTAACAATAATAACTGCATGAATTGTAGATAGGTTACCACTTTTCATCAGGTGGCTTGCCTGCTCGTTTACCACTGAGTGGTAAAACATATTTTTTTTTCGAATCTTTTTTATTCTATGCAGTGACAAACGAGCAAACAGTCCAGCTGATGGTAAGCGGTAACTATATCCCATAACCTCTACGATTCATGCATTTTGGGTGTAACAAAAATGCAGAACCGCAGGTCTATTGTCACTGTGGCTGTAACATTATGTGCTTTAATTTCTTAAATGTCGTAAGGTATTTGTTAGCTTTTATTTTTTGTAATTTTTCGCTGATTTTTGCGTTATACGTATAAATGGTTCACCACAATTGTTTCGGTTTTGCCACAGTTCGTGTTTGGCAAGCAAGATAAAGGTTGCAGTGTCGAAACTTTCATACAGAAATAGCATCCGATCTATTTCTGGTCGAAGAAGGCCACTACCTAGATGGTCTTTATCAAAGATCCAAGTACGAAAATCGTAAGTAGAACCAAGGACTGCATACAAAAATCTCTTACACAAATTTTAGTTATTCAGAAGTTGGAAATGTAACGACATTGAAATCTCAAGTCCTTTTGAATAGCTGGCCTCGATTCGAACGGTTTTCAATTTTAATTTTCGTCATGAAAAAATCGATATTTTGATGCATGATGCCGATTTTTCCTATTTTCGAACCGTACGCTTTCGGTGTTAGAGCTCGTCTAGTCTAAGATGACGCGCCCCACTACTTAGTTAGTTGATTTCGATGTGCGAGTGCAAATATTGATAACGACACTTCACCTGTGTGGGAGCCAATGATCGACGCGTGTTCCTACGTTTGAATCTCACCGGCACCTGAATGACCAATTACAACGGCATTTGTATATGTATTGCGTCCATATTTTGAACTTGCTTGTGTGCGTTAATGCGAAAGTGGGGCGCGTCATTTTAGATGAGACGAGCTCTACCAATGTAATTTAATTTTTTTTAAATTTTTTATGCCGATATTCAAAATTGAAAACCGTTGGAATCGAGGCGAGTGATTCGAATTCGGAATTCGAGAGCCACAGCAACCTAATTTCTGAATTAAACTTCTGCTTTACTTGATCACGGTTAAACCTCGTCTAAATAGTGATATCGCAATAAATAATTGAAATGAAATGAAATGAAATAAATCTATCCATCGAGTCAACCTGTAGGTGTATTTGAATTTAACACTTCATCCTACACGAAAGGTAGAAAGACTCTCCTCCCACGCTAACAGAATTAACCTGTCAACATTTTATTAATAGGCGCTTGTAATTAAATGCTCAGATTGAGACGTTACAACAACGGCTTAAAAACTGTCTTCGAGCTATAATTTCGTCTAGTAGGCGTGATTTGTGGGGTTAAATTATATGTTCGAGGTTAGTACAATGTGTGGCTACCGTTCGTATGGTAATTGAGTTGCTTGATGGAGTTATTTGAGAGTTGGAAACAATAACATAAGTTATATTTTAAGGTGTAACATAGTTTTTTTTTATAATTTTACGCAGGCATTTATCCGCCTTCAACTGGTAGTTAGTGGTTGACCGGTGCCATTAAAATAAATAAAAAAACACCCCATAGTAAGTGGATAAATACCCTATAATAATAACTTATTAGAGGTTCGTCAAGTTTGAGTTAGCATTCCAACGGCCTCTACGGTACTTTCAAATACTGTATTTACTATCGTAATTAGTTCATATTCTTGTGTCGCAACAAACTTGAATTAAAAACTCAGATATCTAGTGCGTAAGCGGTCATAAATAGTATTGCAGCCACCTCGGATACAATTTTTCCGTATTCAGTTTAGATGCAGTGCGTAAATGCTCCAAGTCTTTTTATATGTTATACGGCAGACAGATAGGCACACGGGCCACCTGATGGAAAGAGGTCACAGCCGCCAATAGACATCACGAATGCGTTGCCTCTGACGCGACTACTCTAATACTTGAACGATCAACGATAATACCACTTAAACGATCCCATGTCCAAAGGAAACACTGTGGCTGGGAGCTCATTCCACATCCGAATCGTACGAGCGAGAAACGTTCTTTCGAACCTTCGCGTGGTGACCAACAGAGGGTCTACGTAGTCTTATTATATTCCCAAACTAAACACACGGCATCAAAGTGTCCTTTGAAGATGTCCTCACATCTTAATAAATAAGTCAATTCGGTATATTTACTTTAGGCCTACCCCGCCTCTAACTACTGGCCATAAAACTATTTCAAACCGGTAATAACAGTAAAATTTATACCTAAACAGTTTCAGAGTTTGAGCTCATGTCCACTTCGATAAAATTTTGTGAAGTTTAGATATTTTTATTGGTTTTACAGAGAAAGTTGGGTCTTAAATTCGCGCCGTCATCAATTTTGGAAACTAAGCCACAATAAAAAAATAAAAACAATTATTTTGGCGTTAATGTCCCGGTGGTGCTCTCGCTGTTGAGGTCTGGCTCGGTTGAGGGTTCGGGATCCGCCTTAACCGTGATCCAGGATTTGGTACGTCAGGTAATTACAGTGTAGCGACTACCATCTGACTTCCTTGACCCTGCACCAGAGGAACGTTACCAGATTGGATCATGGTTACACATTCAGTGGCCTGAATGTGCAGGTTTCATCACGATGTTTTCCGTCACCTTAAGAGCATCGGTTAGTATTCAATTAATGTACATAACTCAGAAAAGAGTCATTGGTACACGTCGGTAGCAGTGGAATGGCAGAAGACCTCCATATTATATGGAGAAAACCTCAGCATTCTTGCTGAGGTGCTCATTTCGCATCACAAGTGAGCATGTAAGAAAGTTTCTCTGGAACTACACAAACAACAAAGAAGAAATTTAATGTGTTTAACTGGTTCTTATTAAATTGTTGTCAAAAGAAATATGTCTTGCTGCAAAGAGACCTAAAAACTCATTTAACTGGGCTACAATGTTCAAATGTCTCTCTCCCGAGGCGTATACTACAAAGTTGCTAAATTAAAAATTGGCACTAAACAATTTAGTGTCCCATAAATTCTATTTTATCGGTTACCTGCTGTGGTATTACGACAAACGTAGATTTTATTTAAAGTACAATATTTGATGTTTTCTTAGCTTGAATCGAGCTGAATTTAAAATTGGGTTTTGTTGCTGTTATTTTCTTTTTACTCTAGTGAGCCTAGGATTTAGAATCAACTTTAAAAGTTTTTATTTAGGATGTACTTTGTGAAAAATTTAATATTTCTGATAATTTTATTTTTTAATTACCTATTACATAAATAACAAAAGTATCGTACAGAGTTAGTTTTGTAAACTTTCGTCAAATAGACCATAAAGATAAGAATAGTTAAAGATAAGACCGTGGGTTTCACTCCACTTTGTAGCGAAAAAAAATTTAGCTAAACCTCTACTGCTACTAGTTCACTGTATAGGTTTTTGGTTTCAGGCCCAGTGATTAAGATATTTTTTTTATTTATAATTTTACTAACCAGACATTTGACCATCATCTCACCTGGTGGTAAGTGACGATGTGAGTATCATACTCGTAAGTGAGAGGTACCGGTTTCGAATCCCACTACGGCCATGTACCAATGACTCTTTTCTGAGTTATTTCTACATTCGTTGAATGCTAACTGATGCTCTTAGGATGAGGGCAAATATCATGATGAAACCTGCTCATTCAGGTGACCAAATGTGTAAGTAACCATGATCCAATTTGTTCAGGTTCCCGTGGTAGCAGGTCAGATGGCAGTCGCTCCACTGTAATTACTTGATCTGCCAATCCTGGATCATGGTCAATGCAGACCCCGGGCCCTCGTAAGCAAGAGGACAACCGGCACATTAACGCCAAGATGACGAGATGATTTGAAATATGTATCGAATATGTGGAATAGCGAATCTGGTGAACCACAGCAGTTGTGTGGAATTAATATTATGTAGAATCGCGAATAGGAAGAAACGCGTTTGTGTATAATTGAAGACTGTGTGGAATAAATGATGTGTTGAATGTCAGTTGTGCGGAATCCATATTGTGTAGAATCGCGAATAGGTAGAATTGCGATTTGCGTACAAAACATCGTGATGAAACCTGCACATTCAGGTGAATGTGTAACCATGATCGAATCATGTCAGGTTCCCCTGGTAGCGTCGCTCCACTGTAATTATGTGATCTGCCAAATCCATGGGTAAGGCGGACCCCGGGCCCTTGTGAGCGACAGCACAACAGGGACATTAACGCCACGATGATTGTTTTTAGTTCACTGTATTGGATCCTAAATAAGCTGTGTACATGCCTATCGTAACGATATAAATAAGTTCTAATCAGGCCATTAAACTTGCGGTACAGTCATTCCCATTTTATTACGCTATTTGGTGTCATTTGATTTATAAAGCTGTTTGACTTACGGTTTTAGTGGACGAATGTGGGAAGGACTTTAGTGTACTGGATACGACAAGTTTGTAGAAAACATTTGAGGTACCGAAAACTAAGCCCACCAAGTATGATATGCATTGTGACTTTACTTACATATTGTGAGGGCGCCGTAGCTTATCCTATCTGTTTGTTTTTACTCTTATTTCGTTCTACATGCTTATATTTTTGATCCAAAAAAGATTGATTTGACAATTAAACATGGGAACAAATAAAATAAAGTCATGTGTAGAATGTAACAATAAAGAATGATCGAAATCCATTTATATGTTTGCGTGAATCATCCGTTTCCGTATTCATCCGTTTTACGTGATTGAGTAACAAACGAAAAATTGTAGGAAGCGAAAAATTGGTTTGCGAAATACTGACAGTGTGTCTATTCTTGCTACTACTGAAAGGATTTTGATGAAATTTTATATTGATGTAGTTTTTATGTTGTATTGGTATTTAATTTATGTAGACTCTGAGACTGGTTGAAAAATCTCCTCCATTATTTTATCGGGGTGAATAGTAGCTCATGTCACTCGGAAGTAATGTAGCTTCCTATAAGTGAAAAAAATTCAATATCGGTTCACCTTTTCGGAGATTACCCGTGACATACAAACTCACAAACATAAAAACTTACCTCTCTAAAAATTAGTATAGATACATTTATTATCAATAATAAATATGTAGTTCAAAAACGAAAACGGCATAATAACCCGCGTCACGAAAGAAGAGACTTGTCAAATGGCAGTGGAGGGGATTTCGCGCAGGTAATCGTATGCAGCGCAAGTCGAACCACGTGACCCGCCAAGTCTCTTCTTATTTGACACTAACTATACCTATACCGAATTTGATGTCTACGAGGAATAGCTAATCTTCATTAGGTACTCTATCTAGTGTGCCATGGTTCCAAGTCACACCAATAAATGTGACGTCACACGTCCAGCCAACTTCTTAGTCTCAATAAACGGCTGACTAATTGCAGCTATATCGTAAACTGCAGTAAGTTATCGTGTTATATACCTGATTTAATGAAGCGATTGGTTTGATAGGTAACTTATGCACAAACTTAGCAAAAAAGTAATTAGCCTCAAATTACGAAACGGTCACCCATCCGGTTACCGGCATTGGTTTGCGTGCTTAACTTTTGTTATTGGTCTCGCTGGGACGCTGCCACTAAAGAATAAAAATAAATAAATTTCTTTGCGTTAATGTTCCGGTTGTGCTGGAGCATGATCCAGGATTTTCAAGTAAATACAGTGGATCGACTGCCATCTATCTGACCTCCGTGGCCCTGCTACCAGGAGAATCTAACCAGATGATCATGATTACAAATTTAGTCGCCTGAATGTGCAAGTTTCATCACGATGTTTTCCCTCACCGTAGGAGCATCGGATAGTATTCAACTAATGTACATAGCTCAGAAAAGAGTCACTCGTACATGGCTCAGCGGGATTCGAACTCTATACCTATCGCTTATGATTCGGATACGGTAACCGCTTAGCTAACCTAAAGAATACTTACATTCTTACATACTTATTATACATACTACACCGACCCGTAACAAAAATTAAAATTCAACATTTCATTTTCTTCTCGGCCGGGAATTGAACCTGGTACTCTGCGTGGCGACCAGCATGTTACCAACTGAACCACTCAGGTCGTAATTCGTGTTATAGCACAAAATTCCGCATCAACGCTTAATAGGGCGTATGCATTATCGCCCGTACAATATTTACGTCCGCCGAAGATCCCCCGTATAGCAATTAAAGCCTCGTTCTCATATTTTCATATTAAGCCCGATGGTGTATTGGTGGCGGTAAATCCGAGCATTAACGTACCCCACGCGTTTTGGTGTTGTTTTGAGCGAAATTTTCGCGTGTAGCCTCGGTTGGTGCAAGATATGGGGGTAAGCGGGTAAGCCGTTTTCAAGGATTTGCTTCCCTCAAATAATCTCTAAAGCTCTAACGACTGACGACGTTATTATAATCTTTTGGCTGTATGGTATTGATATTTATCTTAATTTTGATGCAATTCATTTTAGATATTAATTTAACGGTTTTTTAATGTCAGTGCTCTTTGGGACTCAAAATTATAAATATGAATTGATTTCTGGTTGATCGCAAGATAAAGCTGTGTAACTTTATATTCGCCTTGTAAATTAAATAGATAAATAATCGGGTTTGTTATCACGGTTAATATTGTTTTACCTTAAAATTTTGATGCAGGTGCATACGTCATGGTCTCGGGTAGACTGGTGCCGTTGTGGTGGACTGACATAATATCTGTCCACTCTTTCGGATTCGAGCCAATAATATGTGTAAAAAAGTCTGTTCTGAGTTATGTACACACTATTATGTGGAACACTAACTGCTGCTCTTACGCCGAGAGAAAAAATCGTCATAAAACCTTGTGCCAGTCTCTTAACTGTATTTACCTGACCTGCCAAATCCTGGATCATGGTCAAGGCAAACCCCGGGCCCTCGCGTGAGAAAGCTCAACGATCAACGCCAAGATGATTACATACCTATATTAGTAACTAATTTCTTAAAAATGGCAATTTTTTATTGGTGTTTTAACAGTAGATCGGTTTACATACCTGTATGTACACACTACAAACAAAGGTTGAAGGACTGAGGCTAACATCATCATATTACATGCATAAGATGTCCACTGCTGATCAGAAATAAAAAAACCGGGTCCTGTGTCGTCCGCATCCAGCTGGTACCTGCAACCTGTATCAAGTCGGCGTTTCACCTAACAGGGGCCTGCCCACGCTGCGTCTGCCGGTTAAAAATTCACACAGATGGCGCGCTCTAAGGCCTCAAGTCTCTAAGGACATTATTGACAGACAGACGATACAGACGGGCAGAAATTGAAATGATGAATTTCAATTTCTGTTACGGGTCTGGGTGTTCTATGTATAATAAGTATGTATTTAAAAAAAAAAAGTATTTAAGTAGTATATCAGTTATCTAGCACCCATAGTACAAGCTTTGCTTAGTTTGGGGCTAGATGGCGCTGTGTGAATTTGTCCACGAATATTTATTTACTTATTATTATAATTATTGGCTACATGGGGCTATTGTTGTAGTTATATTATGACAAATCATGTGTGACTGTCATAATTAATCATCATCAGGGTCATCATTAATTGCCTCAGAACAAATTAAACCGCGTAAATACTAGTTATTGTTTAATATTAGCTTAAGTGCTACCACACTAAAATTAAGATAATATGTGTTATGAAATTGAAGTGAAAAAGGACGAAAGTCTTAAAAACCTATATTCAGAAAAGAGTCATTACAACACCATACTTAATGAATTGTTAATAAACAAATCTCTTTATTTCAGGCCAAACTTTTACACTACATAATAATGAAATAACAACTTTATTACTGCATTCTAAATTTAAAATACAATATTAAAATAGAATGGATCCATGTGAGCACACACAACTTTACGTTTTACTTTTTACATTTTTATATTAAATCCGCTGCCGCTTGTGCCTTGTCAACTTAGTAAATCATGATAAATCGACTTTCCAAAAGCGTTTCAGTAATCCATTTGCGGATTAAAAACGGTTAATAAGTAGCCCCAATATTGTGGACCCCTCTTCGTTTTATGACATTGTAGGTCCGCCTAATGGGAAATCATTGGAAAATATTGTATGTGCCTTGCGTGGCTTTGTAGGGCTTTAGAATGATAGCGATTAAATAGAACCCAAACTTTATTAACATACTGTAAAATTTGCTTTTGTGATGCATCGACATACAATTAAAAAACGTTTATATTTTACTAGGTATCTAATAAAAACACCCACATGTAAGCATTTTACTGCCGTTCCATCTCATGATAAGTGACGATACAGGTCGAGGATGCAATATGCCTGTTCAGAAGGAGCCTATTCACTCTAACCTTAAAGATTGTTAAAATATTGAACTGTTTGGGGAAGACATTGACAATAAGCGTTCCATTCCAGCCACACGCATTAGAAAGGCTATAGTGGTTTGTAAGGAACATATTTTTTATATATTATTTGATTTTGTTTTGGTTCCAATTCTTTCACACGACCAGCACCCAAAAGCTTGAATTAGTAAAAAGCTCATGAGCAATGTCCAGACAATTTGAACCATTTTATGAAAACGAGTACAATGTAATAACACAGAAAATGTAGAGCTATCTGTTTAATCGCTGGAGTTCAAGCGAATATCAGCCCATAGTTTATTCAGCCCGTGTACTGAAACTAAAAAATTTAATACCTCAATTAATACTAGTTGAAAAATCCCTGGGGAAGTCGCACTTTTCCGGTGGTTAATAAAGAAAATTCCTGTTTCAGAGTTAATTAAAATGGACTTTTGGGGTTGGTTCCCATTTCTGGCGATTGTATTTTTTACGCAACTGCGCGATGATATCTATACATATCATAAAACGGTAAAAAAGTGTATCCGTTCAATGAATATACATATTTACAAAAATTATCATTTATTCATCATTTATTTTGAAAACTGGAACACTTGTGTAAAACCGGCCAGCTATACTATAAGAAATATGAAAATGGCACGGAATGGATTTAGATGGGGTTTAGTAGTTTGGGGTAATGTTTATTATTGGGATCTTTGTATCCTCCGGCTAACATCTGATAAACTTTTAAGATATTTCGTAAATACGCAGATATTCTTAATATGGTAGAGTCCGCAATTTATAGAATAATAGCCTACAGCTATCTGTGTGCACGAATATATTTTATCAAATCTTGTTTCTTGAACGCTACAAGTTCGTATCGGCGTCTGTTCAAATTAAAGACCACTTTAAAGCATGCTTGTATACGGCTGAAAGTATCTTGGGAAGCGTGCGATAATATACTGCCACTCGTCCAGGTGATGCAGATGGATCTGGTGCTAAAGTGAAATTTGTGTTTAAGAGGAAGTGCTTTACAAGGCAACATCGGCCAGTTCGGTTTAGTATCTATTTCATTTTAGTCTACTGAGACGACACTCTAGCCGATGCCGATTAGCCGATGTTCATTGACCGCCGACATCTGTAATTTTTATATATTTTTTTTATCTTATGTTAGTTACTATGGGTTAAATCTTCTAAACTGAATTAGAACCACTTCTTGACATCTGATAGAGTCGAATTTTTTTATACTTATGTAACTTTTATTACAATGAAATGTTATGGTACTATCGAGCTGATCTGGTGATTTAAACCGAAGATGGCTATAGGAACTCTTTAGACTATACATGATAAATTGTTCGAGCTTGTTTGTTATGTATCGACAAAGTCTATTGATTTGAAAAGAATGAATTGATGATGAAGCGAGAAGGTGGTCATAGAAACTTCTAAGCTACGCATGATAAACTCATAGAATTTGGGCTCGTTCATCTACTCTGACTGGTTATAGATGGTATTCAGTTAAAAAAGAAAATATACATTTGAGAACTTATACATCCATTCCGGGACTGACTTAACACGCTAACACTGGCACCCCACCCCAAAATGTGCATAGTGTCGGCGCAGGTCGTGGTGTGCGCTTTATTGAATTTCTGCAACATTCCTATCCTGGCAGCCTTATGACCTCGCGAAAGAGATTTTATACCACATATTAGGTGATAATTTTTATTTTTCCGTTTCCTGTCTGAGCTAGAAAACAATTTTAGGCAACGACACTAACAATCGCACTAACAGTGGGGTCCAAAGAAATTGGAAAGTACCTGCATGATTAAGTAGAGCGCCCTCATAGACAAAATGCGTGCCAATGTTTGACAAACAAATTGCTTGTCAGCTTGACAAGCAATTAGATTGTCTAACACAAATTTGTAAACAAACTTTTCTGATACGATATCAGTTTATTCATTGGTAAAATAATTTCATACTTTGTGTTGAATGTTTTGTTATTTTATTATATTAACAAAGTGCCTTAAACCGCTACCTTTGAAATCTATTGTAAGTCGCTGGTTATCGCTCATAGAATGTGTGTAGAGGTGAATAGAATATATGTTAAAGATTCTTGTTTCATAAGCTTTTTTTTTAAATATCTCGAGGTTTTAGTAAATTCTTGACTTAAATATTACTACAAGCTCTGTAATATATAGTGTGAAAACATCGATAAATCATAATTACCTATTAAATCCCAAAATATATATTATGTTAATTTGAGTTGGGCGTGTGTTAGTGTGTTAGCTACAACAACAGCGCCACCAAAGTATTAGGACATAGAAGCATAGAAGGAGCCTTGACTCATTTGTATGATATATCATATGCTATTCTAGAAGTGCTTATTTTACGTCTAATTTCGAAACTACTATATTTATAATTTTATGCTTTAGTTTAGTTAATCGGTGGCCATCCAGAATGGAGTCCATTCTCCCGGAACGTAATAAATAACCAAATTTTACGCGGAATTAGAAATACTCAAGCCTATTCCCCATAGTGACACTAACATTGAATTCCAAACTGCGAACGTTCAAGTTGACAAAGTTTCAAATAAATCCGGAGGGATCGTTCATA
Organism: Blastobasis lacticolella; assembly: GCA_905147135.1. Classification (NCBI taxonomy): domain Eukaryota; kingdom Metazoa; phylum Arthropoda; class Insecta; order Lepidoptera; family Blastobasidae; genus Blastobasis; species Blastobasis lacticolella. The sequence continues at coordinate 14,390,381 of LR990059.1, forward strand.
GTAGTTAGATCGGCGTATATGCCGAGGAAAGTGAAGTTGCTTTCTATTAGTAGTAAAGTTTTCAGTATGGGAGCATATACTTGAAGGCTCTTCCCTAAGCTAGTGGTACAGTCACTTAACGATGTAGCTGCCTACTTAGTTCATATCGTATAATATGGTCATATACCATAATATGGTCAGATGGTTATAGCTATTGTATTAATATGCTCGGACAAATTGACATCGCGCCATCAAGCCGTAAAGTAAGCAAAGCCTGTGCTGTGGATGTTAGACAACTGATAAACTACATAAATACTTTTTATCTACAGTCATAGCGTTCCAATTAAATATTCGAAAACAGTCGTTTAAGGATAAACTATTTTCACACCAATCAATTAAAATTTTAAAAATTACTTTATCTACACTCATTGTGTAATGTTCCAATTTCATATTCGAAAACAGTCGTTTAAGGGTACACTTTTGTCACGCCAGTATAAATTTAAAAATTTACTTTTCGATACAGCATTTCCCATACTATTTTCATTACAGCTGTATCGTAAAATAAGTTTTTAATCATTATGCAACACTTATATTTTTAATTTTTTGTCGGGCGCCAGAACACGGCGAAATGTAGGCTGAATACCTAGATGTCTTTACCAATTCAGAATTTAAATTTTCCTGCTTATATTTCTATGTGATTATTTTCCCGCTAAACAGATTATTTTTTCTAATTGTTATAATTTGTGTTTGTGAATAAATAATCATCTTGGCGTTAATGTCCCGGTTGTGCTCCCTTGCACGAGGGCCTGGGGTCCGCCGTGACCATAATTCAGGATTTGGCAGGTCAGGTAATTACAGTGGAGCGACTGCCATCTGACCTCCATGACCCTGCTACCAGGGGAACCTGACCAGATTGGATCATGGTTACACATCCAGTCGCCTGAATGTGCAGGTTTCATAACGATGTTTTCCCTCACCGTAAGAGCATCGGTTAGTATTCAACTAATGTACATAACTCAGAAAACAGTCATTGGTACATGGCCGGAGCAGGATTCGAACCCGGGACCTCTGGCTTACGAGTCAGATACTCTAACCGCTCGGCCACCGACGCTCTGAATTTCCGTTAGTGAATGTTTTTTTCTTATTTGAAGCAAATAAATAGATAAATATGAAAGTAGTAAAGTGAATTTCCCGCCGCTTGATATCCTCGACGCGTAGATACAACAGAACTGACTCGCAAAGTAAAGCAAAGCAGCTTACTTCCAGCAAAGTTGAGAAAATTATAGGTACGATATTTTAACCTAAAAATATGAGTGTAGATAAAGTACCTAGTATATGCTGTATTATATGCAACTGCATATTATATTATTATGACAGTTGCATAAACTACTATTTTAATACATACTTATTACACACATTATACCCAGATCTGTAACAGAAATTAAAACTCATCATTTCAATTTCTGCTCGGCTGGGAATCGAACCCGGGATCTCTGCTTGGCAGACCATCATGTTAACCAACTGAAACACTCAGGTTGTTCGGTTATATATCCCTCCGAATTCCGAATTTGATACGAATGTCTCACATAAAACTCAAATTACGTATCATACCTAGTCAAAGCATTTCTCAGCGCAACTCAACAAAGCTTATACGAAATAAAAAGTGTTATTTGAACAGTTTTGCTTTGCAGAAGTCGTGTGTGTTCATTTTATAGACAGACAGACTGAGTGAAATTGCTAACAGCCTGCTTTCAGCCTATTGCCTGGATGAAACAATTTCCCGTGCAAAATTGAATTAAAAGTGCCTCCGGTGTTGAAGTAGGAAGTTTGGCTCGCATTGTTTTACCTCCATTCGCTTCAGATGATTGCTTCGCACAATTTGTAACATGTGTATCGTACATATTTCGATATTGGCAAATAGAAATAAAAATAAAATGACGCACGGAGATAATAAAATACATACATTTAGGTTGCAGGCAACAAAATTGCAGAACCGCAGATGCGTTGTCACTGTGAGGACTAAGATGAAATGCCTCATGCCTGTAATGCGTGGGTGCTATCCCAGGAAATCATACTGGTTGGATAGTAAGGAGAAATACACACAAAACACAACATTATTATTTATACAGGTTGAATATAATAATAAAAAAAGAAATCATATTACGTAGGGTACATGGCCATGTCACCTCCGCCAGGTATGGGCCGGAACAAGAAGCGATGGCTTGACGTCGTTCAGAATGTCATGCGTGCCAACAAACTCACCACTAAGGCTGTCGAAGACCGAGTGAAGTGTACCAAGACGAGTAGGATGACGGACCCCGGGCACCTGCGTGCCGTGTGGGAGCGCAACCGGGATTTAACGCCAAGATGATGATAATGGTGAAAATAATCTAACCTAATAAATAAAATACACACCACAGTGTTTCCGTTGGATTATGAAATGGAATCGTTCACGGCGTATTAGGTCTCTTCAGTATTAGTAATTCTTCTGGTGTTGCTGGTGTCCATAGGCGGCGGTGACCAGTTTCCGTTGCCCGCTTGCCAGTTTGCCTGGCATATACCATAAAAAAAGTAATTAAAATATAGCATTTTTTCCAACAATATAATTGTCTTTCTCACAAATAAAATGAACACGCACAGTGATCTCAATCTATTATATTGTAATTTACTCTATAATTCATAATAAGACAGTTTGCTCTGGGTTGGAGACCTGGTGACCTGTAGCACAGGTTTCCGTAGTTCAGGCACCAGTCGCCACAAATATGTATACGTATCCAACATGTTAATAATGTACCTAGTTTCATAAAACATAAAAAATTGTGTATACGTTGTTGTGGGGAAATAAATGGATTATTTATTTATTTTATTATTTATTATCTCCTAGAATCATAGCTCGCCGCCTACTCAGGAATTCACCGCGTATATCGCCATATACCAGCAGCGAAAGGCTCATATTGGCCGCTAAATAAATACCTAATACACGCCCGCTATTAAATTATTGTGGTCGTATCGTAAAGCCTGCTACGTTCCGGCGCCATGCAATATTTATTTTTATTAAGTTAACGCACGCATTGGGGTAAAGAAACGCACGTTTGGGTGAAGATTTTCTCATAAGGATGCTTTTTTTGCTTTGACATTTCCTTGCAGCACCATTTTATTTATGACATATGGTAGACTGACAGGCTTGCGGGCCACCTGATGGAAAGTTGTCACCGCCGCCTATGAACATCGGCAACTCTAGGGGTGCTACCCATGCGTTGCCCGCCTCTGAGGAGACCTCTAATATTTCTCTTGAACGATCCCATGTCACAGTCCAAAGGAAACACTGCCACAAAGTAAGAAAAGCTTGTGTTGTGGGTGTTAGATAACAGATAAACTACATAAAATATACTTTTTTTAAAATACTTATTTAATGTACTTACTGCATACAAATGAAAATTCATCATTTCAGTTTCTGTTCGGCCGAGATTAGAACCCGGGACTTGGACCCGACACCCGGATGTGTCAACATCGAGAGTGTCAAAATTTGTGTCTAGAGTGAATACAAGCAGTGACACATACACTTGTAATTTTTGCTAAGGTGTAATTTTTGCATCTTAAGGAGGACGTAATTGAATAAACTGGTAGGTATGTCATGAACTGAATACGTAAATAATGCACATCGGCTAGTTTCGACTTCGTATTTGCTCACACGCGTGCGACAGAGACGTCGTCCATGAGCATTGCCGAAATTTGTCGTATCCATTCACTAAGAGAAATTTTTAAGAGAGGACTTCAGGTATTCCGTTCGAATGAGGAGTTTTTCAGTAGGTATTGTCAATTGGTTTCAAAAAGCATCAATAGATGGCGCTCCTACAATTTTGGTATTTTTTTTATGAATCTGTATGATTGTGGCAGGTATACTAAAATTAAAAATTAAACTTTCGTTGAACGAAATTTACAAAGAAATATTTATATAACTAAGCACTATGTTCCATTTGAATACAAAACCTTTCATATTTATATTGCGTCCATTCTTGATCCTAGTGTCCATGAAACGAACTGGCTCAGTCAAATTGATGTTTGTTTTGTTTGCATAAATTTATTACAACTTCTGAAATGGTTGAAAACTATTGATAAATACAATATTGTCCAATAAAACGTACGCAGTGTTTATATCCTCTTTGCTAAGAACCTAAGTATTTCAAGCGAAGCGATTATCAAATGTCAGGGCGCCATCTAGTGAGTGGTTAGGAATGCTATCTAACCTATTGGAAAACTGCTCATTAAAGCAGCCCGATTGGTAAGTATCTTAAAGATCTTGAAGAATACTGCAGCCAAACAATACAATTTTACTTAATCTCAAATATTTTCTAAACTACTAAACCGATTTCAATGAAACAAAGTTCAGAACCATCTCGATCAAACTGGCTTTCAAATGAAGAAAACTGTTGAATTCGGTCTATCCATTCGGAAACTACGATGCCACGGACAGGTACAGAGACACACTAAGCCTTAGTTACAGATACACACGTAAATTTTATAACACCCCTATTTCTTAGTAGGTGTTAAAATGAGGGGGATTTTCGATGATACTATGCTCACAAGTGGTATTGAGCCGGTGAGTCAGCGGAGGGATTTCGCCTTCCTTTGTGTGTTCTACCGCTTGTACAACGGTGTTTGTTCTGAAGAACTGTTTGTCCATGATGCCTACAGCTACATTCTATCATCGCACCGCTCGCCACCGACACAGGGAGTTCATCTACACACCTCGGAGCCAAATTGGTCGCGAACTGTGCGGTTCCGAAGGAACTTTTTCCCACGCACACTAAGGTTGTGGAATGAACTGCCTGGAGAGTACAACATGGAGTTCTTTAAGAAAGGGGTAAAAAGGTTTTTTACGGGGTCGGCAACGCGTGGGTGATGCCACTGGTATTGCAAACGTCCATAGGTTGCGGTGACTGCTTACCATCAGGCAGTCCGTAAACTTGTTTGCCACCTTAGTGGTATAAAAAAAAAACTGTGTTGTAATTATGTGTATTGTAAACCTACTGGCCAGTAAGGTGTCCGTTACTCCATAGGGTGGTAATTTGGGGAACGGTAGCTTTGACAGTGGAGGGGCTGCCTTTTTGCTACCAAATCAACACGTCTCAGGATTTTCAAGGTGGGCAACGCATTGACGATACCCCTATGATGGTGTCAATAGGCATCGACCACTTTTCGTCAGGTGGCCCACTTGCCTGTTTGTCTACAGTATTCCGTTACTAATATAATCTGAACGCCTTTGAAGGCCTTGAGCCAATCACTCAAGGCTGGAGTGATTGGCTGTTCTAAGACGTGCATGTTCTATCTTCGGCTTAGATTCAATGTCGACATTTTAAATTTTGTTTTTGTGACTTGATTTAATTATGACGCCCACCTTTATGACATTATATCAAAATATATTTTTTTAATTCAAGAAGTATTATTATCACATTTTGACATAATGAAATTGCAAATACGTAAAATACCAAAGGAAATCTCATGTCAAATTAAACTCAATAATGAATAGGAGCCTCGGTGGCCGAGCGGTTTGGGTATCCGACTCGTAAGCGAGAGGGTTGAGTTGAATATTAACCGATGTTCTTAAGGTGAAGGAAAACATCGTGATGAAACCTGCACATTCGGCGACTGAATGTGTAACTGTGACCAAATCTGGTCAGGTTATCCTGGTAGTAGGGTCTCGGAGGTCGGATGGCAGTCGCTCCACTGTAATAACCGGATCTGCCAAATCCTGGATCATGGTCAAGGAAGATCCTGGGCCCTCGTGCGCGAGAATAGAATAGAATAGAATAGAATATAATTTATTGCTCAAAATGTGGTAGGAATACAATAGTTGTTAAAATTATAATTTTCGGTTCACACACTTTACCAGAATCTGGCATGCAATATTTAGAGAGTAACAATTAAATTAAATTAATTTGTTTAATTTCAGCAACAAAATTCATAACTTACAAATGTTAAAATTTCACAACAGTATTTACCCATATAATCATTAACATAGAATATATAAGAATGTCAATCAGAATTAATAAATTATATAAATTATAAATGTCACAACAGTCAAAATATTACAAAAAATATGTCAATCAGCAATTAATAAATTCATATTATCACAACAGTTAATTACGATTACCAAATTAATATCTTATTGCACTTATGTCATAAAATCTTTAGGATGTCAATATTATTGTCATTGTGTTACATCCTTATTTAACATCCTCGCTTAAACGACTCAAAAAATTCATTAAGGCTGTAAAAACAACTTTGAATCAACCATTTTTTTAATTTTTGTTTGAATATTGGCAATAATTTCAAATTATTGTCGAGGCGGTTATAAATTTTAATGGCCATTGAGTAACTGTTTCTGCTGTAGAGTGTGGTTGACTGATTAGGGACCACCAATCGACCAGGAAACCTTGTATTGAAGGCAGTTGTATCTGAGACTTTAGTGAATAAGTACAGATGGCTTTTTACAAATACACATATCTCGTAGATGTATATACTCGGGACTGTTAACAGATTATGATACCTAAATAGGGGTCTGCAAGATGTCAATGAGTCAACACCACACATTGCTCTGATGCACTGTTTTTGACAGAGGAGTACCTGATTTACTTGTGATGAATTACCCCATAGTATAATGGCATACCTTATAATAGAACATAATTATGTACCCGTGATATGCCTGCAAAGCAATTTTTTCGCTGCTAATTTTGGTGAGCCGCCAAAGTGCATATGCAAAGGAATTTATTTTACTGCACAAGTTGGAGATATGCGTTGTCCATGCACACCTGTCATCCACCCAGATGCCCAGAGAGCACAACCGGGACATTAACGCCAAGATGATGATGATGATCATCATCTTGCCATATTAGAAAATTTAGATCAATTATGGATATACACCTGAAACGGTACGAATTTGGTGGAAAGAAAAACTACTCTACTATCTCGAACTGTGATTTAATTTAGATAATTTAATTTCGGCCGCATCATTACTTACCAACAGATGAGATGGCGGTGAAATGTCTGTCTTTTCCAATATATAAAAAAAACGCCTCATGTCCGCCGCGTACCCGCCGCGTCTTTCCCACCAAGTGCGTGTCCAATTCCCCCCGAACCCCTCCCCTCTGCGGCCGTAACAGCAGCTAATTGCTTTCGGAAATGCTTTATGCGACCGTATATCACCTGAAAAATGATTAATACGCTATGTATTCGTATTTTTTTGTCGTATACACACGAAATAACCTCGGATTTGGACGCGATTTGATGCGGGCGTCGCATTCGGGAGGATTTAGGGGCGTGTAATCAAATTGATATTTCTGTTCGGGATGCCGTCAATTATTTTATTGTTACGCCCTGTTTGGGTGTTGTAGTAATGTCGGATGTCTTATTATAGCAGGAGTTTTTAGATTTTAATACCTGTGTGGCTGAACGACTTGGTATAGATATATATTTGCTTACCTATTGTACTGGCTTCGAATTTAGCTGATCATAACTTTGTATATACTAATGTATTAATTCATTATATTCATTTTATTTGTAAATTAACATGTGGAATCGTATTTCGTATACCGTAAGGTGCAACATGGCAATCTGTAAAATATCTGTAACCAGCTTTGTAACCTGTGTTGACAAATCAATAAATTGACATTGAAATTGTTTTTTTATATTGTCACCTAATGGAAAGTGGTCACTGCTGCCTGACATAGTACCACCAGGGGTAGTTATCAAATGCTAAAGCCTTCTATTGCCAAAGTCTCTCATAGTGCACTGGAGACCTTAGTCATCGACCTGAACAGTTCCTCTATCAGATAGAGTCTATGCATTAGTGGAAATCACTTTGAAATTCCTTGCCATGTTTTAACCACCAACGAAAAAAGACGGGTGCTATCACCTCAACCATTTACTAGTCTACAGAAGCACTAGCAACTCCGTCTCTGAGATAACACGAAGTAGGTATGTAAGTATTAAACTACGCTAGGTACAGTAATTCCGTCGGTATGTACCAAACACCGGGTGGCTAATCCGCTGAGCCGAGAATGACCGCAGTCCGCGCGATACTCCCTGGATCGTGGCCAATTCTACTGTCCTCAATCCCCTACCACTGTATAGAGGTGAGAGGCCACTCTTTATTCAATTTTGACATTACCTACATATTTATCATAAATGTAAAACGCTACGCTAGGGACCCGGAGTGAGCTTCAGTCCAGGGCTCAGTGATGGGGACGGTTTTGAAAACGTATAATAATCATTGAGACGTGGTAAAAAAGCCAGGACTTACCTCAGTATATTTCATAGATAAGATTTCACATATTTCTACGATTGCAGGCCAAAGCCCTCCTGACTCCTTAGACATTCCCGGGGAAAGTCATCTAAATGGTTATGTTCGTCTTATATGTTCTCAAGAAACTAATTTGAACAAAGACATCATCATCATCATCATATACCATAACGTGTGAATTATTCTCTTATATTGTAAGCTGTTTGTTTTCCTTAATAAAGAAAAATAAAATAAAATAAAATATCAGCCGAGCCCTTATGATTCGATTACGCAACGAGACTCCGAGCATAGCCATTGCAATTTGATTTTGTCTAGACTATATAATACTTAAATATATACCGAACAAAGCAAAAAATCAAATCGATTTCCAATTAAAGATAACCGAATTTAGGTGATAGAAAGACTGCAAACATGTAGTGTAGTCTAATTGACTGGTAGAAAAAGCTACGTAGCTTTAAGTCCGCCATTGTACTGTAATGTGCATGAAGTTTTAAATAAATAAATGTGGGTATACAACAATTGCCAAATACCAGCGCACAGGCTGTAGATACGGTTGTTGCTCATATCGGAGTAAAACTCCCACAAATTTATTTATTTATTTATTTATTTATAGGATATCCAACAGCAATTTTATTTTAAGTCATAACTACATACATGTTTACAATTTAGAAGCCATTAACAGGATAACACAATTACAGTAATTTGGTAAACAAACGAATATAGGAAAGTATCAAATAATACAGTAAAGTTGAATCTGGGTAATACATCTTATACTATTAGGGAGTAATACGTAAAAAAAAAAGTCATATTACATTGCAATAATGAAAGGTATCTGGAATAATAAGTGCTCTACATAAATCTGGAAAACACTTCACAGAAATGAGAATTCATAGTAACTTTCCATCTAACTACCTGGTATTAGTGTGCGTTCCAGTGGACAATGCAGATTGTGTCAAAGTTCATTACACGTGCCTTGTGAAACATTCCTAGCGTTCAATTTGTTTTCGATCCCCCATTTGTGTAGGTTAAAAACTGAATGTAGATTAAAAGGGGAAAAAGTAAGCTAGTTCTGCTTCCTTGTGCGTCAACTATTTTGCAATCGTTTACATTATTACACTTACCATCTTGTAAATAATTATATCGTCACCCCATCTCTTCCAGTGGGTGTCGTAAGAGGCGACTAAGGGACAAATCCGAAAGGTGGGCAGCAGCATCTTTCTGGGTAGATTTACATCAACTGCACTGCGATCTCCAACCCGCCTGCCAAGCGTGGAGATTATGGCAATGACCTCCCCTTTCGTGGGAGAGGCCCGAAGTCCTGCAGTGGACTGTTATGGGCTGTGATGATGTGATGATGGTGCCAATCGGTTTCCGAATCTGTTTAACCATCTCAGGGTCTCTAGCGGACCAGCTTGTACTGTAAAACTAGTAATAAATTTGGACGGCCTCTTAGAACTTTGAATACACATATTACAGCTATTGTGGCTAATGAATGAATGAAATTGAAGCAGTTTAAAAATGTAAAATAATGTAATGGCATGCTATGTTGTAATAAATTCTTTTTAGGTATGCCTAGAGGAGTTTTCCATGTTTTAGCTTTTATACGCTTATTACTCGGCTACTGTGGAGTTCACGAAAATACCGAACCAAAGTTAAGTTCAGTTTAGGACTTTTGCTTTAGCGCAGATTTCCAGTGATTTTCAGGGATACCTAGGTGTCCCTAACTGCTTCGGGAATCTAACCAGACTTCACAATTATACCATTCCTGCTTTCCACGTTTATCACAAGGAAAACCACAAGATAGTCAGATAACTTACGAAAACAGCAAGATGGATGGTGACCAAGACTTTCCGTACACGGGACCGCACTCGCTCGCCGGAAATGGCGGCGCGTCCGGTTCCGGTTGGCGGGTGTGGAAAAATGGCGGCTGGCTAATTCCGGATAATCAGGTTTGTTTGCTTTTAAGCGACTGGAAGTTGTGGTGGGTAGGCGGTCTTTTTCTGGGTAGGATCTCCGCTCAGGAGGCGTGTTAGCTTAAGCTTACCTATCAGTGCATGAGCGGTTCTGTATTTTTTGTTATACAAATTGAGACTTTTTGGAATACCAATAATATCATTTGTAAAAGTGCAAGAATCGTAATTATTTGAATGTGTATCCATGATCCAATTTGGTTAGTTCTTTTTTTAAGGCAGATGGTAGTTACTCCACAGTAAGTTTTTTTTATTCTACGCAGTGACAAATGAGCAGACAGCCCACCTGATGGTAAGCGGTAACTGTCGTCCATAACATCTACGATTACATTAAGGTTGCAGGCGACAAAAATGCAGAACCATAATTGAGCTGGCTACCTTATCCTTAAAACAGGAACACAACAACGCAAGCATTGGTTCTTGATTGCAGAAATAGATAAAGTGGTGGTATTCACCCAGGCGAAATCCTCAGGCTAGAGAGAATCCTACCACCTAAAAAAATTAGACAGATAATTAAATAATCTGCCAAATTCTGGATCATTTCCAAAGCGGACCCAGGGCCATTAATAATAATATAATAAATAATATTACCACGGTTAGTATTATTTTTAACTAGATATTTCGGCGCAGTTGCATGCATCATGGTCACGAGAAGACTCGTCTATATATCTATCTGGCCATTTTCCAGACTACGGAGACTCTTGATCTTTTGCCTCGAAAACATTACTCGCCTTGTACGACACCCATGAGTGTAAGGGGTTGGTGCTATTCTACTCTACACCACACGGTAAAAAACTATATTACCTATTAATTGTTTTCTAATATTTTTTCATTCGCCTCATACATAAACCACAATCTAACTTGATGGTGAGTAACGTCGGGGCCGGAGCAAAGCAAAGTGACCAGTTAGTAAAACTAGACCGAAAGTATGTAGTAAAAGGCTCGACTCACAAACAACGGAAAGCGGAATCCTCCGCAATTTCCTCCGGACATGTAGGGTTGGTCATATTTTATTTTTACCAGACGAAAACCATTAAGAACATCTGAAGGTAGGCCGAATGCCCCCAACTCCTTTCCCCATAAATTACCGACGGAAAAGGAGTCTGATACTGGTCGTGTGGAAGTGACTTTATTTATTTATTGTACGGTTTATTGTGCACAATAAGTGGTATACAAAATTATAGGTTTTAAGACTTTCGTGGTTATTCACTACACTTTCACTACATATTATCGGGTTTGTCAGTCAACTCGTGACCATGACGCATTGTGTTGTGTGTGCTAGAAAACAGATAAAACTAGTTATATATTTTTTAAATACATGCTAATTACACATACAATTTTCATTTAATTATTCATTCGTTTTATTTTTATTTCATTACAATTCTATTCAGTGAATGATTATTTATCTGACACGAAAATTTAATTTAAATACCTAATTGAAATTGTTTAGTAGTAATTGACATTTGTTAATTTATTTGATTGACATATTCAATAATTAGTTTGTAGATCATTGACATTTTATTTACATATTTGATTATTTCGGTTTATTTTGTATATTAATTGTTAGAATTAGATACATTTAATCTCAATTAGATTGACATATAATTATGTAACTCGCTAAGCCTTAGAAAGGCAACTAATGTGATCAAATAATTGTATTAACACCAATGTAACCATTAGAGAGCGAATGAATAAATGAATTATGAATTACAACACCCAGGCCCGTAACACAAAATAAAATTCATCATTTCAATTTCTGCTCGGCCGGGAATCTAACCCGGGACCTCTGCGTTTCACACCAGCATGTTAACCAACTGAGCCTAGACTTTATGGTTATGTGAAAAGGCTGCTTCTAGCCAGGCATGGTGCACCTTCGGCCACAATATTGTATCAACTGTGTTCTGGTAGACGTGTAGTATAGACTGGACTTTAGGATGGGTAGGCCTTCAAGAGGGATTCTTCATCCGACAGTGTGGCCAAGGCTCTATTAGGATTTTGTTAGGTAGATTTTGTCGTTAGGTTAAGGTTTTATTTGGAGTCAGCATTCTAATAACTTTAGGTAGGATGTAGGTATTGACTTCTAGGTCCGCTTGCTGAGGTGTTCGCACTCATCTGGCATGATTGCACTTTTGCTAGGTAGGTTTGGTAGAGGAAAGTAACCAAATATGGAATAGGGTCCAAATATGGAATTCCTTTATTTCTTCGAAAATAATAATTTAAATCGCAATACAGAACCATATTCTGTTTCATATACTTATATTAGACGTATATAGGTTCAATCTTGTCAGTAGGGCGAAGGCCGGTGACATGGCATGTGCGTTTTGTTTAGTTGTTGCTCAGAACATTTTAATAGACGTAAAAACGATGTATTTCATATTATTTAGAGAGTGATAACGTTCTACTCGCATATTTATGTGGTTGCATATATACTAGTTCTTGTATTTCCAGGCTGTTTATTTGTTTCTGTTTTGTAATTATTTTAATATTGGCAATAATTTCTGAAGTCTTATGATTTTTTAAAACTAGTTAAACTAGTCTAACTACTAAACCAATTTAGTAAATGATGAGACTGTTATTAAGTATTACAAAACATTATATTATCACATTTTTAAGCATTTGTTGAGGCTTTTTCTTATGGTCCATATTTGGGGTACCTATTCCATATTTGACTACCTTTTTCATTTTTTGATTTAACTAGGTTTTTGATACTGTAAATAGTTATTAAAATCATAAGACTATCACTAAGTGTTGCAGTACATTATATCTTCTCATCTAATAAATAAAATTACTTCGTACTATGAATAGTTTATTTTTTATATTCAAAAAACAAAATGGTATTCCATATTTGGTTACTTTCCTCTAATATAGGGGTCGGAGCACCTTCAGAACACATACTTAGTGGCGCTTGCTTGCTTCGAAAGTTTTAGTATCCGGGAAAGTGTCGAAGGTAATATATTTATGAATTCCTCAAAATCTCTTTAAATTTAGGAGCTATGCTTAAGTGTTGATTTCGTGTAAGTACCTACCTACACTAAACATTTCTATATTACTAAAAGGGACCTAGGCGCATACGTGCTAAACACCCCCTGGGAGCACCTGTAGCCATAAGGGCCTTTCAGGTTTCAACGGATGCTACACCCCGTAGGGACGGGGCGCATCATCGAACCTAAATCCCTTCCGTCTTATATAAACTATATCCCCGTGACGATAGCGCGATCTAATTGACGCACAACGACATCTAGCGTGTGCGTCCATTACACACATGACATAACGCATTAAACAGGCTGATAGAAGTTATGCCATTGTACTTATCTCATTGTTGTAAGCTGTAAGACATACAAATATAATAAAACAAAATAAAATAGAAATATCTAGTAAAGCTACGTCTTCGTAACAGACTCACTGTTGGACTGGTTCAATTAAAACAACCAGAGTAATAAATTTGTTTGTCTCGACAAGATTTATAAGACAAATCAGTCGTGTACCTACCTATTTAACTTTTCAATAATCCTCTTGAGTTGTTTAGTAGTTGAATTAATAAGATGCCGCTGTGGATGTCTGGTGGTATGTACTTATTTAGTAACAGGATTCGAGAGTATACTTATTAATGATAATAAAAATAAATATGTTTCGACAAATGCACGTAGCGCCGTCGCCAAAGTAAGCAAAGCTTGTGTTAGATAACTGCTTATATACTTATTTTAAATATATCATACTTACCCAGACCCGCGACAGAAATTAAAATTCATCATTTTAAATTTCTGCCCAGCCGATACGATACGATGTTGTGTGGATTCTCTTATATTTTGTCTAGAAAGTTGGTACCAAAGAGGAACATCGGTGTTAGTGGTTAAGGTATCTCGTAAGTGGTTAAGATATCTAGTAAGCAAGAGGTACCGGGTACGAATCCCACTGCGGCCATGTATCAAATACCGTTTTCTGAGTTATGTACATTAGTTGAATGCTAGCCGATGGTCTTACGGTGAGGAAAAGTATCGTGGTGAAATCTGCACATTCAGCCGAATGTGTAACCATGACCTAATCTTGTCAGGTTCCCCTGGTAGCAGAGGTCAGACGGCCTGATATCTGATCTGCCAAATCCTGGATCCAACGTGGACCCCTAGCCGCGTTCTGCGGTCGTTATCTCGTATGAGATTATCATCATCACAGACCATAACAGTCCACTGCAGGACTTAGCGCCTCTCCCACGTAAGGGGAGGCTATTGCCATAAACTCCATGCTTGGCAGGCGTTATAAAATATAACATTGAAAAAGCTGCAGCCCGTTTTCCAGCCTACGGACCCTCTAGAATACTCTAGATAAGTCTAGATAGAAGCATTAGTCGCCTGGTACGACACCTACAAGTGTTTAGTGCTATTCTGCGTCCGTCAACTAGAACAAATTCGAATACAGAACAATAACGCTGAACGCCTCACCACGTGACTGCTCTCTATCTGAAAGACCCCCTTAACATGAAAAAGTTGCAAAAACGTATGCAATGTAGTATAGGCCAAAGAAAATATCTCGCCTTCGTTCGCAACCCCGCAAACCCCTTCGCTTAACAAAAACACTTCAAACAAACGAATTTCCTAACAAAAAAAGGTGAACGCCCTACCAACAGCTTCCGTATCAGATGCAACGAATTTCAGGGGCGCTCAAGGCTTATTAGCGTCGGGCCGCATTTTTCCAGGGGTGCTCAAAGCTTATTAGATGGGGCCGCATTGATCTCGTCTAGACAAGCGAAATTAGTCTCGAGATCTTATTGTAAGCGAGAAAATTATTCAAACTCTTGTTACAAATGGGAGAATTTGAGCGGAAGTTTTTTTCAGGGTGCATCTAATGAGCAGGCTTGGGGATCCGACTGGGGGCTCCTCTGACCCCATTCTGACATTAAATATTTGTAGGATTATCAGGATTATGGCGTTTTAAAAGTTTTTTTAAATAAAACTAGGTACATCGTTTTTAAAGCAAATATACTTGTACCCATTTTCTTTTCTAAGCTTTCTGTCTTCTATTAGATAAAGAAGAAAACATTGTATATTTGTGAATTTGTATGTTGTGGGTAATCTCTGAAGCTACTGAACCGATAGAAAATCTAGAAAATCATCAATCATCGTCCTGGCGCTTATCCCGGCCTCTGCCAGAGTCCCCTTTCCTGCTCATTCTCCTCCGTCTTCCGCATCCTCGAGACGTATGGCTCTGGACCGACTGTGAAAATGTTTTTTGCTAATAGGAAGCTACATTATTCCCTAGTGACACAAGCTCCTTGTCATCTCCGATAAATAATAAGGTCCTACAAGGTACTTGACGTTTAACAGAGATCCGAACTGAATGCGGATTAAACCACAAGGGACTGCTTTTATAAACAGCGTAGAAAATCACAAGCGATACCAAATAATTTGGAAATTGATTCTTCACCAAGCGACTGTTTCGTTTTTAACCCCCGATGAAAAAGAAGGGTGTTATAAGTTTGATGTGCATATCTGTATATCTGTCTGTGGCATCATAGCTTCCGAACAGATACAACGATTTGGATGCGGATTTCTCAATTTAAAAGCCAGGTTAATCGCGATCAGTCCTAGCTTTGTTTCATTTAAATCAAAGTTGTAGTTTAGAAAATATCTGAGTTAAAGTGGAGTGTTATCCGACTTTTTCCGTCAGGTTATCCAGTTCATTGCAGGGGAAAATAAATTTATGCCATGTCAATGGAGCGCGTTTTTCACCGAAATAAAAATACAGGGGTGAAAATCTGTCTCCGGGGGTGTGAAATCGAAATTACTATACACTCACCCCTCCCCCATTTCGATTTGTAAAAAAAATATGTCGTGGAAGTAATTTGCCAGTTCGGCCGTGGCACAATTTATTGCTAGGGTACGTGCTCTTTTTCCAAATTGTGTCATATTAATGTTGTGATGCGATACTCGAAGTGGAACTGTGGGTAGGCCGATAAGTTTTGGAGGATTTTGTTCAAAATGAAAGTGCAAGTGATTCAACTTGTCGGACCTTTCGAGCAGCACGAAAAAGACGCACTAAACCTGTGGTCCTATTTTTAAATCGCTCACTTCTATTCGAACGGTGTTCCCCATTTTCCCCATTTTTTAACCGTACTGTTTCGGTGTTACCAATGTGATTTAAACAATATTGATTTTTTCATGCTAAAATCAAAATTTAAAATCGTCTGAATTGACGGGAGCGATTTAAAAAAAGAGCCATTGTACTATTATAAAATCGAAACGTATAATAAAAATGTTACAACGGTGATATTGTGGGAACCTCATCTGAATTTGTTAATACAGTGATGGACACAACAAAAATATACTCTAGGTTTGTTTCCCGACTTGTGTAAAAATAGCTTTATCTAGGGAGCAAAAATAACTTATGTGAATTATGGTCGGTTTCGCGTAACTTTTTTTCTGTAAAAATAGTTACTAATTCCATAAATTCTTAGAAAGTACAATGTTTCTGCAACAACAACCTGTTATTACCCACTTCAAAAAATGGAGGGGGTTCTCAATTCGACTGAATGCTAAAATCATTGATTTTATCGAAATCTTTGCGTTAGGTATATCTACTTCACTATTCGTATTGCTCTGATTTTTTCAACTAGCCAGGCATTTGACCCCTATCTCACCTGGTGGTAAGTGACAATGCAGCCGTTGATGGAGCATGCCTGTCTAGGAACAGATTCAGAACAGAGTCTAGATTATAATTATCAGGGAACACACTCGCAGTCAACGCATTTCAATGGTATTGATTTTATAGTAACGAACAAAACTTTATGCTACCCTTATCCAGCTATCAATGCTAAGCAAAGCCTCGAAAAAAACCTAATAAAAAGTTCGTTAAAAATTAAAGCGACAACTAAATATTCTAGCGCAAACCGAACCGAATTATATAAAACCAACACACCTAACCCAGGTAAAGCTTAACTCGGCACCTAAAACTCAATTTTCACCTGCAAACAATGTCCAGCCGGCTACACCAGCTGCATAACCCAGGGACGCTCGGAAAACGTGTCATAATGTACGCGGGCGAGATTCCTCCTTTTGACGGCAACCTGGGGATTTCCGTTTCGTTGCTGAGCGTGAAAATTGCATAAACGCGGTTACTACTGTTTTGCACTCGAATAACGACGAGTTTGTCTTTTAAAATGCCTATTTAAAAATTAGGAGCCTGAACTTTGACTCTATCGTGTTGCTTATGACGAACTTCTAAGGTTCTTTTTTCTAAACGTGAGATGGTTTTTGGTTTTGGCAAAATCTGAACTTCAAAAAATATTTATGAATAATACTGATAAATAATTTCAGTTCCCTGTTACAACGTCAAGACCGATCAGAGTCGTCAAATAGACGATTCTATTCAACCGGTCACATCACGCAGTATTTACGCGTACATACAAATACTCGAATTCTGAAACGTTACTGAGGTCTCATAGGGCTTACGAATGCACAGGGTTTCAATTGACAATCGTTCGATGCGTTCACTTTAGCGGTCATTTAAAATGAACGCGAGGGATAAGGGAGCGAGAAAAATTTACCTATCATAGAGCTCTATTGAACACAGGGCGTTCACTTAGAACACGAGTACTATACTAGAAAAACGTACAGTAAAGCTACTTTACTTAGAGACGTATTGTTTGTGAACAGGTAAGCGGGCCACCTGATGGAAAATTGTCACCGCCGCCTATGGACATCAACAACACCACGTGCGCTACCAATGCATTACCCGCCTCTGTATAGATCTCTAATATACACTTTATCTTTTTTTATGTGATACGGCAGATAAACAGTCCAGCGGGCCACCTGATGGACAATGATCACCGCCGCTTATAAACATCAGCAACACCACGGGCGCTTCTAATGCATTGCCACCCTCTAAAGAGATTTTAAATATACCTCTTGAACGATCCCATGTCCATAGCCCAAAAGAAACACTGGCTACGAGCTCGTTTCACATCCGAACTGTACGAGCGAGATACGCCCCTTCGTATAAACTGGTACAAGCGAAAAGTCGTGCATAAAAACCATGCATTAATAAAGCTACGTGCCTGATCCCTGAGTATTTCCCACGGGTAATCCTAAACTAACAGTGGTTAGTCTTATTCAATTTTCACAGCACTATTATGGAACGGAAGCCTCTAGATCCCGGCTCTGTGAAGCCTTGCTGATAAATTATTTCCATGGTAGCTCCGTCGGTTCACTTTACTGCGATCTGTTGCTTGGTTATAATTATGAATATTTTTTAAGGATCTTTATAAGATTTACGTAGGTAATTGGATTCTTATACTGTTGATACGCTGCATTTCAGGCGATTGAATGTGTAACTATGATCAAATCTGGTCTGGTTCCCCTAGCAGTATGGTCATGGAGGTCAGATGGCAGTCGCTCCACTGTAATTATCTAATTCGATTCTAAATTAATAAACCGTGACCAAAAAAGTACACGTTTAAGACCCAGCCACAAACATTCGGTCACAACTGCATAACTTAGTTCCACACTTTTTTCATAAACTCTGGGATTTGCATTTCATCATGCTTGCGCGAAAATTACATAAACGCGTATACTGCTCTTCTACGCCGGGATTACAGTGTGCTAGTACGAAATGCTCATATTATTCTGTGCAATGTTTGTTTCAGTGTTTGGCATTGTTTAGCTGGGTTTGTTAACACATCTGTCGTCTGTTTTCGTATTTTCAAACTAAACTCATCGGCTTAATTATCCGCGTTTCCCATATTTTTCCGCAAACTCTCAATAATTATGGCATTGAAAATCAGTCTTTGACTTCATTTTATGCTTCATCGATTTTGTGTAAGTGTCGATACAATGTCATAATCATCAATTGGTCATCTGCCTCTTATTGATTGTAGAGGTATTTAAGTATCGGTGACCCGTGTCCGACTCGTAAGCAAGATATACCGGATTCGAAGCCAAGTGCGGTCATGTACCAATGACTCTTTTCTGAGTTATGCCCACCTGCAATACAACACTAACCGATGCTCTTACGATGAAGGAAACATCGTTGAGACATTGACGTCAAGATCTCGCCCTATTTATTGCGAGATTCTCCAACGACAAACCACTTCAAATATTTCAACCACACAGACGGGAAACAAACCAATATGCAATCACGCGTCGGTCGTAAGTCAAAACGTATGCAAATCCAGAAGCAGGCGTCCCCTGCAAATGGTTTAAAAACACACGACACATGCGTTTTACGGCCATTCCGACATTTGGCCAATCCGAATGGGGATCCAATCGTATTTGTTTACAATTGAGAGTGGGCTGACATTATTGTTGTGGTCTTAATCGGAATTTTCAGTGGCTGCAATTTATTAATGTTTCTGGTTTTTTCTTCTGTGTTCGTAATCGTTGATGTAAATTATAATTTCTCACTTATTTAGAGAGATGATAAGTGACAGTAAGTGGTATCTGTCGCCCATAACATCTCCAATTCATATATTTAGGTGGCAGCTAACAAAACCGCAGAACCGCAGGTGCGTTGTCACCGTAAGGACTAAGTTGAAATGCCTTAATTGTTGCTTGGCGGCAGAAATAGATAAGGCGATGGTAATCACCCGGACGGACTCCTCAGGCTTGACAGAGTCCTACCACCTGATGGTTACTTTGTACCCACATGCAATTTGGTCATGTATAACAGGCAGTAGAATATTGTACCAACCCTACTGACTAATGCCACAGGTTATCCAGCTCGGACCTCCATAGACTAGAAAATAGGAGCGTTCTGCTGTTCTCATCGGTGTTGCATATTTTAACTGCGATTGCAACCTGCCTTCCAGGTATAGAGACTAAGATAAAGACTAAGATTTTTGGTAATTGTTCTCTGGTTGACTGGTAGAAAAAGCTACGTAGCTTTAAGTCCGCCATTGTACTGTAATGTGCATGAACTTTTAAATAAATAAATAAATAAATAAAACCATCCACTGATATGGAGCACATTTAAGACTCAAGTAGTCAAGACTTAAGACTCAAGGGCTGTAATGTTTTAGGATAATTTTAATAGGGTGTTTTCATTCCAGTAAAGAATGTAGTAAACATGTTCCATTGGAAAATGTACCATTATTGAAGCAAAAATCGACAAAATATTTACTATTTTTCATCTGAATTTTTTTTTATAGAGATTACCAATTATTATACAAACATCATCATCTCGGCGTTAAATCCCGGTTGCGCCCTCGCGCTACACGCGGGTGCCCGAGGTCCGCCTTCCTGCTATGTCTAGTCCACTTTGCTCGGTCTTCGGCATCCTTCATAGTGAGTCCGTTGGCACGCATGTCACTCTTAACGACGTCCAGCCATCGCTTCTTGGGCCAGCCTCTTCTTCCCGTGCCTGGTGGGGGCGGCATGGCCAGACATCTGTTCCCCACATAATTTGCCGGTCTGCGAATGACGTGGCCATACCATCGCAGGCGACACTCTTGTAGCTTATCTGAGATGTCACGGACACGAAGGCTACCGCGGATGTGGGCGCTCCGCACGCGATCTTTGCGGGAAACCCCACACATCCACCGCAGCATCTTCATTTCCGTGACTCGCAACTCCTGCTTGTGTCACTCTAGTAGAGGCCAATTATTATACAAACAAATATGGTATAACTGTTAAATCCAACAATAAATCCATTTAACTGTCTATTTACCAACTTACTTATTCTGTAAGAATAAGCTATACGAAATAAAATAAACTGAAAGAAAATAAATGCAGAAAATCCACATGAAATTCAAATTAGATGGTCGCAGAGAGTCCGATATACCCGCTAATGCAGTTAAAACAGACTGAAAATTCTAGTCCAAATCCGGCTGTATCCAGAAATCGTCACAAAGGAGTGGAATGGAAAATGGAAATCCCGGAACAAGCCAAACAGGGGCTTCGGTGTCTGGAACCGCCTCCGTGGGGCCTTACTACTGGATTTTTTAAGCCCCGACGATAAAAGGGAGACGTTTTTGATGTGGATGCTCTGTGTATATGTGTATTTGTATGTGGCATCGTAGCTTCTGAACGAATATATCGATGTCGATGTGGTTTTCTATGTTTGAAAATTAGTTTATTCGAAAGGCTTTAACACCAGTATTTATCTACTTACTCGTACATAATTCCTAAGCTAAATAAAATAAAATACTACATAAAAAGAAATGCAGACAATCCACATGAAATTCAAATTAGAAATCCCGGAACAAGCCAAACAGAGACTTCGGTGTCTGGAACCGCCTCCGTGGGGCCTTACTACTGGATTTTTAAACCCCGATGTAAAAAGGGAAATGTTTTTGAACTGGGTATCTTTGGCTGTTCTGTGTATGTGTGTATTTGTCTGTGGCATCGTAGCTACAGAATGGATAATCAGATTTTGATGTGGTTTTCTTTGTTTGAAAGTCAGTTTATTCGAGATTATTATTGGCTTTGTTTCATTAAAATAATAAAGATAACGGCACTGGGATTCGAACCCGGGACCTGTAGCAGAGCAACAGAGAGTAAAGTGGTGGTACATGGTCTCTGCCTGCCCCTCCTGTGGGACAAAGTCGTGACCATTATCAATACGACTATCTACGAAAAACATCGAATATTTCCGACGAACACACTTCTAGATCCATTTCCAAAACCTATAGTACGGCCCTCCAGATCTCACCGTTTGCAGACAGTCCACCGGCCACTTTTCTGTTCTTTGTCTGCCGCACAATATTTTGTTTACCCGTTTCGGAGTTGAATACACTCGGAAACTTGTAAGGACTTGTGTCCGGTTGCCTGAATAGGCGGTTCGTGGTTTGAGCCCCGCACTTTATTACAAATGGATGTTCTGGTGCGCAGTTTATTTTCCGAAGAGAGTAACTCGGGGTAAGATAGCTGGATGACACTCCACTCCAGTTGTGAATGCTTCGGTAAATAGCGGGGGAGTGACCAGTGTTCTTGTTTAGACGAGGAGATGCGACTTGTGTAGGTAGATCTTGTTCTTTATTCTTCGTTCTAATAGTAGCTGGAGTACCTACTCCTGGCTGTACATTAGTTGAATTGTACTCAATACTTGAGAGACTTCCGTCCAGTTTCTGAAAGACTTGTTAATGTTAACCATAGATTAACTCTTTCTGTCTCTGTCTACAACTTACCGTAGATAAGAATGGCAAATTATAATTGTTGATTAATAATAGATTAACGTACGAGAAACTGACCATTACACTTGTATTCAGAAACGTTACTATGAGGTTTCACAGTGTTCGCAAACGCACAGGCGTCCGGTACTTGAGTGGCGATCGGCACTTTGCGTCTATCAATGAACAAAATTGTTTTTATGTACAAAAGATCGAGTCACCGTAGACTGGAAAATGGTCAGCAGCATTTTCCATTGTTCTATTTATAACACTGCGATCTCCAACCCGCCTGCAAAGCGTGGAGATTATATGGCAATAACCTCGCCTTTTGTAGGAGAGGCCTTTGGGCCTCCAGTGGACTGTTATGGGCTGTGGTGATGACACAGTTACAACGTATTCAGGTGACCGAATGATTAACCATGATCCAATCGAGTCAGGTTCCCCTGGTCACCTAGCAGAGGTCAGATAGC
Organism: Blastobasis lacticolella; assembly: GCA_905147135.1. Taxonomy (NCBI): domain Eukaryota; kingdom Metazoa; phylum Arthropoda; class Insecta; order Lepidoptera; family Blastobasidae; genus Blastobasis; species Blastobasis lacticolella. The sequence goes on from LR990059.1 coordinate 14,413,196, forward strand.
AGTCGCTTCACTGTAATTACCTGATCTGCCTGAAATCCTATATCAAGTTAAGGGGGATTCCGGGCCCTCATACGCCAGAACACAACCGAGATATTAACTCCAAGAAATATTCATCCAAAGAACACGGTTACAATGTAAAAGTTACATTTTACGATGAATTTAAACTTCCGCTTCCTTGAAAATAAGTGTCGCCAACAGAACAAAGCTCCTGACCCAGGGCACTTGATCAACGACATTTTACCACAAGTTATCAGCAATTTCACCAAAACAAAGGCAAGCAACCCCAAAAGAGCGCTCGATAAATCTTAAAAACACCAGCCTTATTTGACAACAAAAGACACTCAAAAGAGTATTCGGAAATAAAATGTCCGAATCATGGAGTGACAAAAAAAATTCTTGACAATCAAAGTTTTTCCATTTACATCGTCGGCACAGCTTTAGGCTGTGAGAGCTTTAAGCATTCTTCGCGCGAATCTCTGAAGAATGTTTCGGAGCCTTCAAAGTTCGTTGAGTGATGATGCTGAGTACATATTTTGCTTTTATCAACTTTGCCCGGGGTGGTAGAACCGGATATTTTTGGGAGCATTAATTTATTCTCGACTGGAAAGATTATATTTTTGAATGAGTTCTAATTCTTTTAGTTTGTGTTCATCGAATTATTTTTAGAGAGCTTGTTGCTGTCTCTTTTAATGTTTCACTTTTAGTACTTTTTAAATTTCATGCTTTATTGGCTTATTACACGTGTAGATGGATTTTGGATGTTGCTTATGGTACTCGATTGTCTCTGCCTACCCCTTAAGGACACGGGTGTGTAATGAAATTTATAGTGAGTGAATGAAATTTAAAATTATCTTATGATTTATTTTTATCATCATCATTATCATATATTTAAGAGTATGACTTTTGTAGGTGGAGCCATCGCCACTCTTCTCTCCTATCTGCCAACCTCTTCATCTCTATACAGGATGTAAAAAGACCGCTAGCATTAATTGAAACCCCAAATTCTACCCATGAAACTGAAACCATACTCATACCCACGGAAATGACTTTATAATTTCGACACCAAAAAAAAAAAAATACGTGTGGCACTCGGGGAGTGCCGCGGTAAAGCTATTGCATAGCATTTTTTAAATATGGATGAAATAAGTGAACACGTGCCAATTGAATATAATTTAGTTGCGCAGCAACAAACTCTTTTGTGGAATGATGATTATACTATATACCTATATACTTTCTTACAAACAGCTGCTTACGTATTCGTCCGATTTCGGAGCAGCTCGTCTCGATCCGTGCGAGCTTCGTATAGTCGTACCATATACATACACCTTAAGGTTCAACTAGTCGCGGGCTTGAACTCACTCGTGGACGCGGCCAAAAAGCACCCTGTCTCACCTAGCATTGTGTCTAAAAGAGATAGAATCAGTTATGAGCAGTTAGCAGCTAGTCTACACGCATACGTCTAGTCGCACGCACACAAACACCGTGCCGAAGTCTGCCGAACTGAAACGACGTTAGACGATGCACGGCTTTCAACGCCGCACCGCTGTGCCGGTCGGAGTGGGCGGTGTTAGGTTTATTTTCGTTACGGAATTTCTTGATTCGGTCGACGCGCTCAAAGCCCGCTATAAAAGCTATGCAATAGCTTAATAATTAATTGCAACGCGCAATGTACATCGTCCTGCGCACGCCTCTCGCTCGCCCACGTGACTAGTAGCCACTGACCCCGCGCCTGCACTCTTTACATTGCGTGCTTTTACTTAAAGTGCATTTATTTTAACTTAAATTAAAACTTTGGATGTCTAAATTAATTGTGATCGATTTAGTTATCGATACTTGATATTTTTAGTACAAAATACAATTTTTTTTTTTTAAAGATTCTCGATTTCTTCCTAAACTAAGAGTTTCTGCGAGTATGTTTCTTGGGGAAAGTTGTATAGTTTCATTAGTAGAATAATGAGGTTTCAATTAATGCTAGTGGTCTTTTTACAACCTGTATAATTTCCGGCGCTCACTTTTATAAATCAAATAAAATCAACCCTTTATGAAATTCTTTTTTTTCGTTTATTAAGAACTCAACTCAAATTGTGCGGGTTGGTATGTAATAGTGATTATTTTAAATTGGTTCATTTAAATAAACACGTTCTACTATTCGGATTGCAGTGTTACCTTTGGACTATGGTTTGAATATATTCAACAGGTATTTAGAGGTAACATTGGTACATTATTGGCATTGGTACCTCCTCTGGTTTGCTGATACACTTTCCATCAAGTGCCCCGATTGCCTCTTTGTCTGCGACACAAAAATAAACAGTCAACACAACTTGCTCTGAGCCCCTCACGAAAACACCACCTTATGAAAGTGATCCATCATAACGCCTTTGAAACATGCTAATTCAGTGTGGGAGAGGGAAATTTTTCATTTCATTACCAAAATAAATTTCATCCCAAACGGTGCTACGCTTAATTGCATCTAAGCTTGTAAATTACTTGAAGTAATTGCCCCTCGGTTCTGTCTTAGCCGTTCTGTGCTGGGTAAAGTTAAAATACGTTTTGCTTTTGGTAGTTGTGTCTGGCTTTTAGAGTATTTCTGGATTTTTTACCACTGTAGATGTACTCGTAGTCGGAGGTGCTCTACTCGAAATTGTTGACGACTATAGATACCTAGGACGAACAGCTGCGGTGACTACTTACCATCAGACAGGCCGAAAGCTTGTTTGCAACCTTAGTGGTATAAAAATAATAGATCAGCTAGGTAGGTCCAATTTCTAGAGAAGGGTAAAGCGATAAATCCTACTCGGTTGGGCAGCGTTCGGGTAGCCTACCGCAGTGTCTCAAGACGGAGGTCTTTGACCAGTGATTATTCCCAGTGGCGACCTACGAAGTATTAAGTATAAAAAACTCACTATCACTAAGGGATATGTCCAGCAGTGGGCGTCTTCAGGCTGATCAATCAGATTTCATTTAGCAGGATAAAAAATATATTCCAAATATAAAAATCTCTCGCATGCGGGGTCCGCCTTGTCCATGATACAGGATTTGGCAGGTCAAGTAATTACGGATCACGGTCACAAAGTAATTAATCGCCTAACGTGCCTGTCTACTCACAATTATTCCCCTTACCGTAAGTTTTTTCTGTCGTATCCAATCGTCCAAAAAAGCTCCTCGGTGCTATAATAGATGATTTGCGTAGTTGAGTTTAGAAATAGGTACGTACGTTTTCATATTATATTTATAATTACAACATGGACCTTTCAAATATATAAAAAATGTCGCTAATACCTCACACACAGCTACTTTTATCCAGTTTCAACACCGATCCGCCCTTGTTGCAAACCCTACACTTTCCAACACCAAGAACATGCCTATCTCCAACCCAACTAAGCGTGAATCCCCAAGCCCCTCGACCGACCGAAGGACACTCGAGTCCTATAGTACTAAAAGTAAAGTAAGTATTTATAAATCAAAACTATCGCTTCAACCCCAAACAACCGACGCGTCGGAAAGCGCTACCGGCGTCGTACTACCGCGATAACCCCTCGCTCGTCGCCCTCTGTAATTCGGCACGAGTCGGCCGGGCTCCAGTCCAAACTGCGTTAGTCCGAGTACCCCTTTGTCTGGACTAATTGCATGCCAGTGATTGCCCTGGCGCACCGATCTGTTGGCTAAACGGCTAGCTTCGTTAGTTACCGTGTTTTCCGGGGTCCAGTGATCAGTATGAAGCTGTTTTTGGTAATTAGGTGCCTTTTATTATGTAGGTGATTTTGGGTTTTTATTGCAGGTGGAATCTATATATTGTATAAAACAAAGCTCACCGCCGTCTGTCCCTATAATATACATGTATGTACTATCTATGTACGCTTAGATCTTTCTACTACGCAATGGATTTCAAGAAGAATGTTTACAAGCAAGAAAAAAAGGGTTGATAGGTAAAATAGGTGTACGCGATCTAAGTAGCGCCCCGGGTCCACAAGTTTAAAAAATAAAAACAATAGTGAAAGCTGACAAAATGTAACATAACGGTTCCCAAGTAATTTTTTTTATTAGGTGCAGGTTCGTCGAGTAACGGTGAGTGTCTAGGTATTATTCTTATGACTAAAGGCGGCACAACGACCTAATTCTATTCAACAGTATAGAATAAAAATTAACACGAAAGTTGGTAATGATGTTACATTTATTAACATTGGTGGACCTACCGAACAAGCATTCTTTACATTTAAATTTGCAACGATAAAACACCGACTGCGAATAAAAACAAACAATTTAAAATTGTGCAGGTCATTAGCAATAAACTCGTATGTCAAAGGGCGCTGAGTGCGGGCCGAGGAATTCTCATTACGTGGACTCGGCAGGGGTGAGACCGACAGAGAAAGGGTTAAAGACGGGTGACTTCAAAGAATAATAATACCAAATAATAATAAAAAAAAAATTAGTTTGGTAAAGTCGACCTGGTAAAGATCGCAGGTACCAGCTGGATGCGGAAGGCACTGGACCGGCCTTTGTGGAGATCTCTGGGGGAGGCCTATGCCCAGCAGTTTGCTTCTTTCGGCTGATAACGAGTTGACCTTATAAGTAGGGGTGGGAATTTTATAAAAATTACCATCCCCATCGGGTGTCGTATCTGATTATGCCTGAAAAGCCTTCCCGGCCGTTTAGCTGGTATGCGCTTAGGCTTGCATAGCGAGTCCAGCATAACCAGCCGTCCAGTTACGGCTCCTCTCTCCCACGTTTTCCCAGAGGGTGCACTATTCCTGATGCAGTAGGCGCAAAAAAGGTCACTTCTCAAATAAACATAAGAAACAACACACAAATCAGACGATAGATGGCGCTGCGTGAATTCGGCCACGATTATTATTAGAAGAGAGGTACTATCACACGGAGCCTGTTGTGTCATCTATAACTCTGTATTTTTCATCACAGTTTTATGTGTACAATAAACTAGAAAATAAATAAGTAGGTATTCTGAAACTTTACTATGAGGTCTCAGTGCGAACCAGGTTACAACTGACAATACTTGAGTGGTGATCAGCACTATACGTCAATCTAATCCTCAATCAATCTATCCTTAATCAATTGCCTGGTATCCAACTAACGTATGAGCATCGCGATTCTTTTACCACGCACGTAAAAGACTCGCGCCGTTTTAAGAGAGGTAGGGCATAGCGGGGTATCTCGTTCGAATTGGAGCCGCCCGACTGGGGAAGTACCTCCACCTTACAGAATATCGCAGCTAAATAATACACTTTCAAATAGTATTTTGTTTCTGCCGGTGGGTAAGGTTTCCAGTGCTCCACGGGGTGGGAATTCGGGGAACCGTGGCTTTGGCAGTGGAGTGGCATTTGCCTTTCTGCTGCCAGAGCAAAGTGTTATAGAGGTGGGCAACGCATTGGCGATAATATTGGTGTTGCTAATGTCAATAGGCAGTGGTGACCACTTTCCATCAGGTGGCCCGCTTGCCTGTTTGCCTACCTCGTTTGTTTGTCTACCTTGCCTACCTGTGAGGTCCATCCACAGTTGCACGTGCGCGGTAAGGCTCGTGTATTGTGTTTCTGCCGGTGAGTAAGGTCACCTGCTCCATGGGATGGGGAACCGTGTCTTTGACAGTGGAGGAAGATTTAAAGGTGGAGCTATCCGATTCGTAAGCGAGACATACCGGGTTCAAATCCCACTGCAGCCATGTACCAATGACTCTTTTCTGAGTTATGTACCACTAGTTGAATACTAACCGATGCTCTTACGGTTAGGGAAATCATCGTGATAAAACTTGCACATTCAGGCAACTGAATGTGTAACCATGATCCAATCTCATGGTCAAAGGTCGTGTTCCCCTGTAAACTAGGTCACGAAGGTGAGATGGCAGTCGCTCCACTGTAATTTTTTAATCTGCATATCTTGGATCATGGTCAAAGCGAACCCTGAGCCCTGCGTAAGATCATAACCGGGACATTAACGCCAAGATGAACGCAATAGTGATACCTCCGGGTGTGACTACTTTCCATCCGGTGACCCGCTTGGCTATTTATCTACTACGACATAAAATAACCTCCAATTACACCCAGTAAGCTGTACCAGAACATAACCCTTCACAAGAGATGCCATGTCAGCACACACGCAACGTTAACCCTACGTACGCCCACGCCGCCATTGACAACAAGTCATAAACTAAACAACAGCTATAGGGCGGGCAGTAAATGCGTGCCGAAGTTCGCACGAGCAGTGATGGCGAGCCAACTAGTTGCGAACAAGATATCAAACGTAACCGCCACCGGCCCCTTAATAAGTTTAGTGATGGTCTCTTGTTACACCGTGCAGGTTCTGAGGTATGGGCGCGTCTTAGATGCTGTACTAATTGGCAACGGTCGTGCGACGGACGTCTCCCGACCAATAGGAGACCTCAACACCGCCTGTCGGACGTTTATGGTCGCACGACCGTTGCCAATTAGGACAGCGCGTTAGGCCCAAGTTATGTCAAGCGTCGGCAATGCGCGTCGGCGAAGCGCGTTGGGCTAACAATAAATGTCACTTCAAAGTTGTATGAACTTGCAATGCGTTTTGCCGACGCTTGACTTGGGCCTTTAAGACAGCGCATTCAAATTGATTCAAGTGTGCCCGCGACATAGCTCGCATTATGTAGGTATGTCGCACCTTTTGTCGCTTCTCGTGCGCGTGCCGTGCTGATCATCTACCGTCTACCGTTCAGTACACCGTGTAATATTTCTATATAGCCTCGTTCAACGATAATATTAGCAGCGGAAAAACAAACTGGTTGGAAAGTCTCGGAAGCCGGATACTGGAAAATTCCTCAAGAAGATAGGCAACATACTGAATTGATGGAGACATGCTGTTTATTTTAATTATGCTATTTATTGTCTCCAAAAATACTACTGCACTGCAATTTCATACTATACCTACCTTGTGTTTGATGTTTCGGAACAAAAAATTCGGTTTTATGACTTTTGTGGTTATTCACTACACTTTCTGCACACATATTATCGGGTTTGTCACCACGGTTAGTATTGTTTTTATCTCAATTCATCGACGTCGTAACCGTAGTAACCAAACCCGATAATATATGTGAGGAAAGTGTAAAAAGGTTGAATCAAATATTACAGAAGTGTTTTATTTAGAAATACAATAGAATAGAATAGAAAACATTTATTCACACAGAATAACACCACAAACACATAACAAATGGCTCAAAGGGGTTGAATCACTGACCTCCAAATATGTATTTTTTGAGGTGAGTGGCTCGACTCCAGAGCCGTAAAACAAAAAATAAAATAAAAAAGTATTAAGAATAAGTGACATAAAAATGCGCAAATTTACTTACCTATCTAGAAACAGCAGTACAGCCCTATAAGGTCCTAAAGATCCTAGTGGACTGATCGAATAAGCACAAACAATCAATCAAATATGTTTATTGTGACACACAGGTAATACATTAAATGCAGGTCTTAGATAAATAGAGATTAGAGCGCTGTGTCTTTATTATTTTATGCCTAAAGGTATTAGGCATAAAATATAAAATTTGAGTAGATACACTTACAATGTATATATTTAAATAGAGATCGAATAAAAAATAAAAATAAGTGCCAGCAATGATCAATAATTGCATAAATAACATGTCAATATAATTTAATTAAAAATGAACATGAGTACACGGTTGCAAAAGACAAAAATAAAACTCATATAACATAAAAAACTGCTTGTCGTTAATGTTCCGGTTGTGCTCTCGCGCACGAGGACCAGAGGTCCGCCTTGACCACGATCCAAGGTGTGGCAAATCAGGTAATTACAGTAGGGATGTTACGGAGGTGGTTTTATCGGAACCGAAGTCGGAGTCGGAGTTTCTAAATTTGGTTTTTCGGAGTCGGAACCGGAATCGGAAGCGGAATCGGAGTCGGAGCCGAAGTTGGAGATGGTAGCGGAGAAGACAGATGTGTTAAGGGCAGGCAATAAAATAAAATAGTAAAAACATTAATCAATCAGCCTCTTGAATTTCAATTAAAAAATAATAAACCTATACCTATCGTATAGGTGCCACAAATAAAAATAATAACATTTTTTATGACAGTTAGCAAATTAAATCAAAAACAGATAAGTAACTTTAATTGACACACCGCACAAAACAAAACAAACCATCCGTATTGCGTAACAACAAGTGAAATATGAATCGATGACAGAACGGGTGCTTTTCCCACGTGTGTGTGTCGTGTTCCCGGGCGACATGCATAAACCTGTTCGTACACGTTGACCGCAGCCGCCGCGCGTCACCGCCGCCGCTATCGGCTATGGTTCGACCTCCGATTAAAACCTCCGATTTAAAAGTATCGGAACCGAAGTCGGAACCGGAGGTGTAAGATCAATCGGAAGCTCCGACTTATCGGAGTCGGAGTCGAGGCTCCGTAACATCCCTAAATTACAGTAATTCACTTAACAACAAAGGTTGTCATTAAAAAAATCTCCTAAGCCAAGACATGACAAGCATTTTAACCCCACTGTGGTGTAAGTGTCGTCCTGTGGTGCGATCGCGTCCCTTTTCATTAGGCTAGGTTCAACTACAACCCGATATGAATAAAACATACAAAGGGTTAAGACCAATTATTAACAAGTTGTTTACAGTAAGGGCGGAGGGCGGACTTGGCTTGTTATATATTACTATTACACAGCTATTATACGGCTAGTGGTTGAGGACACCTCGTTAATAACTGTATGTTTTGTGAATATTTCATCTCGAATGTGGAGGGTTTTGTTGATAATACAAAGGGTTTTGAGAGCTGGAGTTTGGAATTTGGAATGGAAAGCGTTGCTGATATAAGACACGTATCTAACAGTCCATGGTGGGGTTGAAAGTCGATTGAGAAATTGGAGATTTGTGTTGAATATATTCTAGAGAATTGGTTTCCGTCTATTTTCTGGTCTATAAACGAAGGTCCTAACAGTTTTATACGGCATACAAACAGGCAACGGGCCACCTGATGGAAAGTAGTCACCGCCGCCTATGGACATTAGTAACACTAGGGGCGCTACTAATGCGTAAATGGTATGAATAATTCATATGATCGTCTTGTATGACACTTGTAAGGGTTGTAATACTGTCATATTTTTTATAATTATGACAGTAGATATTATAACTGTAAATTACTGTCACATCTCTTCATACAAGGCCTCTTTACCTAGAAGTTTTTGCTTACTTTACTTCCATTTTTTTTTAAGTTTCAACAACGTAGAGGAACCGATACCGAACAATCTGATACCGGTCACTATCACCTAAAATATCTATAAATTCAATTTATCGAAAGTTTTTTTTTAACCACTCAGTAGGCCTAGAACAAGTTGCGCTCGCGCGCGATAAGCGAGAAAAAGAGCGACATAGGTATTGCTATCTATTTCGTCTTAGTATTGTGAGAAAGACACAAACGCTCTCTCGCGGCGCGAGCTTTGTCGCGGACACACTTGTGCTAGCCCCACTGGTGGCAAACAAGCTTGCGGCCTGCCTGATGCAGCCTATGGACGCTTGCAATACCAGGGGCATCACCCACGCGTTGCCGACCCCGTAAAAACCCTTTAACCACTTTCTTGATGTGGCTCGGGGTGTTATCCTGTAGAGTGACTTGCACCAACCCAATCGACTATGAATGTCGTAAATGGCGACTGAAGTCTTACGCCCAAATTAATCAAAAGTTATAGAAGGCTCATAAAGCTGGCTAAAATGGGTCTTAATACGTATAATACTGCTACAACGCTCGATAAGTGTCCAATAACGGCTTCTGAAGTTATAATAGGCTGACCCCTTTGTAAACCTGTAATAGAAACAAATATGGGCGAATTTACATGAAGAGCTGTTCGCCTGTTTGATTCTGAACTTTATAAATTTATTATTGCTCCATCCTCAAGAGGCAAAAGTAATTGTTATTCTTTCTACGTTTACATTTTACGTTCTTATTCTTTCTATAAATTCATCTGACCGATAACTGATGGTGCTAATCTGTCATTTAACCAAAGAGATGAATGTTTTAAACCTAAAGGTATTTTTAGGAATGAGGCGGTTAGAGTCTAACCAGGATAGAGAAAAAAAATTAACTTTCCAATCTCTTTGCTAATCAGCCAGGAACTCAGTAGACATGGCCAGTAAAAGTTTTTTGTTGTGATCTTAACAACAAATCTAAGAAGGGTTGACGTCAGGCAGAGGCGGTCGATCATAAAACATAAAGCCAATATTTTTTACAGCACGATTCAGAAAGACATGTGCCGATCCGGTGTAAGGATGCTGATTGAAAGTTGTTGACGAACATAGAAAGTACTTGATGTTAGGCCAACGAGTTGGTCGTGTATGTAGTGGTAAGTACTTTTTTTTCATACTACTCGTAGAGCTCGTCTAATCTAAAATGACGCGCCCCACTATCGCATTAACGCACACAAGCAAGTTTAAAATATGGACGCAATACATATACAAATGCCGTTGTAATTGGTCATTCAGTTGCCGGTGAGATTCAAACGTCGGAGCACGCGTCGTTCATTGGCTCCCACACAGATGAAGTGTCGTTATCAATATTTGCACTCACACATCGAAATCAACTAACTAAGTAGTGGGGCGCGTTATTTTAGACTAGACGAGCTCTACTTAGGTGGCAGACTAACTGATTACGGCACCATACGGACGTTTGCAATACCACTTGTATCACTCACGCGCTACCGACCCCGTAAAAACCTTTTCACCCATTTCTTGAAATTAACCATTCTATGCGTTGAAGAAAGTAGATATTACCTACATCTATGTCTTAATATATATCTACCTATGCAAACGTATTGATATTCTAAATTTGAATTTCGATTAATAATGGTGTCTGAACATGTCTGTTCCTACCAATATTCAAATTTAGAATTTCAAGACGCACACTTACCTACATTACTTGTCTCGAACTTTAGCACAGCTACCAATTTCGCCGTAAGTCGAGTGTGTTTGTACCTATATATCAGTGAATTACACAACTACACACTTTTAGTTCTCTGGAGCGCGGCTGGAGGTGCCTACGAAGAAAATTACACGGGCCCACTGTGTCCCTAAAGTTTTATAGTGGCTGTACAGCGACCGTTTGTGACCACAATGTAATCCATTAACAGAAACTTGAGCGAGGGCCGGACCCTAATTTAAGCTACAATTTGTGCCTATATAGGGACGTATAGGACTATGTGGATAAGGGTACCTATGTAGTTCTGGAAAATAGTTGCTTTTAGGAGATCAAATCTGTTTGATTTATTTAGAGTCTGTTGCGATACTTTTTAAACATTAGTTAAATTTATTTTTAGCAAGATTTATTGTGACTATGCGACTACTGAGACAGCCGGCATGGAGTAGGTGCCAAATGGATTGGCAATAGCGGTCGTTGTTCTTTCGGTCGGAACTAATTCGAATGCCGTCAAAGCGATTGTTGTAACATTTGTAAGGGTCATACTCGTCAAAATTGTATTTATAACTTATTGGTTAATGAACCGTTTTGGTCAATTACTGCCTAACTTCGTCTCTAATGACTAGTAATGGTAGTTGAGGGTCAATGCACGTTTAATAAAATATTCACTGGAGCTCCTATTTTATAAAAAAGATTAAATACTGTTTTACTTACATAAAGTTTTAACAAATAGAATTTTATAAGTCATTATCGCAATTACAAATTAGTTCCAACCGAGAGGTTAACGTCCGCTATTGACATTCTATGTTGTACCTACTACATTATGCAACAACACATACCACTTTTTAGCGTTTTCGACTCTTCTTCTTCAACTTTTCGTTAGTCCTTATTGTGTTCACGGGCGGCCGTGATCACGGCAGGCCCGGGATTCGTCTTTCTACTTCTCTTTGTCCTCTTCGGTCGGTCTTTATCATCCTTGATTGTGAGTTTATTAACTGCGTCAAGCCATCGCTTCTTGGGCCGGTGCGTCCGCTCCGCTGGGTATAGCCAGATATTCCTACTAACTTACCGGTTTGCGCGCGATGTGGCACTCTTGCAGCTTATCCGTAATAGGACGGACGTGAATACCCCTAATATTTGCATGAAATTTCACATATCCACTGCAGCATGCTTATTTCCGTGATCTCTTTAGCCTTTTCCACATTCATATATCCCTAGCTCTTTTTATATATTTAAGCCAGCTGAGAGTTCTCTCATTATGGGTAGTATCGTACCTAATATACGAGTAACATATTTACATAAAAATATTATTACTGTGACGTCACTAGCCCTTATAACTCTTCCCCCGCTTGGTGCAAAACAAGCGGTAAATTTAATTTTCTTAATCGGCCAAATTTGTACGCCACCGTGGACTATGATCAAACAAATTAAAGCATAATTATTACATTTTGTTGTGCAGTATGGTCTCCGGCAGAGTAGAGTTGCACCTTTGGCGGTGAAGGAATAACGTTTCCCGCCAATGTTGGCAAGTGAAGATGGAGAAGGTGGAAAAGGGTAATTACCCACCTGGCCGGGTGTGGTGACCAGGAGGGGACCAAGGGTCCGACAGTTGATCGTCGGAAGTTGTATATATGCCGTGGAAGTTGGAACATTTCGCTAGCGCGATGTAGGACGGTTAGCGCCATCTATGTGCGGATACTTGAAAACCTTGTGTTCGTGTACTCGTAATGTGAGTATTGTTAAGTTTCCCTGTTGGAGCGATAGATGTCGCTACAGTACTCCCCCCGGAGACTGGGGGTCGATACCAAAGCTTGAAACGCTGAAGCTGACGTATGAAGCGTAGTCAGTCTAGCGATGCGGTGAGCAATGGCGTAGCTCTGGCGTGAGGTTGCGCTGTGAGTTGTGCCTAAGCGATGCTGTTCCCAAGTCTGCAGTTAGTCGAGACTGGGTGGGGACAGTGAGATGCCGCAGGTGAAGGACCAGGAAGCACGCGTTAGTGCCGACTATGGTCAAGGCTGTGACTGCTGTGTGCAGGAGTCAGGTAGGGAAGACGTAAGGATCACGTCGGGATCACTACTTTGGCGGTGAAGGGGATAAGGTAGCCGCCAACGTTGGCAAGCGAAGATGGAGAAAGTGGAAAAGGGTAATTACCCACCTGGCCGGGTATTGTGACCAGGGGACCAAGGGTCCGACAGTTGATCGTCGGAAGTTGTATATATGCCGTGGAAGTTGGCACATTTCGCTAGCGTGATGTAGGACGGTTAGCGCCATCTATGTGCTGATGCTTGAAAACCTTGTGTTCGTGTACGCGTAATGTGAGTATCGTTGAGTTTCCCTGTTGGAGCGATAGATGTCGCTACAGTACCGATGAAGGCTACACCCACCCACACACCAACCCTTCCACTGGGTAGAAGGGTTCGTAGAAGGCGACTAATGTCTTAGACAAGAAAATGGGCAGTAGGGTTCTCTAATGAACACTGCGACCTTAAACCCGCCTGCTTGGTATATGGCCGCAGTGGGATTCGAACCCGGTGCCTCTCTCTTACGAGGAGTATTGTCAGTTGGAACTATGTGCGTTCTCGTGCACTGTAAGACCTAATAGTAATGTTTCTAAACACAGGTGTCAACAAATCATCATCATAATCATTCTAGGGTCAATCTCGGATACTGCCAGAGTCCGATTTCCTGCTACCTACAGAACACTGATCCACAAAATATCACCACCATCTGACCATTTCCGCGATCGCGAGAAACAAAACGAAGCCTGACCCGGTGATTAAATTCGGACGAGATTACAAATTTCGCCGTTTTATAATTGTCTCGGTGCGCTTAGCTTTCTCTCCATTCGGGTTCACTCTGCTGGATTGATGGCAGGGGTAGCTGCGTCGCTGTTGTTGACAACAAAGTGACATTTCAAAATGGCGACCGTTAGTTCCAATTTTGGCCACCAGCTCAAATAAGTTTGCGTTACTGTAATCTTGTTTCTTTTTTTCAGCGACCCGCTAATTCACTTTATTTAGTTGAGCAAAAATCTGCGAACAAGGCGACTTAATTAAGGTCTATTAAAAGAATTACGAGTAATCGCGTATCTACTTTCTTTGCTTTCTTTTTTCTAAGAAAAGCTGTTATTCTTTTTTTTTCAAGGGAGTTTTTGTACTTGGCTCTAATTATCGTCAAGCTTAAACCAAGATTGTTGTAGAGCCAGAGTTATACCAAGCGTTCCTAATACTGTCGCCACAGATACCAATAAGATATTTCTACATGATGTGTGACTATACTCTAGCATTTTATAGAAAAAGAAAAAACAAATATAGTGTCGCTTTTCGAATGTGGGGTCGGTCGTCCGGCCAAGGTCACTCACGCAATGCCCACAAGATGTTACGATTTCTAAACACATTTGTGAAAGAAGTTTTTCAGACATACACATTAATTTAAAAACTACAACGTCTTGAGAGTTCCCTCGAAATTGTTTATCGCAAGCTTGAACAGCTTAAAATTCAAGTGCTACTATCTAAATGTCTACCTCCAAACGATTCTATTTAAATGCAAAAAAGCTCATATTCCCTATACACGATGGTACCAACTTAAGTGGCAGTTATCACGCCTTGGCAGTGACTCGCGGGGTTCTGTTTGACGCAATTTCCTCGTGGAAGAGCTCCCACTTAAGTAAATAATACTTGCATATGTGGAGAGTCTAATCGCATACTTGAGGTCGTGAATGTTAGAAAGGGAGGATGTGGTATCTGCATGTCATAAATAATTTATTTATATTTTTAGCAGATTTGATTTTGGAACATGTGAAGTTAAGGCCTTCAAGAAAAGAGGATATCTTTATTTTAGGCTGGCAATGCATTGGCGAAACTTCTGATGTAGCAGGTATCCACGAGCGGCTAGGATCAATTACCAACGTTTGCGCTGCTTCGAAGATAGTCTGGTACTATAGATAGGAAACCAACCTTTAATTAAACGATTATTACAATTTTTTAATTCAGGATCTCGAACCAAATAAGAATTTGCGAATTCTTTAATCAAGGCACCTGTGTTTCTGCATTTATAAATAGTAAACCAAAAACAAAGACGCTTTCCGCCGTCTGTCCCTATGTATGTTTGTACGCTTAGATCTTTGTGTTGTAGTTGTGAGTAGGGTAGGTGTTGGCTAGGCTGGGTAGGTTACACCTTTTCAATACCAACCCTACGCCTATTCTACCACTACCTACTCTTTTTTTCTTGCTTATAAACCTTCCTCTAGAATCACTCTATCTATTGTTGAAAGCGCAATAAATCCGTTGCGTTTTCCTTTACACTTTCCGTCAGGAGGGCTGTCTTCTGACTTTAGTTAGGAAAGGATTGGGAATGACGCTGGTAATAAATACAAACTGGCTAGTTCGTCGCAAAGCATCGTCTTTGTTACACACGTGTGAGTAAATACGAAGTCGAAACCAGTCGAAAGACACCCAGTGCTGGGCATAGGCCTCCCCCAGAAATCTCCAAAAATGCAGGTACAGGACCGGCCTTCCGCATCCAGCTGGTACCTGCGATTTTTACCAGGTCATCGGGCCATCTTGTTGGAGGCCTACCCACGCTGCGTCATTCGGTACGTGGTCGCTACTCGAGAACTTTACTGCCCCATCGGCTATCTGTTCTTCGAGCTATGTGCCCTGCCCACTGCCACTTTAGCCTGCCAATCCTTAGGGCTATGTCGGAATCGCCTTTTACTGTTCTTTAATTAAATCAGCATGCCTTCTCCACCATTCTCGCATCCACCACACTCTCGACTGCGGATATTATATTCTTGGATAACTTTGATGGCGGCGTGTTGGTGTAAGTAATGCTAGTTATTCGAGTTGGAGTGCGCTGCAGACCGGCTCGTTGCATTGTGAACATGGCCTTAGTTGTTTAACGGATGCTTGTAGAGAGCGTTAGGGTCAATTTTGTAGCTGTGGTGGGTAAATATGGTAATTGATCTGAAATTATGTTTACTTCAAATGAAGAAAATATGACGACATTGTGATTTTCTGTTTACCAATACATTTTAACTTTTTTTTACATTTTATTTATTTATTTATACTTCATGCACAAACAGTACATTGGCGGACTTAAAGCTAAAATAGCATTATCTACATGATAACCTCTATGGCTGCTCATGTATGCTGATGATATTGCGCTGACAGACTGACATGGGCCGACTAGTGTAACGAGTAAATAAGTGGAAGTAGTGCCATCTACCATGGTATGGCCACGTCTAGCGCTGACCGGCAAATTACGTAGGGAGCAAACGTCTAGCCATGCCATAGCCGTCAATCAGGGGTCGGCCTAAAAAGAGATGGCTAGACGTCGTTAAGAATGAAATACTTACCAATAAACTCACCGCCAAGGATGCTAAAGACCAAGCAAAGTAGATCAAGAGGAATAGAAAGTTGGGCTCCGGATCCGTTCGTGGCGCCCGGGAGCGCAAACGGGATTTAACGCCAAGATTATGATGATGATGATGTTGTCAGCATTCAATGCTCCGTTTAGATTAGAAAATTAAACTTATTTTACACTATTTGTATCAAAGTAAAGCAATGTAAGTTTTAGTTAGGTAACTTTTCGATTAGTTTAGATTTTGTTTTATTTGTGTGTGTTTCTGTTGTTGGTAATAAATTCAATCTCTCCAGTTTTCTTTACCTATTTGTTGCTATTTTTCTAATCTCTCTTTTATTTTATTTAGTTACGTCTTGATCCGGCCTATCAGTCCACATGTTGCGAAAACGAAATGAAACGACATCCTTAAATGATCAACCGTACAATTGGCTACCGTACTGGACCTGAATGGAAACATCAACAAACTTAACGCCCCACCGTTAATACGCCATAAAACAGAAAGCCGATGAAATAAAAACGGTGCGATAACAAAGGCGAAATACGTGCTCACTAGCCAAACACGGGCAGAGGTCCTCCAAACAAAATGGCGTAGGTAATAATTTAACATGAAGCTAGACAAGCGCGAGAGGATGAGGACCTTGAAGGTTCCGGACTAACAAAAAGCACGAGTACAAAATAATTACTAAACAATACTCTTTTAAATAGTATTGTGTTTCTGTCGGTTAGTAAGGTCTCCAGTGCGCCATGGGTGGGGTTTGGGGAACCGTGGCTTTGGCAGTGGTGGGGCATTTGCCTTTTTGCTGCCAGAGCAACGTGTGATAGAGGTGGGCAACGCATTGGCGATACTATTGGTGTTCCACTGGTGGCCCACTTGCCTGTTTGCCTACAGAATGACACAAAAAAAAAAGTTATCTAAAATTTGATCAGCTGCTCTGACCTTAAAATCGTGTTTGCAAACAAGTTTTCTTAAAATATTGTCATACTATAAGAAATTCAGTTTAACAGACAGTTCTTTTTGCGTAGGTAACATATAAACAAATGATTCATTATCGTATTTTTTACGTAAAATATGAGGTCTTGCTTATTGCCTAATTTTAAGTACCCTAAGTTTTGATATTAGAATTTTCGCGGATATGTGACATTAGTTTTTATATCTTTTGTGATAGTAAAAAAAAGAAAAAGATAAAGAAGCCTACCCAAGTTTTACAAACATCTTGACGTTAATGTCCCAGATGTGCTCTCGCGCACGAGGTGCCATAATTCAGAAATTGACAGATCAAGAAATTACAGTGGAGCGACTGCCACCTGACCTCCGTGACTCTGTTAATAGTATTCAGTCACCTGAATGTGCAAGTATCCTCACGACGTTTTCAGTCACCGTAAGAACATTGGTTAGTGTTCAACTAATGAATATAACTCAGAAAAAGAGTAATTGATACATGGCGGTACTGGTTCGAACCTGGTACCTCTCGCTTACAAGTCAGTCCCCCCAACCACTACGCCACCGACACTCAACCAACTTAATCCAGTACTTAATAATAAACCTGTCAGTCGGACAAATATACGGGCAGATAGTCGAACATCAAAGAGATGAGGACAACATAAGAGACCCGTTTTTACCTTTGCATGTTCGTATCCCCAAAAATCCACACGTTAATCCATCTGGAACATGTTGATAGCAACCGGTGGCATGGTGACGTGCTTTGTCGATAAATACATTCATATTTCAAACCATAATGCCGTAGCAGAGCTGATAGTAAAACGTACCGGTTTCTTTTTCACGGTTACTGGACAAGGGTGGATTTTGTTTAGAATTTAGTTATCGCTGGTGTGAATTATTGTGTTTTTTTTCGATGTAAATTCTTTAAAGGCTCGTTTTTAATAGAGTAGCACCGTAACCCTAAATAGGTTTATGTTAGATTTTTTTTTATGATGCACATACTAGCTAATAATAGGTACTATCAATACATCTAAAAAGACACTTTAGACAAGGCCAGTTATATTGAAGTAAAAATATAAAAATAAATATCAGCAAAAAAATAATCGGATGATTAAAAAACCTATAACTATAATAAATAAAAAATTTAATACTAAAGTAAAATAATAAAATAACATATTTAATATAGTGAAGTGTACTGAAGCAAAAATAAAATGTCTAACCCAACGTATAACGAATTGATGTGTGAAACATCAGAGTTCATAGGAGAAGCAACTCAGGCTGATGAAAGCATATACACTGCTGGTAAAAGCGAGAAAGCCAACCTCCAGCCGCTGTTATCTGAAATTCGTGTAAGGTATACAGTTCTTTTAGCTAGACTGGATACAGTGTACGACCAAATGTTACAGCCTCAAAAACGTGTGATAGTCAAGCGACTGCTCGAAGCTGTTTTGGGAAGACTAGTGGAGATAAAACATGATTTGGTCGAGGTCAATTTGTCGGATTATACTTTTGATGATGATGAGGTGAGCAAAACACTTTCGTTGACAAACTAACACTTAACAACTTATGTGCGATGGTCCGTCGATTACAACCTTTAAGAAGCGTGTAAAAGAACATTATCTTTATTTATTTATTTATTTATTAAAACTTTATGCACAAAAGTACAGTGGCGGACTTAAAGCTAAAAAAGCCTTATCTACCAGTCAATCGGGATTTATGTGCCTGAATGTTATATAACACCCATATATTTTAAATTTTAGTATGTATATACGTATGTGTCTATATTTATATTGTATATATCTGTGTTTTTAGTATCTCATTTTTAATTTATGTAGTTAATTAGTTATTAGTTCGTTTTTATAACTATTGAGCACGTCTCATCCCCTATACTCTAGCATGTTTCTCTTTTAATAGGCCTGCTAGAAGAGATTTCTTCTTAGAAAAAAGTAGTACCAGTTTTGTCAAAACTTAAATAAATGTTTTAATTTCTGTATGCTATTTATTGAGTGCAATAACCTGTTATATAAATAAAAAAAATTAATATAAATACTGTCTTGAGGGTCGATTGCTTGCTGTTTTTATTTAGCGACTAACGAGCAGACAGCTCTTCTGAAAGAAAGCGGTAACTGTTACCGATAATATAACATAAATACTTATATTTTGTAAAACAAAATTGAAGATGTTATGCCTCGTGTCTGCAATTGCGCTGCTACCTTGCTCTTGAAACCTAAATGTTGATTGGCGAAACAAATAGTTCAGCCATGTTATGAGTAATATATGTTATTTACAATGCACAGGCACTTCAGAAACTGCAAGTAACCCCTCAAGAAGCAGAGCCATGCGTGCCACAGTATTTCGTGCGGGAAAGAGAAGAGGAAGTAGCTAGTCGACGCCATTTCATAGAAGACACGCTAAGGAAGTTGGGACATGGACCACCTAAAGCGAAGAAGGTGGTATTAACAGAGCAGCAAGCCGTACTGGTGATACAGAGTCACGAGAGAGCTAGACAAGGGAGGCTGAGGTAAAGAATTCAGTGGTGTTATTTACCTTCATATTTCACGGAGGTCAGACGGCAGTCTGACCACTGTAACCTGCCAAATTTTGGGTCATGGTCAAGACGGATAAGCACAAACGGTATATTGAGGCCAGTATGATTACTTATTGAATTTACCTCATAACTGTAAATTTTTAATAACATAATCATCAGCCAATGTTAGTTCACTGCTAGGAGATAGGCGCCTCGCACCAATGCAACCTGTCCTCGACTTGCCTCCACTTACAGGCTTTCGCAAATCCTCACACTATCTGACCGAAGAGCGATCTTGCCGAGACGCAGTCTCCATTCAAGAACCGTCTGTTCATCCGCAGATATGGCCAGCTCACTGCCACTTCAGCGTGTTAATTTTGTGCACTATGTCGGTAAATTTATTTTTCTGCGAATTACTTGTTTCGTCGCGAATATTTTTTTTAACAAATCAAATCTTGGAGTTAATGTTCCGGTTGTGCTCTCGCGCACAAGAGCCCGGGGTCTGCCTTGACCATGATGCAGGATTTGACAGCTCAGTAATTACAGTGGAGCGACTGCCATCCATGCCAGCATTGTTATTAACAAATTTTATATTTTAAGTCTGGAAATTTTAGGGGACAATTTATGAAAGAAATTCGCCTTCTGAAAGAGAAGGGCAGAGACCAAAAAGGAGAAATGTCGGCAGCGGCAGCGACAGCTATACAAAGGGTGTGGCGCGGCTTTATTGCTAGAAGGGAGACTAAAAGAAGAAAGAGAGAAGAGCAGCTATTAATCGGGATGGTAATGCCGCCTTACGTAGAATCACAAGCTATCAAGAAAGCGGAAGAAGTAAGTATAAGCGTGTTTAGAATTAAATCATGAGTTCTTTATATCATTGAAAATAAAATAAAATAATTTAAACACCAAACACACTACGATACAAATTCTAACTATAAAAAACTAACAATGAATAATTTTATCGTGTTTACGTAGGTTAAAGAATATCGTCGTAATTTACAAAAAGAACGCGAAAAAGAATATCAAGAAGCTTTAGTTTCAATTGAGCAGCAATTGCGACAACAACATGGGACCAGACTTAACGAACAAATATCTGACGAACTAAGACGCTGGATCAAAGAATACTATGAAAGAGCGGGAAAATTCCCTGACTTTCCTTCTGAAGAAGGCGGTGGTAGCAGGACTATGTTTAGTAGGCAAGGTAAATAATAAATAAAATCCTCATTCTGTGATAAAAAATATAATTTGTAATAACAATATCTGTGTATTTTAGGCACAGACAGCGAACTTTTGAGCAAGACATCCCCAACAGCGTCTTCAAAAGAATCTAAAAAGAGTAAAGACAGCAAAGAGAAGAATCCTAAAAAATCAGAAGACAAGAACAAAGACGAACAAGAAGATTTGTTGACGTATAAATGTGCGCAGTCAGCGTTTTTGCAGGACATTACCAATTCAAACGAAGAGTTAGTCCATTCTACCTATATTGTAACCTATTTCATTACAAAAATGATTGTAATATAATTTTTTGAAACTGACGTCTACTACTAACTATTGTATCACTTACAAAAATAAAGAATGTTTGTTTGTTTTAGATTTGAAGATATTTGGAAGTATAAAGATGATCCAGACAATCCACACGAACGATATTACAAAGATATGATTGAAAGAGAGAAAATGGTTAAGATTGAACAAGAAATCAGAAATATTGCCGATGAGATGATGAGAAGTGAACTTGAATTATTACAGGCAGCGTTTGACAGAGATAGGGCTCATAAAGGGAAAAAGGCTAAGAAACCTCAGAAGAAGGTAAGCATAGATATTATGTAAAAATACGGATTTTTATTCGACACTATAATAATATGTAACCATGGACTTACTACCCAAAGGGACTGCGCACTACTTTGACTAAAACCGGGCAGAGCGAGAGTCACCATCGATAGTCCTTTGTCCCTTTCTAACAGTGTAAACACAATGTTATTGGCACAATCATCGTCATTCTAAATTGACAAGTGTCATGTTTGGTGTTGCCATTATTGGAGAAATATATATGTCGCAGCCATCTGGTTAAATCAGCCATTTAATGAGTAGGCTAGCCTGTTAATTAAACGCCGGCATTCAAAAGAATGCCTAGGCCGATACTCGATATACTATCAACTCTTAACGTTTAACTAGTTGGCTTATTATAAGCCAGCCCTTTGAAGACGGCTGACGTAAAATCAGGCAGGTGATTTAAATTTAGTTCAAATTTTATCTACTGCAGCACTGGTAGTCAATAAAACAAATATGGCGTCAGACAGCTCGCACAGCAAGCAATGTTTTTGTATTTTTATCGTTTTAACTAAATTTAAAGTGTGGTACCTAGATGTTTTTAAGTAAGAATAAGGATAACTTAATTTGTTCATTTCTTTTCATACTTACAATTAGAAACAAATGTCTAAGAAAGTTTCGTGCCATTTTATATTTAATATTATAAAATAAGAAAGTGCATTCTTCCTATACTACATTGTTGCAAATAGTTAATAAGTTATAAGTTTAAAGTTATTATTGTTGTAAATACTATAAATTTTATAGGTACTCGCAATGCAATTACTAATTGAATTTGTTGCCACTAATATTTTCGTTTCCAAATTAAAATTATATTTTATCGTATTTTTTATCTTAAGTTAAGTTATATAATTTACGAATGGTCACTCAAACCAAACATATATATTCTATTAACAAAATGGCTAAATAACGCTCAGCCAAGTAGCTGCACGTTACATTCAACTACTTGGCTAGTTGTCATTTAGCCATTCAATTGAATGCCGGCGCTTAATTAACGGACTGGCCTTCTAATTAATTGGCTAATTTAACCAGATGGCTGCGACATATACATTAGTTAAACACTAATCGATGCTCTTACGGTGAGGGAAAACATCGTGATGAAACCTGCAAATTCAGGCAACTGAATTTGTAACCATGATCCAATCTGGTTAGGATCCCCTGGTTTGCGCAGGGTCACGGAGGTCAGATAGCAGTCGCTCCACTGTAATTATCTGATCGCCAAATCCTGGATCATGGTCAAGGCGGACCCCGGGCCCTCGTTCTCGAGAGCACAACCGGGACATCAACGCTAAGATGATGATGATGAGTTAAGGTAATGGACTCGTAAGCGAGAGGTACCGGGTTCGAATCCCTCCGCGGCCATAGTTGAATTCTAACCGATGCTCTTACGGTGAAGGAAAATGTGTATGTATGTATGTATGTAAACTCTGTATTGCATTAAATACATTTAGAACTACATCGTGATGAAACCTGCACAATTAGGCGATTGAATGTGTGACCATTATCCGATCTGGTCAGGTTCCCCTGGCAGGAGGCTTACGGAGGTCAGATGCCAGTCGCTTCACTGTAATTATATGATCTGCCAAATCATGGATCATGGTCAAGGTGGACCCCAGGCTCACGTGCACGAGTGCGCACATACAGCCAAGATGATTATTGTTTTACCATGGTCCGTTATTTTACTGGGATATCGCTTTCAGATTCACGCGGACAAACGCGGTTTCTTACCAAAATCCTTTAAATGTTATGTGTTTTGACTTTTTACGTGTGACGACTGCCATCCAACCTGCACAACCCGTTAGCGAAAAGCCGAATAAATAATAAAGCAGTAATTTACACAGTAATAATTTATTTATTCAAAAAAAGAACGACAAACTACACAACGACTAAAGAGGTCTTAGACCAAAACTTATTTCTGGCAGGCGCACCCTGGCTCCAGAACTTGAGCGGGAAAATTGCAGCCAGTATCAACGGCGGCTGTGCCAGAAGAAGGCACAGTACCCTCCACACCGACCATGCCATAGACTGGGAAGCAGCCACAGACCTTGATATTCCCGCCAATGGGTAAATCTCCAGACAGAGTCATCTCCCCAACTTGCAGGTTTGGTATTATCTCGGAGATGATTGGCTGAATTTTGTTGCCAGATAACAGTTCGCTCAATAAAGCGGCTGGGGGCATGTTTGTGTTGAAGTTTTGTGTCACAAGATTGCTAGGCAATGCAAGGTTCAGGGAACTACCTGTTACAAGAGGCGCTTGCTTGACACTCACAGCTGGTATCATTGGCATATTAACTTTAGGAGTATTCTGGGAGAATTTTGATATGTACTGAGGAGTATGAACCAACGTTGTTCGCTATGGCGTTATTGGAGGACACAGAGGCAACGTTCTGTCTGAACTGGCCATAGTTGTTGGAGAAGATGTTGTTGTTGGAATCGATAATGTTGGTCGAGCGTCCAGTGCCGGATGACACGATGTTATTTGCAGAAGATATGTCGTTGAAGGAACTTCCGTAGCCGTTGTTGTTGGAATATATGTTGTTACGGGACTTGATATCGTAAGAGCAAATCAAAGTGGAATGTATTGCTCATAGAATAAGGTCCATCTTTGTATGACCATTATGTTACGCGTCGCTCCGGTTAAAAGGCGTGGTGGTGAATTTATCCTAAGTCCAAATTCTCCGAAATAAATAGACAACTGCACTAGGCAAATCAATACTTTTTTATGTTTAATACATCTCTACTAGACAAGAATATAAAGGGTCGATCAGACTCGCCAAATGTTTGGGCAATTGTTTTCTCCTTAACTTTATTAACTGGGCCCTGGATATCAAGAAACGTCTATAAGGTACTTTAAAAAAGTAATAATTAAATAACTTATTGTGCAAAGGCAGGCTTTTACCTATAACGGGATATCTTCCAGCTAACGTTCAAGAAGCCGAGAGGAACTACGAGCGGTAGAGGTAATAACGAGTGTAGATAATCATTTACTATCATTTTTATACTTCTCTTTTAGGTGTGTGTGTGACAGGATCGTAGCTTCTGGCATTCTATAGTCTCTAAATATCCCTGTGGGATGCAGACGTCAATATCTACCTATGTATGTATGTATTTACATTGTGTAATGTTTTTGGGGCCTAATAGTTAAGGTAATGGACTCGGTAATAAGAGCGTCGGTAGCCGGGCGGTCGAGTATCCAACTCGTAAGCGAGAGGTACCAGGTTCGAATCCCGCTGCGGCCATGTACCAATGACTCTTTTCTGAGTTATATATGTCGCAGCCATCTGGTTAAATCAGCCATTTAATGAGTAGGCTAGCCTGTTAATTAAACGCCGGCATTCAAAAGAATGCCTAGGCCGATACTCGATATACTATCAACTCTTAACGTTTAACTAGTTGGCTTATTATAAGCCAGCCCTTTGAAGACGGCTGACGTAAAATCAGGCAGGTGATTTAAATTTAGTTCAAATTTTATCTACTGCAGCACTGGTAGTCAATAAAACAAATATGGCGTCAGACAGCTCGCACAGCAAGCAATGTTTTTGTATTTTTATCGTTTTAACTAAATTTAAAGTGTGGTACCTAGATGTTTTTAAGTAAGAATAAGGATAACTTAATTTGTTCATTTCTTTTCATACTTACAATTAGAAACAAATGTCTAAGAAAGTTTCGTGCCATTTTATATTTAATATTATAAAATAAGAAAGTGCATTCTTCCTATACTACATTGTTGCAAATAGTTAATAAGTTATAAGTTTAAAGTTATTATTGTTGTAAATACTATAAATTTTATAGGTACTCGCAATGCAATTACTAATTGAATTTGTTGCCACTAATATTTTCGTTTCCAAATTAAAATTATATTTTATCGTATTTTTTATCTTAAGTTAAGTTATATAATTTACGAATGGTCACTCAAACCAAACATATATATTCTATTAACAAAATGGCTAAATAACGCTCAGCCAAGTAGCTGCACGTTACATTCAACTACTTGGCTAGTTGTCATTTAGCCATTCAATTGAATGCCGGCGCTTAATTAACGGACTGGCCTTCTAATTAATTGGCTAATTTAACCAGATGGCTGCGACATATATACCGTGAATTTGGTATTATTATGAGGTAATCCGTACAATCCGAAAAGTAGTTGTCAAAATATCTTTTGATCTACTGAACGTTTGTCCAACAAATGTCGAGTCGACATAATTATTAACTTTTTGTTCCACAAAACAGATAAAAGAGTTCGCTAACGATTTATCCTACAACACTAGTTTCTAAAGAGAAGTGATAGTACTCGTCGATATCTACAATTCGGGTGAAAGCTGTCAAACTTAAATGTGTTATAACTCGAAACCCATTGGTTCTAGAACACTAGTTTCTGTAGAGAAATGATAGTACTTGTCGAGATCTACATTTCGTATGACAGCTGTCAAACTTAGAACTGTCAACCGAAATGTAGATCTCGATGTGTACTATTGTATTGCTCTAGGAACTAGTGTTCTAAGACCAATCGTTTCCGAATTACAACAGTTCATAGTTTGACAGCTGTCATGCGAAATGTAGATCTCGACGAACACTATCATTTTTCTTTAGGAACGAGTGTTACAGCACCAATAGTTTAAGAGTTATTTCATTTCAAAGTTCGACAGCTGTCATTCGAAATGTAGATAGTACTATCATTTCTCTCTAGAAACTAGTGTTTTACGACCAATGGGTTACCTTTGACAGCTGTCATACGCAATGATGATTTCGAGGAGTGCTATCATTTCACCCTAGGAACTAGTGTTCTAGGGCCAATAGTTTCCGAGTAGCAGGGTAAGCTTGGGCTGGACCCTGCTGAAAACATGACCTTCAGATTGCACCCGGTCCGGCTCTGCCTGGCCCTGAGATCGGTGTCCGCGCCAAATAATAAAAGTAATTCGGAATTTGCATCAACAATGGTGGCAACACTAGAAAGGGACACAGGACTATCGATGGTCACTCTCGCTCTGCCCGGTTTTAGTCAAAGCAGTGCGCAGTCCCTTTGGGTAGTAAGTCCATGTATGTAACTGTCATTGAATGTTATAGACAACTAATATCTCACAATAATTCACGCGTGTTCTACATTAGTGAAGGGTTGGTTTAAAGTAATCTAAATCTAAAAAAGTAAATCTACGCTTTGCAGGCGAACTGGAGGTCACGGTTTTGAAAATATTTACTGCTTAAATTCTTTGGTTTCACCAAGGTTTGCCTATGAGACTCGTTCCATTTTATACCACCACACGAAAAATTTGTTAATGTTAGTTTATCTAATTGCTAATTCAATTTATTAAATAGGTCCGTCGTGGAGGTAAAAAAAGTAAAAAGAAGAAAGAGAAAGATCTAACACCAGACAGAACTACTGAATCGCTGTTCGAAGAGCTGGTATCTAACGGAATAATTCGCCCATATCCTTTAGTCAAAATAGATGATTATATAGGCGAAAAAAGTTATGTGGCAGCTGCTTGGAGAAGTGAAGGCCGAGAGCCAGAACCTTGTCTAGGAGATATACGTCAGCTTGTAAAAGAGTTTTGTATATTGCCATTAGGTTCCTCTCATGTAAGAAATAATGCTCCGCTGGTCCGCTCTGTGTTACTTTCAGGTAAGCGTTTATCTATTTTACATGAACAATCTTAATTTAAGTATTCTTGACGTATTCATTTATGTACCTCATCTTCTAATCTTGCCAATCTTTGTCAGGTCCTTCTGGCAGTGGCAAGAAAATGCTGATACACGCAATTTGTACTGAAACCGGAGCCATGCTTTTTGACCTAACACCAGCTAATATCGTGGGTAAATATCCCGGAAAGACGGGCTTGATAATGTTGATACATTTAGTGATAAAAGTATCAAGACTACTCCAGCCTGCTGTCATTTGGATGGACGACGCTGAGAAACCGTTTGTTAAAAAAATACCGAAGACCGACAAGACTGATCCAAAGAGGCTGAAAAAGGATTTGGTCAAAATCATAAAAGGTAAACAAAAAATAGCTTGGAGATAATGCTCACGATGCTCTTAGATAATTCAAATCTCGCCTTTGGCTGCTGATGTCCTGGAAGACGGTGGACATGGTGCTGTGTCCCATTATATTCCAGGACAATATCTTTATTATGTTAGCCTGTATAATTTCAACGCAGGCAAAGGCCTCCCTCCGATTCTTCCACTACAATAATTCTCTCTTGGCCACAAAATGAAAAAAATTAATTCCTTTCGTTCTTCCAGGCATTTGTCCTGAAGATCGAGTTATATTTATTGGGACGTCCAGGGCTCCATGGGATGCAGAACAGAAACTCTTATTCCAATGTTACCAGAAAGTCGTTCAGATACCCAGAGCTGACTATGGGAGCATTTCTATGATGTGGAGGATGAAGCTGCACAAAGCAGGTGCTCTGTCTCCAAGACTCGACGTTTCCTGCCTCGCAAGAGTATCAGATTCATATACAATTGGTAAGATTCGATAATTTATTTAAAAAAATATATAGATTTAATGTAGAATATTTCAAAATGTTGAGTTGATATAAACCAACCAGTTTCAATAGTAGATATCTTGTTTACTTTATATGTGTGTCTCATGACATACTTTATTTAGCATCCTAATACTAGAATAGTTTAGAAAGCAAAATGTATAGCGTTGTCTCGCTCTCTCGCTTTTTCTCTGGTGTTCTCGATAGACAAGTGTCGTGTACTTACAAAATAAATATCAAGTGTTATTCTGTGAATCCTATGCTTTTTATTGCTAAAAACCCTTCATGGTAGCAGAGCTTAAAATCGTGAAGTGGAATATTATATTATTTTACGCAAACAAGGCATATAGCTTGGATTCGCAATGTCGAGCGAAAAATCACCGGCCGGTAC
Organism: Blastobasis lacticolella; assembly: GCA_905147135.1. Lineage (NCBI taxonomy): Eukaryota > Metazoa > Arthropoda > Insecta > Lepidoptera > Blastobasidae > Blastobasis > Blastobasis lacticolella. The sequence continues at coordinate 14,441,626 of LR990059.1, forward strand.
GGCCCGCGATGGCGCCTCAAAAACTACGGCTAACGTTAATTCATCGGGTTTAACCATAAATTTTGAAAAGCTTACTGGGATTTCTAACTATGGAACATGGAAGTTCCTTATGAAAATGTATTTAATCCACGAAGACCTGTGGGACTGCATCATCGAGTCTGAACAAGATGGCGGTAGACCGATGGTCACCGATGACCGGAAACAGCAACGGGCGCTAGCCAAGATCTGCTTAATGGTGCAGCCAACAGCTTTCACGCACGTCAGAAACGCGACAAGTGGTTTTGAAGCATGGATTAACCTCAGAAAGGCCTATGAAGATAAAGGGCTGTGCAGGCGCCTGGGCCTGCTGCGAACACTATTCGGGATCAAACTGGAGCAGTTTGGTGATAACATGGAGGCGTATATCTCGCAGATCGGGGATCTAGATCAGCAACTACGGGACATCAATGCTCCATTGGAAGATGATTTTCTTGCTGTATTAATGTTAAGCGGTCTATCACCTGACTATGACCCGCTCATCATGGCTCTGGAAAATTCGAACATCAAACTGAGTAGCGAAACAGTCAAGAGCAAACTTCTGCAAGAAATATTGCGCAGAGATTTTGATAGAAATGAAGAAAGTGCTCTGTTTACCAAACCTTCACCACGAAATGGATACAAATATCCTCCAAAATGTTATAATTGCAAGAAGACAGGTCATGTTATCAAGAATTGTCCAACAAAGAATGTGAACAAAAGTGAAAAATGCCAGTTAACTACCGATTGGGACTATACATTCCTGACAGCATTGTCTGCTGATATAAATACAAGCGCCTGGTATGTGGACTCTGGCGCCACTTGTCACATGACAAACAACAAGGACCTGCTTGTCAATTTTGTTGAGGACACTACTCGCTATGTGACTGTGGCGAATAAACAAAAAGTAAAAAGCGAAGGACATGGTGATGTAGAAGTGTGGCTCAAAGGACAAAACAGTGCTACAAAACTTACTGGTGTCATATATGTGCCAGACTTGTCTGCGAATCTGCTCTCTGTCAGCAAGATGACTTCAAAAGGACTCAAGGTGGACTTTGATAATGACACATGTTGCCTTTTCAGTGGCGGACAAAAGGTTGCTACTGCCGCCATGAGGAATGGTGTCTACCAATTGGACACTGTGAGCCCCCCCACGGGCTTTAGTCAACTAGCTGAAGAGCACCCTTTATTTGAGACTGAACCAGCAGGTATGGATCAATTATCTGCTGCGGAGAATAATCAAGTAGATGTGGCTAATATGCTGAACGTCGAGACGTCTCAGGATCTATGGCACCGGAGGCTTGGCCATTTAAACAAGCGAAGCATGGAACTACTTCGTAAAGGTATGGCTAGTGGAATAGATTACACTAATAACCAAACAACTCCTTGTATTGCTTGCATTGAGGGAAAGCAATTTAGAGCTCCATTTCCAAAAAGGTCTTTAAATAGAGCCAATGAAAAGCTGGGTTTAGTACATTCAGATCTTTGTGGCCCTATGTCTGTTCCCTCATATGGTAGTGCCAGATATCTTTTGACGTTCATTGATGACTTCACTAGAATGACTTTTGGTTATCTTATAAAAACCAAAGATGAAGTATTTTATCATTTTAGAAAATTCAAGAGTCTAGTAGAAAATCAGACTGGTTGTAAGATAAAAATCCTTAGAACAGACAATGGACGTGAATATGTTAACAACAAATTCCAGATGTATCTAAGCGAGGAGGGTATCATCCACCAGACATCAATGCCGCACACACCGCAGCAGAATGGTGTGGCAGAGAGGGCGAACCGTACCATAATGGAGGCTGCGAGATGCATGCTACAAGATGCGGGCCTCAACAAGCAGTTCTGGGCAGAGGCTGTAAACACAGCCATTTATCTGAAGAATAGAGCACCAACCCGAGCAGTACTAGGAAGAACACCAGAGGAGAAATGGAGCGGTAAGAAAGTTGATTTATCCAATTTAAGAGTATTTGGATGCATCGCATACGTAATGATACCAAAAGAAAACCGCAAAAAGCTAGATACCAAAAGTGAAAAATGCATATTTGTAGGTTATTGCACAGAGTCAAAAGGATACCGACTATTGTATCCAAGTAACCCAGCTAAATGTGTTAAATCTAGAGATGTTCAGTTTTTGGAAAGTAAAAGGCACATAGATCAAGAAGTTCCAGCTCGAACCGAAACTGAGACTATCGGTATGCCACTAGAGGGAAATCAGAGTAGTATTGTTCCTGTACAAATATTCAGGGAAACCACTGCACCTGAAATAGAACAGGAGGTTGTTGAGATTCAATCCTCTGATTCTTCTTTTGCTGACGATTCAAAAGATTTAACTTGGAATCCTAATATGACTTCAGATGAGGCGACATCAGACGAATATGAAGTAGCAGCGATAGCAACAACTACTCAAACCTGCCTGAGCAATGATGAACCACTCACAGTGCAAGAGGCTCTATCGGGACCTGAAAAAGAGAAATGGATTGCTGCTATGAAAGATGAGTATCAATCTTTTGAGAATAATAAAGCATGGACATTAAGAGAACTACCGACTGATAAGAAACCTGTGAAATGCAAATGGGTCTTCAAGAAGAAGCGTGATAGCAATGGAGAAGTAGAACGCTACAAAGCACGCCTCGTGGCAAAAGGTTTTACCCAGAAGTTTGGAATCGACTATGATGAAACTTACTCGCCTGTTGTGAGATATTCCACAATACGTACCTTGCTCGCCTTGGCTGCAAACCTGAGTATGCAAGTTGATCATTTAGATGTGAAAACAGCTTTCTTAAATGGTGACCTGAAAGAAACGGTGTATATGGAACAACCAGAAGGATATAAAGTAGAAGGAAAACAGAACTATGTATTTAAACTGAATAAAGCAATATATGGACTGAAACAGGCGTCAAAAGCCTGGTATGACAAAATAGATAAAGCATTAACTGATCTGAAATTCAAGAAGTCACAAAGTGAGCCATGTGTCTATGTGAAGCAGGGCACTGTGTCAGATGATCTGATGATATTGGCTTTGTATGTGGACGATATCTTATTGTTCAGCAAAAATACACCTGAAAAAGCACAACTGAAAACAGATTTGATGAAAATGTTCGAGATGAAGGACCTGGGCCAGGCGACACATGTGCTCGGTATGCGGTTACGACAAGAAGAAGGAACAATAATTCTTGACCAGAAAACTTACATTAAGAAAGTTTTAGAACACTTTAAAATGCTGGACTGTAAGGTATCAGGTACCCCATTGGAGAATGGAATCAAGCTAGAAAGGGGCGAAGAACAGGACATACATTCACAGTACAGAAGCGTAATTGGATGTATAATGTACATAGCAGTTTGTACGAGGCCCGACATTGCCCATGCTGCCAGCGTGCTTAGCCAGTTCAACAACTGTCACTCGGAAATCCACTGGAAAGCTGCCAAGCGCGTCCTCAGATATCTGAAGGGAACGCAAGACTACAGCATCGTCTACGGAAAATCAGAGTTGTGTATTACAGGTTTCGTAGACGCGGACTGGGCGGCGGACCAGCTCGACAGGCGCTCGTACACGGGCTACGTGTTTAAGCTCGGGGCCGCGGCGGTGTCGTGGGAGAGCAGGAAGCAGCGCACCGTCGCGCTGTCCAGTACGGAGGCCGAGTACATGGCTTTGTCTGAAGGTGCCAAAGAAGCCAAGTTTCTTCGAACCTTTTTATTTGAATGTTTAGGTATTGAACTGTCTGTAACATTGTTTAATGATAATCAATCTGCCCAAAAACTCTGTAATAGTCAAATGCATCATAGTAGGAGTAAACATATTGATATAAGACACCATTTTGTTAGAGACATTGTAAAGGATAAAATTGTAAACTTAGAATATTTGCCAACCGAACGCATGCCTGCTGATATATTAACCAAACCTTTAACTAAGGAAAAACATTCAAACTGTATTTTAAACATAGGTTTAAAAATTTAGATTGTTTCTTTTTATAAACATTATTATTGTTTATTTTTGTTTAATGTAGGTACATACTTACTTTGCACGTTATAGTTGTAATTTTGTTTAACTGTTTGGTTTAAAGGGAAGTGTTGAGTTGATATAAACCAACCAGTTTCAATAGTAGATATCTTGTTTACTTTATATGTGTGTCTCATGACATACTTTATTCAGCATCCTAATACTAGAATAGTTTAGAAAGCAAAATGTATAGCGTTGTCTCGCTCTCTCGCTTTTTCTCTGGTGTTCTCGATAGACAAGTGTCGTGTACTTACAAAATAAATATCAAGTGTTATTCTGTGAATCCTATGCTTTTTATTGCTAAAAACCCTTCACAAAAGTTATTTGTTTATGTACCGTTTGGCTTACTTGTAGTTCCTACTGCTACTCGTATATTTTCAGGTTACACTTCTTCACGTACCTTTGCAATAGCTTCGGGTGGACTCTAAATTCTTATTCTACTGCGTGTAATTTTTTAGTCTAAAATTCCAATGGAAAGTTGCTCTTTTCGAATTATTTTTTATTTATTTTAATTACTGTTTATAATAAGAATACAATTAATTATTAATCTATTTGTCAGGATGGTCAATATATAATTCAGTGAACGACTTAATTACAGGGACTCTGCAATCAGTTCTGAATACAGTGTTAACAACTAAAAGAAGATTGCAGTTACGGGTACGAGCGCTAACCGCTCAAGAAATCGCAGTACAACTGAGTTGTATGGAGCCGGTTTATGCAGAACAAGTTAGTACAAAACTCTAGGTTTAAATCATCATTATCATCTTGGCCTTAAAATCCCGGTATTTTCGCTCGGTCTTTGGCATTCTTAGTGGTGTTCGTTGGCTCTAACACTCTAAGTTAAAATACGCTGATATAAAGATGCCAAAGTTAAACGATTTCTAAAATACCATCTCTATTTAGATAATACATTTTAATCTGGTCTACTGATAACGAAAACTTATGAGCCATGCAATCGGAATATAGCTGTAAATCCGATTTTACTTCAAAATGAAGACCTGTGGTGTAACCTGGATATGATATATGATGACAAGTCACCTGAACCTGATTACCTGAACAGAACAATGTTGCCTGGCCGCTTTCTATGAGTGCTAAATTGTTGCGTGTTACAGGACATTGCAGCTGAAGGCTGGTGGTCTAAGACACCGCTTGAAAGACGAAGGATAAAAGCGATCCAACGACTTGAAGAACTGCAGCAGGAAGCAGAAGAAAGAGCTGCAAATGCCGTCAAATAAATAGTTAACCTAATAGTTGTTAAGTTGCAATTTTATGATAGTACCTATCAATACGTAGAAAAATACGTTTTGCTGTGAATTTAACATTTATTTCCCCAATAAAGTATGCCAGATTTTTTTTTTGACATATAGGGACTTTGATGACAAACGAGCAGACAACAGATAAACGGTAATTGTCGTCTACAACATCTATGGTTTATAAACAATACAAGAAGCATAAGTACATCGCCTCAAGAATCACTACTATGCAGTGTTAAAAGGTTTTCTTTATTATTTAAATGTTCTTTTTATTTATTATAAAAAAGCACTTTGGGGTTTAAAAACGAGTTTTTTAGGCTTTAATAGGGGGCATTAAGGAAACACATTTTGGCCAAAGATTTAACAAATATATCCTCTATGTTGCTATAGCTGCAAAGGATTTTTTTCTTGAACATCGCAAGCATTAATACTGGACCGTCCAAATTCAAGATAGAATTGTAATTGGATCGCAATCGCCTCTCAATGACAGTTTTACGCGCTTTTAATATTCTGCTACAATAAAACTGCCGTTGAGCTGCTATTAAATTACAATTCAATCGAGCAAAGTAAATTGGCGGTCTCCAGGCCCTGATTACTTGATACAGCGAGAAGGCAGGCAGATATACCTCCGGAAAATAATAAATGAAGTGGAATTACAATAGTGGTTAATCGGATGTGCAAAACGTTAGTAATAAAAATAAAACTAAGGGATATCGCGTAAAATTATGCACGTATGTAAAAAAAAACCGCCCCTGCAGTTTTAATCGGCCTTTGTGTGTACAGTGGCCTGCAAAGCTTGTTCTAAAAGTTAACTTTGTTAGGTTTTCCTTTTCGCTTGTCTTTTGGAAAGGGAACGAAACTAAATACGTATCTATTGGTTCAGCAAAGCGTGTTAAAAATAACGAGTATAATTTTTTCGGAAATGCTATGTCAATGTTTACATTCAGAACTCCATGAAGATTTTATGAAATGTATATTGTGGTCCCCACGGATTGACGACTTCAATACAATCCAGAACCTATTGTTCTCATATTGATTATATGAGAACAAAATTCAGGTAATGACATGTTCCAAGTAGCCGCCGCGCCACCGCAAGGAGACCCCCAGTCCACTCGCATGTGTTAAAAATCTCCACAACTACACATCTGTATAAATATTTATAAAGTACACACACAGACCCTGTAATCTGTTTCGTAAACGTATAATTAGTATTTACAATAAGGCGCAATAATTTGTTTACTCGCGCGGGAGGTGTAGGCTTTAGGGAGTGCGGGAGGATCTATCTGTCTTTAACGTCCGGGTAGTGTACGAAGTAGGACACTTCATGCATGGGCTTTTCTGAAAACCACCGCTGTGGCAGGCGTGAGCCCTCACAGCATTATAATGAGACTGGTCCATTTCGGTTTCCGTTACATCACTGACTGGTCTTATGTAATTTTCAATAATTATAATTTACTGTGCTCACGTTCCAGCACGTGACAGCTGTACTCAAGTGCACTGTAACAGCGTGGGTAGGCCTCCCACAAGGTGGACCGACGACCTGGTAAGAATCGCAGGTACCAACTGGATGCGGAAAGCACAGGACCGGCCTTTGTGGAGATCTCTGGGGGAGGCCTATGCCCAGCAGTGGGCGTCTTCTGGCTGATATGATGATGATGATGATGATAACTGTACTCACCTTAGGTTAAGGATATAAGGAAATAATCCGAATAAATAACTGTCTATGTCTATGTCTGTTCGTCAAGAACAAAAGAATTTTCGGTTACCGAAAAGGACTCAAGTAAAGTATGAAAAGTACACTTTTTTTTGCCTAGGAGAGCACATTGTTAGATCGTCCATCTCATAGAAAGCGGCCACTATCGTAGACATGAGCAGCCTAAAGGGGCGGATGAAGTTCCTGCGTTTGAGGTACAGTCAGCTTCAGAGGAATCTGGGCCTCCTATTTAGATAATAATTGAGGGTGAGCAAACAACTTGGGTCAAACCTTTGGACCAACAAACTTTTTTTTGGCTGAATAAGTATGAATCGCGCATCTGTTAATTGAATATCATAGGGATATAGCACTCATCTAGATCATTCTAAAGAGCCAAAACACGATGGGTTATTCGTTCTTACGACCAACTTTCGGTACCACCATCAGATCAGCTTCATAGTAATATTAATGCCTTGTATTCCAAAATAAGTATATCAAATATACCAGCAGATGAGCCGTGCTGTTTAAAATAATATTTATTTTATCTACCATACCATACATATTTTTTATTTATTTTATTTAGGTAGTATAACGCTCGTGACGTACCCAAACAATGGGCCCACAGAATACCAGCGCTGTGAGTCGTTTCTTGCGCCTCACAGCACATGCTGAGTGGGTACCATTTGCGCTAGCCGCTGCGGCACCGACAGTGTCATGGGAGACTACAATATATTGTCTTAATTAAGAAATTTTAAATGTTAATATGTCCGTTGTCTGTAATTGTAATAAATGTATTTTCTTTCTTTCTTTCTTTCAAATAGAACATAGGGCCTAGTCCACGAAGGAGATGTTATTGCCATAATCTCCACGCTGGGCAGGCGGGTTAGAGATCGCAGTGATAACAAACAAAAAATAACAATGGATAATGCTGCCCATTTTTCAGTCTATAGAAACTCTAGATCTTTTGCCTTGATAACAGCCACCTCGTAGGACACCCACTAGTGTCTTTATAGGTCTAGTGTCTACTCCGCCGGACACCACACGGTCAAATGGACAGTAGAGTAAAAAAGCTCGCAAAAACCTTCTGCCCAAAGACTCAAACTGTGCACGCGCACGATGCTACCGCGAATTAATTTCATGGCGCACAAATTACTGACGCTATTAATTACATAGCTTCTGTTTGTTTTTACTAATTCCGTGCGAGGGTGCACCTCCCCTCCGAGGTTTTTCCATAAGGGCATTGTAGATTGGATGACTCCTTCCTAAACAAATGTAAGGGATGGTAATTACTCGCCGGATTGATGTGGCAAATAAAGGCAAGTGTGCGAGATGATAACGAGGTTTGGCGTTTGTGCGTCGCAGTTGTCTTTTGTGAGCTGGTTTTGATGCTGTGGTAACCATTTCTGTGCCGGTGGGCGAAACTGGTACTAGTGTCGCCATTTTGAAATTTCATGTTGTCGTTATATAAATTCGACAGCAGCGACGCTGTTACTGGGTCAGATATCGTTGTAGCACCTGGTAAATTAGACGCAGAGAGATTGTGTGTGGTTTGGCTAAAAAGTCATAGACAAAACCCCCAGAATCGCCAGCAACAAAATGAATATAAATGGGTTCACTATGGTAAACTAATTATGTTTTTAAAAATCTGCCTCTTAAACCATGTAATATAAAAGTTATTATCATCATCACAGCCCATAACAGTCCACTGCAGGACTTCGGGCCTCTCCCACGAAAGGGGAGGTCATTGCCATAATCTCCACGCTTGGCAGGCGGGTTGGAGATCGCAGTGCAGTTGATGTAAATCTACCCAGAATGATGCTGCTGCCCACCTTTCGGATTTGTCCCTTAGTCGCCTCTTACGACACCCACGGGAAGAGCTGGGGTGGTGCTATTCTTTGAGGTGGCGGCACCACACACAAAGTTATTATACTGTATGAGAATCGTATCTACATTGATTTTTCTTTACTTTTATTTTATCACTATCACTTTATTAAATGTATATATATTTAAATATGTAAAAAATACCCTTTAATACATATTTTAATACTTCGTAATAACCATACCGCATACTGTATATACCTGTCCTTCGCCTGATACGTTTAAAAAACGAGTAAAAGAGCACTATCTTTCCATTTGTTATCCATGATATGTATATGTATATATATATTTATATAATTTATATATGTATTTATATATGTATGGTGTATGTATTTATATTTCGTTGTACTATAGTAGGTAAGTAAATTTAAGGTGCACGCCATCTGCCTCTCGATTTTGACCTCTCTCTTCCGTTGGTCGGCTGGAAGATATTTCTTTAGAAATAAGCTGTACCTGTTGTGATTTTTTCTGTATGTCTATTTTGTATACTATTTATTGTGCACAATAAATGTTAAATAGTAGTCTTGCTAAAACTCGAAAACGGCTAGACCGATTTGAATAATTCTTTTTTGTTTTGTTCGCTATAATATTGGGATCGTTTAAACTCAAAGAAAAAAGGGTATGTAGGGGCAAAGTAGTGGTACTACTTTACCCTTATCAACCTTTTTGTTTTCTTTCGTACAAACCACCCCTGTATTATTACCAACTAAACAAAATACCTTGACGACGACCTGAATGGTTCAATGGTCAACATGCCGGTCTGCCACGCAAGAGGTCCCGGGTTCGATTCCCGGCCGGGCAGGAATTGAAATGATGAATTTTAATTTCTGTTACGGGTCTGGGTATTCTATGCATAATAAGTATGTATTAAAAAAAAAGTATTTAAGTAGTATATCAGTTATCTAGCACCCATATTACAAGCTTTGCTTAGTTTGGGGCTAGATGGCGCTGTGTGAATTTGTCCACGAATATTTATTTATTTATTTAAATAAGAATTGTTGAAATCGTTCCAGCCGTTTTCGAGTTATAGCGAGATTATCGAAGTGCAATTGATTTTTTGAAAGGAGAGTAAGTATCATTTATAAACAAAATATCTAGTATACCACATCGATGTTGCAGTAAATTATTAGAGCATATTGAAGCATATGTTTGATGTACCTACATATTTTAATATAATAACGTAAATAAAAATTTTTAATATATAAAATTTCTTGCGACTCCGGGTATTTTTTAGCCAAGATTTTGTTAGTATCTGTCACAAATACCTACTATTGGGATAAACACTTATAAATTTTAATAACACCAAAAATATATAAATAAGAGTGAATGCTGATGATTACAAAAAGTATAGAGAAGAAATAAATAATTAAAGAGGTTAGCAGGCAAGAGAGAAAATTGCTACGCCAACAATAGTTTGACACGATAATGATAATGGATGTCCGGTGGTAGGTACAGTGGACATTCTGATACAGTGCATATTCTAATAAAGTAGGCGTTTTTATGTAGTTTAAATTCTGATACAGTGGACATTTTGATATAGTAGACCACATGAATATAAAGAATAAATGCCATAAACGAAATACTACTGTGGATTTTCTGAGCTCCCAAGCCTAGCTCTCGCAGGTCTCGTAAGGCGATATAATACTAATATTCTCTTCTACCGCACACATCTTACATACATTGAATATTATATCCAATAGCTGGTGGGAATAGAGGCCGTCTAGAATCAGTTAAGCAACTAACAATGAAATCTTAATAGGCAAACAGAAGGACGGAGTGCAGTATTGATGGAGTGGCTACAATACAAACCTACACAGGTATGAACATCTAAAATTCATGTCCAGTCATTATAGAGAGCATGCCGAGCATGCCAGTCCGCCAATTCGGACATAACGAACGGACGAACCTCGCGGTAAGGTATTTGGTTATGGTACGGTTGTTGACTACATGACTGTATAGTTACGTAGCTTGTCAAATAATAAAAATCTGACTCAATTAAAGCTGTCACCCCAGCTGCAGTGCTACACGGGACAGCCATGGGAAACCTCTTACAGATCCATTTTGGGAGATCTAAGAAGAAATAATATATATTGACTGAGATATGACTGAGTTAGATGCGTATGGAGAAATGTGTCCATCCAGATTACGCATTTAATTTGCGGGCAAAGGTTATAACGCAAAACAATAGCGAACAGTTATACCATTTATAGAGCAAAACATAGATTAGAACTTCACACCCCAACCCGCTTTTTGAGGGGGGAACTCGAAATCACTATTATTCGTACTCCTACATGTAACTTCTTAATTAAAATTGGGGGTCCAAGACAAAATTAGCTTGACCTCGAGCGTGCCTGACTGTCAAAACTCCGTTTCTGTGTGTGTTCCCTACTGTAGACCCTGACTACACAGAAGTTACAGCGGTGGGCTTAGCTTGTCCTCGAGCGTGCCTGAGTATCAAAACTCAGGACCTGTATGTAGTCCCCGCTGTAGACCCTGGCTACACAGAAGTTACAGCGGTGGGGTTTGCAAAGCCCAAAAAACCCACATCCAAAACAAAACGGTCCAAACACAGACACAGTAACGAAAGACAGCGTTGATCGACCGTTTAAAGCCTAGCCCCACAGATAAACAAGGTAGGTTAAACCGTCGCTGGCCACATGGAATATTCATGTTAGATAAACACAGACACGGGGCTCGTTGGGTTTCGGCTAATTTGGTTATGGCTGAGGTCTAACGCGGCAATAGCAATGGGAAGTATTGATTTCGATTTAGGTGGAGCAACATATAATTTACTCGTCAACAAAGGTAGGTAGGTAAATGAAATGAAATTAAATGAAATGAAATGAAATGAAATACATTTATTGTCTCAGGACACCACATCACAAGTTCACAATACACATATAATTACAGACAGTAAACAATACACAATACACATAGCATCGGAACTGCTGTAGTGGTACCCCTGACGACAATAGGACCTCGCTCAGCGTATGCCACGGCCTGAGCCGCGGCGCTGGTCTTCCGCGAGTCCCGCGGAGTGAGGTCCGGATCATTGTGCCCTAAGCTCAAACTAAAATATATACCTATAATATACCTACTTATACTAAAATAGGTACTATACTAGGTAGGTAGTAAACCCGGAACATACCCTTAAATGCACCATACGATTTTCAAGAAACTTCCTGCGTCATACAACCACGCTTTGAAACGAGATACCTGCAGCAGTGTTTCCAAAACGTGTGAAAATTTCAAGAATCGAACCCACAGCTAAGACCGGCAATTCCTGAGTGGTTCAGTAGTCAACATCGCAAGAGATCCCGGGTCTGGGTATTCTATGTATAATAAGTATTAGTATGTAGGAGAGGGTCATGAGCCTAGTCATCATTTGGCTAAGAAACGCAACGTCAATCGAAGCGCCACCTTGCGGGGATAGCTGGAAATACTGTGAAGACGTCATATTCGGCGCGCGGTCGCTACGAACACTTCCCATTCGACTATCAACGAGTCAAGACGTGTAACTAGCTGCTCATCCATTGAAGAAAGAAGAAGTCTTTATTTATTGCCTCACATCACATAGCCGTACTCCATAAAGGAGAGTGTGAGTACAGAAGGGACTACCAAATTATAATTTGTACAAGGGCGCACGTGAATAGATTCCCTGGCGCACCTTGCGTTTCGGCCTCGCGGGATGGCCATGGGTGGTGGCGGGTCTTCCAGTGACCCACGGGTTCGGTAGTCCCACATTATTATCTGCCACTGAAATTATCCTAAATTCATCCTATTCTTTCATTGTTTGTTATTTTTATTGTAATCATGCTTTATTACCTCAATACACTGTTAAACTGTTCTTCAAATTCTTATTTCAATAACATTATCCCGAAAATACCTTCTGATGGATCTCTCCCCTGCTAGAGTCTGCCCTAATATACGACAAGTATGTATTTAATAAAGTCATTAAGTAGGTTAACTTGTTATCTAGCAGCCATACCAGCTTTTACTTAGGTTGGGTCTAGATGGCGATGTGTGAATTTGTCCACGATTAATTATTTATTTATTATTTGTTCGCAACTCCGGGGTATTGTGGGTGTCTTGTTTCCCTCTTTTTAAAAAATTTACATCGCATTTTGAAGGTAAATATGTGATGATGAATTCATCATTTCATCATTCCAATTGGCTTCACTAAGTCCAGTTTTCTTGTTAGTGCATACATTTGTTTGTTCTTAGCATCGGGTCATCGTAATAAAGTCGCGGGCAACAGATAGTCAAGTTTAAAAAACACAAATTATAATCAAAGCATAACATTTTAATAACCAAACTAGCCAGGCATTTGACCGCCATCTCACCTACGTAAGTGACGATACGGCCGAAGATGGAGCAACCTATTCACTCTAGCCTTAAAGGCGTCCAAATTACATACCAAAACCAAAATAAAAAAACATAAACAACAAAACAAAGCGCTAAAAAGCGTAAGTAATGCTTATTAAATTAGATTACAAAACAAAATATGCCTAGAACCCTCCATAAAATCCTGCCAAAGCATTCGAGGGCCCAACAAAAACTACCTCATTACCTCATACATTATAACCCGGCTATAATAATTCGGCATTATGCCCATAATCTCGCGAAGGTGGCGGTGGACCTCCATATTTCGCCGCTTATCCGCCATGTCATGAGCCAGCAGGTGGCCGTATAGTAATAATTTTATGAGATACCACTTAAGTTCGTACCTTTGATAGCTTTCGCGTTCAAGTTTGCCTTCTGTTCGCGGATAGTGATGGAAATTTTCGTAAAAATATCGATAAAGATTTTTTAAAATTTTCTCATAAAATAATCTAGAATCGATTTGTTTAAGTATTCGAATTTTCCAAAGGCGAATCATGAGAAAACGTTATTTATAGTTGTGGTGTCTACCTACTCCTAAAAAGGCATAACATTATGTATGTCATCACCACAGCCCATAACAGTGCAATGGACTGCAAGACTTAGGGCCTCTTCCATGAGGTTATTGCCATAATCTCCATACTTGGCAGGCGGGTTGGAGATCGGTGATATAAATATAACAATGGAAAACAATGCTGCCATTTTCCAGCCTACGGAGACTCTAGATCATTTGCCTCGAAAACACTAATCGCCTTGAACGTAAGGGGTTGGTGCTATTCTACTCTACCGGACACCCCACCACATCTTATTTACATTCATGTGATTGTTGAAGAAGGTAACTGCTACTGTGTTACTGGCGGATAGATTCTCGAGTGGCGATTGCGTCGGATGCGTAGGATGGCCCTCAACGAGATTGTTGTGAGTCGATGGATGCAAGAGGCACATAGTTGATCGGTGTGGAAAACGTGCGTTCAGTGGCTAAGATTATAATGATGAGATGCCACTGATAAGATAGTGTGCAAATGTACCTCAGGCACACAACCTGCTGGAAGGTGGTGACTGTCATCCTTTAACTATTATTTTAACTTTCAGAGACCGCATGAGCATTGTTAGTTGGAGGGTTAAGCTGAAATGCATATGCAAAATATTTAAGGATGTTGTCAACACATTTGATAGAGCCTTAGGCGTTGTCCTAATTGCCAATGATCGTGCGGCGGGCAGTTTTGAGGTCTGCTATGGGTGTGGCGACGTCCGTCGTACGACCATGGTTGCACAACCGTTTCCAATTAGGACAGCGGCCCTAGGCTCCATTTCTAGAAATAAGCCCCGTGACCTACTCCATATGGCTTATTTTGTTCTACAGACAGACTCTACCACTGTGTCATTTATTAGCAGACTGTCCCCCTGACGTAAAATATTTTTTTTATTGGTCATATAATCACACAGCTCAACAGCTGAAACAGATAAAACTTTAATAATAGATATTCTTATATAACAGAAAACCAATAACATTTTTTTTTATGTTATACGGCAGACAAACAGGCAAGCGGACCACCTGATGGAAAGTGGTCACCGCCGCCTATAGACATCAGCAACACCAGGGGAGTCACTTATGCGTTGCCCGCCTCTGAAGAGACCTCTAATATACCTCTTGAACGATCCCATGTCATAGTCCAATGGAAACACTGTGGCTGGGAGCTCATTCCACATCCGAATCGTACGAGCGAGAAACGTTCTTTCAACCCTTCGTGTCGTGACCAACTGAGGGTCTGCGTAGTGAGGATGAGTATCAAACCCACGGCGGGTGGTGCGATGGCGGAATTGTGCTGTAGGCACCAGATCGATAAGTTCCTCGGAATACTCCCCATTGTACAGCCGATAGAACACACACAGGGAGCCAAAGTCTCTTTGGTTTTCCAGTGGTTCCAACTTGCGTGTTTGTATGGGATCATCGACAATTCGTACGGCGCGTCTCTGTACGGAGTCCAGAGGATTAAGTAGGTCGGCAGTTTCGCCAGCCCAAAGATGGGAACAATACTCCATATGTGGCCGCACTTGTGCCTTATACAGCAGCAGGCGCTGCCCTGGGGTGAAGTATCGCTTGGAACATAAACTTTGTACTACAGGTACCTTGTCACTGTGAGGACTAAGCTGATGTGCCTCATAGATACCTTATCTTTTAAACAGGAACACAATTAAGCGAACATTATTGCTCGGCGGCAGAAATATGTAGAAGGCGGAAGCACTTCTTAGGCATGAGAGAGTCGTACTACACTTTACTACCACAATTCACAAATCACAGCTCATAACAGTCCACTGCAGGACTAAGGGCCTCTCCCACAAAAGGGGAGGTTATCGCCATAATGTCCACGCTTGGCAGGCGGGCTAGATATCGCAGTATTTTAAAAATAACAATGGAAAATGCTGCTGCCCATTTTCCAGATTATAGACTCTAGATCTTTTGCCTCGAAAACATTAGTTGCCTTGTACGACACCCACGAGTATAAGGGGTTGTTGCTATTATAGTCTGCCGGACACCACACGGCTAATTGTTCAAATATAGGGCATTGGACATATAATCCGAAATATGTCTGAACCTGAAACAGCCACTTATAATTACTGCTAAACTCCCCACATCACATTAAGCAAAACAACAGACTTCGCTTCCCAACACTTCACGTCAACCGGCCATACCTAAATAGTGCTGTGCATAGCCGAGAATGCATTTATCGATATTTCCCCCGCGGCTGTAGTTGCGGCCCGTCGTCCCTGCCCGGAGACAGAAGTCTGATCCCCGACTGCAGCGAGACTTAGTCTCCTTGCGTCTATCCGGACATGTCTTGTCGAGATGAGGTTGGTCCAAGTAATGTGAGTTAGCGAGTTGGATTTTTCGGCGTCTTTGTGCAGTTTACGGCAATAAAAATGACGGTATACAGTGATAGCGTCATTGTGAGTAACGACTACAATAAATTCACATTAATCTTTTTTCCAAATTTTGTATTTTGTTTTATATTTGCCTAGTAAATATGATTATTATTGTCACGACCATGATTACCTCAGCCGCAGTAAGTTCACTGCTGAACGCAAGTTAATTGATTGAAAAATTAAAATTTTCAAATTCAAAAATCACAAATTTAAATTTTAAAATAAAGAATTCTCCTTGCTGCGTTGTCCTTGCTGGCCGTGTGGTGTCCGGCAAAGTAGTAAAGCATTAACCCCTGACACTCGTGGGTGTTGTACAAGGCGACTCATGGTTTCGAGGCAAAAGATCTAGAGTCTCCGTAGGCTGGAAAATGGGCGGTCTATAACCCGCCTGCCAATCGTAGAGATTACGGTAATTACCTCCCCTTTCGAGGGAGAGGCTAAGTCCTGCAGTGGACTGTAATGGGCTGTGATGAAATGCCTCATGCCTGTATTTGCGCTAGCTACCTAATCCTTCCAACCGGAACAAAACAATGCAAACATTGTTGCCTGGCAGCAGAAATAGATAAGGCATACTCACCTAGGCGAACTTCTCAGGCTTGACAGAGTCCTACCACTTGATAAAATGTATTATTAAACAATATTTTTTAAATTAGGCACATGTTTAAATTATCCTTCAAATCCTTAATCCTACGTAATTCTTATTAATTATCATGGTGATAATATTTTATGGACAAAATCTCCCACCTTGCACCACTCCTCCATAAACTCAATACATAGCGCCGCTGGAGCGCAACTTTATCGATTGTCGACTGCACATCACTAGCTATAGAAATGGGATTAACGTCGCGCCGATATATTATGTTTATACTACACGTTAAGCTTTACTTAGCTCGAGTTTACTGGTGTTTTGCGGTGGTTGCTAGCTGGATTATTATGCTGTTTTCGTTTACCAAAGTTTTAATACGACAATTGCAATTTGGCTTTGTTTTGTGCACGAAGAGAATCCTTAATAGTTAGAAGTCACTAATGCAAATATTAATATTTTTCGTAATTTTTTTTTTGTAATACGATTGTACTCGGTTGGAATGGAATACCTGTTTTATTTTTCAATGTTTTACAGTCTAAAATATAATTTGACATTTTAATAGTAGCAAATCATTTTATTGCAGTTTGTGCCTTGAAACATTTTTTGCTTTAAAACTAATGTGCTGAAAATATGGTAAATAATAAAAATAAAACCCACCCACTATACTCTTCTTTGGTGAACAAAAGGAGTTTGAGGGGTATACTTAAATTTTCTGTACCTTATCCACGCAACAATTATTGTAATAATATAATGAACAAGTAAAATTATTTATTTACTCATTGAAATATGTTCCTATCAGTGCACTACGTTCAGATTAAGTTTAGTTCTTTTTTTTTGTATAAAGTCTCATATCCCTAAGCCATCACTGCACCCTTGGAGGGAGAATCACCCAAAGTGATAAATGACACGGACGCAGTTAGAAGTCACCTCATTTCTGTGGTTTACCCCGGGTTCCCCTCGCTTGACAGATAATGAGTTTATGGGGGGTTAAATGTATTTTTGTTTACGTTTCCAAATAATATCTCAAAAGAAATGAAAGCTACGTTCTTTTAGATATGACTAACCTAATTAATGTGAATTATAAATTTATTAAGATTAAATCCAAAGAGGGTTTTATCAGTTCTTTCATATTTTTGACGTTGACAGCTCTCGTTTATACAAATGAACCAGTCGCCCGATAAAATCCATCGAAAATACGAGTACTAAATAAATAGTATTGAGACTGATATGTGCTTAATTAAATGATTCATTTATTTCATAAACTTCACAGCAACTGCATTACAGTTAAAAAACTAACGCAACGTAACATTATTATTACAATATTTGTATTGTCTATACCTATGTATACCAGCTGGGATATAACTATACAGTTATATTTATATTAGGTATGGGATATAATTATACAGTATAGCTATAACTTTACTGTTATAGCATAAGAACGACCTCAATCATCCACGCTGCAGCTCCACAAAAACAGCGTAACCCGAAAACCAGCAAAAAAGCACGCGGTACACCTACAAAACACATGATTTAATATTTACAAGCCGGACGCGCGTAACTGAGTCTCAGAAGCAAAAATATGCCGAAAACAGTCGTCGGTACGCTCCCGCCATCTGCGTCTATGATTTATATTCGGTGTTTTGCGAGAATAACGCGTTAGAAAGGGACAATAAATCATGGGAGTCGCGAAGTTGCAAGACGGTTGTGTGTCGTAAATAAAGAAATCCTCGGGATGCGAGCGTTTGCCGCGCGACGTTTGACTGATGCCCAGATACAAGTTTGGGCTCTTTGAAAAGTCCTAAAACATGTACCCGTTTTGCCTAAGCTTACTTTTTAAGCTTAGCTTTTTATGTGGGTTTCCGTATTGTTTTGTGCTTTGTACATAAAAATTGGGAAGTAAGTCCAGTTAAGTCAAAAATGTTAAAATTATTAAAGTTCGAGCCATGCATTAAAATTAAAGCGTTCAAAGTAAAAATTTAATAAAATCAAAATTATAAAATAATAAAAAAAAATCCTGTTCCTCTTAAAAGATGTCCATAACTTTTTTTTTAATACTTAAAATTTTATATAATTATTTTATGTTTTATTTATTTATGAATTTTTCACAATTAGCAACATAATAATTTAAATGGAGAGAGAGGAGAAATGCCAACCTAAAAATAAAAATAAGTTTCACATCATTCCGTATTCTTTACAACTGTAGAAAACTTTTCCTTATGTTCACAGATCGATCTTTCAAATCGAAAAACTAGACTTCTTTATATACCTATTGCATGGCGATGTTTGTAATTAAATAAAAAAAGTTTATAAATGTTGCAAAAAGTTACATTTTTTGTCATTTGGCTTGTAAGAGTTTCAAATGTTTCCACACAGAATGTATCAAAAAGATTTTAAATGTATCTCAACACCGGTGTGGTAGCACCTTTAGATACAATTTCTTCTCCATTCGGATTGCTTACCATATTGTATAAAGCGTCAAGTTTGCACTTTAAAGTAATTTCGCACTTAGCTAAGTTTATTAGTCATAATCAATGTAAGGCTATATTACATATTTATGTGTTAGTGTATAAATTGCTAGTGATCCTCAATAAACAGAAATAACTTTGCATTAGACCTAACATTAGAACAATGGTGGCGCCTCCTACTTACGAAACACTTAAGTTGAATACGAAAAACAGTAAGTACTTTCAAAGTTGGTTTTCTTGCCATGCGACAACTTAAACTTCACGGACTATTTAAAACAGGGAAATTATGTAGCCGTCATAGAAATAGTACTGTGGCGACCTCAGAAAACATTTTCTTGGATTTGGATCTAAATTACAGATTTCGAATTATAATGCTTTCCGTCAGCTGGCCGTTGTCTGACATCGTGCTGCCTGCCAACCCCATCACCTGTTTTGTTCTACCTAAATACATAAAATAATTGTACATTATGTGTACTCAATAGGTACATAATTACCATGATCCAATCTGATTAGGTTACCCTGGTAGCAAGGTAATGGAAGTCAGATGGAAGTCGCTCCACTTCAATTACCTGACCTGCCAAATACTGGATCATGGTCATGGCGGACGCGAGAGTACAACCGGGACATTATATAATATAAATAAAATATAAATAATCGTAGACAAATTGGTGGTACGAAGTTTCTCCAACAACAACCCGCACAAGCATATTTTCAGCAACAGAGTCGTGGCACCTTGGAACAATTAAGTTACCAGAGCAAGTTATATCAGCACCGAGTACCAACGCCTTTAAGAATCGATTGGATGAACATTTAAAGAAAACCAAAATTAATTAATTGAGAATGTCAATGGGTTGAGGATAATGAGATACAGACATATCAGTTGTTCCAACTGCCTGTCTGTTCAGGAATAATAATAATAATAAATAATAAAATTCACACAGCGCCATCTACCCCCAAACTAAGCAAAGCTTGTGTTATGGGTGCTAGATAACTGATAAACCACTTATATACTTTTAAATACATACTTATTATACACAGAACGCCCAAACCCGTAACAACAATTAAAATTCATCATTTCAATTTCTGCCCGGCCGGGAATTGAACCCGGGAGCTCTTGCGTGGCAGACCGGCATGTTGACCACTGAACCACTCAGGTCATAATTGACGCTAAGATGATTATTTTTTAATTTAATTTGTACATACTTAAATAAAATTTAGTTTAAGAGGACAATTATTTGAATCGACAGTGGCTACAGAGCACCTCCACAGCAATCCCATTATTTTTAAAGGAATTTTTCGTGGTTTGTCTCAGTTAGTGAAAGGCTGCGAAAAATTGTACTCTTATTTTAGCATCGTCAACGGTATTATATACAGATACAGTTGCCGTACATATTTTACTATATTAATATTTATTCAGAACATAGTCACATACTTCAAAGTACATTGCGGATAGTTACAACAGTTTCCAAAAGCAAACTTAGCATTTTATTTAAATTACTACTATTTCGCCTTGTTAGTATTAAGTAGGCGTACATTATCACCCATAATTCAAGTACTGTAATAAAAATAATTCTACCCCGAAGACTATATTACAAGACCCTAATTTTGTTCAATCGGCACCATTAGAATATAGACTTTAAGATGTGAATGAGAAAGCTCAATATTGGACGGCACTCGAGCAATGATTTACGATTAACCAACAATGTTTTAGCGACTACACGAGAGCAAAAATACCATAATTTTTTGCTCGTCCACCCATCGTCGAAAGCTAGCGGACACAAGCAAAAAGCTCACAATGAGCCATCAAGGCAAAAGCTCATTATGTTGGAACAAAGCGGCGCTGACCTTACCACCTATCTGATTGAGCCTACGGCGCTTCGAAAGCTCTGGATTAGCTTTTAGCTCCGAGCTAGGTCCGTTGTTGGAGCTTTGGGCAGAACTTTGTGTAACGACGGATTCAATCAGTGTATTCTGCTGATAGCCCTTTGTTTTATCAATAGAAGCTGTTTTACCAATTATAGCTGACTTCATAACAGAGTAAATGTCGATAATTGCTGGCTTTAATTTCTTAAGGTCAGAGGTATGTCCTTATAAATAAATAATTAAATTGTGTTTCGATATTGACAGCCTTTCCATAAAGTACCCCGTTTGGATGTTTGTCTGCCGAATCACATTAAAAAAATAAAAAAAAAACACAAGTTTTCGTACTCAGTTTAGTATCTATATATATTATTAAACTACCGACGAAAAAAGACGGGTGTTACAAGTTTAACGTGTGTATCTGTCGATCTGTGTCTCTGTCTGTTGCATCATAGCTCTGGAACGGATGGACCGATTTGGATGCGGTGTATAGTAGTTGGTTTTGAAAACAGTGGAAAAAAATTAAAACAGAAAAAGCAAATGAAAACTTATTAAAAGCACACTCCAATCCAGAGGCAACATAGCTCGCCTCGTCTAGCCCAGGCCCTAATGTGCGCAGGCGCCTTGTAAATATACTCGTTAACATTTACCCACATAATGACTTTATTATGGACAGCTATCTGGCTGTGTTTAACGATTACGACTGTTTTTGAGTCGAGGAGGGCGCGTGTGAAATGCTCCGAATGGAGCCGCCAGTACTGTAAAAAAACACATACTGTAGTGTTTACCTTTGTTGAATAGCCATTATGTTTTACTCGCAAAATTTGATAAAGTGGTCCGCCGGCTTTTGAATTGAAATTTTGTATTATATAAATAGTGTAGCAAAATTGCTACAATGCAATCAAGTTATAAAAAAAGCTTCCTTCACCCCATTCCTTCATACCTTGAAATTATAAGAGAAATATTTGCATAACCAAGAATTGTATTTATTTCCTTATAATAGGCAGGTATACGATTACGACTGTTTTTGAGCTGAGGAGAGCGCGTGTGAAATGCTCTGAATGGACTGTACAAAAACACATACTGTATAGTGTTTACCTTTGTTGAATACCTTGTATTAGTTGTCGGGCTACGTTAAAAAGACCGCAAATCGATGTACAGGATAGCCGTTTGGAACACGGGTACAATACAATACAATACAATACAAAACTCTTTATTGCACACCAGAGAACACAAGTATAGATACAAAAAATATGGTAGATAGTAAGGCGGTCTTATCACTAATGTGATCTCTTCCAGACAACCTTGGTATGGAGAGAAGCACAGGATTATAACAAAACTAGGTTACACATGTTAGGTGTTAGGTTAGTTTAGGTTAGGGTACTTTAGGTTAAAGCAATCATTTTGACCGGTAGTTCTTAAAAATTTTCCCGTGGTGGGAGCAGTAATGACGTCATCATTTTGTATGAGATTTGACCGCTGTGGATGGAGTGGATCCCCCCAGTGTCCCTGCGGTTCCCCAATTCAGTCGATGTGACACACACTATCGGAATGCCCTAACACAAGTGACCTTGGTCCACCTGAGGATCTGATCACCCTTAGTGACGAAGCAATTAAATGGCTGACTGCTTGATTTAAATTTATAGTTGAATGTGTTTTTCGTATATTGTATTTTTGTCATAATAAAAATGGAATTTGAAATTTCTTTTATCGAAGTTATTGTTTTAACCTAAAGTATCCGTGTACCAAACGGCAATCCTGGTAATGAATTTGCGGTTTTCTAGCAATATTTACTTTGTTCACCGTCCACTATATTTGGACAGTAGTCCGTCGCCTTTTGGCTTGAAATTTTGTATTTGAATTATATAAAGAGTGTAGTGAAATAAGAAGCAAAGTAGAGGGAAAAAGAGGAAGAAGAAGGTCAAGATTTGAATATTGAAAGGACGTAAAGGATAAAGTGAGAGTGAATGAAGAGGTTGGCGGACAGGTGAGAAGTGTGGCGATTGCTCCAGCGATAAGAGTCATACTCTTAAATATATGATGATGATGTAGCGATATTGCTACAACGCTATTAAAGAAATAAAATAAAGAAATAACCTCCTTTTTCACCCCATTTTGATCTCAGTTTGAAATTATAGGAGTAATGATATAACCATCAATTGTATTTCTTGTTTCCCTATAATACAGAATGTCAAACTTCATATTACACAGGTTGGTCTGTAACAGGTGTAAGAAATTAAATAGACTACATGTCAAATATCATAACTTTTTTGTCGGTGTCCTTTAAATTACTTTAAATCAATATTAGAGAAACAGTAGAACGAGTACCTAAATAAATGAATAATAAATATACTTGCCACGGGTCTACCAAACCATGATACACAGTTGGCAACCCTGTCAGCAATGCTGATGGGTGCGGTGCGTGCGTTGCGGCCGGTGTTGCCACGCCATCAGCAACATCAGCAATTTCGTTCAATGCGATGCATGCGGCGCGTGCAGCGCATACGGCTCGTGCGGTGCAGAGAAGTCGACGCATACCTTTAGGAGATCCACAAAACGTTAGTCTGCCCTCGCAGAACCTGATAACATTTTTTTAGTTACTCTTGTGTGGGTTCTAGAAGTAAAAAACAACCGGTCTACCATCCTCTTGGCAGTTTCGCTTTTCAACCACATTAGTCACCAAAAAAATTACTTTGTACTCGATGACGTAGAATAACCTACGGTGCCCTCATAGTCTAGATTGATTTAGATTTGTCCATACTATGTCTAAACACCGGCACCGTAAAAATAAGGTATTTGCAATAACATAATAAAAATGTCAGTCTTGCATTTCTCACATACAATAAATTTTGCCTTTGGGTACCTACAACCTGAAAAATTATTTTCAGGTCCGTGCCTACAACGACAATCGACTCGACTTTAGATTACAAAGTTGTATCGAAATTATTGATAAAACATACCTGAATAACCCAGCAGCATTATCCGAACTTCACAAGTAATGGGAAAAGTGAAAAACTGCAGTAATAAAAACGGCCAGCTAAAACAGAACGCCATTACTAACACGAATATCCACTTAAAACCCTGAAAACCCAGGTGTGCGATGTAATAAAACTTTCTTTATTTCTGACACTTTATTTTCTAACCAATAAAAGTATGATTCGCGCACACAATTTAAAACGCTCCCAAGAAGAATTTAGCCATTATTTTAGAGTTTCTACGTTCTTGAAGTTTATAAGGTACTATATTTTTATGGTCGCAACACTTAATACTAGAAAGGAGGGTAGTGAAACATTTTTGTGTCGCACTTCCTAAAAGTTGGGTATTCTTTGATTTTTTTCATCATAACAGCCCGTAACAATCCTAAGTCTTAGGGCCTAATTTTATTGGTTTTTTACTATGTAAAAATTTATTGTATATTGTATATCTTTATTTACTTGTGTCGGTGGCCGAGTGGTAACAGTATCCGACTCGTAAGTGAGAGGTACCTGGCTCGAATCCCACTGCCGCCATGTACCAATGACTCTTGCCTGAGTTATGTCCCTACATTAGTTGAATACTAACGATGCTCTTACAGTGTGGGAAAACATTGTGATGAAATCTGTACATTCAGGCGACTGAATGGGTAACCATGATCCAATCTGGTCAGGTTCCCCTGGTAGCAGGGTCACAGAGGTCAGATAGCAGTCGCTCCACTGTAATTACCTAATCTGCGAAATCCTGGATCATGGTCTAAGCGGACACACGGCCCTTATGCGCGAGAGTACGACTGGGATATTAACGCCAAGATGACTATTTATATCTTTATTTAAAGAAGAAAATAAGAATGCTGAGCGTCGAGGTTGTGGCAATACACTTCAATATAGCTGAAGGATGCTCAAGCCCAGCAGTGGCGTAGGATGATAATCCAACGAAAACGAAAAGAAAAAGACTCGTTAATCGTTCCACTGTTTCGAAACGCAATAGGAAATGTGCATCACTATCAGTAACATAATTATTATAATAAAATAAAGTCTGTCTGTTCGCGGTAAACTCAAAAACTACTGAAATTTGTTACTACCCGTGCGAAGCCGGGGTGGGTTGCTAGAGTGAAATAAAATATGTAATGTTAAATATGTAACATTAACATATAATAATAATTAATATGTAATATGTAACATTAAAACAATATATTATGTCAGAAATAATATTGCATTATTTATTATTATTATTTAAACTTATGTAAGTACAATCCTTACTAAACTTTTTCTTTACTAAAATTCTTGATATCATTAAATACGGTATAACCATTCATTATTTTAATTTTAGTTACTTCGTCAACATAATCATCCCTGTGCCAGGGCCTGCTTTCCCATTCTTCTTCTCCACTTAATCCTGTCTTCACCAACCTCGCATTGTAAGCCATTAGCTCTCGAATCCGAGATCTAGTAGGTACGTACAGTACTGTGCAAGAAGTATAAACAAAAAAGTATAATAAAGCAAAAATATGCATATTCCCTATTCAAAATGGCGTCGGGCACGCTGCGCGCGCGCCGCTCCGACAGGATAATGTCTTCATTTGAGATAATTCCACCGACGGGGCTCTTTTACATTCCGCCACGAGGTTGGGTGGGATCCTGTGTACGGTTAGAAAGACACTTCAAATATAAATGGTTAAATAAATAAATAAGTTACTTATCTGTACTATAAATGTATACTTTATTCATATTGTAAATGTTATGGTATATTGTTTAATGAATAATAATTTTCCATCTATCTATAGTTACTAATATTATAAATAGGATTTTTTTTAATTGTGTGTTTGTATGTTGGGGTAATTTCCGAAAATACTGAACCGAAGTAAAAAACTACATTGAAGCTACATTGTTCTCGAATACTAAAGGTTACTTTACATCCCGGAAAAATAATAAGGTCCCGCTGAATAGTTGACAAGAATGTTTACAGAGATCTGAACTGCGCATGGATGAAAACCGCGGGGGGCTGCTAGTGTAAAAATATTTTGTTTGATTCGGTACAACGGCACTGTCGAACGAATGTGAGTGTGTGACTAACATATTATAATATACGAAGCCAAAACAAGCCGATGTGCATTATATAATATGAACATTAGGTTTATCACACCTCTTACATGGTCATAAGAATTGGTTTACAAAATTAATACAAGTTTTGGTTTTAGACCCAAAGAGTTTAGAAGCAAAACTTTTTGCTTTAAACTCTTAAGGCAAATGATATGCCGCTCAACTGCCAAAGCCACGGTCAGGAGAACACTGGAGACCATACTCACCACTCCTTTAGAGGCAAGCTCTTTCTTGGAGGGCAATCAATACAAACGTTGCAGTAGCATAGTACATTTTTAAACAAAAAAATATTATTCGTACGACTTTGGTAATAACGTTCAGGGAATTCGAATATGGCTTTGCATATTTTTTTTCTATCTCTACGCACATAAATTGCCCAAGGTAAGTACATACCAGCTCGTGTGGTATTTTTTTCAAAATTGATCAAACCACTTTGCGAAAATATAAACCAGATTTTAGCACTACAATTTACTAGATTTACTTATAAGTAGGTATCTACGTAACTTATTATTATTAGCAACTTTCCTATAAGTACTTAGTTACATGTAAGTTATTTTCATGTAGGTACGTCATGCAAACGAAAAAAGTTGATCAACTTTATAAGCAAAAGAAGATTGCGAATTTGTACGTAATAGGAAGCAGCTTTGTCAAAATACATAGAAATTAAGAGCCCATACAGACGTACATACGTAGATTACGATTACTGAACAATTTGTCGTAAACTTTTGTGCAATTTTAAGCGACTGCTATCTGACTTCCGTGACTCTTCTTCTTATCGAGTCGATGGACTAAAACTCTCACTTATACTTTATTCGCCCAGTATTCGGCGACGGATACAGCGTTTGAACTGGCCTTGAACAAGTCCTCCATGGTACAAGTTTTAGGGCACGCCGAGCATGAAACGAGGTGGTCCATAGTTTGCGGAGATATGCCACAGTCGCACTGAGAACTGTCATTTATATATCCCCACTTAAAGAGATTCTCTTTGCATCGGCCCACCTGGGTTCGCAGCCGTGACTCTGATAACAGAGGAACCTGATCAGAGTGGATCATGGATACACATTCAGTCACCTGAATAAGCAGATTTAATTACGATGTTTTCCCTCACCGTAGAGGCACCGGTTAGTGGTGAATCTCAACGCAACACATATTTTGTCCACTATGATCTCCCTCTTGGTGTATTTGCAAATAGAGTTCCACAGTGTTCTATAGTGTCTTGCTCACGTATTGTTTGCGATCTCTCTCAGTCCCACCTATGAATAGGTACTATGCCAATCGAATAATCTAAAGGCTAAAAAATCAAAAGTTTCCCGAAGACAGACCCACAACAAACTAAGTATGAAGTAAAAGAAGAAGTAGGAAGCAACTTTAGTCGTTACAGCGTTGATAACAATAATGACGGTTCTGAACACAACAAAAATACACTTAATTCGTTACGCAAGAAGATTACATTTTAAAGGGCACAACACACACTCTCTAAACGCGGCAGCTACTAAAGAAAACGATGCGTGAATCCTTAACAGCCCATGCCTCGGGCTATGCTTATTAAAAGCATTTTAAAACCCTTACTGTAACAATCCTTACAAAATTGTAAACCACAGGCGAGTTGAAAATCTTCGCTTCAGATTGAAATTTTGGCAGTATACCAAAGGAATTGAGGGAGCAACTTCAGTCTGTGTCCCCGAAAAGTCCCCAAAATTGCGGAGCACTCCCACAGGGGTGTAAATTGAATGTTACAAAGACCGCATATATGAAATGTGGTCGTAAAGACGCCAGAATTTTACGTTGGTTATTCTCTTTAATATCGTGCAGTGGATTTTGTGTTTAAATTTTAAGGTTAGGCTACATTTGCATAGGTTGGTACGATACAGAAAGTAAATATTAGTATTCAGAAGATTTCTTTGGAGTTTCGGGTGTGCTGATTTTGTAATGTGAATGGTTAGGTTGTCAATTGTCACCTAGGCAGCATACATTTAATAAGTATATAAGTTGTTTATCAGAACACAAGATTTACTTACTTTGGGGTAATATGGCGGTGTGTGAATTTGTCAGCACAAGTAAAGAGAAGACGTAAAGTAAAACAATTTTTTATTTAATTAAGGGCCGATTGTTCAATCCTCAGATAAAATGTCTGTTAACTACTCAGCGAATAAAATAATTAGGCTGTTTATCGGTCTGTTAATCAGTTGTCTATTTTTCAATAGTCATTTATCTCATGGATAAGTATTTGACCGAATATCTCAATTCTGCCAACATCAAATCAACACGAACTTCAGAGAGGTGAAACAAAAATATCGCTTACACAATTGTTGGAGCAGGATAGACTAATGAAGCTATCAGTGGCAAGCAAGCGTCATTTTTAAAGTTATGTTAGTTATTCCACAGAATAGAGTTACCTTATATTCGAAGGAAGGTTATTTATTCATTGTAGTTTACAGTTATTTTATTTGTTGTTTGGTTGGATTGGGGGTTTATATTTTAGTGATTTCAAATACGATGATTACCTTCTATTGCAATTTATCGCAAAGAAAAATTAAAAAAGAGAGCGATCTGCAAGTTTCACAACTGCCGACACTCATTTACTTGTCAGTACAGTCGGCAAATTCGTTCTTTTCTGTGACGTGGAATTAATTATTCATATTAGAGATGAAACGGATATCCGTTTACTATCCGGTATCCGACTTTAATTTACTATCCGGCCGAATATCGGATACCGGGTTGTTCATTCAGTAGAATGGCAAAAAAAATGTGCTAAGATAATCTGAAGTAAATTATTATAAATTGGATTAAACTACGAATTGCTCCTACATTGAACGGTAGCAAGCGATTTCGTTTCTCTTGACCTTATGAGAATCTTTTACTGCACTGTGGCCTAATATGCAAGCTAATATTTCAATCTATGGAACCATCGTAGGTCGAAGGAATTGTTCAGATCAAAGTTAAAATTATTCACATTGTACGAAGACTTGAAATCACTGACTTGTTCAGAGACTATGTCATGCCCAACATCCGGCCGCCGTATATCCGGCTATCCGGCTAATGAGATGGCCGGATATCCGGTATCCGGCCAAACAACTATCCCTTTCATCTCTAATTCATATATTGTGGACCTCTTCTTGATTGCTAGGTCATCAAGGCTGTTGAAAATACGCATATTAATTTCCTACTTCCTTCAAAAACTGCAAAATATAACCTCAAACTGATCTATCAAGACGCTATCTGTTGAATAACGGCTATCGGGCTCTCAAAGAGGCAGATATATTTATTCCCCAGATGACAGTTGAAAAATTCAAAAACTTGCTATCCGTCGAATAAACGCTAACAGACTTTTATCTAAGGATTGAACAATCGGCCCAAAATCATAGGATAGGCTTAAGGTTTCCTTGCAAAGTAAATAATAATTTAAATAAAATATTATTCAGGGCATAGGCCTACTGATGCACATGTCCAATGTTTTCATCTACACATGATACTTGGAGCTTTCGAAAGTTCGTCGTTGCTAGGGGAGAAAATGAGTCACCACGCTCTAAAGCCTCCTTTCAAAGGCTCGCTAGAAATGAGCACACCTTTGAGGATGTCACCTCCTTTGAAAGAGAAACGGCAAATAATAAAAAACACCGGTTTCTTTAAGACAGATAGTTTACATGCTTTTATTTAACTTGCACTGTTCGAATGTACGTTTAGAAGTTGTCCGTCAATAGCAAACCATTTTTTGGCCATTTGTTGGTATCAGAATTAGCTGAAATTTGGTATACCTATGTAACTTGGATGCAATGCATTGTCTTGATGTCATTAGTCGATGATGGGTTCGGCAGATGATCATAGGAACTAATGTACGCAATAAGATTACGCTATCGTGTTTAGGCTTTTGGAATGGTCTTGATGAGTAGGTATAGTACCTACTCGTGATATGTCCTCACAGTAATATCCTTCGAAGTTTTCGTATAATAAAATCTGTACAGAAATCACACCTTCACCGATAATATGATTGTATGAAGAGTGAGGAAACCGCCGCGGTAGTTTTGTTCCGCATTAAGCGTTCTGTCTCATACAGTTTCATACATGGACTAGCTTTAGACTTCGTCTTCGTCTGCGTAAAATTTGGGTATAAAGTTCCGGGCTTGATCCGGGCAGGAATCACATAGAATTTCTGGTTAAATTATAGCCTATGCTAATAATATTCTGGGCTATAAGCTTCATAAGCTTGGCGTTAATGTCCCAGTTGTGATCTCGCTCACGAGGGCCCGCGGTCCGCCTTAACCATGATCTAGAATTTGGCATATCAGATAATTACAGTAGAGCGACTGCCATCTGACCTTCGTGATGCTGTTAACAGGGACCTGACCAGATTGAATCATGGTTACACATTCAGTCGCCTGAATATGCAGATTTCATCACGATGTTTTCCCTTACCGAAAGAGCATTGGTTAGCATTCAACTATTGTATATAACTCAGAAAAGAGTAATTGGTACATGGCCGCAGTGGGATTCGAATCCGGTACATCTCGCTTACGAGTCCGCATACCATAACCACTCGGCCACCGACGGTCCTATGTGATTCATATAGGTTATAAGCTATACTCGTATTACTGCCAAATTTCATCAAAAAATGTTTAGAAGGTTGCGTGAAAGAGTGACAAATATCCAAACTTCTTTACAAACCTTCGCATGGATAGGATAATTCAGTCGCGCCACATTCATCGCTCTGCTGCCACGTAGTTACGTTTCACGGAGTGTACCTATAGATGAAATCTTGTTTACCTTTTTTTTATTTAAATTCGCTTTTTGCTTAAGTATCTTTTTGTTTACTAGGCGAGAACTTTCCTTTCAGATTCCATCCACAAACTCGTAAACCGCGGTCCCACCTTTACTTAACTTAAAAACAAAGTTTGCAAACCGCACCCGCAGCACGATACTAATTAGAAAAGCGATTAGAAGGTAAGATGTTCCTTACAGTCGTCTAAACTTTGACACCAACACTTCGTAAGGCCTCAGTCATTTCAATGCCAAACTGTGAAAGCTGAGGCTTTAAAATATTGAAATCAGTGTTGCCACCTTACTGGTTTTACCACTAAAACTGGTGGTTTGGGACGCCCTGTTAGTGACTGAATTAGTTTCCGGCGGCTTATGGTTTTAGTGGGTACAAAATATAAAGAAATTTATTGATTGTTCGATTTAACTTTGATTCGGAAGAAAGTAACTTTTAGTAAAACGCGAATATCTCAGATTTGGATGACTGTTGGTTGTAACAACTGTTGATAGTTTTGTAAATCTTTTAAGCAGGGCCGGATTTAAGCTTTTGCCGCCCTTGGGCACTGAAAAATATGCCGCCCCATCATTGAAATATCACTAAAAGTTATGTAGTTTTGATATCTTATTTATAAAAAATTAAAATATCTAATGTATTGCAAATAACTTATTATATATTATATACTTTGATATGACATAAAAAATATTTGTTTTTGTTCGTAGAGCTATACATTTTGGACTCAGCTTGACTTATAATTATATTATAATAATTTTATCACAGGCAAATACGCCTTACTTTTTGAATTGCGAATTGGTCGATTAAATCTTCACAATCTAAACGTTGAAGTACGTCTGATTCGATGCATAGAATAGCTAAGCTATTGAGTCTATTTGCACTCATTGTAGAACGTAAGTAGTTTTTAACCCTTTTTAAACAAGAAAACGATCGTTCTGCGCCACAGTTTGTTACAGCTAGCAAGAATAAGTCAATAACGTTCGTAATTTTTCCAAAAAAAAAAACAAATTTAAATTTTATCATTCCAGCAAATTAAAAAATCGAATATTACCATTTCAAATCTTCACTTAAGGTGCCAAAATTATAATTTACAAAACTTCGATTTAACAAATATTGTACGAGTCAAATTTCTTGAATTATCTATTAAATAATATATGATTAATTAAAAGAATAAAAAATTTCTATTGAGAAATTTTGATGACAATAAAAAAATTTTTTTTCACTTTCCAAATTTTGCCGCCCTAGAAAATTTGCCGCCCTGGGCACTAGCCCCGACTGCCCCTAATGTAAATCCACCCCTGCTTTTAAGTAATCTATTCAAATATTTTAAAAATCTGTTAATAAAGACAGTTAAAAAAGAAATTGTATGTACTTATGATCACTTAATTTTTGAACGCTACATTAAACAATTTCATTCCTAAATGACTTTTTCATACAAATAATGTAATAATTCCTCTTCCAGTGGCATTAAATAAAAAAAAATTTTTGTCGTCTATAGAAATATTGCGATTTTCGTTGGCAACACCGATCGAAAAAGCCTCGTGGTAGGCCATTAAGTGTTTTATTGTAAAGTTGGACAACTTTGGGGGAATTTAGCTAATAGCCCATTCGGCCGTCGGACGATCAAGCTGTAAGAGGCTGTCATGTTTTCAGAAATACTCGACTCAACTCGTAAAATTTGAACAGCGAAGATTCGCCGGTTGGTACGCGTACAGATGTTGGAGTGTGTTTGCATTTATTTGATACTAGTGGACCCGGCGCGACTTCACCCCTACACTACTACACTATTCTACCCCTACCCCTACCCTACATCCTTACATGTACCATACAACTACCCTACAATTACTCTAAATCTACTCTACCTACCCCTTTTTCTTGCTTATAAACCGTCCTGTTGAATCACTCTTATTGTTGAAAACCGCATTCAAATCGTAGCGTAGTTTAAAAGATACAGACGGCGAATCGACTTAGTTTTATACCATGTATAGATAACCAAAGAGGCAAGTAAACAGTTTTTTTTTACATTTTATTATGTTGATTTAAACAAACAACACATTTTCATTACAACATTCGACTTTTTCCGTAGCTATGATAGTGCTTTTATATATTTTTTTCATTATTGAAGCTATCTTGAGTACCTCTAATACGTAAGCACACCAAGTATAAAACATCTCCACTGACCTCCGAAGCGTAATTAATTGGCCGAGACTCAGGAATGTATACAATAGAGTTTAAGTCTTTTGTAATTGTTGAGTTTGTGTCACTTAATAACTTCTTGGCAGTTTGGATAGGGGAGCGAGTAAAATAAAGTGGAGATTGTGGGGAAGAATACGCTATATTTAAAGACCAGATTTCTGAGTTATACAGTAGTTGAACATTAACCGATGCTGTTACGGTAAGGGATAACTTCGTGAGGAAACCTGCATATTCAGGCGACTGAATATGATCCAACGTGGTCATGTTCCCTTATTAACAAAGTCACGGAGGTCAGATGGAAGTCGCTCCTCTGTAATTACACGATCTGCCAAATCATGGATCATGGTGAAGTCAGACCCTGGTCCCTCATGCTCGTAAGTGCAACCGGGATATTGAGGCCAAGATGGTGACGATGATGAAGGAACTTCAAAACGAGAATAGATTTTGCAGGAACCAAGGACGTTCATCCTTTTTCCTGCTAACAGATGGACGAGGCTCTAGTGAACTTTCTCGAATGGGTTGTGCGAGTCAAATAGCCGAGTCGAGAAGCGTGCCAATAAACTCACCACCAAGGATGCCGAATACCGAGTAAAGTGGACAACGAGAAGTAGAAAGGTGTACACGAAGGTCGCGCACAAGAGCATAGCCGGCTCTGACGCCAATGATGAGACCACACATTTTTTATTTACGATTCTGGTAGGAAAGTGGACCCTGGCTGACAGATTCACCGCTGGCCACTGGATTTCCCGCAGGATGAGGCGGAGGAGGTCATTCATCTGATCTAAATTCGAGAAAATGCTAGGCGAGGTTATAGTTCGTATCAAATGCATTGGCAATAGTGGACATTGATCCCTCCATCAGAACTAATTTGTAAGCAATCAAATTGTCGTATTCGTTATTATCTAATGAAATAGAAGAGTATAGAACAATTTTCATGTACTTTTTCATGAGTTAATGCCTGCAACCCCTTACACTCGTGGGTATCGTACAAGGCGACTACTGTCTTCGAGACAAAAGATCTCGACACTCCATAGGCTGGAATATGGGCAGGAGCATTTTCCATGGTAATATTTATAACACTGCGATCTCCAACCCGCCTGCCAAGCGTGAAGATTAGGGCAACGACCTTCCTTCTTGTGGGAGAGGTCCTAACTCCTGTAGTACACTGTTATGGGCTGTGATGGTGAATGCAAGAAGATCAAGGCACGCTATTGTCAATCCATTTGGTACAAACTATAGCTAGAGATGCACTATAGATACGTCCGAGTTTTCCAAAATGTGTCAAGTTGTTCACGTGAAATGAAAACGAACTAATTTAGTTAGTTCTGTTTTTCGACAGTGCTTTTCGTACGCAAGCGAAGTGTTTCGTAAGTAGCGCTATCATTGGATTGCCAAATTAAGTTTCACGGGTTGTAGATCTGTATTTTCTCGGATTGGGGTTGGTTGCAGGGTGGCAACTGTTGCTAACAGTTTCCTTTTGTTTTGTTTTGTTTTGTTGAGAACAGTAATTCCAAACTGTTTACAACTGTTGGAAACAGTTTCGAACTATTTACAACGATAAGAAGTCGAATTTGATAGGTACTTCTCCATATTATTGTCTGGAGACATTTGTTTTTTCTCGTATGACGATTGATTACAACTGTCCCCAAAAGTCTTTCGTTTACAAATGTTTCTCAACACCACTGTGGGAGCACTTTCAAGCAATAGTCACCTATCACTTTCCATTCCATTTACGCATCGTCACTATGGCAGCACAAAGTTTTTTATTTCGAAACAAATTACTGTACAAACCACCCTCGTCCGCAAACAGCGGGTACACGACAAAAATACGCGAGAATTTCCAATTTCCATCCAAAAGTTTAAATACAAACGCATTTATTGGTACTCGCCACAAGTCAATTACTGTCTGAATGGGAAACAATTACACTACGCGATTCGACGCGGTTGGTTAAATAAAAGAAGAGCGATGTCGACATGCTGGCTGGAAAATCGGGTTTTTATTCGAAATTTATGTGTTGATTGGCATATCTGGTGGAAATTTTAGGGTTTTATATACTCGTTTTGTACCTTACTGACAGTTTTAGAGCGTTTGTACCGGCTTTGAACAAAAAAATAAAATAATGGTTATTTATTCGCGTACTGTAATTACCTGACCTGCCGAATCCTGGATCATGGTCAAGGTAGACCCCGGGCCCTCGTGCGCGAGAGCACAACCGGGACATTAACGCCAAGATGATTATTATAATGTTTATTTATTCGCGGACTTCAAAAGATCCATGTAGTACACGTATAAATTACCTACAAATAAAATAAATTAAGAATACAATTTCTTTATTTCAGGCTGTATGTGCCCATGTCAAAGTAATTTACAAAAATTAAATTTTAATATTACATTACTTAAATATAACTAATAAGATCATCATAATATAAGTATTTATAATAACAATTATAAATAATTTCAATTTTTTTAACAACTTTATCCAGAACCGTCATTACGGTACTGGGGATTGAATCTCGATTACGAGTCGAATCCGCTAGCCATCAAGCCACTGCCGCTCTAGGTGTGAATATGAAATAAACTATTATAGAAATTACCCTTTTATAGAAAACTCGGACAAACTCGATAGTACATAAGCTGTCAAAGAAATAAAATTTAACATTCGATTTCGACTACCAATCTTCTTAATTTATGGGTATTTAGTGCCTGCAATAAAAAGTAATAAAAAAAATTATTGTAACTATCTCGGACAGCATTTTCTCGGGTTTTCTAATTTTTAATTTTTCTTATTTGCTGGTAAGCGGTAACCGTCGCCCATACATCTATGATTCATGCATTTAGGTTGCAGACAACATTAATACAGAACCACTGGTGCGTTGTCACTGTGAGGACTAAGATCAAATGCCTCATGCCTGTAATTGCGCTGGCTACCTTATCCTTCAAACTGGAACACAACAATGCAAGTTTCACAAATTGATAGAAGCCAACGCAATCGGTGCTTGTCTCTTGAATTATTGAACCTTACAAAGACGCTAATGTACACCGAAATACAGAACACAGCGCATACAAACCTGACAAATTACATGAAAGTTATAAGCGTTTTCCTACACACTCAAATATTCCCCCACCGTGAGTCGGCTCAAAACTTAGTCTTCGCAATATCACGTTGCCAAATAAAGTATGACATTGACAAAAGATCTGCGCGTAAGCACATTTCGCAGGAGGTGCAAATGCTATCATGCTTGATCGCCATGAATCAGTTTAGACCCCGCTTTTATAAAATGCGCGGCTTCTTTCGAATTTGTGCGGATTTGGGAAAGAAATTGGAGCGGGCATTGGCTTTTCTTTGCTACTTGTTAGAACTGATCCGAAATTTCTTTCATCGAATTTTTGTTTTCCGAAATCGTGTCACTTTTGTTTTGTGGTCCATTTTTTCATTTTACCAATAACATGTTTGATTTGAACAAATAATAAGGTCCTGCGCGATAGTCTAATATTAAAGAGGCATAATTTTCCTTTATACTAACTGTACTAATATTATTAAGAGAAAATATTTGAATGTTTGTAAGTTTAGGTCTTCATAAAAATACAACTATGCGTCCATCAAAATGAACGAAATTGGGCAATCAACACTGTGAAAACGTATAGTAAAGCTACTTTACCTAGACACATAGGTATTGTTTTTAAAGCTATGTGTGTTAATTCAGATAATACTCGTATTGTATAGAGATAGTCATCATCATCATATCAGCCGAAAGACGCCCACTGCTGGGCCTCCCAGAGATATCCACAAAGGCCGGTCCTGTGCCTTCCGCATCCAGCTGGTACCTGCAAAGTTTACCAGGTCGTCGATCCACCTTGTGGGAGGCCTACCCACGCTGCGTCTTTCGGTACGTGGTCGCCACCCGAGAACTTTACTGCCCCATCGTCCATCTGTTCTTCGAGCTATGTGCCCTGCCCACTGCCACTTCAGCCTGGCAATCTTTAGGGCTATGTCGGTGACCCTGGTTCGCTGGCCGATCTCCTCATTTCTTATTCTATCGCGCAACGAGATTCCAAGTGTGTAAAGATAGTACATCCATCGATACCCAGCTTTTCGATCATCCACGCCCGCCCTCAGGCGACTCACGTATACCTACCACGCGCCCTCTCACAGTCAAATCATCTCACAATGAAGGGGAAAATTCTGTGAATTACTCCCTTCACAACACCCCATTAATCTACAGCTGGGGTGAGATTTCACCATCAGTCTTGTATGTTATTTTAGGATACCTTTTGTTAATATCCATTTGACATTGATCGACACGATAACGTGTTTTTCAGTCGAGTAATGTGGAGTGATTATGTTAATATAGGTTTAATTATACCTACTATGAGAGTTTATTAGGAAAAATATTTACATTAAAAGAGATATTTACATATTATAATATAAAAAATATAAAAAGGTATGCATGGACAATTCACACAGCGCCCCAAAGTAAGCAAAGCTTGTGTTATGGGTGTCGGAGAACTAATAACCTCATATTTTTAAATACATACTTATTATACATATAACACCCAGACCTGTAACAGAAATTAAAATTCATCATTTCAATTTCTGCCCGGCCGGGAATCGAACCCGGGACCTCTGGGTGGCAGACCGGCATGTTAACCAACTGAACCACTCAGGTCGTCATAAATAGTAGCAAGTACCTATTTATATACCTACATAAAAAGAAAAAGCACTAAACTAAACTTATTTAAAGATAAAAAATTTACGCAAGATCTCTAGTAACCGAATAAGAGCCCAGAAGGCTGGCCGCATTAATCCGCTAGATAGCAAAGCTAATTCTCTAGCCAAAGTAGTAGCCAAAACCTAAGTTACTATTACTTAATTATGCATTCTTTCATATTTCTCCACAGTACATTGCTGTCATCACTATAAGGCTGAAGTTAGGCCCTATCTCTAGGCTCTGGGAATTATATGATTACTTAATTATGTAGACTTTGTTGAGAGTAATCCGACGTCCGTAATACCATTTCTATCATAGCAACCCGTACCGCAAGTTCAATTCCAAACACTCTACACATACCTACCACGAACTACGAAACAACACATTTGTATGTGCGACATTGAGCAATCCCTAATCTGAGCACATCACAATCCGCAAGGGTACACGGGTGTATTGGAAAAGCATTCATAATGTATTCTAAACGTGTAATGTTATCATTAGTACTGATGAGGGTCCCAGTAACCTTATTACAATCACACAAGAGAACACTTTGATACAATGCAAATAAAATTTCGGTCGGTCTTCGCGGCGTCAGGTTTGTTTTATTGGACGCCACATGGATTTGTAATTGAGTCAATATAGTGATCATAATAATGGACTGTCTCGGAAAATTGGCGCAGCGCAACCTATGCTCAATCTGGTAATGATCGGTAAATATTTTATGGTGCGGTGGTAATGATCCAATCATCAGGTTTCCCTGTTAACAACGTCACGGAGGTCAGCTGGCAGTTGCTCCGCTGTATTTACCTGAGTTGCCAAATCCTGGATCAAGGTCAAGGCCGCCACCGAGCCCTCGTGTGCGAGAGCATAACAGAAACATTAACGTTAAGATGACCATTTACAATTTTTATTGAGGAGCCGTCCAATGAATGATACAATTATCTACCACATTAGATCAAAGGCCTATCTCCCATTTTTCTACTTAGAACTATTTGTTGCTTGGTCTCTCCCCTCATTCGCATGCGCCTCTAATTCGTCGTACCATCTTTATCGAGGCCGACCACGACTTATAGTAATTATGACTTATTTGAATTCCACAGGTAAAGCATAGCCAACATATTTGAATTCCATACGCCGCGTCCACCTCCTGGAATCCGTTAATAGTGACATTCGTCACTCCACACATCCTAATAATCCGGTACCTCTGTTGAATTCTTAACATTGCCAATCCCGCATAGCTTGCGAACAATTTGAATCTCTCGGGACAGCCACCCTATACAGGCTAACAGGATATAGTCATACCTTCTGAATATTAACAACCATCCCTTATATTTAGTGGTATCTAAATTATTCCCCTTCTTGCATATCGGCTGACGGAATACCAAATGCATCGGGGACCAGTTTCGCTTGACACCCATTTGGGAACAGAGTATATCGTATTATGGGTCTTTCAGACAGGGCATGTTGGGATAACTGGACTGGTTAATGTATAAGGTTTGACAATGTTGACAAACTCGGGTTGCGTTGTGTAAGTTATGATTGTATAATTAGTTTAACTTCCTAATGGGGTTTGTGGAACAATTGGTCGGTATTTTGTTTTATACCTAACAATGTTTTACCTTGTGTATAATATGTACCTTGTTTACAAAGTACCTATTATATACTATCACTGCTACAAAGGAAATAAAAATAAATATCATAGCTTTTTCTTAAAACCCGTGATCAGGTCGGCTTAAGTTGCTTTTAACATTAAATAACTTATGCACATCTAGAAAAAAAACGCAATCTCTGAATGAATCTGCCCAATCTCTGAAAATTATTCTTTAGGTAGATTTTAATTGTTCTTATAAAACACGATCAGTTATTTAATGCATTTATTAATTAGCCAGATGCTAAAGATGTAATTTATCGATTAAGTCAGTAAATCTAAGATATAACTTAAATTGAAAAGATAGATTATAGGCCATCGGTGACCTTGGTGCAATACGTAAGCAATCACACCCATGTACCCCTAAAGTCAGCATTGAATCACCTATTTGAATTTGTGTAAATCTACTGCAGAATGTTAAAGAACTTAAAAGAACTTAGTTTGGGGCTAGATTGCATTGTGTGAAAACAATATTTTTCGTTTCATATAAATTTAGAGAGGATACCCCACGGCACAGAAGGAAAGCGTACCCTGGCACAAGTTGGGACTAGATCTGAATACGACAATGATGACCCCACGGTAGAGGAGGCCAAACGTCAGAAGGTAATAACGAGAGAGAGTAATCGGCAGACAATCCTGGCTTCATCCAGCAAGACCGTTTATTGGAGTCTCGCTATCATTTGTCCACTACTCAGTCTTATCCACCTCAGGTGGACGTGAAGAGAAGTTATTAATTATAAAGGAGATATTAGCACTGTATAATATCGTCAGACGTTGACGTCGTCTAGCAGCTTACTTTGCACCGTGCGTCTTCGTTCCACATCTCTGTTATTGCATCCCCCACGTGGGGCATCTGCCCCGCATCTGGGGCATCTGATCCGGCGCAGAGTAAGACGAGAATAATGTTGCATAATCAAGTTTAGCTTACGTCGTGTCGTCAATGGCCTCTGATTGAGTTCGGTAACGACGTTACCGTCAGACACTGATGAACTTTGCCGAATTGTGGGGTGCAAGGCGAAAGAGGGAGCGGGTGAAGCGCTTTTGGAGGCTGTCTAAAGGCAAAAAAGCGTTCTATCTGTGTATTATTATGCAAGTTATAATAAGAATATATATTTATTATGAGATTTCTTGTCATTATTAAGAGCTTGACGGGTCAGAGCAACGAAACGTGCAGCATCCGCCTAGTTGCCCGCAGTAGTGGGCCGCCGTGGTGGCCCGCATGCCTGTTTGTCTGCCGGATAACATTAAAAAAAGTCACCGCGTAGCGTCCGGCCAGCAAACGTGCTTGTCACCACCTAGCGTCCTCCCAGCCAGGGTGTCGTTTCATTAGAATGCTTAAATGGATGCTTCAATATATTTGGAAAAATGTACCCATATTGTTAAGAATTTTTTTTTTCTTTATTTTATGTTGCCGACTTTTAAAGTTTTGACGCTGCGTTCTGCTGGTTCGGTGCTTTCTGAGCATACGCGGCAAGTAGGCGGTTGCTGTGCGTACGCGTTTTGTAAGCACATTTATAATGACCATTTATGTATGTCTGTGCTATTTGGCGGTGCAAGGAAAATGGTAGCCGCCAATGTTGGCAAGCGAAGATGATGAGAAGATGGAAAAGGGTAATTACCCACCTGGACCCACCTGGCCGGGTGTTGTGACCAGGGGACCAAGGGTCCGACAGTTGATCGTCGGAAGTTGTATATATGCCGTGGAAGTTGGCACATTTCTCTAGCGCGATGTAGGATTGTTAGCGCCATCTATGTGCGGATGCTTGCCAACCTTGTGTTCGTGTACTCGTAATGTGAGTATCGTTGAGTCTTCCCTATTGGAGCAGTAGAGCGATAGATGTCGCCACACATGAATGCTCTTTAGTCCTTATTGTGAATATACTTGCTACCTTATCTAATAACACACGCCATTTATATCGGAGAGGCAATCTTACAACTTGTGAAAAAAGAGTTGGCTGCAGTGACAGATGGAACATCAGTTTTTTTATACCAATTTGACAGTCCATTTACATGGATGTAAGATAGGAGTGCCCTCATTTTTTGCCAATTGTTTTTGACAAGCTATACGTATTTTGTTATGCTCTTGCGGTGGGAAAAACATCGTGATGAAACCTGCACATTCAGGCGACTCAATTTGTAACCATGAGCCAATCTGGTCAGGTTCCCCTACAAGCATGGTCGCGGAGGTCAGATGGCAATCGCTCCACTGTAATCACCTGATCTACCAAATCCTGGATCATGGTCAACGCGGACCCCGGGCCTCGTACGCGAGAGCACAACCGCCAAGATTATTATATTTTTTTAGACGCAGCGTGGGTAGGCCTCCCACAAGGTGGACCGAAGACCTGCTAAGGATCGCAGATTAGATAAGATTGCCAAGGCTTCAAATATAAATGTACATGGAAGGGTACTTATATATCTGAGCAGATGTACATATGTTTGATTGATGAATCTGCTCCGATATATAAGTACCCTTCCATGTACATTTATATTTGAAGCCTTGGTTATGCTCACATATTAATGAACTCGACTGTACCAGCTGGATGCGGAAAGCACAGGACCGGCCGGCTCTGGGGGAGGCCTATGCCCAGCAGTGGGCGTCTTCTGACTGATATGATAATGATGATTATTATATTTTTATTTATACCTACGTTTTTAGCCACAATATGGACAGAAAACGCCACAAGATGGTCTCTCCGATATCTCGTGGCTCGTACCCCGCCCCAGCCCACCGGATGGCCGGGCGACGCCGTCTGGAAAGTACCGAAGTACGGACAAAGGTGAATTTGTTAGCGGCAGACTCGCAGACAACGGTTTCTTAATGCTGTTAAACTGAGAGCTGTCTGTCTAGTGATATCGATTTGTTTCGTTAAGTGCAGGCGTTTTATTGCAGATGTAGTGGAGTATCGACATACTGGTTCTGGGGACTTACCACCATCTCACGTGCCCATGCCAATCTCACCTAGGGTCTAAGTCTGCTAATTTTATTTCACTCCCATCCTATTGATATTCAATTTTTCATTACGAATGAGATAAATTGGATATTCTACAAAACATTTCATGAATAGTGTCATAATCGAATGTAAATTGACTCTCAGTTTAATTGTTGTTGATGTCGCCTTCTAAAACTTACCAAGAGATTTCTGTTGTAGTCCACAATCGAGTTACAATCATACTAGTCAATGAGAGCACAAAAAATGTGTCAATCCTTTTGAGATTCGTAAATTAGCAGTCTTAGAGCCCTGTTCGCGGTCCTCCTGGTGACAGACGGACTAAGCTATGGCGCTTCGGCTTTTTCCTACCTGTAGTCGTCGCACATGACAAGTCAAAACACCACAAGTTTTGAATGGAAGGTCCTAGTAGGAAAGCGTTTACAGTAAACCTGATAGCTCCTACTGTAAGAGTGGACATTTTGATGTTTGTTTACGGTGTTATTTGATTAATTTATTTAAAACTTTATTGCACAATAACACAATTGGCAGACTCAATTGGTATTACCAATCATCATAATCATCACAGCCCATAACAGTCCACTGCAGGACTTATGGCCTGTCCTACGAAAGGTGAGGTTATTGACATAATCTCCCCGCTTGGCAGGCGGTTGGAGATCGCAGTGCTGTAAATATAGCAATGGAAAACGCTGCTGCCTATCCAGCTTACGGAGACTAGAAGTTTCGCCTCGAAAACATTTGTCACCTTGTACGACTCCTACAATTGTGAGGGGTTGGTGCTATTGTACTCTGCCGGACACCACACGGCCAGTGTTGCTAAAGTAATTTAAACAATTTTGAACATTT
Organism: Blastobasis lacticolella; assembly: GCA_905147135.1. Taxonomy (NCBI): domain Eukaryota; kingdom Metazoa; phylum Arthropoda; class Insecta; order Lepidoptera; family Blastobasidae; genus Blastobasis; species Blastobasis lacticolella. The sequence continues at coordinate 14,484,875 of LR990059.1, forward strand.
CTCTCGAAAATAAAAAAAACTCGCAATACCACAGTAAGAAAGAGAGTGCTCACAAAACGACAGTGGATACTGCTATTCGTAACACTTATAAGTAAAAGTATCGTCGGTCGTTCGGTCCAAACTCGTAAGAACTACCCCGCCCTTCGACGTACTGTCACAACGCATCATCAAAATGTTCCGCCTGTGAACGTACTGTCAACGTTTTAAAACGCCATCGTATGTTGGGATAACCTAACCTACCTACGTAGTCCATCCACAAAACTACATCAACGAAAGCCCGCAATATAAACCCCGTAAGCCTTTCAACAAACCGGCGAGTGAGAAGTACAGGCTTTCAAGGAGGATTTTCGCTGTGGAACAAAACAAATGGCTTGCCGTATTGCCGTGGCCGGGTTTTTTGGCAGCAGACGTAGGTACGTTAGTTAAGGCTTTATATTACGTTTTTAGGGTTACTTGTCCGAAACGTAATAAAAGGAGCCTATTACTAAGGTTCTGTCTGTCACAGGTATCTTTGAAACCGTAACAGCTGGGTACTTGAAATTTTCATAGAATATGGGTTTCTGGGGCTTTTTCATTGCATGAAATTATTGCGGTGTTTTGGCTTTTTACGTGTGTAATCCCTTTTTAACGACAATTTAAGTATAAAGAAAGGTCTCCCACAACCAAATATATCATGCCATAAAAACCTTTTTATAACTGCACAGCATTATGTCAATGACAATGCCAATGTATTTATTGCATTCTTAATAATAAACTTCAATTAAATCTTGTCGTTAAAGAATTCCTAAGGTAAGATACTCTTGTACGAGTACTGAATGTCTCGGACTCATTGGCATTGTCTGCCATAACATCAGCTTTCAGAAATAAAACGAACTTTCTACATAAATTCAGTGTTTGAATTTTTTGCGCCTATTGGAAAACCATCAAAATATTCACAATTCGTTCATTTGCTTTGAAGCAGTACATTGGTGCACTAAACGATATTAAAAAATGTCGGACGGTGTGTCCATAGAGCAAATATTGTTTCAAGAATCGTGATTGTGGATTTTCAATCCATTATAAACTCTAAATAGTGACATTCAATATCTATTATTATGTTGGCTTTTATTTTAGGCCTACAAAAGCATAAGGCTTAATGTAGAATTCGAATTATTCAACGGTATCCTTCAGATCAGTTGAATAGTAAGTAGCCCTTCTCATAGCTAAATGGGTACTTACAAACCTTAGTAGTGAATCACTCCATCTTTTAGTGAGAATAGGTATTAGATATTAAAATCCTTTGAGAAGTTTGAAAGTCAGCAAATTGCGAACGTTATAAGTAATACTGTCTTCTATCAGCGAAGGCTTTCTGTTTCGTATGAATATTAATATTATGTTGTTAGATGGCTGGTGGTCTTCCAAATAAAAAAGACTAGAGGACGGGCAAAATTCTTGATTTCTTATGCGCATAGATATGTTATTCCGTGTTCCCGCGGAAATAACGTTGAATTTAAGCTACAACACTGAAAAATTAAATCGAAATCCGTTAAGCAATTTTTGCGTGAAAGAGTAACAAAGTCATATTCTAGACTTACCAACCCTCGCATTTAAGCTGATATTATAGTAGGTATATGAAGGAGCATTTAAGCTGATAGAAAAAATATGTAAGAGCGTCGGTGGCGCAGTGGTATCAGTCGTAAGCGAGAGGTACCGGGTGCGAATCCCACTGCAACCATGTACCAATGACTCTTTTCTGCGTTATGTACAGTAGTTGAATGCTAACCGATGCACTTACGGTGAGAGAAAACCTCGTGATAAAATCTGCACATTCAGGCGACTTAATGTGTAACCGTGATCGAATTTGGTCAAGTTTACATGGTAGCAAGATTACGGAGGTCAGATGGCAGTCATTCCACTGTAATTATTGGATCTGCCGAATCCTGGATCATGGACAAGGCGGACGCCGGGCCCTCGTGCGCGATAACACAACCGGGACATTAACGCCAAGATGATGATGATTATTTTATATACCTATTGTGTTGACAATGTCCATGGGCGTCGGTGATCAATTACAATCAGGTGACCTTCATGATTGTTTGCCTTCCTGTGTCATAAATATGTTCCCAAAAGAAAACACTCATTAAGACCATTCCAAAGAGCCCAAACACGATGATGTTATCTCATTGCGTTCAACATTCCTATGACTACCTTCCGGCCCAATCATCAGACCAGCTCCATGGTACCATATCAATGCATCCAAACTTCAGATCCGATTTTAGCGAAACAATGCTAAGAACCATTTGGATTAAACTGGCTATCAAATAGAGAAAACCGCATCCAAATTGGTCCATCCGTTCGGGAGCTACGAGCTACAGACAAACACACAAAGCCACAGATACACACTTACATGTGACACACGTCATGCTTATAACACCTCTGTTTTTAGACACAGACATAGACATGATTTATTTAGACATCACAAAAATCCATAAGCGATTACATGTTATGAAAATTTTAGAACACTTCAATACTAAACAAAACTAAGTAATTAAGTAAGTAGTAAGTTTTCGTCGTTCGTTAAAAAATAGGTCATTGTCAGTTTCACCAATCAAGTATTACAAGTCACAACTTCAAAATTTCACCAATTAGACAAGCGTAAACTTTTGTACGCAACCGCAACTATGGTTGCCTTATCAATTATCTTGGAAAGTTCCAAACCGAATACTTGGGGACCCTAATTAATTGTAAAACTTGTGTGTTTTCGGTTACAATTTCAAAAGTTATTCATAGTTAGGTATGTTATACTTACGTTCGCCGAGATTTTCACCCACGCGCTGGTGGTAATAATTCAACTATATATATCCTGCGAGGTTCTGTTATTTTTCAGGGATCAAAAGTTGCTAATGCTATTAGTTATTAGCCTTCATTTTATTTGTACCCATTTACTATAAGTAGGTATGTTGTAATTTTTAATTAACTTGTAATTTTTGTTTAATTTTTATTTGAATAAATTTATTATTATAATATAATTAGTGAAAGAATTCTCGAAATAGATTCAGTAGTTTTGGGGTTTATCGTGTTCAACTTTAAACAAAATAATTATTCAGCTTGTTAATATAAGTAGAAAGTAGTTATAGATATATGCTCGTTGAGATTTATTTATTTATTATAAAGGGTTAGCAACTGAGTCAGCAATGTTACCTGGTAAACATTCTATACATAGGCTTCTAATTGTCACCCTCATAACAGGCAACCACAACTTGAACAAACGAAGATTAAGAATATATCCCATAGATAGATGATGATAATAAAAATTGCATTTGAAAAGTCTAACTAAAACCTCTACTTCACTATCGATTAAGCGAAACAACACAGAAACCCCATTAAATTATTACAGTCATACGTTAAGCCAACGCAGGCCTACATCGGAAGAGGCGAACCAATTCCGTTTTATAATTGATTGCCGCGGTCGATACGCCATTTGTATTGGACCTACACATTTGTGTCGTTGCCGAATGGTATGTGCCGCTTCGGACGGGGATTATTTGAATTTCGCAGGTGGTTGGACTCTTTTGGAGAGGATGACAGGCGGGAAAAATTTCCTTTCGTTTCAATCACCTTTCGTAACGTACCGAAAGAGGTAGTTAATCGTGGTCTGTGTCTCATCATCACACTGATCACTCTGATCTGTGTCTATACTAATATTATTATGAAAAGTTTGTGTTTGTAAATTTATAGAGTTTGGATAATCTCCGACAATACTGGAGTGCGCGCGAGTGAAATCATATAACATATTAAAATCGAATTTTAAAATCTTATCGATGAGTCTAAACATAAAAATAAAAAATAATCTAAACATAGTAACAACAAAGTCGCTTTCCACCGTCTGTCCTTACGTATATATGTACGATTAGATCTTTGAAACTACGCAAAGGATATTAATGCGGTTTTCAACAATAGATAGAATGTATCAAAAGGATGGTTTATAAGCAAGAAAAAAGGGTAGGAAAAGTAGGTGTACGCGAACGAATTCAATGTGGTTCCCGTGGTAACGGGTCTAGAACGTTATAACCGAATTTTACGGGGACGAAGTTATCAGCAAAAGCTAGTAAAATGAATTTTAATACCTTATCTATGAGTCTAAACATAATAAAAAAAAAATATTGTGTAAAGTATATACACACTGCAAAAATATACATTGATTTACAAATCGCAGGTGCGATAGCGTGGCAAGTAATTTTTATTATGTAGCTCTGTGGCAAAAGAGCAGACATCCCACCTAATTCTAAGTTGCAACTGTTGCCCATAACATCTACAATTCACACATTTCGGTTGCAACTACAGATTGAAACTGAAACTACATGAGATTGATATTGAAACTTCAGATTTGACACCATGCCAAAAATTTACATTGATTCACAAATCACGTGGCAGGTAATAAAATCATACTACTAAAACTACAGATTTGCCAAAGCGGCACACACCTTCCCCGACCCCGTCTGGAGGCAACCACAAGCCCAACTGAAATTAATTGTGGCACAGCCGGCACTAAGGAATTGTCAAACGAATGGGGCTCTAACAAGTACTGTGCCCTGTTTATATCACTGTCCAAATCGAAGACAGCCGTGTCTTGTTTACTCTACACTAGATAACCAGTTCTAACCTGATGCTTTGCGTCGATGTGCAAAGGCGAAAATAAAAACGTTAGTTAGATAGAGAGGTCATGGAGGTCAGATGGCAGTTGCTCCACTGTAATTACCTAATCGACCAAATCCTGGATCATGGTCAAGGTGGACCCCGTATCCTCGTGTGCGAGAGCATAACCGAGACAGATTATTATTTTTACTTAAATATCGAGTCTTTCTTTTATTAATCATCTAATAAAATCTACTCACTCATCCACATTTTGTTATATTCAGCCGATTATATTATTGGACCCATCAGAGTTTATTTCTGTGAGGAGCGTCGGTGGCCGAGTGGTTAAGGTATCCGACACGTAAGCGAGAGGTATCAGGTTTGAATCCCACTGCGGCTATGTACCAAAGACTCTTTTATAAGTAATGTCCAACTGAGTTGAGTGCTAACTGATGCGCTTACGGTGAGGGAACACATCGTGATAAAACCTGCAAATACGTCATTCAGGCGACTGAATATGTGACCATGATCTAATCTGATCAGGTTCCCCTGGTAGCAGGGTCACGAAAGTAATTGTCTGATCTACCAAATCCTGGACCCCAAGCCCTCGCGTACGAAAGCACAACGCCAAGATCATTATTTTTTTATTGGAGTATTTTTAACATTATTAATTTCGCTTGATAATTTACTTACAAAAAATTCGGTTTTCGGACAAATTTCAAATGTAGCCCTTAGGTTGCTATGTACCTGCTTAGCCTGTTCAGCGGTGTAACCACGTAAACGTGGCAGACAGTCAGAGCTACTTTAGCATTAACGAAAATCTCAAAAAATTAATACATGGAGATGTATGAAAAGAGTTATGGATTCTCCGTACAGAGACGCGCCGTACGAATTGTCGATGATCCCATACAAACAAGCAAGTTGTAACCACTGGCTAACCGAAGGGACTTTGGCTCCCTGTGTTTGTTTTATCGGCTGTACAATGGGGAGTGTTCCGAGGAACTTTTCGATCTGGTGCCCACAGCACAATTCCGCCATCGCACCACCCGCCGTGGGCTGGGTACTCATCCTCACTACGTAGAAGCTCTGTTGGTCACGACGCGAAGGTTTGAAAGAACGTTTCTCGCTCGTACGATTCGGATGTGGAATGAGCTCCCAGCCACAGTGTTTCCTTTAGACTATGACATAGGATCGTTCAAGTTGTATTAGAGGTCTCTTCAGAGGCGGGCAACGCATTAGTGACTCCTCTGGTGTTGTTGATGTCCATAGGCGGCGGTGACCACTTTCCATTAGGTGGCCCGCTTGCCTGTTTGTCTGCCGTCTAACATAAAAAAATAAAATATTAGGATTTAAAAATAAATTACTAGGGAGTTGTGTCAGGACAGAGCAACGTGTCGGTCCATAGTATCTGCCTACCCCACCTGTGGGACACAGGCTTCAGCTGTATGTATGTATGTAAAAATCTCAAAAGTCTATTACTCTAATCTAATAGTAAAATCTCAATAGTCTAAAAAGTTATAAACCTATTTTAGTTGAAATATGTTTTGTAAATAAGATCAAAAGTCAAAGTCAAAAGTCTTCACTGTAACTACTGTTCCTGGCAGAACCTTTTTTACCCTTTCTCTCCTGGCAGAACCTTATCTTTAAAAGACCCCTCAATTACAACAACCGACGTGCGAACTACCCGCAGACGATGGGGGCTTAGTGCTTGCAAATCACAGTCTTGAGCTGTGCAAGACTCGAGACCACTTGCATAGGGATAGGATCTTGCGGGACTGCGAGTAGTGCTGTGACCAAGGAAAGGCCCGGCCGGTTTTAATTGAATTTATCATCTGATGCTGATTTTATGTTTTGGTGGGAGATATGTGAACGCAGACGTGTAGATGAGTGACAGAGTGGATGATGTAGGAAGTCTGAATATGTTAATGAAATTATTTATTATTTATTTATTTATTTAACACTTTATTGTACATTAACAGTATAATTACAGCAGTATCTACAACGGAGATGTAATTTTTTAGAGATTGTTGGAGAGTTGATAATTTATTATACTTGAATCAACTTATCAGAAACTTAAGTACAGTCCCACAAACGTATCTGACCTTTTGTATATAACTGTGGAAATACGGTGGCACTTCATTTCAAAATGTATTTGAAATGACATGACAATGCCAAGAACAGAGCCACCGTCACCGGGTAGCTACTTATGAAAGTAGATTATTCTAATAATTATAAAGATAAAAGATAATTAAAATGTTATGGTATGGCAAATCTTTCCCCTTCGCAAATCTAGAGGAGGATCAAGTTAAACTATGGACTGTTACGAAATGTCAATTTGAAGTGAAGCATATTTATGGAAATAATACCAACGACTACATAATAGCAAAATAAACAAATAATTATAAAGATTTGTGATGTTTTTCTAAAAAATGTTTACCCCTTCGTGCGTTTATAGAATCGGAATTTCCATTTCCATTCCATGCAATACCCTACCCATTTCATACCCTGATCAATATAATTTGAATGCCTTCAAGGCCAGAGTGAATAGGCTGTTCCCAGACAGGCATGCTCTATCATCGGCCGCATCGTCACTTACCACCAGGTGAGGTGGCGGTCAAATGCCTAGATAGTCAAATAAAAAGAAATATACGATTTATTTATTTATTTTTTCCCTACGATGCTTGTTTCATAGTTAGTTTTGGTCTTAAATGTGGGGTGTTCAAAACCAAAGCTTCCCATCCCTACAGGGAGTTTAATTCCCGCGGGAAACTCGGCTAAACGCTGCACCTGCTCGCGGTTTAATTATTATTTAAATTTAATTATTCCCAACGTTAATTAACGGAAAATTTAAGCAGATTACGGACGTCTTCCGAAGTTTTCGTCTGAGAGGCGAACTACTTGCCTATTTGTCGAGTTTCTTATGAATTCTTTATAGAATTTGGAAGAAATTAATTTCGCTTTGATTTTAGAATTTGTAGGTCCAAAATAAGTATCAGAACAAATAAATCCGTTGGCCGTGTGGTGTCGGGCAAAGTAGGATAGCACTAATCCCTAACACTCGTGGGTGTCGTACAAGGCGACTAATGTTATTGATGCAAAAGATCTAGAGTCTCCGTTGGCTGGAAAATGGGCAGCAGCGTTTTCCATTGTTATATTTATAACATTGCGATTTCCAACCCGCCTGCCAAGCGTGGAGATTATGACAATAACTGCTCCTTTCTTGAGAGATATTCATCTTCAGGCTTATAATTTTTTATTTATTTCTTAATATAATAGAGTTCCATCGTGAAGTCGCAACACAAAGTGTTAAATAGTTGAAATATTTAAAGATTTAATCATCATCATCATCATCACAGCCCATAACAGTCCACTGCAGGGCCTAGAGCCTCTCCCATGAGAGAGGAGGTCGTTGCCATAATCTCTACGTTGGGCAGGCAGGAGATTGAATAATATTTAAGTCAAAAACTTAAACTAAATAAAACAATAGGTAAGCAACATAGGTAACTACCCTAACACTAAAAATTTGTTGGAAAAAGAGAAGAAATTAAAGCTATTCTCTACTCAAAAACTTGCTCTTCATTATTCGCGGATACGAATAAGGTAGAAGTACTGCTTTCAATAGACTACATACAAAACTTTGCAATTTTTCGCAGATTGCGTACTTCCCGTGTTTCCTGATATCTCGCGCTGCGGCTCCAGCAAGCTTGATCTGATTATGAAAAACACTTAGTTATTTTTTTAGAACCAGTTATGAGAATTTTATTTAGAAGTAAAATGAGTATTATTTAGTATTCAACATTGTTGAAGGTTACTTTGCCACACAAATAATTACACTGCACGAATAATTTTAATAAGCAATTGAAATCTATTTAAATTAGATACATTATCTGTTGTTTGAATAATTTATTTTTGTTATTGTTTGTGACGCTCTCTTTTCATTTTGCACGCCAATGACTTGGCTTTATGTGTGATACTAAGTACTCTGTAATATCATGTTGTACCTACAAACTTACCACATTTACTGCAATAAATAATTGAATTGAATTGTTGTAGTCCCAATCCCTAAACTGCAATTAATAATTAGAGGATATTTTCTTTTTTTTACATTTAAAGTTCACCAATGACTGTTTGCAATATAATTTACATACTATTATATATCAATAAAATGATAATGTAGCTTATACACCTTAATTACGCCAAACAAGACACACAGGAGGGATCGAGAATCATAAGTTGTAGAAGTTGTAATGAATCATCTATGAAGAGTTTCCTTTTCGCACTAGTCCTGCCGATGTCAATATTTGATCAAATTTCAAACTTTCAAGGAGACAGCTGCATCGCGGACCGGCATAAATATTTATGTATCGTCAGCTTCCTACCCTCTTTTTGTTTCGGCGCGACGGTTGATTTGAATATTTCGTTACGGTACCACAAACTTACCTGCCCCGGTGGCCGAAAATGGAACTGAGCGTCGCCTTTTTGGAATACCATTTTGTTGTCTACAACAGCGACGCTGTCATCGAATCTGGTAAGGTTGTGGAATGGTACATCGCAACGTGTTGAGTCTCGTCGCCGATGGCATGGGTTTTCAAATAGAATTTCGGTGAAAATTTTCAGTTTACGATAAAGTTTGATTGAATAAAAAATTTTTGGTTTATTGTATTTCATTAGAATAATGTGGGTAGTTATTTTTAGTTTACTTATTTACTTTTACTTAATACATGTTTTGTTATAGTTTGTTGCCTACCTTTAATACTGGATAATTTCTGTCCATTTTGTTAACGCGCTTATTATACCTGGCTAAATTCAGTTGACTAAATTCCGAAGCAAAATGCGTGAGAGCAAGTCAAAGTGGAATGTATAGCTCATAGAATAAGGTCCATTTTTGTATCGATTATACATAATGTTTCGCACCGCTCAGTTTTTCAATAGGCGTACAAAAATTTACCTTATTAGGCTATGTATAATTCCTCGACAATATAAACAATTTGCCGCTATGCCCTATCTAAGAGAGGTAGGGCATAGCGCGGTATCTCGTTCGAATTGGAGCCCCGACTGGGGAAGTACCTCCACCTTACAGAATATCGCAGCTAAATAATACTCTTTTAAATAGTATTGTGTTTCTGCCGGTGAGTAAGGTTCCCAGTGCTCCATGGGGTGGGGATATGGTGAACCGTGGCTTTGGCAGTGGAGTGGCATTTGCCTTTTGCTGCCAGTGCAACGTGTTATAGAGGTAGGCAACGCATTAGCGATACTCTTGGTGTTGCTAATGTCTATAGGCAGTGGTGACCACTTTCCATCAGGTGGCCCGCTTGCCTGTTTGCCTAACGTATGACATAGAAAAAAAAAATTTAAAAAGTTTCGTACAATGTTCGCACAACGAATGTTTGTTGCGCTTTGCCTGCGCTTGCGCTTGCACTGTCAAAATTTCTAGCGCAATAAGTACCTACTCGCAACTCTACCACATCAACTAGTAGATGCCTGGCATCCAAGTAACGCAGGGGCATCGTGAGCCTTTTGGCGCACACATACAAGATATTGAATTAACTCCCTTTATTTCAACATTCGCCGATGAGAATAATCCTCAAAAGGGTTTTTACTGTTTAATAAACTTCTACAAAGGTTTTGAATCCTGCCTGTTGGGTTGGAGATCTACGAAATCCAGTTTGACTCTGTCAAGCCTGAGGAATTCGGCCCCATGAGTACCACTGTCATACATCTTTCGGCGGCTCTATATGACACTGTGGCAAGGCCGATCTAGGACGATTTAAATTAATTGTCTAGCAGCTAGACAATTGATTTAAATCCTTACGTAGTAAAAACTATAGTTCGCTTGGGCTGCAGGAGACGTGGCCGGCTCGCCCGCGCAACCGAAAGAAGCAATTTCTGCAGTGGACCAGCTACCTACAGAGTAGAGAAGTCGAGAAGCATTGTTTGGCAATTATTTACTTAGAAATCAATTCTTACCTACAACTGAGGTACGGGAGAGGGAAAACTTATACTGTGTTCGACAAACTAAATAAACATTGTGTTCTAAAACGACATGCATTGCTGTGTAAAGTGATTGATGAAAAATTAAATAATAATAGGAAGTTCCGTTTGCTATGTTAATAATAATCTTGTTGTGCTCTCTCCGCCGGGGTCCGCCTTGACCATTATCCATGATTTGGCAGCTTAGATAATTTCAGCAGAGCTGCCATCTGACCTACGTGACCTACCAGAGGAACCTGACCAGCTTGGTAAATGGTTAGATATGCAGTTGCCTGAATGTGCAGGTTTCATCACGATGTTTCTCCTCGCCCTAATAACATCGATTAGTGTTCAACTAATGTTCATAACTCAAAAAAGAGTCATTGGTACCTACATGGCCGCAGTGGGACTCGAACCCGGGACCTCTCGCTTACGCGTCGGACCCCTTAACCACTAGGCCGCCGTGCACAACATGTATGTACGTGCAAAATCACTGACATAGAAAGTGATCGCCCTAGATTGCAACTCTACTCTTCTTGGCTGTGTAATCTGTCACCAGCTATAATACTCGCATGGTTGCGTTGCAGTAAATTGCAACCTTGCACGCGTTCCGCGTCTATCTGTCTGTCTGTATGTATGTGTTTTCGCTAACTCCTCCTAAATTTCGCATCGGATCTTGATGGGGTTTTCACCATCTGTTATAAAAAAAATTCCGGAAGGTTTTTATGTATACATGCATATAGTAAAACGTCGGTGAGGTAAAACTTCGCGATGAAACCTGCACATTCAGGCGACTGAATATGTAACCTTGATCCATTCTGGTCGGGTTCCCTTGGTAGCATAGTCTCGAAGGTCAGATGGCAGTCGCTCCACTGTAATTACTTGATCTGCCAAATCCTGGATCATGGTCAAGGCAGACACCGAGCCTTCGCGCGCGGGTGCAGAACCGGGACATTAACATCAAGATGTTTTTTTTTATTGTAGTAAAAAGCCGAGAAAACCCCTGCGAAGTCGGGGCGAGTTGCTAGTTCAGATAACAATATTTTATAGAAAGACACTGACGAGATTTCAAATACATTAACACCAAGTAACGGTTTAAGTATATGACGAATAGAAATTTGCCAAAGGACGGCCGTCAGATTTCAAGTAAAAGCCTCCGTCCATTCGCTTGAATGAATCTTTACTGACATTTGCTGCTGAGGTACGAATATCCGCACTTATTGAGTCGTCACATATTTCCTGTTTGAGCTGCAGACTCGTCAGATTTGCAATAAGTACCTACCTATCCCTTATACCTGTGGGCCTTATAAGAAAGCTCACTGTTACCCAAAGGGCAATGGAAAGAGCTATGCTCGGAGTTTCTTTGTGCGATCGAATCAGAAATGAGGAGATCCGCAAGCGAACCAAGGTCACCGACATAGCTCTAAGGATTGCCAGACTGAAGTGGCAGTGGGCAGGGCACATATCTCGAAGAACAGATGGCCGATGGGGCAGTAAAGTTCTCGAGTGGCGACCACGTACAGTGAAGACGCAGCGTAGGTAGGCCTCCTACAAAGTGGACCGACGACCTGGTATGGATCGCAGGTACCAGCTGGATGCGGAAAGCACAGGACCGGCCTTTGTGGAGATCTCTGGGGGAGGCCTATGCCCACCAGTGGGCGTCTTCTGGCTGATATGATGACCTACTTAAAAAAATTTAACGCACTGAATAAGTACCAAGTCAGGAAACTAGACCGTAACGGAAAGGTATATTATCGTCTTACCTTAGCTGCAAAACTATTAGTCTTAGAAACATGAAGTGTCATTGTTTAGCTTATATAGTCGGCTCGCTGTTTTGACTTTGAATTTACGTCGGGGGCACTGCATTGAATTACCGAAAAGCACGCTCTCGCGAATTTCTATTTAGAGTATCTCATGACTTACACGTGATAGGGCGGTGATTCTTGCGTGTATATATGTTGATTTTGTTTACAATAATTGATCTCTATAAAATATATGAAGGATGTAATTTGGACAATATTTTAGTAAAATTACAAATCACGGCTATCGTCGAAAAGAGAGGGCCATGGGCCTCACGTAGGTACCAAAGAGGCCAACGCACAGTTGCATGCGTCAGGGTCATGATTAGACTTCCGATTCAGAAACCCGATAACATGTGCGACGAAAGTGTATTAAAAAAAAGCAACGAAAAACCTACCACATCCACCCCACCCGCATACTCGTACCTCCAGTATCCTTTTACCGTCTGTTCGACGAAAGACAATCAAGTTTTTAAAGGCGGAGTGTGCTGTCACCCAGGATCGGGCGGCCAGTCGCGATGAGGGTACCTTTCCAACAGCTGATGTCTACCCTGATTCAATTCGAAGGGGTTAAGTCTTCGGAATGACTGGGGTTTTGCTGTCACAAGTTAATTGCCTGGCCCTGCGGTGGCATATGCGGTAGGTCCTGTTTCTTATAGGTCACGTCGAAGGTATAATTTTTTTTACAACGTTATTTATTTATTCGTATGGCATATTAATATGAAAAAAGACCTATATTAGGTATAATTAAGTCAACAAAAGTAGTTTGAAGAGGTACTCGTATTTGGATTTGCTAATACCCTCCACGTTTATTTGGCAGATTCGAACTGATTCGAGATTTCTAGTCTTGAGATTCTTAAAAGAGCATTTTTGAGAATTTGGGAGCATTATTGTAGGTAGGTAATTAGTGAAAATTGCTACGGGGCTATCAATATTATAAATCGACGTAGATAAAAGCAGTGCAGCTGCCAAAACTTGATTACTCTTTAGCACCACCTGGAGGACGCGTGGACACGAAGGGTGGAATTTTTCTTAAATAATTGGGCTAGCCAGGCATCTGACCGCCGCCTTACCTGCTGGTAAGTGTCAATGCGGTCAATAATGGAGAATGCCTGTCTAGGAACAGCCTATTCACTCTGGCCTTGAAGGCATCTACATTATAATGATCAGGGAACACACTCGCGGGTAACGCGTTCCATACTTTGACCGTACGCATTATAAAGGTTGAACTAAAGCGGCTCATGCGGACGCGAGTAGTCGTTGTCCTCCCACCAACATTAGTTGTGACAGTCAATACCCGTTGTCACCATCACCCCCTAAGTTTTATGGGACTCCTAACACTCTTTTAAGTAACAGATTTTGCATTAAAAGCCATCGATTAATGTGGTGTAGGGTCAACTTGGGGAGTGTAACAACCTTACAAGCAGACAGCCACCAGGCAGACTATTCCCATGTCATCATCATCATCATCTTGGCATTATGTCCCGGTGGCCCAGAGTCCGCCAGACTTGTCCTAAGTACTGTAACAAAATAAAGATAAGTAAGAACGTAAATATAACTTGCCAAAATCTTATTATTTGTTAACAACACAGGGCTTAGTTTCTTTAGAAAATTGCTTCGAGAAAAGCGTTCAGGTAAAGAAATTCATTTTTCATATTTTCAAAGCGCCAATAAGAGGCTTTACGTCTATTATTTTAAGGTTTTGTCATATTTCAAACTAAAATTCACCTTCTGTGTTCATATTTGGCGTTCCTTTGTTCGGAAAAAGTTTATATAATTTCATTGGTGGAATATTATTTTGGAATCTCTACAGGCATCCAAAAGTAGAGTGTCTGGATTAGACATTTTCTTGCTTTGTTCTCTTTCCTTTGAATGTCAAGGTTTCTCGCAGATTAGCCGAGCGAAATTGCTGTTTTTTATTTGTTAACGCATTTCATTATAACTACGACGATCTGAGTTTAAGTAAGCTTAATCGGGGGTTATCAACTTTTTCTGTCGGTTATTTCAAACTGTAGCTAAAACTGGAACAATTTTCGTTCAAGTGTCGCCATTTTGTTGTTCCGGTTTAAAGATATTTTATTCTCATTTTAAGACAGAATAAGTCACTTACATGAGAAGAATGTTGAATACATACAGATCCACATAGTATCGTTCACTCGCACAGAACAGCACCACAGTCACATCCTACGGATTGGATGTTATAAAATCATGTACATGATACATAAACACTTTTGACACTCCACTAGACCAAGTTAACAACCTCTCAACAACATTTCAACATGTTTGCATAATATGTTGGGCCAATTTACGCTTAAAATCATTAAAGAACTCGATACTTTTTATTTTTGAAGGTAAGTTATTATACAGGGTGTTTCATAATACATGTATAAAGCCGAAAGGGTGTTAAAGTAAAGCTTTCAAAGAGTACACTGGCGACTTCATATTATCCAGACATTGAATTTTAATTTTTATAAAAAATCTTCGTTTTTAAAGAAAAATAACCATATCGACTACGTTGATGCGCAGCTCTATTTCAAGTTGATGATCCTAGAAGGAGAAGTTTAATAACCGCGTGCGACCCCTATGAAAAAAGAGCAACCTCCTTAAGCCTTGTACCAGGAGCCTAATGCTACGTACACACGCACCGTTGGCGTGTGCCGGCCGGCGATCCGCAGCGCAGCGTGGCGGTAACATCAAACGGATAGAAGCAATCGACCAAACGCAGCTTGGGCGGATACCGAAGGCCAACGAACAAACGTGCGATTACGAGCCCGAATAGGTTCCCAAAACTCCCAAAGATCGTTTGCTTGACCACGAAATGCAATTACCTATTGGACCTTAGAAATCCAAATCGGCCGACAACGCTTCGTTGGCGTAAGTTGAGTGTGTACACACCATAAAGAAGAGTTTAATAACCTCGCGCCATTCATAACAAAACAAACGAACCTCCTACATCTTGCTACCAGGCGCCGAACTAAATGTTACCTACTTATCTCCATGAATAATCTCTACCAAATTAACTAGGAACTTACCTACACTAATTATTTTCAATAGGTAGGTATGCTTAAATAGTCGGAGCGTCGTCGGTGGCCTAAGGTTACGGTATCCGAGTCGTACGCGAGAGGTACCGGGTTCGACACCCGCTGCCGCCACGTACCAGTGACCTTTTCTGACGGAAAACATCGTGATGAAACCTGCACATTTAGGCGACTGAATGTCTAACCATGATTTTAATCTGGTCAGGTAATCAGGTTCCCCTGGTAGCAGGGTCAGGCAGGATTCAGGACTGTCAGACGTAATGACCAGAAATGCGAAATCCTGGATCATGGTCAAGGCGGACCCCAGGCCCTCGTGCGCGAGAGCAAAACCAGGTCATTAACACCGAGATGATTTCTACTAGGTAGGTACCTAACAGAACAAACCACCCCAGCACAACAAAAGTAAAATAAGAATTAAAATCATAATACTTAGGTACTTATTAACTAAAGGCCTAAAAACAGTATCTAAGTAGGTTGGGTAGGTAGGAACCTACGTAAATAAAAAACAAAACATGTTAATCAGTCTGGAAGACAGCCGGACCCGCGGTGTGGAGTGCCGCAGGTACTTAAACTAAATAAAAATAAACATAGTCAGCTACGTACTAAAGTAGATATCTACTACACTAAAACGGGATTCGTTCAATTGACAAAATGGCTCTACACAGATAGGTAAGTACTAGGTACCTACTAACACGGTTCCCTCATCTAAGTACCTACGTACCTAGGGAACCACTTATGAATCTAGTTTTGGTGAAACACATTACAGACAGGTTCCACTAAATACCTACATGTTTTTATGAAAAGATAAAAGCGTTGTCTTTTCTACCTATTTCCCGTCGGAAAAGAACCGAGCGCGGCGGTTGCGCTTCTAACGTCACTATTAGGTGGTAGGTAGCGTCTCCTAGTCTAGCTAGCACCTAGACCTTTAAAGCATGTAGGTACGTACCTTTTAAACGATATTTTATGGAAACAAACAGTGTCAGGTGCCAGCGCAGTTAACCACACTTTCTTGCTTTCTTGTGGCTCGATGACCGATAGGTAAATACACTCATACACACAGCTACACAACACTACAGCATGCACTGGTTGCTATGCAATACGTAAGTAGGTAGGTAACATGGTCTTTGGCCTACTGCTTGGTTGCACTCATGCACAGAATAATGATTATCACAATACTTGAAACTGTTGAACATTGTACACAAACAAGACTACGTTAATATTGGTACCTGACGCAATAAATCATTCATTCATTCATATCGTTTACAGTCTTATCACAGTTATTTTCACAGTACTTAGGTATCCTATACATACAACGCAACAAACAATCACACCGATCACGCGAAAAGCTAAAAACCGAATAAACGAACACGACTCGAAAATAGGTACATTTTAACACAAGAAGCCACGCTGTCGGCGTGAGCGGTTCAATCAAACGACACACCCAAGTGCAGCATGCACACTGCCAAAACTCCGGCGTGTCGACACATGGGCCTCGTGGCGGAGTATTTCCCGCGACTTTCGGCGCGGCGCACGGGCGGCGGGAGGCGAGGCGGGAGGCGTGGCAGCAGGCAGCGCTTTAGGCAGCGTTGCCAGATCGTACCTTTTAGTACGATTTACGTACTATTTGGCCGACTGTCGTACCTTAAGCGTACTTTGCTCCACATCGTACTATTTAGTACGTTTTTACAAAATGCTGAATTTAGCTGAGGGGGGTAGTCACTTCACCTTTCCTGTGCGCAAAATACTGAAAAATAATGGGAAGGAAGGGTTGATTTTAGCCACCGGCAACAAAATAACGTCATTAATTGACTAAAAATCATCCCCCCCCCCCCAAGGTCGATAAAATATAGAAGATAATAAGAAGAAATCGTAACTTTTTAGCCATTTTCGTACTATTTTAAGAGCCCAGACGTACTTTTTTGGAAACTACTGCTGGTAACATTGACTTTAGGGATCCGCGTGTTAGGGGTCGTACTTATTTCGCCTCTTATGTTCTCCTGGTAGATGCACCGTAATGTTGATTGTGTTTATTTAATAAAGTGAGGCTCAAACAAGTCCAACAGTGGACTAATAATAATCCTTATGATGTCGGTGATGGAATACATTTGCTTACCACTATTTTATTAACAGGTAATTTGTACAGACAGTAATTACTAAAATTGTGTTTGGGTCCGTGTTTCACCTAGGTGACCTAGGTTCAGTGGCGTTGCTTGCCTTCCAGGGGCCCCGTATCAATAGCTGTCTGGGGCCCATAGTTAGTACCCCCAACTACAAGGGATCATCATCATCATCATCACAGCCCATAACAGTCCACTACAGGACTTTGGGCCTCTCCCGCAAAAGGGGAGGTTATTGCCATAATCTCCACGCTTGGCAGGCGGGTTGGAGATCGCAGTGTTGCAAACATAACAATGAAAAACGCTGCTGCCCATTTTCCAGTTTATGGAGACTAGATATTTTGCCTCTAAACGTTAGTCGCCTTGTACGACACCCACGAGTGTAAGGGGTTGGTGCTATTCTACTCTACCGGTCACCACACGGCTACAAGGGATGCTAATGAGTAACTTAAATCCAAGCCATTCGCGTGTTAAGGCGGTACGATTTTCATACAATTTTTATGTAACGTTTTTGTGCAATTGGCTATTAGAAAATATGTTCAATTGTGCGCGAAATAGATTTCCACATGTTAATAATGTAAAACAAAGCAATGAAAAAGAAAAATAATTAAATCACAAAACAACGCCATCAAGCGGCGATTTGTGCTTTTTTCGATATAACTGCTTTTGAAAAGAAAACCACTTTGCGCACCATTGAATACATTTACTAAGAGTAGAAATCATAATACAATCACTAAACACTCAAACAAATGAAAGAATATCGAGAGAAATTTAGTATGGGCGTTGAATCACCTTAATAGTAAGAATAACATATGTATAAAAGAAAGTTCCACACCGCGTCTGTCTGCCTGTTCGCGATAAACTCAAAAACTACTGAACGGATTTTCATGCGGTTTTCACCAATTGACAAAGTGGAATTACTTTGTCTATTGAGGAAGATTTAGGTGTATAATTTGTTAATGTTTTATGTTGGTAGTTTGTATGACAAGAATCTCCTTAAAGGCCGGGGTGGACATCGGAATTTTTGTAAATTGGCCCTTGACTTTGGTATATTAAAACCTTGCATGATAAATATAAAAATGTCATAATTTGTTGAATGAGCGAGCGTAGCGAGCTCGATAGTTTCACAAACTACCCCTTCAGAATACTTGCGCGAATAACATAAAATCAGTAAATGGACGATACGACATACGACGACATACGATGTAGACATTTCTGACATCTGGTTTATAATAAAATTAACTTCGCAAACAATTAATTAATGAGCGTGCGAGCTCTATTTCTGACATTTTGGCTATAAAGTTTTGACGATTAACTTAAAAACAGTCAAATTCGAAAATCGTGTGGGCCAAAACGATTTTATTATGAGCCAGGTCCATCTGACCCGTTGAGCAATGAACAGTATAAGGAGTTTTTTAAATCTTATGATCTCACCGATAGTGCTGAATATGTTGTACATGAGATCAAGATTTTTCTCATTTTTGCTATAGGTGCATTTTTACACAATTTCAATGAAGTAATGAGTGAGTGCGCGTGAGGGGCTCTAAGTTGTTGTTTTTTTATTAAAAATGTTAATTATCTCTAAGCGAAAGGGGAACGAAAACGGATTGTATCACTTGATTTCATTTGCATCTTTGGTGGAGGGGGCCCCGACCCTGGTCTGAAAATCACTAAAGAATTTTTTTTTCCGGGAGATAGTGCTTAACTGAAATTGAGGATAACAGTACGTATTTTTGCTTACAAACGATTTGGGATCCCGTATCATTGATACGGCTGATACGGCGGTTGTTGCGCCCCTGCCTAGGTTCTCCAACTGCATGGGATATTTACAGGTATAGCTCCGTCAACTAAGATTCATTTAGTTAATTTTTGTTGATGAGAAATATTCGTGAAATCGTACGGATTTTAACATAACAGTCCTCTGAGAGTTTAAGCCTTCCCCACATTAGTGGAGGGTTCTGTCTTAAACTCCACTCTCTACTGTCTTTGTTTTATTTATGTTTCATTCATTACACTAAGGTATTTTATTTGTTTTATTTAATACAAAAATATGTGTGTGTAGTTACTGAAAAATCTCATAGCAGATAGGTACGATTACCTTTGCGACACTGAAACATGACTGACAGGCATGACATGAGAAAGCAAACTATGCAAAATATGCTACATTAATTAGAGTTTGCTACATTAATATGCCACAGTAATTTGAATTAGACTACTTTGATATTAGTTAGGTGGTGGTGCACTTTCGAAAAAATTATGAAGGAACCTTTTAAATTAAAATTACAATATTTTTTTGTACAGAACCCTCAAACCAAAAAATACAAAACGGCTAATTTAGATCTCCTTAATATCCCATTGCGCCTAGTACTATGAACTTGAGTGACCTTTTAACTGATTTCTAGAGATGCGGTCTTTCGTTTTCAAAATGTCGATTATCGACATTGAAAAGGTAAAAGTTCGATAGTCATTTTCTCGCTTACTATTCCACGCACGAAAAAAATAATTGTACCTATCGTTTTAATACGTTTAGCACTCCATCCAGTTCACGGCTTTATACATGTATTATGAAACACCCTGTATAGTTGCGCACCCTCATAAGTGATCATTCGCTTACCGTAGTTTGTGCGGATCTTGGGCAGTATGACGTAGCTCGAGCGTCTCGTGGAGCGTTTAGACACTTGCCTATGTTGGATAAATGAGATCGACGAATGGATACTTTTATTTAAAATTTTCCTTACGAGTACGCAAGCACTGTAATTATACAGTTGTCGTATGTTCAGTAGATCAGTTTGTTTGTATACTGTAGTGGTTGGCGTTAAATAGGTATAGTGAAATAGCATCTTAATTATCCTATTTTGAGTTATTTGTAATTCTGA
Organism: Blastobasis lacticolella; assembly: GCA_905147135.1. NCBI lineage: Eukaryota > Metazoa > Arthropoda > Insecta > Lepidoptera > Blastobasidae > Blastobasis > Blastobasis lacticolella. The sequence goes on from LR990059.1 coordinate 14,505,289, forward strand.
GAGTGTGGTTTTACTTGCACTGCCCCATACTTCAATAAGATACAAGAGATGTGACTTTACTAGGGAATTATAAATTGTCATTCGCACTTTTTTAGGGAGGCAACGAACTATGCCACGAAGGGAACCCATAAGTGTTGATAGTTTTTTCTTTATATGCTCAATGTGCCCCTTCCATGTCAGTCGGTTGTCGATCCGCAGCCCTAGATATTTTTCAGCCTGCCTCTCTTGTATCGGTAAGTTGTTGATAGTTAAGGATTGGTGCATAGGTAGTGTTTTATTTTTAGCTTTAAATATTATGTAGGATGTTTTAGCCACGTTTATTGTTAGCAAGTTCGACCGAAGCCAGTTGTGAAGGGTGTACAAGTCTTTCTGAGCTAGTGAAATAATGTCGTGTATAGACGTACCAAAGTAGAACAGGCACGTATCATCCGCATACAAAGTTATATGTCCGTGTAATTGTAAATCTATGATGCTATTTACATAAATCGAGAACAAAAGAGGTCCTAAAATCGATCCCTGAGGCACCCCAAAAGAAACTGGCTGGGTTTTGCTTTGGTGTTCTTGGAGTTTTACTATTTGTTGTCTATTTTTCAAATATGACTCAAACACGCCCAGTGCATTACCGGTTACCCCAGTCAGACTGATCTTATGTATTAGAAGGTCGTGACTCACCGTGTCAAATGCCTTTTTGAGATCGATAAAGACTCCCAGTGCAATCCTCTTCTCATCAACGTTGTGTCTAATTTTGGTAACCAAATCTATAGTCGCGGCCAATGTATTGCTTTTTGGCCTAAAGCCGAACTGACGTTCAGTTATAAAATTTATAGATGTTAAGTAGGATTCTAAACGTGTGTGTAGGATTTTCTCAAAAAGTTTCGATAGTACGGGAAGTTGTTAATAACACTGTTATTAACACAAACTGTTATTGGGTTCGACAAGTGTCGGGTACAGGGCACTGCAATTCTAGGTATATAATAGGCATGGAGTTTTTTTTTATATACAGATAATAGATATGTAATAGGTATATAAATCTAGGTTTATAATACATACTATCTAGTAGTACATCACACACAAGTCACAAAAAACAAGAAGAGAAATCGACTCGAAATTATCACTGCAAATTACTAAACCATAGACGATCACATAATTAATCTACTCCATATCAAACAGTCGTAAAACATACATACATACATTTAACAGTAGCTGTACGTACGTCTGCGTCGAATGGGCATACAAACTGGGGAATTATGCAAAACGGCCGACAGTCGAGCGCTTTTCCCCTGCCACGTTTCTGCGACAAAATATATCTATACGCTATATTTTGTCGTCGATATTCGATGGGATCGCGTGTAGAACAGGGCTAAGGATACCTATCATTGAATTTTTTTATGTTATACGGTAGAGAAACAAGCATGCGGGAAATTTGATGGATAGTGGTCAACGTCGGCTATGGACATCAGCAACACCAGGGGCGCTACCAATGCGTTGCCCGCCTCTAAGGAGACCTCTAATATACCTCTTAAACGATCTCATAGTCCAAAGGAAACACTGTGGCTTAATTATTCCTAACCTGAGCCAAAAACCTAATCCAGTAGCGGAGTAGGTTAGGAATTGCAATTTTTTATTATTTTTCATTCCCAACCTAACCCAAATTTGTTTTATAGGCACTTTTTATCAAAATCACTACATATTATAAAACAAAGTCTCACGCCATGTGTCTGTACGCAATTGTTGTTCGGGATAAATACAAAAATGTCATAACTAATGTAAAAAAATATAATCTTGACATTATGGTCCCGGCTGTGTTCTCGCGCACGGGAGCCCGGGGTCCGCCTTGATCCAAAAATTGGCAGATCAGGTTATTAAATTGGAACGACGACTATCCCTCCTCATCAGCCTTCAGTAACCCAGGGGAACCTGACCAGATTGGACCATGGTTACAGATTCAGTTACCCGAATGTGCAGGTTCAATCACGATGTTTTCCCACACCGGAAAAGCATCGGTTAGTATTCAACTAATCTTATATGTAGACGGTTTTCCGACATAAGTCGGAAAGTTAATGATGATTATTTTTTAAGTATTAGAAAATATCCATCAATATCGTAATATGAATGTGCAGGGTTCATCAGGACGTTTTCCCTCACCGTAAGAGAATCGGGTAGTATTCAAGTAACCTAGTATGTAGACTGGTCAGCGGTTTTCCGACATTAGTCGGAAAGTTACCAATGATTTTTTTTTTGAAAGAATTTACATCAGTGATAATTTTAATAAGAAATATCCATAAATACCCTACCATTACCTTAAATTACGTTTAATTCTTAAAATAGCTATCGAGCTAAGCAAATATAAAAGCTGGTGGGTGAAGATCCAAGCGACAGTGTCGCGTTGCTCCCGGTGAGGTGTCGCGTCAAAGGCCCAGGATTAGAGCCCCGTCAAAAGACACTCGTTACGGACATGCTAACATAGTTTTTGCTTTATGTTATATGACCGCGATAAGTTTGGACTTGGCCAATTGTTTTATGAAACAATGCGCAAAGGAAAAAATAAAACTAAACTTTAAATGACCGTGTGACGCAAAGAAATTTATTTTTGTAGGTATTTGTTTGTCGTTTAAGAATGTTTTTAAAACTTATTTTAAGTACCTAGGTAGTTCGTTTTCTTACAGCTAGATATTAATTAATTAGAATTCAATTTGTTATAAGCAGATTAGTTAAACTTACTTGTTACTAACAACAAAAAATCTATAATTTCTCAAATATTATCTACTTACATGTAGTCTTCATAGGTAGGTATCTAAGTTGATAAGTTGACGTGTCTTACTTACCTACTAAATTAACTTAACTAACTTGATTAACTTTTGGAGGTCTAGGCGTTATAAAAGTTATAGGTGTGCCCCTGCCAGCTTTTCTGTCCTCGGTGCATAGTTCGCAGTCCCTAGTGAACAAGTTTTTATCTAAACTAGAGCCTTTGTTACATCGTATTCTACCGAGGCCAATAACGCTTCGCAGGTAGCTTGTCCAGAGGCCGAAATCCTTGTTTTTTTTCCAAATTCCTGTTCCCAGCGGCTATTGGACGAGCCACTCTGTAGGTTGCTACGAAACAACCTTTTAAGCGCATCAACCAACTTTGCAGAGCGTGCCCGTCTGCTGGCTGCTGGTTCACTTATGAAGATTGAGTCTCTGGCTTCAGACAATGCCCTCCAAAAATATTAGCACACTTCTCTACCGCGCCACGTTTAGGATTGCTACAGCCCTGCGCCTTGGCGCGCTCTGCAGTGCTTCGCACCAATGCCATTGTGGTCACATTGTTGATCATCTTGGCCACCCTGCCTTGTCATGACGCTGGGCGCTTTCCTCGGCACGCGGACTTAAACGATATCATCCATCGAGTCTTCACCTCCGCTGAGTTACTTTGTAATTAGTATTACGTTAGTTTAGTATTTATTTATTTAATTGTTATTACCTACCCTTTACGTTAAATAACAAATTACCTTTATTAAAAATTAAAGTTAATCGAAATTAACAAATGAATTTATCGTTTTGTTTTGTTAAATATACCTAAATATTTACAAAAACTAAAGTTATTGATATTTAAACTCACTGTGTTTTTAAATGTCTTATACTAAGGTTAGGTACAATAATATTTACATCGCTGTTTACCTATTCACAGAATAAGTTTTCATTCCGTGAATGTGTTATTATTCCATTTTATGAGCTTCTAAGCTTTAGTGGCAGTAACATCAATAGAGGGGGCCACCGTTCACAAAGACAGTCCCGATAGATTTGCCTCACAAGACGGCGCAGGCAAATCTTTTAGAAGAGAAAATTGCCCTAAAACTTTTCAGAGGCGCTTGTTAGCAACAAGATATTCATACAAGATGGCGTTTTTCTTTATAAAAGAATATTCGACTCCGTGATATCAGATGCTTTACTTTTTTGTTTACTTTTTGAGGCTTGATATGGGTATATTATGAAAGAACATAAAAATGTGTAGGTATTTGTGTGTGTTTCTCAGATCCCATCCAATAATGCCTCTCTTTGTCTGTTACATTTTCTCGAATAAACCGCTGAATAGATTTAGATATAACTATATATATAGTAACCATTAAGAAAGGTAATGACTAGATATGCACCTATCTAAAAAAACGAGTATTTTATTTTGCCAATTATTATTATTTTTATTAATTATTATTATAATAAATTGTCAATGAATACTTACGGGACAAAAGTTTCACAACATCCAGTAACTTGAGACTATGAAAGTCACACTTTGTATCTTTTCTCGAAATATTGTGCTGTTTTTACTGTCTCCAGAAGTGCAATAGCACAACAAAATTACGATTGCTCCCGCAGTGCTTGTTAGTGATGTGAAAATTGGTCTTATAGTTATTGGTTCAAGACCAAAAACACGAGTACGAGGACCACTACCTACTGACTCCGGCTCCGCACGGAAGTTCTCGGGTTTTCGCTATATAAATATTCCGGAAGAAATTTATTAATTAATAGTAAAAGAAAACATCTTGGCGTTAATGCCCCGTTTGTGCTCTCGCGCACGAGGGCCCCGGGTCCGCCTTGACCATGACCCAGGATTTGGCAGATGATGTAATTACTTTAATGGATAATGGATCCCGCATCAAAATCCAGGATCTCCGTAGAATAGAAGATGGCATCAGCTACGTTTTTGTTGTGTTCTATGCACTACAAATTCCAACCCGCCAATTAAGCGTGGTGACGTGAAAAGCCTTATTGACGGGAATTGACGTGAAGGAGGCTTAAGTTCAGCGGTTGACTGTTATGGGCTCTAGTTTATTTATTTATTGTATACTTTATGCACTTTGTTTTTATTATATGTTATGTAAATATGTGTTGCTCAAAGACCGGGATCGTGTCCGCTCTCCTTAAGTTGCTGGTCGACGTTGGCCGCTTTCCTTTAACTGAACCCTCTGGCATTGTCCTAATTGGCAATGGTGGTGCGAACATGGTCATACGACGGACATCACCTGTCACACGACCGTTGCCAATCAGAGCAGCGCTTCTGACAATGTGCAATAAAAAAACAGGCAAATAAAAAGTGGTCAGTAAAATAAATGAGAAATCATTTCCCAACACTAGTGTTGTGGCCAGCATCGTATAACGGTCACGATACAGCACTTTCGGCCAGTACTAGCTTCTGCACTGCTGTGAAAGGAGCCCATAAAACATTAGTATCTGTGAAGAGACCTCCTGTTTGCCACAATCTCCTTGGAGTCGTCAGTTTTGTTCAGTTTTATTGGTGAAGGGGGTCAAATATTGTGAACGTATTAATAAAGTGAGGCACTTGGTCCCTTGGCACTCTCTCTTGGATCTGGGGATGGGCAGTTTTTACTTTGTGCTTGGATCATCATTTTGCAGTATTTGACCCACTTCTGGTATTCGATTGAGTTTTAATCGTTTTAGGTGTATTTATGTAATTTTACTTTGTATGATGATGTCAGTAAGTGTTGATGTACCTTTGTGATGTTATGTTTCGTTGTGGCGTCTGAGAGATATTTACAGGCCTGAAGGGCAGGATTTCGGGAGCACCAGACGTCAAAACACGTCCGATATGGTTAACACCATTTAATGAACAACGCCTGTAAGTAGTGCGTTTTATGATTTATGAAATATCGTAAAACTACTTTCATACATTACAGCGTTCAGATAATAATAAATGTCTTTCTATATTTATTTAAATGAAATTTTACTTACACACTTTTACCTATACACATTTAGATGACAATGCAATATTATAAATAAATAAATAATGCATGGACCACTCACACAAAGCCATCTTGCCCCAAAGTAAGCATAGGTTGTGTTATGGGTGCTAGGCAACTGATAAATTACATATATACTTACAAATACATTCTTATTTAACATATAAAACCCAGACCCGTAACAGAAATAAAAATTCATCATTTAAATATCTGCCCGGCCGGGAATCGAACCCGGGTCCTCTGCGTGGCAGACCGGCATTTTGACCAACTGAACCACTCAGGTCGACATTATGGTGAGTATTAGTAAGCTGATCTGATGATGGTGGGAGCAAGTGACCACAGGGGCTTTCCTTTCCTTCGCCACTTCATGCCCAAGGCGTGGAATACCGGTTTTTATTAGACTACATTGGTAGAGCTCGTCTAGTCTAAGATGACGCGCCCCACTACTTAGTTAGTTGATTTCGATGTGTGAGTGCAAATATTGATAACGACACTTCATCTGTGTGGGAGCCAATGAACGACGCGTGTTCCCACGTTTGAATCTCACCGGCAACTAAAAGACCAATTACAACGGCATTTGTATATGTATTGCGTCCGTATTTTAAACTTGCTTGTGTGCGGTAATGCGATAGTGGGGCGCGTCATTTTAGATTAGACGAGCTCTATTCGCCTCTGTCTTTAAAATTCACGATTCATGCATCTAAAGACACTCTCGACAGGCTGGGGCGTGACTCTGAGGGCTCAACTGGTATGCCATAATCAAATCAAATCAAGTTCTCTTTATGCAAGTAACAGTGCTCAATTTGTTAGCATTACTACATTTTACTTACAAATGTTAATAACAAGTTGAAACTTTATGCGTATTGTTGCGAGCCACCCGGAGGAGTCCGCATCTATTTATAAATAAACAGTCCAATCTGTTCGCTATCAGCAGAGAATACCTACCAATGTTATGTTTCAAACCGGAATTCAAAAAGATAATTTTAATTGGCGACAGAAATATCGTATTTCACATCGATGGTGGTGCAGATATGCGACTAATAGGCTGATTCCTTACTCATAATATTGTCATATTATCATAAGTCATATATTGATTATCATAAGGTCGGAGGTAAACTAATTAGTTGATCGACGTATCAGGCGACCTTTTCAGGCTTCATCATCATCACAGCCCATAACCGTCCACTGCAGGACTTAGGGCCTCTCCCACGAAAGGGGAGGTTATTCATAATCTCCACGCTTGGAAGGCGGGTTGGAGATCGCAGAGTTTAAAAATAACAATGGAAAATGCTGCTGCCCATTTTCCAGACTACAGAGACTCTTGATCTTTTGCCTCGAAAACATTAGTCGCCTTATACGACACCCATGAGTGTAAGGGGTTGGTGCTATTCTACTCTGCCGGACACCACACGGCACAATACATACACAATAGACACAGGCTACGGCTAGGCTATATTACGTAGGTATAGCAGGTCTAGTATTTACATGAAGTTAAGCGCATATTGTTTATTGCGCAAGCCCCACCAACTCGCTGGCGTCAGAAGTTTAGATAAAGAAATATTTTATAAGCCCGATAGTGTATTATTACCCAAGACCTATAAGTTCACAGACAAGGCAATTATTGAGCAATAAATTGTAATTGTAAGGGTTTAAGCCCTTTTATTCGGGTATATATTAAATGCAGTGGGCCTAATTAATTGCATAAAGATTCGAAAGTTACTTTTATAGACTGGCAATTTTTTTTGTACAGTGATTATCATATCATCATCATAATCTTCATCATCTTCGCGTTATGTCCCGGTTGCGCTCCCGCGCGAGGGCCCAGGGTCCGCCTTCCTGCTATTAAATTGAATATAGTACAGGTTATAGGGAACCGGATGGCGGGCGTAATTAGGTATATTATTACATTAAAATAATTGATATTAAGTAGAGATGAAACGGATAGTTGTTAGGCCGGATACCGGATACTGGATATCGGGCCATCCCATAAGCCGGATAGCCGGATATCCGGCGGCCGGATATTTGGCACTACATGGTTTCTGAACAAGTCTGTGCAAGTTATGAGCGTGGGTGGGAAATTAGACAACTGCATGTTTACGTGATTTCAAGTCTTCGTTCAATACAAATAATTTGAACTTTATTCTGAACAATTCTTCCGACCTCGGGCGGTGCCCTCGAGAAATACCAAAATCCACAATAACAAAAGAACGATAACAAAATCCACCAGAAAAAATAACGGCCACCGTGTTGATTGTGCCCAGATTTTGATGTAGAATATCAAAAACACATTTAATTCACTGATGTCTTGTAACTTTCCAACATCACTTTCTAATCCCTCTATCTCCTAGATGGTTTTAAAGGCATGCGTGGTGTAGGTAGGCTTGCCAACTTTTTTACAAGAAATAAAGTATATTCAGGTCAGTGAAGAATATTAAACAGTATTTTAGAAAAATTAACAGTATTTTATTTATTTATTGTTTTAAATTCATATTTTTTAGAACTTCTCGCACAACTTACTAATTTACAATCTTTTTTAAAAACTTCATACGCCTCACCACAATTATAATTGAAATTAAAATAAATGAGGAGCTAATGTTTTATTAAATAAGTAGATGCTCTATTTCTATCCTCCCGCCACTTAGCATTCATTACTGAAAAAACGGATGCTGAAAACAGTATTTTGTATATTTTATTTTTGTTCAACAGTAAAAAGTATAATTTAGTGAAAAACAGTATAATACTGTTTAAAACAGTATAGTTGGCAACCCTAGGTGTAGGACACCAGCCAGATGGAGTGACAATTTGGCAACCAGATGAAGATGGATGCTTGATCAGCAAACCTAACTAGGACAACGTGCATTGGCTCTATTTTATTTGGGGGAGAAATAAGATGGACGGAAAAAAAGAAGGTGTATTGAAGGAGAATCGAAATTTACTGAAAGTTTTTGAGAACAGAAGGGGAAAAATGCTTGTGTAGCGACATCTATCGCTCCACTAGGGAAACTCAACGATACTCACATTACGAGTACACGAACACAAGGTTGGCAAGCATCCGCACATAGATGGCGCTAACAATCCTACATCGCGCTAGAGAAATGTGCCAACTTCCACGGCATATAAACTTCCGACGATCAACTGTTGGACCCTTGGTCCCCTGGTCACAACACCCGGCTAGGTGGGTAATTACCCTTTTCCACCTTACCATCTTCGCTTGCCAACATTGGCGGCTGCCTTATCACCTGCCACCGCCAAACTTGAACATTAATAAGACATGACAACTTTTAAGAGTGATAATAGAAGGCAAGGCAATTGAGGGAAAGAAAGGAAGAGGAAGGCCAAGATTTGAATATTGGAAGGACGTGAAGGAAAAAGTGAACGCCCGGGCTTATAAGGATATGAAGTGGTTGGCGGACAGGAGAGAGGATTGTGGCGATTGCTCCACCGACAAGATACTCTTAAATATGTAATGATAATGATGTTCAGTTCAGTTCAGCAAAACGGGACTATAAAACGAGTTTACGTGCAGTCTGACACTAGAATTATGTAAATTAACCTATATAGTATCTATACCTAGAATAAAACAAAGTCGCTTTCCGCCGACTGTATATATGTCCGCTTAGATCCTTTAAACTTCGCAACGGATTTTAATACGGTTGCGTCAGTAGATAGAGTAACTCAACGGGAGAAAAAAAGGGTAGGTGTGGAGTAGGGGTAGAGGGTGGATAGGGTACAGGCAGGGTACGAGTAAGACTCCACGTGAAAGAAGTCGCGCCGGGCCCGCTAGCACTATATACCATATATAACCCATTTAATATGACGACCTGAGTGGTTCAGTGGTCAACATCTGTCTGTCACGCAAGAGGTCCCGGGTTCGATTCCCGGCCGGGCAGAAATTGAAATGATGAATTTTAATTTCTGTTACGGGTCTGGGTGTTCTATGTACAATAAGTATGTATTTAAAAGTATATAAGTAGTTTATCAGTTATCTAGCACCCATAACACAAGCTTTGCTTACTTTGGGACTAGATGGCGCTGTGTGAATTTGTCCACGATTATTTATTTATTTATATAAATATTATTGTTTTCGTCTACTAACTGCGGAGTCTACACTTCACCCCATCCACGTATGGCCTGATGCGAAGTAGTCCCAACGGCACAACTTTCGGACAACCGAACAAGTGAACTGTTCTGTGTCTGAACCCTGAATTATGCAAGGACAGTCTCGCAGGAGCGGCGCCGTTTTCTGAAACTTTGTATGGAGACTATAGTGCATTGTTTCCTTTTTATTTAGTAGGTTTTACGTGCAGTAAAAGGCAATTAATACATATACTGTTATTGTTCAAATTCTGTATTAATATCGCATTTATATCTCTACAGAAATGTCCAAGTACCCAACCGTCATGGATTCTGCGACAAATGTCACTAGCCCACTGTTAGCTTGGAAGTTCTTTAATAAGACGTTCCTTAAATAAATACCTACGAGTCATGCCTCTTTCTTGGAGGGGTAGACATAGACCATATTGTTCCACTTAATAAGGTTCTCCTCATACATCAGCCTTTTCATGCATGCTCTTTGATTTAGGTTTATTAAATAGGCTGTTCTGCCAAATCCTGGCTCATGGTCAAGGCGGACCCCGGGCCCTTGTAAAGGGCCAGTTGTTTAAAGCACAACTGGGACATTAATGCCAAGATGTTTTTTATTAAATAGGCTGTTCCTAGTCAGTCGTCACTTATCACCAGGTGAGATTGCGGTCAAATGCCTGGTTAGTTTAAATAGGAAGATATTATTTATAATGAACTAGTGGACATGGCGCGACATCGTTCGCGTACACCTATTTTACCCCTACCTACCATTTTTATTACTTATAAACCTTCCTCTTGAATCACTCTATGAAAACCGCATTAAAATTCGGTACGTACTTTAAAAGATCTCAGTATACATAGGGACAGACGGCGGGAAGCGAATTTGTTTTATACAAAGTAAAGATAGTAAGAATAACTGCGTTCCGGATTTAGAGATACACTTTCACTTATTTCTAACGGAAACACTAAATCCAAAGACGACAAAGCGAATAATCGTGTTTACTTTGCACTAACGCTAAAGTAGGAACAGGTGTCCCGAACCGCAGGTGTATCATGGAGCTTTATAGCGAATAGTCCGAGAGCGCCAAACCGAAACTGTGCATGTTTGAAGGCCGAGCGGTATATGATGTATATGATAGTACACCAATGAAAAAAATGAGAAAAGACTACTTCACTTATTCAAAATAATTTGTGCATTTCTAAAGAGAAATTTCTGTACTGTTCCTTGTAGTACGAGTATTGCTAATTATGTATCGAGAATAATACGAAAGCTAATTCTAATAATATGCACCGTGATGATTGATACGCATGCCTGTAAGCAAAAAGCTAGACATTGGCCTCTTCTAATGAGCGTCAAAATACCCAGCTTGACGCATCCCATCCACATGCAGACTTACGCAACTCGTCGCTCCACCTGGTCGAAGGGCATCCTACACTACAGTGTCTCCATTCATGAACTTCAAAGAACGCAGTGGACTTCAGCATATAAGGCCAGCCAACTGGAACTTCAGCGTGCCAATTCTTTGCACTTGGTAACTTTGGTGCTCTGTCGGATTACCTCATTGCGAATGTTTTCCTCAGGCTAAGTACTTGACGCCGGGGCAACGGCTTCTCCTTTACAAGGCTCAAGTCAGGCCCTATCTGAAGTATTGCACTCATCTAAGGGCGGGAGCACCGGCGTATCAGCTTGGTCCTTGTGACTCGATCCAAAAGCGCGCTGTAAGAATCGTCGATGATACAATGCTCACAAGTGGTATTGAGCCGCTGAGTCAGCGGAGGGATTTCGCCTCCCTTTGTGTGTTCTACCGCTTGTACAACGGTGTATGTTCTGAAGAACTGTTTGACATGATGCCTACATCTACATTCTATCATCGCACCGCTCGCCATCGACAGGGAGTTCATCTTCACACCTTGGAGCCAAATTGGGCGCGAGCTGTGCGGTTCCAATGGAACTTTCTCCTACGCACACTAAGGTTGTGGAATGAACTACCTGAAGGGGTTTTCCCTGGAGAGTACAATATGGAGTTATTCAAGAAAGGCGTTAAAAGGTTTTTACGGGGTCGACAACGCGTGGGTGATGCCCCTGGTATTGCAAACGTCCATAGGCTGCGGTGACTGCTTACCATCAGGCAGGCCACATGCTTGTTTGCCACATTAGTGGTCTAAAAAAAACCTTGAACTGTGAAACAAGCGCGTGTGTGTATTTCTACGTCTTGGTACTGTAAGTCATGACAGGTATAGGACACTAATGGAGTATAAAGTTAAATATATAAATAAAACGTCCGCCTCCCGTACTACCGATCGTAGCTATTGCTACGAGAGCTAACAAATCGTTATAAGACTTTTATGGTCAGTTTAAAATATAACGCCTGAGCAATAAGCTTTGCAATTGCGACTTATTAGCACCCTCCTTCGCTACAATGAATTTCAGGAGTTGTTGCAACATTGTTCTGTGAAATTTATTTGTATTGCCCGTGTTGTTTATACTTCAATTTGTTTGTTCACTAGTGGGTACGATAACTAAATGCTTAACAATTCACAAGTTAAGCTATGTTAATTTGGTTTGCTCATTTTTAACCCTCGACGAAAAAAGAAGGGTGTTAGATATTTGATGTGTATATTTGTGGCAGTGTGTATCTGTCTGGCCCTACTCAATGATTCGTTTCGCCCATAGATCAGACAACATGGCCAGTCCAGACTATTCTATGAAAGCAGCCTCAAGGACTACGTCAGTTATCTACTATTTGTATTTGGGCTCATATTGTTGTGTTCTCAACATAATCTGTGAGCTCCACTCCGATGTTTCTTTTCTGTTACTTAGCGAAAAAGCAATTCCCTGGTAACCAGCTTCTAAGAACTGATAGACTACCCGGTAACATTAAGTAGAATACTTTTGCTTTGACAGACGCAGTTTTTTTTTTTTTTTTATGTTATCCGGCAGACAAACAGGCATGCGGGCCACCTGATGGAAAGTGGTCACCGCCGCCTATGGACATCAGCAACACCAGGGTAGTCACCAATGCGTTGCCCGCCTCTGAAGAGATCTCTAATATACCTCTTGAACGATCCCATGTCATAGTCCAAAGGAAACACTGTGGCTGGGAGCTCATTCCACATCCGAATCGTACGAGCGAGAAACGTTCTTTCAAACCTTCGCGTGGAGACCAACAGAGGGTCTACGTAGTGGGGATGAGTACCCAGCCCACGGCGGGTGGTGCGATGGCGGAATTGTGCTGTTGGCACCAGATCGAAACCACTTAAGTGTTTTCAGTTGGAATCCTGTGCCTTCGCGGGCACTGTGAGATCTCATTTAACATTTCTAAATAATCTTGGCGTTAATGTCACGGTTGTGATCTCGCGCACGAGAGCCCGGGGTCCGCCTTGACCATTATCCAGAATTTGGCAGATCAGGTAATTACTGTGAAGCGACTGCCATCTGACCTCCGTAACCCTGCTACCAGGGGAACCTGACTAGATTGGATCATGGTTACCTACACATTCAGTAGCCAGAATGTGCAGGTTTCATCACGATATTTTCCCTCCCCGTACGAGCATCGAGTAAAGTAACGTTTCCAAATAGAGGTAATTCTTCCTCTACCCCCATTCCCCGTCCTCTGTTATGTACCGCACAAAGTTTTCATAACAATTACCCCTTCAACTAATTCGAATAATGGAGGCGACAACATTCTGTATCTGAATTCGCGATGTGAGTGTATTTCGGGATGTTTCAGCGGGAGTTTCCCAAACTTCCCCCACCCAAGCATTGTTCTTGCTAATTTACAAGACATCGCTTCTCAAAGTTTGGCGCGCGTGTGTGTGGCGGTTCCCACTTCCCACTTCCCATTTGCATTTTCACCCCTGAACGATGTAGGGTTGATGGCTTTACGATTAATTGGTCGCTAAATAAAGGGTGCAATTTTAATTTTGTGTTTGTGGATTGTCCTCGCGGGACTGGCATAACACGGGCCTGAGGAACTATTTTTGAAACCGCTCGTATCCACGCGAGCGCACGTCTTCTAATGCTTGTCTTTTCTATTTCTAGCAACATACCACGAGTGTGAAAGAGATAGGTAGCGCACGGGAGCGCTCGCGTGGACGTGAAACACGAACGCTATTCTACACTAAAGAGAAGTGACGCCAGTGGAGCATGAGAGTACGATATTTTATTGACAATTTATTTTGTTTTAATTACCTACACACTTTCACTGATCTGACACCGGGTCTGACAAGCCGTCGCCACTTAGTTTTATGCATGACCGTGTGGTATTCGGCAGAGTAGAAAAGCAGCAACCCTTTACACTCGTGGGTGTTGTACAAAGGGACAATTATTTTCGAAGCAAAAGATCTCTCTAGACTCTTCTCCGTAGGCTGGAAAATGGGCAGCAGCGTTTTCCATTATTATATTTATATCCGATTTCCAACCTGCCCGTCAAGCGTGGTGATTGTGGCAATCACCGCCCCTTTCGTGGGAAAGGCCCTAAGTCCTGCAGTGGACTGTTATCAGTTGTGATAATGGTAATGATGACGTATGACCTTATAAACGGATGGATGTCAAAATGTCTTCTGCACTGATACGATTAAGATAGTTAAGAGTTTTGTTGCAAATGTGTATTTTACCCTGTTTTTTTTATTAAAACGGATATTTAGTTCTAGATTAGATAGTTTTCTTCTCAAAGGTTGCCTGAAGAAATCGCTTTAAATGATAAGGTCGCCTGTTGTTTTCTCTGTTGTCACCGATATATTATACCGACTGTATACTGTATCTATGCAATATAGCATTCGATGTAAATGTCGGACTAACTACCTAATTATCTTTCTACTCTATTATATTTATTTATTTTCAATCGAGTATGGCCATTTGACCGCCTATAGGTGATCATGGGATTGACACATACCTGTCCCGAAACAGTCAGTATAAAATCAGCCAGTATTCTATACCACACACAGCATTTTCATGCCATTTTGACTCGCTCACCATCCTCTCGTTGTACAAGCACAATCCATCACAGATTTCCCGCAGCTTTAACCGTTATCAACTCACGAAATGCGGGACAAAGCAATCTATATCGGGACATCTATCCCGGGACATTATTAGACACGGGAAGCGGTGTCCCGGGCATGCCCACGGTTCCCGGCTTTGGTATGCAGAGAGCGGAATACCCTCAATTCCGGGGTACCTGAGCGGACTCGAATATTCGAACCTGTTATAATCTAGTAGCGAGCTTTCCGATATTGTTCGGCATCGAGTTTGGAAGTTAGGTGAGTATCGAGATTTTTATTTGTTAGCTATGAGTTTTTAGACATAGGTAGATATTTATTCCGTTTATTTGAATTTTGCACAGTAATCACTACAGATTTTATCGTTAGCGAAGAAACATACTTAACAGCAAGTGTGATGACATGACATTTACTATCGGATTTACTATAATATTACTATCTTAGTAAAACTCATCCTTCCTTTCAGATTAATTTATACTGCATGAGAATACTAATTATTAAAAATTAGGTAAACATAAAATATTTACAGTTATAGTAAAAATAAACTCAAATATAAATAAAACCATACCTACTAAGAATTTAAAAGTCGTCCACACCGCTGCCCCCCAGAATGGTGCTCTAAGCTGGCTGCATTGCCTCGTTGGATAGCAATGCTAATCCGTTACCCGAGGAACGAGCCAGCTCTCCGGTCGAAAGTAGTGTCATTTTTTTTTTTGGAAAGTTCTTTAAATAACTTACTCGCACCAGGGTCCCAACGTTTCCAGCCCAAACGTTTGAAATCTTGCGCTAGACTATCGTATGTTTGTAACTTACATTTTAAAAGTATTTACACTCTTGTTAACTTACCCTCAACTTAAAGTTCGTTATCTCGATTATTTGTTCATATTGATAATTTGATTACCACTTGTGTCAGAGTTATTTCAAAAAGGCTGAATGTTTCTTGATTTTGACTAAACCTGAAAAAGGACATCCTCCAACCGTCACTATTCACAATCTTGATATTTCTCCCATTCGTTAGCATGTTAACTCATACTCATATAGCTTATTATCATTTCCTTCATATTATTAGCTCTAGCAACCCTGTTTCCTGTGCTATTGAAGCCGCAAAAGTTTACTTGTAAAGTAGTTTTTAAGCAGTACGCTCATTGCGTCGCTTTGTTGGAAGTTCTCAATTAATGAGTGGTGGAGACGCGAGGTATCTGGAGCGAGGTGCACCGGTGGCCTTGTGGTTACGGGGTCGGACTCGTAAGCGATCCTGGGTTCGAATCCCACTGCGGATATTTACCAATTATTTTCTGAGTTATGTACATCTAACCGATGCTCTTAGGTGAGGAGAAACATCGTGATGAAACCTGCACATTCAGGCAACTGAATGTGTAACCATGATCCAATCTGGTCAGGTTCCTCTGGTAGCAGGGTTAAGGAAGATGGCAGTCGCTCCACAGTAATTGCCAAATTCTGGATAATGGTCAAACCGGACCCCGGGCTCTCGTGCGGGAGAGCACAACCGGGAATTAACGCAAACAATCTAACAAGATTATTAGAGACACGAGGTGTCTGACATTACCTACATCTTTAGGAAGCATCCTCGAGCATCCACACATTCATCACACAGGCCATGACACCAACTAGGAGTAAGTTATTTAGTTACTTTGGGTAGTTATTTCATGCAGAAGAGCAAAGCTTCCTAACACAAGCGATATGCTTAAATGGATGCTTCAATATATTTGAAAAAATTAACCCATATAGCTATCTAGCTAGACATATCAATATTTGATACTTTTTAAAGTATAGTCGTTTGTAGCTACCAGGAAAAAATACACCTCAAGTGTGGGTAAACTTTAGTTGTGGAAAATAAATACCTATTCGAATAATTAAATTACCAGACAGTTTTCTCAGACATCATCATTGGTGTTAATGACAAAGCAAATTAAGAAGAGCTATTATATTCATACTACAGGGTGGGCCAGAAAGTTGTATGGATTTGAAAAATTCATTAAAAAAAGGAGAAAATAGTACACAAACGAATCTTTATTAAAATAAAAATAGATAAATGGGAAAGTTATTAAAAAAAATTACATCTTCTAGATGTGCATCATCGTGATGCAAACACTCCTCAAGTCTGGATCTCAGATTTTTAAAAACTCGCTGGCACATTGCGCGTGGAATAGCATCCATTTATTCTTGGATGTTGATCTTCAACTGGACAATCGTGGTTGGATTAATGCAGTAAACTCGACTCTTCATGTATCCCCACAGAAAAAAGTCTGATGGTGACAAATCTGGACTTCTGGGCGGCCATGCAATTTCACCTCGGCGCGATATGAGTTTTCTGGCAAACATCTCGTTTACGACTGCTATTGAGGCATCAGATGTAATACATGTCGCGCCATCTTATTAAAACCATGTTGCACGATTATAGCCTTAAAATTCTTGCAATTGTGGAAAGAAAAAATCTCGTAACATGGCTGTGTATCGGTCGGAATTTACAGTCACAGATTGCCCTCGCTGATTCTCAAAGAAATAGGGTCCGATGATTCCGTGTGCAGAAATGGCCGCCCAGACAATTACCTTCGGCGAATGCAGAGGTTTTCGATGTTTTGAACGTGGGTTTTCTGGAGCCCAGTAACGGCAATTCTGTTTGTTGACGTGCCCATTTAAGTGAAAATGGGTTCGTCGGAAAAAAGAATGTTCAGACTCCGAAAACGCTCCAACATTGTTTCGACAAAAACACGGCGTAAATTGAGGTCGTTTGGCTTTAAATCTTGCACTAATTTAATTTTGTATGGTTTAAGATCTTTCGTTAAAATTTGACGCAAAGATGTTCTGGATACAGCAAGTTCAGCTGACCGCTTTCGAGTTGATAGACCAGGATTACGTTGTACGGAAGCTCTAACTTCGTTAATTGTTTCTTCTGTTCTTGAAGTAAATTTCCGAGAATCAAGCTACTCCCGCGCCTCGCTATTTTATACCGCTCCAGCGCAATAGAGTTTCTAAAATCGTTCGTCTTTATGGGCCACCCTGTACTTTACAACTTTTACGACGACAAGTCGTACCCCAGACCTGATCGAAAATCAAAATACACTGTGTGAAAATAAAATGATAGCTTTTAAGGGTACGTTCCGTGTTCCCTACCGCGTACCTTTGTTCGTGAGTAGCCCAATATTTCAACGAAGTTGCATGCATCAACATGGTCACGGGACGACTTTTACGGGAGTTTAAACGGATTGATCGATGTACAACACAAACGCAATTCTACCTATTCGCGATTCTACACAATATGGATTCCGCACAACTGACATTCAACACATTATTTATTCCACACAGTCTTCAATTATACACAAACGCGTTTCTTCCTATTCGCGATTCTACACAATATTAATTCCACACAACTGCTGCCATTGAACATATTCGTTATTCCACATATTCGTCAACGCTGGGGACCTGGGACTGGCTGACTTAAACCTAGACCTAAGTTTAGTGGAACCAGTTGACGGTTGACCAAGATCAACCCTATTTAACAAACCTGGTCCAATGCTTTGTTGGTTGACTGGGGTTGACCTTGGTCAACCTTTACAAGGTCGACTAAACTTAGGTCCTGATCTAGTTCTAAGCTTGGGTATACAACCAGTCTCAGGGTGCCCAGCGATGGCCAGGTTGGTTGACCAGGTTATTTGACCAGACTTGACCTCGGTCAAAATTTAATAGGTCCACTAAACATAGGCTCTGGTCTAGTTCTAAGCTTGGGTTACAATACAACCAGTCTCAAGGTGCCCAGAGTTGAACAGGTTGGTTGACCAGAGTTGACCTTGGTCAACCTTTACTAGGTCCACTAAACTTAGGCCCCGGTCAAGTTCTACGCTTAGGTTACAATACAACCATTTTCAGGGTGCCTAGTGTTGACGGGGTGCGAAGAATCACCGGATGCGACCAGGCTACCACAAAGCACGACCACTGGCCCTGGCTACATACAATGTCCAGACACTGCGGACCGACGAAAAGCTCGTGGAACTGGAGGAAGTGGTAAGCAGATTAAATTGGGATATTATAGGGTTATCTGAAGTCCGAAGAAAGGGGGAGGACTCGATAATCCTAAAGTCCGGAAATCTGCTTTACTTCCGGGAGGGCGACCAACTGTCCCTAGGTGGTGTCGGGTTCCTCGTCCACAAATCCCTCGTGAACAACATCGTCAAAATCGAGAGTGTGTCGTCTAGGGTAGCGTACCTTATACTCAGAATTACCAAGCGGTATTCGTTGAAGGTCATACAGGTCTACGCACCGACTTCGACTCACTCCGACGATGAAGTGGAGGCTATGTATGAGGATATTTCTACAGCCATGCATACCTCCAAGACACACTATACCGTTGTCATGGGGGATTTCAACGCGAAACTGGGCAAACGAGGCGGAGACGAGTTGAGAGTGGGGCAATTTGGAATTGGAAGTCGGAACGCCCGTGGCCAGATGCTGGCCGGCTTTATGGAGAAGGAGGGACTCTTTATGATGAACTCATTTTTCAGGAAGCCGGATCATCGCAGATGGACGTGGGTTAGTCCCGATGGTGTCACAAAAAATGAGATTGACTTCATCCTATCTACGAAACGGCATATATTCAATGATGTCTCGGTGATCAATAGCGTTAAAATTGGCAGTGATCACCGCTTGGTAAGAGGCACATTGAATATTAATCCCCAGCTGGAAAGATCGAGATTGATGAGGTCCACGCTCCGGCCTATACCCATCCAAATCCAAAACCCCGAGAGCTTTCAACTCGAATTACAAAATCGCTTCGAGTGCCTAGGAGAGTGCGTCGACGTGGACGACTATAATAACAGGTTCGTGGAAACTGTCTATACGGTTGGGTCAAAGTTTTATAAGGCCTGCCGTACAAACAGAACAAACAAAATCTCTGACGATACCCTCAAACTCATCGAAGAAAGACGCGGAATGACTCTGCAATCCCCTGATGATGTCTCTCAATTTAGGCGACTTAATCGACAGATCTCCAAGTCTCTGACTCGCGACATACGCCGCTTCAATACTACCAATATTGAGGCGGCGATCGAGCGGAACAAAGGCTCTAAAGTCTTTGCGAGAGATCTGTCGATTGGACAGAGCCAGTTAACGAGACTGAAAACGGATGACGGCAGAGTTGTTTCGACCAAGTCCGAGGTTTTGGGGGAAGTCGAGAGGTTCTATGGACAGTTATACACGACAACACGGGCACCTGTTACCAGTATGGCAAAAGACCCCAGAGCCAAGTTGACCCGACACTACACCGAAGATATCCCGGACATCAGCCTGTACGAGATTAGTATGGCTCTCAAACAGCTTAAGAACAACAAGGCGCCGGGTGATGATGGAATTACGGCTGAGCTTCTGAAAGCTGGTGGCAAACCTGTGCTTAAGACCCTTCAGAAGCTGTTCAATTCCGTCATCCTCGAGGGCAAAACGCCGGAAGCATGGCACAGAAGCATAGTCATATTGTTCTTCAAGAAAGGTGATAAGGCTTTCTTGAAGAACTTCAGACCAATATCGTTGCTGACCCATGTCTATAAGCTGTTTTCGAGAGTCATTACGAATCGTCTCGCACGCAGGTTTGATGACTTCCAGCCTCCCGAACAAGCCGGATTCCGAAAAGGTTTTAGTACCATAGACCACATACATACGCTGCGGCAGGTTGTACAGAAGACCGAAGAGTATAACCGGCCATTATGCTTGGCGTTTGTGGACTATGAGAAAGCCTTCGATTCGATCGAAACTTGGGCGGTGCTCCAGTCTCTACAGCGGTGCCAAATTGACTATCGATATATCGAAGCACTGAAGTGTTTGTACGAAAACGCCACTATGTCAGTTCGTCTCCAGGACAAGACCACAGAACCTATTCAGCTGCAGCGAGGTGTTAGACAAGGTGATGTCATATCACCGAAGTTGTTCACCGCTGCACTGGAGGATATCTTTAGGCTTCTGGACTGGGACGGACTTGGCATCAATATTAACGGCGAGTACCTCACGCACCTCAGATTTGCTGACGATATCGTAGTCATGGCTGAAACCCTGGAAGACTTGGGCAAAATGCTCGATGACCTCTGTAGTGCCTCTCAACAAGTAGGTCTAAAAATGAACATGGACAAGACGAAAATTATGTCGAATGTCCATGTTGTGCCTACTCCAGTGACAGTTGGAGGCACTCCACTTGAAGTTGTTGACGACTATACATACCTAGGACAAATAGTCCGGCTAGGTAGGTCCAATTTCGAGAAAGAGGTCAATCGACGAATCCAACTCGGTTGGGCAGCGTTCGGGAAGCTACGCCACATATTTTCGTCCCAATTACCGCAGTGTCTCAAGACGAAGGTCTTTGACCAATGTGTGTTGCCAGTGATGACTTACGGATCTGAAACGTGGCCACTCACTATGGGCCTTATAAGAAAGCTCACTGTTGCCCAAAGGGCAATGGAAAGAGCTATGCTCGGAGTTTCTTTGCGCGATCGAGTCAGAAATGAGGAGATCCGCAAGCGAACCAAGGTCACCGACATAGCTCTAAGGATTGCCAGACTGAAGTGGCAGTGGGCAGGGCACATAGCTCGAAGAACAGATGGCCGATGGGGCAGTAAAGTTCTCGAGTGGCGACCACGTACCGGTAGACGCAGCGTGGGTAGGCCTCCTACAAGGTGGACCGACGACCTGGTAAGGATCGCAGGTACCAGCTGGATGCGGAAAGCACAGGACCGGTCTTTGTGGAGATCTCTGGGGGAGGCCTATGCCCAGCAGTGGGCGTCTTCTGGCTGATATGATGATGATGATGATGATAGTGTTGACGAATGTGTAAATGGCAGTCCAGGGTCCTCAGCGTTGACCAGGTTAGTTGGATCAGAGTTACTATGAGACTTCTATAAGCAACGCGTTCTAGTTTGATCTGTCAGTGTAAATTAACAATACACTAATGGGTCACCTCTACTTAAAAGAATAACTAAGTTATAGTATCCGACTCGTTAGCGAAAGTTACCGGGTTTGAATCCCACTGCTGCCATGTATCAATGACTCTTTTCTGAGTTATGTACATTAGTTGAATACTAACCGATGCTCTTAGGGTGAGGGCAAACATCATGATGAAACCAGCTCATTCAGGTGACCGAATGTGTAGGTAACCATGATCCAATTTGTTCAGGTTCCTGTGGTAGCAGGTTAGATGGCAGTCGCTCCACTGTAATTACTTGATCTGCCAATCCTGGATCATGGTCAATGCAAATCCCGGGCCCTCGTGAGCGACAGGACAACCGGCACATTAACGCCAAGATGATGAAATGATTTAAAAAACGTAACAAATATGTGGAATAGCGAATCTGATAAATTTCTGCAATTGTGTGGAATTAATATTGTGTAGAATCGCGAACAGGAAGAAACGCGTTTGTGTATAATTGAAGACTGTGTGGAATAAATAATGTGTTGAATGTCAGTTGTGCGGAATCCATATTGTGTAGAATCGCGAATAGGTAGAATTGCGTTTGTGTTGTACATCGATCAATCCGTTTAAACCATTATGGAAAGGATACTATTTACCAGCGCTTCACAAAATAGACGAAAACCCACAACTTCAAATGGATATCCGTAAAAGCGAGAAACAAACAGAGCAAGTTTAGTATATAGCATCAGTATGGGAATTACCACAGAGAAAAAAAAGGCAGTCTAACCGTGAAGGTAGCTAACTTTCCAATCTTTTTAGGGATTAATATCTAAATCTAAACTTTGTTCAAAACAAAGTCACTTTCCATCGTCTGTCTTTACGTAGGTATCTATTTATGCTTCGATCTTTAAACTACGCAACGTATTTTTGCGGTTTTCTAGGCAACAAAAAAAAGGATAGGTACGGGTAAAGTAGGTGTAAGCGAACAAAGTCGCGCCGGATCCACTAGTTATTAACAATATCAAGAGAGCTTCGGAGGCCTAATGGTTAAGGTGTCCGACTAGTAATCGAGAGGCATCTGGTGCGAACCCCAGTGCCTAATTCTAATGATACTATTCTGAGCACTAATCAATGCTCTTACGGTGAGATAAAACTTCGTCATGAAATCTACACATTGATGCGACTGAATGATCATGATCCAATCGTCAGGTTCTCCTCAACAGAGTCACGGAAATCAAATGGCAGTCGCTCCACTGTAACTACCTGACTTACCACATCCTGGACCAAGGTCAAAGCAGACCCCGAGCCCTCACGCGCGAGAGCACACCCGGGACATCAACGCCTACGTGCGCAAGAAGCTGTAAGTAATTAAATAAGATTTTCTATCAACCGAAGCGGCGATCCTTAACTTTGTTCAAAATCCCTCAGAGGTATTTAACAACGCGGTTAGTTAGGTTAGCGTCCGAGACGCTAGAGGAATTTTCATTCCCATTAAATCGAGTGGAAAGGACAAGACTTTGTTGCCGGAAAGCATTTAGTCTACGTTTTTCATTTCAAGCTAGCCACGTACAGCGCTAGTGAACGCCTAATTTGCATATTTATAGCCTCCCTCGTCTGTATTAGCACTCCAGGTGACATTCCCGGGGTTTTATGTCCCGGGAATAGCCCGGGAATAATGCAATTCTCCAGGGAATTGACGATTAGCGCGCAATTTGCGATGGACTCGCTTGTCTGGGGAAGGGGCGGGTCTTTAACTATTCGTGGCGCCAGGTGTGGTTCTCAGTATAGTATTGTTGATGCGTTTTTTATCTTGCTAATCCTTAGTGTAGTGCACTTTCAGGAGAAAGTGCTAAGGTAGGTAAGTAAAGTTTGAAGAATAAGGTAGCCAGCGCAATCACAGGCATGAGGCATTTCATCTTAGTCCTCACAGCGACGACACACTTGCGTTTCTGTAGTTTTATTGACGGCTACCTAAATGCATGAATTTTACATGTTATGGGGAACAGTTACCGCTTACCTGCTCGTTTGTCTCTGCGTAGAACAAATAAACTGAGTGGTTAGAGGGCGCCACCCTCTCGAACATATCGTGTCCGTATTTAAAAATTATTTTAATATAATAAAACAAGCTTGTTAGCTTAAATAAGTGTTTAATAAGTAATCCAAACGTTGATAAATTTGTACAAGTGTTATCTTATATTGAAATTATGTATATACATCGAATTATGAATACTAAGTGATTGTCTCTTGATTAATAATTATAGATATATATGGACATAAACAACGTTATTAACAGTGGTGCAAGAGTGAAATAATTAAAAAGTATAACAGAAACAAGTGAATAAATTAACAAACATTTATAAACAAACTTATTTTAATTGATAAAAGTGCAAAAGGGAAACAAAGACAAAGTGTTAGAGTGTGTTACCATATTACCCTCGGATTCGAAGACTTGGAAATAATAAATGATTCAGCTTCTCATGGTTATAAAGGCATAGCCATTTTCAACACTCTATGTAAGAGTCATCGTAACGCAGTACGCTAGAGCGTTACTTACGCAGCAAAACTCTTTGGTAAAGTCGAGAGTTCGAATCCCGTGTAGGACATATATATTTTTTTTATTTTTTTATTTGACATTTTTTTATAATTAATAATGACTACACGTAGAATGTATGCTATAAAGATCGAAGACCAATTAAAGGAATCACTTCGCGACTTAAAATTCTCTAGAGAGAAAATACAAAAGTTATTAAATGAAAGAGAGGACAGCGAGGCCGAAATTTTGAAAATTAACATTAAAAACCAGAACCTAAAGGAGCAGCTCGCTGAGCTCGACATACAGCTCGAGGACATGCGGGGGCAGCGCGACGAGCTGCAAGCCATGTTGGAGTCCTTCCAGGAGTGCAGCGACCACCACATGGCTACGCTCGACCGCATCGCGGTCCTTGAGCATGAGCTACAAAGTGCACACCGTACTATAGAGCAGTACGAAACAGAAAAATTTCAAATCGAAGCATCAAAAACGCAGTCATTATATGATGAGTTAATTTTAAGTAATTGTAATGTTAAGATATCAAAAAATAATATCACCACAAAAAAACTACGAAAAAGGCGTAAAACCTGTTGTAATAATAGAAATAATGTTAACTTTAAAAGGCTTATACGCAACAATTTAAAATTAAAAAAAACCATTTCTATTACAAATAATGAACTGCGAAATTGTGCTAAAATTATTTGTGAAAACCAGGGTAGGTACAAAAAGGATATAACTTCTTTGCAATTGAAGCTCAGCTGCCTAGAAACTGAGTTACAGGATACTCTATACCAGTACAGCATGTCTCAAAAAGTTATAAGTGATTATTCTGAATCTATGTCCCAGTTATTAAACGACATTAAGTATAATGAGGAGAAATTCAACTCGCTCTGTGCAAGGCAAGTTTGTATCAACTGCGACTGCACCCCAGTGGACACCTCGGTACTTAATAATAATAAATTGGCGAGCGAGTGCGCGGCGGTAGAGCCGCCCGTGCCACCGACATCTATGCGCCTCTCTGCGCCTTGTACTGCCAGTTATAAGCCCACTGTGCGTGGTAAAACCATTATCTTCAGTGATATGTTGGGCCGTAACCTGGGGCCAATGATGGCTAAGTATGCCAATAATGAAGTAGTAAATTTTTGCTACCCAGGCATATCACCATCAACTTTAAGTGCAAAAATAAACAAATACAACTATAATAGTACTGACACTTTAATTGTGGCATTGGGGGATAGCTTATTTTACACAAGACATGATTTAATTGGTATAATTGGCGTTTTAAGTTGCATACAAAGTGTAGGCAAAATATTAATTTGTACATTACCTTATTCTAGATCCTTTAGATATAACCAATATAATAAAATAATTTATATAAATAACTTACTCCACAAACTGACGAGTCGTAGCGACAAAATATCGCTCTTTGACATTAATAAATTTGTAAGACATGCAGTATATTGTGGACATTATTTGTATATTCCTAATAAGGAAAAACTAAACTTTGCTAGTTTACTATCTTTTAATATTTTAAAATCTGACATTTCTTACAATTCTATTAACAGATCTTATAACTCTATTGACATATCTGATAATTCTACTAACAATTCACACTGTACAACAAGTACCAATTCATTTACTGACTGATAATGTGCATTACTGAGCATTGGCTCACAAACTTGTCATTAATTCCCAATTTCAACGACTACATTATTGCTAGCAAGTACACAAGGGAAAACGCAATCCATGGAGGTTCACTTATTTTATTAAAAAATTGTCTAAAATATAAGGAACGTAAGGACATAGCTAATTTATCTGTGGAACAAACAATTGAAATATCCTGTGTAGAACTGCCGCTTTATACAATCCTGTGCGTTTACAGGCCCCCTTCAGGGGACTATGAGGTATTTGAAGAGTTTATGGAGGAGGCGCTAATAAAAATAACAAGTGGTAGTAAATCCATTGTAGTTTGTGGGGATTTTAATGTGAACATGTTGGATGATTCTAGTCGATGTGTAAGGCTAATATCTTTGTTTAATTCGTTCAATCTTAATAAAATATTTAGTGAACCCACAAGAGTCACTGAGTCATCGGCCACGTGTCTGGATAACGTGTTCTGTAATTGTGAGATCTCCAATAAGTTTGTTTTGAATTGCCTTGGATCAGATCATTATGGTATTGGTATCGAGATGCAGGAACAAATACCATCCAAACCCACATTAATGAAATGTCGACCAGTTACTAAACAACGTTTAAATTCATTTTCAAACAATGTGGCTAAACAAATTTACTTAAAACATCCAATAACTACTGAACCGAATGACCATTATAATGCCCTGTTCAGTGACATTAAGACAGAATTTGATAATGTTTTCAAAATCAAAACCTTTAAAAAAAACGGTAAACTAAAAATCGGTGATTGGGCCACTACGGGAATTTACAAAAGTAGATTAGGACTATATGAGCTGTACAATATGAAAACCTATAATAAATCCGACACATTTGCAAATTATGTTAGGAAGTATTCCAAAATATTTAAAAGTGTTTGCCATAATGCGAAGGCCAATTTTATAAAATCCAAAATTAACAAAGCTAATAACAAAGTTAAAGCTGTCTGGCAAATTATAAACCACGAAACAGGCAAGGGTAATAATAATCATGATCGTAACTTTGAATTACAAGTTAATAACAAAACCATCAGAAATGACCAAGAGATAGCAAATACTTTTAATGAGTACTTTTCCAAGATTGCCATAAACACCACTCAAAATCTGAACTCGTCTGCTGATTTAGCGGAGCAAGTTCTTAAACAAAGTCTCCCTGCGTGTATGATAAATTTCAAGTTTAGGCACATCAGTTATGTTGATATACTTAAATCATTCAACTCTCTCAATTTAAAACCAACTGAGGATATATGGGGTATGTCAGTCTATATTATTAAAAGCATTATAAAAGACATAGCTCCTCAACTCGCTGATATTTTTAATAATAGTATAGACAAAGGGATTTTTCCTGATCTTATGAAGATTAGCAAAATAGTCCCTCTTTTCAAAAATGGTGGAAGACAAAACCCTTCAAATTTTAGACCCATTTCAGTTTTACCAGTGCTAAGCAAAATTTTTGAAAAACTTATTTTACAACAATTGTTAGCACATTTTACAGAACATGGACTGTTTCACAAAAATCAATTTGGCTTCACAAAGGGTAGATCCACAATTGATGCTGGCATTGAATTGCTTAAACATATTTACGACGCCTGGGAGAGGTCACAAAATGCCATTGGCATTTTTTGTGACCTTTCCAAAGCCTTCGATTGTGTCAGTCACAGTATAATTTTAAAAAAGTTAACGCATTACGGCATTACTGGTAATGCTTTATCACTCTTAACGTCATACCTAAACAACAGAACTCAAAAGGTAAAAATTAATGAATCTACCTCTGGTGGCTGTCCTGTTGCTATGGGCGTTCCGCAAGGCTCAATTTTAGGACCTTTCCTGTTCCTCGTTTATATAAATGATTTACCATACTTTATCAGTAAGCACTGCGAGATAGTACTTTTTGCAGATGACACTTCTCTACTATTTAAGGTTGATAGAAATAAAACAAATTTTGACGATGTAAATGGTACTCTCTCGCAACTGCACAAATGGTTTCAAATCAATAACTTGTTCTTAAATCCAAATAAAACTAAATGCATACTTTTCCAGATGCCCAATGTAGTTACTGGTAAAATCAACCTTTTTCTTGGCAAAAATAAACTGTCATTTTCTGAATCCACTTTATTTCTAGGAATATCATTGGACAGAAAATTACAATGGAAGACTCAGTTGGCTGCGTTGGGCAAAAGATTAAGTTCCGCTATCTATGCCATAAAAAGAATAAAGAGCCTTACAAATATTGAAATAGCCAGAACTGTGTATTTTAGCTACTTCCATAGCATTATATCCTATGGTCTAATGTTGTGGGGTACTGCAGCAGAGATTCAAGATATATTTGTGTTACAAAAGCGGGCCATCAGGTCCATTTACAGTTTGGGTCCACGAGTCTCATTAAGAGAACTTTTTAAAGATATAGGTATTTTAACTGTGGCATCCCAGTATATATATTATAATTTGATGCACACTTACAAAAACATTGATTCCTATTGCAAAAACTCAGACAAACACAGTTATAACACTCGACACAGGAACAGGCTGGCGGTGGAGCGCTTCCGACTGTCCAAGGTCAAATCCTGCTTCATTGGCCACTGTGTTCCTTTCTTTAATAAGTTACCAGAGGAGGTTCAGAGTTTGCCTTTCAATGAGTTTAAGTCATTTATTAAGAGTATTACTGAAGAAAGCATATTACAAAATAAATGATTATAATGAAGACAAAAATCCCTGGGTATAGTTTGAACCTGAACCTGAAATGAGCATTATTTTTTCATTAATTTAATTCTAATTTTACATGTTGGCATTCATAATTATATTAGTATCTTGACATTTAATCATGGGTAATTTCGATTTAATCATTTTTATATTATTTATTGTATTGTTTAAATAAACTATTGACATTTGTAATATTAGATCAATTGACTCATTGAATCGTGTATTTATAATAATTGTAATAGTAATGTAATTTAGAACGTGAAAACTACCTTACCGTAAATTCCATTATGTTATCCATCATTTGTTACGGAAGTTTCAAGTCATACGTAAAAGATGTTCATACATTGCAAGACTCATTTCCTCTTAATGTATTTCTTCATAAACGAGCTAAAATGTGAATGCACTGTTAATTAGGTTATGTTTACTTTAATTGTCACATATACAGGTATGCACTGTGTACCTACTGGAAAAGGCGTATGGTTGTGATTTAGCCATTAATTATTAGGTTTTACAGTTATCACCTTTGATATATAGTTTTTTTTTCGTGTTCGTATAATATTTATGTTGTATGTGTACAAAATCAACGCACGCGGCGCGGCACCGTGCACCGTTGATTCGGGCGGTAAGTCAAACTGTCAAGGTGACAGTGACAGTCAGTCCAATCTGGGACTAATAATGTCTGGAAGGCACACCGGCTCAATGTTGCCACGGCCCGCAGACCTATTTTTTTAAAAATGTTATTTGTAAACATTATTTTGTGTTTTATGACGTTCATAAGAGTTTTGTAAACCTAAATTGAATAAAAATTATTTGACTTTGACTTTGACTTTGAAAAAAAGCATAAACGATGATGCGTGTTGTGAAAATTGAATTCGCAATAATTCCCAATACGACACATTTCTATTTCGGTACTTACTTATAGACTCCAAAACGCGATACGAAAGGCCGATATCCCTAAACGTAAAATCCCTTTTTTTATTTACAGTATACGGTTTCTATATCTAGTGGAAATGCCAATAAAAAAATGTATCTATTGAAAATACTAGTTAAGGGTGATTTAACGTTTCCCGTTACTTGTCAAAACGAAAAAATATATGTAGCGCTATCATTTAACTTCCCAAGGTCAAACTCTTTAGAGGATTTGCCTTAGATAGCGCTTTCATACGATGCTAGTTGACAGAAAAAGCTGTCATATCACAAATCGGTTTCCGGTCGACTATACAGGAAGGTATACAGTTTAAAATGAAATAAAACACGTAAAAGATAAAATACCCACCCTTAAAACATCCCAACCCCATTTGTTAAGGATACCAATTTGTCCAGACTATCTAAATGGCTAGGCTTTGGCTAATGTAACGTACCTCCACTACATTAACATACAACCCTCGAATTGGGATAAAAAGTGTTGAGTTAAGGGATGTATAGTCATTTGTATCCTGCAATTTTATCCATTGAGACTGCCGAATGGCTAAGGGTTTGTACTCTTATGCGAGAGGTACCGGGTTCGGAGCTCAGTACTGCCATGTACCAAAACTTTTTCTGTGTTTTTTTAATTTATTTATTTATTAAATCTTTAGGCACTAAAGGTACATTGGCGGACTAAAAGCTAAAGTAGCCTTATCTACCAGTCAACCGTGACAAAAAAAATATCGAAAACAGTAGACGGTGCGGGATAAACAATACGATAAGGTGAAGGAAGGGATACTTTACATCAATAAATGCAAAATTTATACAATTTTACAAAGATACAAGAAATAGTTAAACAACAAATACATACTAAAGATAGGTACATAGGATAATACATAGTGTTATGTACATTAGATGAACACTAACCGATGCCTTTAAGGTAAGGGGAAATCTGCACATTTAAGCGACTGAATGTGTAACCATGATTTAATCTCGTCAAGTTCCACTGTTAGGTGGTCCTGATCCTGACCTGAAAAATCCTGGATCATGGTGAAGGCAGACTCCGGGCCCTCGTGCGCGAGAGCACAACCGGAACGTAACGCATAGTTGATAAATACACACAATTAGCACAGAACTTAAGGATTACACCCATTTACATTTAGTCTTCAGGATCCATAACAATGTTTTCCCTCACAGTAAGAACATTAGTTAGTATTCATCTAATGTACATCAATCAGAAAAGTATAAGTACGAACCCGCTACCTCTCACTTACAAGTCGCATACCTTGAAGACTAGGCCACCGACGCAGATATGCTCATTTAGTATTTCCAAATATCAAAAACAATGCTAAAAGGTGACAACAATACTAAACTCCGCACGATTACAAATAATCAGGCTAAAAGCTAAATTTTCTGACCTACATTACGATTGTTTGGGTCGCGATAAATTATGCCAATTTAAAGATGAATTAACATCCAGCGCAGACATTCCTTATTATAAGGAGGTGCCAATGAGGCATTACCATAAATCGCCTGACTCCGTTTGCAGATACCCTGCTCCAGACATAATGGCAGAGGGAATTAGGGCAGGGAACTGATTCGCAGCGAGTCCAGTGGAAATATCCCTCTGCCTTTTATGGTTTCGGAGATTTGTTTGATTCAAAAAGTTGGCTCAATTGCGGGTAGAGACGCCGATTTAGGTCGGTATCTTGAGTTTAAACTGTCATTCGTATGGTAGATGTTTTATTGTAACCGAGCTGCATGTTTGTAGAGCTCGTCTAGTTTAAAATGACGCGCCCCACTATCGCATTAACGCACACAAGCAAGTTTAAAATATGGACGCAATACATATACAAATGCCGTTGTAATTGGTCATTCAGTTGCCGGTAAGATTCAAACGTCGGAGCACACACCGTTCATTGGCTCCCACACAGATGAAG
Source organism: Blastobasis lacticolella (assembly GCA_905147135.1). Taxonomy (NCBI): domain Eukaryota; kingdom Metazoa; phylum Arthropoda; class Insecta; order Lepidoptera; family Blastobasidae; genus Blastobasis; species Blastobasis lacticolella. The sequence goes on from LR990059.1 coordinate 14,536,755, forward strand.
TGTCGTTATTAATATTTGCACTCACATATCGAAATCAACTAACTAAGTAGTGGGGCGCGTCATCTTAGACTAGACGAGCTCTACGCGATTGGAAAAATGCGCGATTGATGCGCATTGGTTTCAATTCGCGATGGGTAAAATGGTGCGTAAGATTTTGAAAGGCTCACACGAAATGGTCCTTTCACCCTTCTTCGAAGCGTACAAAAACTGGTCGGCCTTACATCCTCTAGGCAGTTTCGCTTTCCAGTCACATTATAGTCAAATTTGTAGTTGAATGTGTTTCTCGTATATTGTATTTTTGTCATACGAATAAATAAAAAGAAAAGTGACTTTAATATGGCTAAAAAGCGGAACTGCCAAGAGGATGTGACGCTGACCGGTTTTTTTTTACTTATAAAACCCACACTAAAGGATATATAAGTACTATCGCTACTAAAAGTCAAAGTTGAGGTCACTAAAAAATGTTTTTTTTGTGCTAGGTTGTGCATGGACAGACCAACGTTTTGTAGGTCTCCTAAACGGCAATTATCGCTACAAAGTTGATTTTTTCTTGATCTCGATGACGTAGGTTAACCTCTGGTACCATTACAGTCTAGTATCACTAACCCTTAACTATGATAAAATTTACATTCTCATCAAAGTCCCCTGTCCCCTTTGCAATAGATGAACAATACAGCACTTCCAATGCCAGCCCTTCATACGAGGGTCCTTAACGAACACATTTGTTCTAGTCAGTGGGGAGGGAGCAACAAACGACCTATTTTATTGGAGTTTAAATTAATAATTAGATTAATGAGAAATGACTGACACGTTTAAATACATGTTTCAGGTTTAAAAGACGTATTATTCTTTTCCGGATCGAGTTTGTTTCGTGCGTAGATCATTTATCGTCAATAGAAAAAAATATCTGGACAGCAGAAGTTATTTTACATTCATCTATTTTATTCTTTTCACATATAAGTAACAAGATAAAGAATAGGTAATGTAGCTTTAACTAAAACTATATTCAAAAGAAAACGAATAAAGGAGTTATCAAAGTTTTGATCGTGGTTTCTCATTTTCATTGCACATCCTTACATTGTATATATTAAATTCGCTTTCCGCGTCTGTCTGTCTGGACCTATATCCGCAACAGATTTTGATGCGGTTTTCACTATAATTTAGATAATGAAATGCATAATTATAGGTAATAGAGAAAACCTGAGTACATATAGTACAGGGGCGAAGTAGCTAGTAAATCGTATGAATTACTTTGAACCCTTTGAAACGCAACCACGTTCTGTTGCCTATCTACCTAATAGTGGTATAGATATTCTGTGCTTATAGCCTATAATGGTCATCTCGATGTTCAAATGCCGGGTCTATATTTTTGAACCGTTTGCATCTAGTTGATAGGTTATTAATTTCAAGTGGTGACCACTTTCCATCAGATGGCCCGCTTGCCTGTTTGCCTACCATAAGACATAAAAAACAAAAATAAAATAAAATTCGAAAGTAGTTAAAATCAGCGCCATTTAACATAACATTGAATTTGACATGCCGAAAATCAAAATTGCAAGCAATTCGACTCCAAGCGAGTTATTCAAAAATAGGGCCCCTGGCTGACCTCTCGCACGCGAGTGTTCGAGGTCCGCCTTGACCATGTTGACCAGTTGGCAGACTACCTACCATATCTAATAAATAACCTAAAACCTGCGAGTAAGTAGTAGGGAGATGTCGGCAGTAGGTTATGCACATGGGATTCTTAGATCTCTATCGCACGCGTGACCTTATCTAAACATGAAGCCGAAGTCCCAATGCATTATGTTAAACTATAATAAACAATTGCGGCAGAGGCACAGGACCGGCCTTTGTTAGAGATCTCTAGGGGAAGCCTATGCTCAGCCGTGGGAGTCAGGCTGATATGATGATGATTATGATGAAACTATCGCAGTTATTATAACACACACACAAAGGTACGTGGTAAGAAACCGTGAATTATTATGATTATTGTTTTACTGAAGCGACATACATAGAAGAGTAGAGCTCGTCTAATTTAAAATGACGCGCCCCACTATCGCATTAACGCACACAAGCAAGTTTAAAATATGGACGCAATACATATACTAATTCCGTTGTAATTGGTCATTCAGTTGGCGGTGAAATTCCATCGTAGGAGCACGCGTCGTTCATTGGCTCCCACACAGATTAAGTGTCGTTATCAATATTTACACTCACACATCGAAATCAACTAACTAAGTAGTGGGGCGCGTCATTTTAGACTAGACGAGCTCTACTACAGCTCGACCTCTATCTTCATAATAGGTAAAGATCCACAAGCCTCCTACTTTAAAATCATTTGGACCCCTAAATACAGAGTTATTATCTAGAGCATTGTAACCCGTTCGTCCTGATCTCACGACCCGCTAGTTTGACCCTCACGAGATCTCGGACATCAATCTGTTAGATTTACGGGCGCAATCTCACTGGGACTGATCTTTGTTGAAAAAGGTTTGTAACACCTAGCCTCTGGATGTGATGGCCGTATCGATTCAATGGAACGAGTGATGTTTATTTTTTTGGAGACAGAAAAATTTACGGCTAAATTGGTGTGGCGAAATCGCTTTAAGCGAGGCCGCCTGTTGCTTTTTCTTCTGTTAATTATTAAGTACCCATTGTGTTCTTTTAAATGTGCGATAAAGTGTTATTCATTACTGGAAAGTATCTACTACCTAAATGTAGTATAGGTATAAATGGGAAGATCACTTAAAATCTATCGATAATATATTGAACCTCATATCAACCTCACCTACTCTCATCCGGATAATAGCGATATAACCTGGTAAAAATCAGGTAATAGTATTACTAAACTATTTTAATCCTTCGATTGAGTTTACATTTAATTTAGTCTGGGAACTGGATTGATCGCTTCACACTTCGAGGCTAGACGAACTTTTAAGCACCACAACGAGCTCGACACTTGTTCGGTGTGCCAATATCGTTTACGAAGCGAGATTGACCAAGGTACTCTTCCGGAGGGGACCCTGAGACGGTTGAAAAGTTTCAGTGGCCAATTGGCACTCCAAGACTGTATCTTAAAGTATCTTAACTAACCGTTCTCAATAGCGCGCGCAGTTCGGATCTTAGTTAACTCTCAATTGTCCCGCGGACTATTATTTTTCCCAGATAACAGAGTAACAGAGTTTAAATTATTAAACGCCAATGGCGGCAATTGCCGCCAGACGCAAATTCCGGTTGTACGCCAATGGCAGCTATTGCCGCCAGTTGCGCTAGGCCGCCGCGGACGCGAGCACAGAGAGGAAGAAGGCGTAACGATAGAGTGGACAAAAAGTAGCCTAGTCACTAGAGAATAACGTAGCTTCCTATTAATGAAATAATTTTTTAAATCGGTCCAGTAATTTTTTAGATATTTCATTACAAACAAAAATATTATTTCTCTTTACAATATTAGTAAGTATAGACCGGAATTAATATTTGTAGTAGACAAGAATCAATACGTAATAGTAAATGTGGCTGCACATAATATGGGCTCATGTTGCGATTTCGGTCTGGATAAGATTAATCGACCAAAGGAGACACGTTAAACAATTATTCCGTTGACAAACTCCTGCTCCCAGCAGCTTAGCTCCCTCGGGCAGCGGGAGCCTTGTTCTTGGCGCCGATAATTTAGGCGACACAGCCGCCAGAAGTTTCGGCGCATCAACACGAGGTGTACGGCTTTCGGGTTCAAGTCTTGAGCTCCAGCGATTTAACCAATGACAATTACGTTCTTGTGGAAGATCATTCGTCGTCGATATCGGACAGAAGATAGTTTACCTTAAATATGCTTGGGCAAATTCACACAGCACCATCTAGCTATAAAAATAAACCATCCTTTTATTTAAACATACTTATTTAATATACCATACCCGAAACAGAAATTAAAATTCATAATTTTAATTTCTTCTTGGCCGGGTATCGAATCTGGGACCTCTGCGTGGCAGATGTTAACCAACTGAACCACTCTGGCCGACACATGGATTGACGACACAAGTTGGATGAGACGCCAGGATGGAAGTTGGAGCTGAAAGATTATCGAGTGACACCCATCGGCTGGCTGCCGACCACTACATCTTTTGTGCTAGTATTTGAGCATTAAATTCGTTAACCATCTTTGAGAGACACATGGGCTTACGAAAGTACATTCCTCGTATAAGCTCGCTGGATAGACTCCAATCTCTACAAGTGAAAACTGGACTGTAGCACAAACTTAACTCTACTAGGGCCAAAAGATATTCTTTTAATAATCCTAGCATTCTTGCAGATATAGGTAATTGCATCAATAAGGGGTTAATTGTAACATTCTATCGATAATAACTCCTAAATTAATAACTTCGCTTACTATTCGTACAGTGTTCCTATCAATAATATAATAGAGATGAGGATGTAGATTTCTGGTGTCTCTGACATGAGAGAATTCATCAGGATTCATTATCATGTTACTAATTCTGCGACATAGCTCCAGGCAACCGAGATTCTGTTAGATTAGAAGAAAATCTTGGAAACTATAGATTTTCCTATAAATTTTGACATCGTCATAAAACAACAACAAATTACAGTGTAGTATCTAGTCAATTACATCGTTGATATTACTCAAAAATAACAGAGGTCCGAGATGAGCCCCGTAGTAGTAGATATTAGTTATTTTCGTAACTTATATAACATTTTCACTTATTACCTAAATACATCTTTACCGTCCCAATAGAATGGACCTGAAAGGAAGGGCCAGGATATCTTTTACATAGGATTATCTAAATTCGGCTCCTGTCTCTCACTCGCATATTTAAATTTGTAGCATATGCAAAAAGAAATGGATGGTTTTAAGGGATGTGATTGAGAAAGAATAAGAATCCGTTATTTCTTTTGTGAGCGTATAGCTAGCTATCTTTGTATGTTTCTCAAGGCTGGCTGCTCAAATTAAAAAAAGACATTTTTCGATCTGCCATCTCTTATGCCTTGTCCCAAAGGACCATCTGTCAGTGCGCGTTCGTTCGCCCCACATGTTTGCGGAGTTCTCACCGCTGACGGTGCACGATATACAAATTAGGCTTAACTTAGCTGCTTAAGTTTATTCCTCCAGTATTGAGTTGGGATTTGATTTAGTCCGTTGAATTTTGTGAAACGCTTTAAGCGTAATTTCGTTTGAGTATCTTCTCTGGCGGAAACTTCTTTCATGTTCGTCGTTATTCCGTTTCGAATATACCTACTTTGAGACTACTCGAACTTCACCACCGAATCAAGCTTGCCACTCGTTAACATGATCTTCACGAAACAAAGACGAAAATCCTTTACATACTTACCGCATTTAATTTATCATCATCGGCACCAATAGCGCCGAACAACAGTTCACTATTGGACTTGCATCCTCCATATTAGTGAAGGTATCTCCATGCTTGGCAAGCTGGTTCGAGATCGGAGTGCTAGACAACGATAAAAATTGCTGAGGGCCATTTTCTGGACTATGAAGGTTGTAGGTTGCCACTAAAATATATAATTAGTCGCCTTGTACGACCTTCGAAATTACAATTAAGTTATTATCGTCATCTCAGCTTCAAATCCCGGTTGCGCTCCAGCGTGGCACGCTAGGGTCCGGGGTATGCCTAAAATTACAATTAAGTAAATTATCATAAAGCTGTTGCTTGGTAGCAGAAGTAGAAATAATGTACTAGTTCTGCTTCGTAGATCGTCGTCCGTCTCTCTTATGAGTAAGTACGAAGTCGAATAGCAGATGTGCATGATATAACCTGTATAGATTAACCTATTCAGACTTTACAGACTCAACACTCCGACAAAAGTTATGAAAATAGTAACAAAACTTCACGGTATTGTAAACCAGACGGCAGTGTTACAGCTTTAAGTTGCGGATCCTCTGCAAGTCTGCAATAGAGGTACAAAGTTGGCAGGCGTTTAATTTTGAATAACACCCAGTCTCAATGCCAAATCTTGTCGAGCGTGAGTCCGCATGGCCCAATTGAATTCTTGAAACACAATTCGCGATTTACAACTTTGTAATCTCGTGAGTGCATCCCGAGTCAAAGATTGCGACCCTATTCTGGCAGTGAATTGGGAATTCATGTGGCGGCATAGATACTCATCATATGCTATTGTATTTCAAATATTTGTACTTATAGTAAGACTTTGTGATTTTTTAACTATTTTGTAAAAATAAAATCAATTTCTTGGAAATAGCCTATCCGATTACGATTAAACTTTGTAGGTATAAACAGGCCACATTAAGCTACCTGGTGCAAACCATTTCATTTTGATAACTAATACTTACACTACTTACTAATACTAACATAAAACTTAATGGTATTTAAATATTCTTTATTTTCGAAATAAAATGTTTTGATATGTACGATAGAAAATATTGGAACAAATATAAATTGTGTAATTGCAAAAAAAGAAGCTAATTTCCTAGGGAAGGACCCAATATTTAATCTTACTTAAAATACAGAGAATTTTCTTTTATGGGGCGCCCAGATCTCGCGAATACGCCGCGGAATACGGTAACTGCTGGCGCGCCGTACATGGTGCATTTAGACACAGCGAGCACCCTGATTCGTTATTTTTACAGAAAACGTAACTTCTTGAAATTAAATGAATAAAACGTATATTTCCGAAAAACACGCCGAATCCAGAATACGGCTGCGATCGTAAAACGGTTCAGTTTTACAGACCAGTAAAATCTATATTCCTTCGGTTAAACTGCTCAAACTTTTCAGCAGTTATTACATGGAGCATCGAGATACCGAAGATGAGACGTGTTTCCGGCATTGTTTGGCTGCGAAAGCTGCTGAACAACTCGGATATAAAACCGGAAATTGTCGGTAACCTCAAGGACGAACCAGGATCCAAAATGAGGATAAAATAAATTAAATTTACGAAACGTAAACAGAAACGCGACTGGCTTAGGCTGATTATTCTGTCATGGCCTTTAAACTAATCAGATGATTAGACTATAATAATGATAAAATACTACACACCAATAAATAAATACCGATTGAGAAAATAGTGAGACAGTCTCACTTTCAACATACCAGCTAGACGTAAAAGAAAATATAGGTAATATTTCAACTGACACACACATCAATCAATCCCGATTTTCACACAGTAACCTATTAAAAAAAAATTATTGAAGTTTAAATGGACATTATAATTTTTTACATTAAAAATGCTACAAATATTCTTCCCCAAATCCAAAATTCCATTCGGCGCACAAGGTCGAGTTATCAAATAGGTTTATGTCTTCAAGCACAACAAAATAATGTCAATATTGAAAACAACTTCATAATATAAGATAAAGAACACAGGATCATTACACAAAGTAAAATGAGTAAAAAAGGCGATTGAATGTGTAACTTTACTAATCTGATAAATGTTACGGAGGTCCGATGGTGGTCGCTCATCTGTAATGATCCCATCTGTCAAATCCTGGATCATGGTTACAAAGGCCCTCGCGCTGGAGAGGAAAACCGAGATTTTGCCGCCAACATCATTACTTTTATTTACTAAGTAAAATGAGCAAAAGCTGGTCCATGCGAACGAAAACCTAGAATGAGATTTGAAGTATCGGAACCTACCACAACGACTTCACTCCATTTACCTACATATTAATCAACTCTTTGTAACGCACTATCCTCATTCCAAATCAGAGAACCCTTTCATACAAAAAGCGTGTAACATCATGTAAATCACGACGGATGTAATGCCCAATTTTGTCTCGTGAAAGAGAATATAACTCAAGGCTATCCCGCGCTGTCCGGGACAAAAACTGTCCCGGGAACGCGGGCTTGGCGATAAATCTGTCGCGGGATTGATTCCGGGATTCGGTACGTGTCCTCGGGTCATATGACGCAATTTGTTGGAAGTGCGGAAGTCTAAATCTCAGCCATGATGGATGATTCGGCAGAGTTCGGTGGTTTTTTTTCCTTTCTTTTGGATAGTTCTTGGTATGTGTTTTGTATTTACCATTGAAGTGTCAGGACCACGTATTAGATTAATACCGTATACACAAATTACAATACTTGTTTAAATATGATGATTCTCACAGTGCTCGTCTGCTAAGTGAACGCGCTGTGTTCAATACGGCTCCATGATTGGTCAATTTAGTTAACTTTGACGGACGCGAAGTGACAGTTGCCACACTGTTTGTTGGAGCCCTGTGTGTTCGCGCATTCTATGAGACCACACAGTAACGTTTCTAAATACTGAATACGTTAATGTATTTAGTATTGACTTCAATACCGTATGGTGTCCAGCAAGAGTAGAATTTGCACCAATTCCGTTGACTTATGTATTATTGTAAAATTATCATTTACTACTATGATATCTTTAAAATTCTACTGTATACACAAACGCACGTAGTAAGGGTAGCGGTCCGGACCTCACTCCGCGTGAGTGAGGTCCTTTTATCGACCGGGAGGACCACAGCACGGCAATGCCAAGTTATTTTTTTTAAGAATTATGTAATTTTATTTTTGATTTGATTTGATTTTTGTTTTTTTTTGTTGTATGATTGTGTGTCGAAATATGTATGTAATTCTTTGTAAGTATATATGTTGTGTTGTGGCGTCCAGTTGATAATAAATTATTTACTTACTTTTTTACTTACTTACTTATGGGTATCGTACTAGGTGATTAATATTAGATTTCGCGAGCATTCCGTGAATCCCGCGCGAGCTGCGAACGTGCAGCGTCTTCATCAGCGCGCATATGAACGCACCCTTTAAGGCTGAGTAGGGGGCACATTTTTTAATTGCTCGCATCCATCGCTATCCACGGGTTCTCTGATTTGGAATGAGGATAGTGCGTTACAAAGAGTTGATTAATATGTAGGTAAATGGAGTGAAGTTGTAGTAGGTTCGGATATTTCGTATCTCATTCTAGGTTTTCGTTCACATGGACCAGCTTTTGCTCATTTTACTTAGTAAATAAAAATAATGATGTTCGTTACCTATCTCTTTCACTATCGTGCCAAGTTGATAAGACAGAAAAGACAGGCATGGAAGGCGAGCGCTCGCGTTAATGCGTGCGTTCGGGCTGCCACTGGTACCTCCATAGACCAAAAAATGGGAGGCAGTAGGTGATAGATAAATCTTTGATTAGCCTAGATTTCTGATTTGTCACCGTGAAAACCGTTACTTATAATATTCTAGTGGACCCGGCGCGACTTCGTTCGCGTGGAGTCCTACCCCTACCCCTACACTACATCTACTCTACGCCTACCCTACACCTAGTTTACCCGTAGCTACCCTTTTTTTTCATACGAACATTCCACTTGAATTTATCTATCCATTGTTGAAAATCGCATTAAAATCCGTTGCGTAGTTTAGAAGATCTAAGCGTACATAGATACATAGGGACAGACGGCGGGAAGCGACCTTGTCTTGCACTATGTATGTATGTATAGAAACTATCGAAAAATTGTGAACTGCAACAAAATCCACAAAACCATTTCTTTTGCTAAGATAACTGCAAGTATAATAAGCAGCAAGTTGTGCACTCTATATAGGTAAATAATGGGAGTTGCTTTTCCAATTCAAACATTACTATCTGAAAGAAGATGATGCGTCCGCCACACTCTTAATATATTGCCCCTTCCCTCGTATAGTCCACGAGGTTGCAGTATATCTGTCGCAGCCATCTGGTTAAATCAGCCATTTAATGAGAAGGCTAGTCCGTTAATTAATCGCCGGCATTCAATAGAATGTCTAGGCCGATCGTTGATTTAACTAACATCACTCAACGTTTAACTAGTTGGCTTATTAAAGCCAGCTCTTTGGAGACGGCTGAAGTAAAATAAGGCAGGTGATTTAAATTTAGTTCAAATTTTATCTACTGCTGCGCTCTGGTAGTTACCAAAACAAATCTGGCGTCAGACAGCTCGCACAGCAAGCAATGTATTTTTTTCGTTTTAACAAAATTTTAAATGTGGTACCTACGTGCTTTTAAGTAAGAATTGACATAACGTTAAGTAAGAGTTAAGATAACTTAATATGTTCATTTTCTTTTTATACTTACATTACTTACCTTTAATTAGAAATGCTAAACTTTTGTGTCATTTTATATTTAATATTGTAAAATAAGAAAGTGCACTGTTGCTGTTGTTCCTACTACATAGTTACAAGTAGTAAATAAGTTATAAATTTAAAGTTTTTATTAAATATTTTTACTGAGTAAAATACTGTTATAGGTACACAATACAATTAATTGTATACCTACTTATTTAATATCTTGCCACTAATAATGTTTTATTAAATAAAAGTGATCTTTATTATTTCATTATCTTTTATCTTAAATAAAGTTTACCATTTAAGTTTACCAGTGAACTTATGGTCACTCAAACCAACCATCTGTATACCCTTTAACAAAACGGCTAAATAACGTTCAGCCAAGTAGTCAGACGTTACGTTCGACAACTTGGCTAGTTATAATTTAGCCATTTAATTAAATGCCGGCGTTTAATTTAAGGACTAGCCTTCTCATTAATTGGCTGTTTTATCCAGATGGCTGCGACATATCCACTAAATGTAGACCACTCAGTGATATTGCTATCATAAATAACTCGAGTAACATATTCTCCACTTTGAATGCACGTTTGCTGGCATATGATTTGCCGTTTGCGTGGATTGGGTCTAAGGTTCGGACTTTACGTTTGGTGTTAGGCGGCGATGTTGTTTTGGGATTGTAGGAAGGTTGATCTTCCAAGATCAACGTACATATTAAAGCTGGTATATGTTTTTTATGCTATTCAGTGATAAACGAGCAGACAGCCCACCTGATGGTAAGTAGTAATTGTTGTCCATATCTACAATTCATGCATTTATGACGCAAGCAAAAAAAATGCGTTATCGGGTTTGTTACCACGGTTAGTATTGTTTTTACCTCGATATTTCGACGCAGTTGCATGCGTCATGGTCACGAGTTGACTGGTGCCGCTGTGTGAAGTCGCTCCTAAGGACAGACATATCGGTCCACCCTCTTTCGGATTCGACGATTACCCTCATTTTGAACTCTCGAACCACTACCATTGTTACTCGCTTGATTCCCGCGACACACGAAACTCACTACGTCTTTACGCGAAACTGAAATCGAACCACTTTTGCGATTGTATACATTTAACACTGGATTCCACGCACTGGACAGTTTAAACTCATCTTCACGATACCCCGAACCCGATAACATGTGTAGTGAAAGTGTAGTGAATAACCACGAAAGTCTTAGAACCTATATCACAGATCCGCTGTCACTGTGAATGCTAAGATGAAGTGTCTCATACCTGTAATTGTGCTGGCTACCTTATCCTTAAAACGGGAATACAACAACGCAAGCATTGTTACTTGGCGGCAGAAATAGACGAGGCAGTGATACTCACCCAGGCGGACTCCTCAGGCTTGACTGAGCCCTGTCACCTTATAAAATTGAATGAATGTTCAACAGAGATCCGAACTTCGCACGCGAATCTGCGGGGTACAACTAGTCAAGTGGTACAATAAGTCGTTCAAGAGGTATATTAGAGGTCTCTCCAGAGGCGGGTAACGCATCAGTGACTCCCCTGGTGTTGCTGATGTCCATAGGCGGCGGTGACCACTTTCCATCAGGTGGCCCGCTTGCCTGTTTGTCTGCCGTATAACATAAAAACAAAAAAAATAGTCTGTAATAAAACTAACTCGCTATACGAAACAAGTGTGTCATTTAACTTAAAATTAATTACAGCGAATGCACTTTAGTTACACTTCACGGCAACTCTGGAACTTTTTCTCGAGCTTTTTGACGCGTAGCTTTAAAAGCTGCAGCAGCTAATCTGCTAAAAGCCGAACACATTTCCTGCTTAAAGCCTGTGAAGTGTGAGCGTGGTGTAATTGAACTTTACAGTGTGCTGGACTATTTTAGAGACAGATATTATTGCAGGGGGACCATACTGCAATGTTTACGAGCAAATTCGAGCAAACGAGAACAAAAAATGTACAATTTGTTAACGACAGGGTCTTTTGGAACCCCGACGAAAAATGGGTGGTGTAAATGTGGCTTTGTAGCTTTGTGTATCTGTGTATCTGTATGTGGAATTGTAGCTCCCGAACGGATGGCCCGATTTTGATGACGGTTTCTCTATTTGAAAGCCAGTTTAAGCGAGATGGTTTTTTGTTACATTTGACTCGCCAGGCAATTGACCGCCATCTCACCTGGTGATAAGTGACGATGCGGCCGAAGATGGAGCACGCCTGTCTAGGAATAGCCTATTAACTTTAGCCTTGAAGGCGTCCAGATTATAATTATCAGGGAACACACTCGCAAACTTAAAACTTCGCATCATTAAAATCCGATAATACGTCCGATAATAACCGCTACTGTTTAAAACATTGCGTTAGGTAAAGTACAGGTTGTGATGATCAAGTTTGTCGAGTGTGAGTCAAGATTCTTATTCTTATTCTTTATTGTACACAAAAATAATAAATACAATATAACAGAAGTTAACTTAAGCATAAAGGCTAACTTAACTCAACAGTTGAGTTTTCTACCAGCAAACCTTTTAGCCAAAGATACCGTAAGCCAGTATTTGCACACAAGCTTATCAGTGTCAATATTAGGGACATCAAAAGTTCGTATCGTTCGTATCATCATCATTATCGTTATACCCCGGTTGCGAACCGCACGTATCGTTCTTACAACTGGTATCAAAAATACAAACTGGTAACGAATAAAACCCACCAACCAACCAATAACTTTTCAATATTAGAAATGGACAAATAAATAAATAAAAATAAAATATGCTTGGATAAATTCACACAGCGCCATCTAGCTCCAAAGTAAGCAATGCTTGTGTTATGTGTGTTCGATAACTGATAAACTACTTATATACTTTTTAATACATATAGTATTATACATACTACACCCAGACCCGTGAATCGAAACCGGAACCTCTGCGTGGCGACCGGCATGTTAAACAACTGAACCACTCAGGTTATCAAATCGAAAGTACGAGTATATTAACTAATGAGTAAAATTATATCAAGGACCTTTGAAAAAAACCGACAAATAAGCAAGTACGTACTACTTTACCCGAAAATCGATTTTCAGTTGCATTTTCCGTGTACCATTTGCATATTTTACCACTTTATTTTTCTAGGTATGTAATTTTTCAGAAGGATTTTTAAGCTCATTAAGCTAGTATAAAAATTGTAACTGCTCGAAGACGGGGCAGATCTCCGGTTTCGTAGAAATCAAATGGATATGTTTAATTTTAGCTTATGGCAATAAGGGCCAGATTTCGGCCCCAATTGGGCCCTACGCAATACAAAAACTGGACCTAAACTGTCATTGCTAACGTATTTATAACCCCACTATACGATAACAGCTTCTCAGTCTGGCATTATTATATTTTTTTCCTACAAAACCAACATCGGCTTATCCGAAACCCCTGTTTAATTCCTCGGAAAATTGAATCAGAACGATTTGCTGTGCTCATAGTTTTTTTATTGTTGAAATAGTAGGTGATATCGTTACGCCCATAGCCAAATAGGAAAGCAAAGAACTGGAATGCGAAAACGGATTGATTCGTATACGTTTGCTTTATCCAGTTTCGGATGAGTAGACAAATATCGTGTGGTGTAGCTAAGTATATTTTGTATCAGTGTTTCCTTTGGATTATGACATGGGATCGTTTAAGCGGTATATTACAGGTCTTTCCAGAGGCGAGCAACGCATTGGTAGCGCCCCTGGTGTTGCTGATGTCCATAGGCGGCGGGAATGACTTGCCATCAGGTGCCCCGCTTGCCTGTTTGTCTGCTGTATAACATAAAAAAAGTTTTCTATACGCGAGCAATACAACGAATACAAAATGATTTCCAGCCTACGGAAACTTCAGAACTTTTGCCTCGATAACATTAGTCGCCTTGTACGACACCCACGAGTGTAAGAGGTTGGTGCTATTTGACTCTGCCGGACACCACACGGCCAATCTTTTCATGTACCTCCTTTTATTCTTGTTACTTCAGACCCCAGCTTTTTTAAGAACATTACCGATCTTATCAGTAAATGTTTTCCTGGGTCGTCGTGGGGGTGGGTTGTATACACAACATTGAATAATATATTGAATGGCCGGATGACAATGACAACATCATGACAACAACTAATAATTTTTAGTAATAACCTAACCCATGGCAATAACTCAAACCTTACAGTATTAATTGTCATATAACCTCTGTTCGTACTCAATGCATTTTCAGGGTATAGCGCTAACATTAAGTTGTGAAACGTAGTCGAGCAATGGCGCTACTAGTAGTTTGCATCGCGCTAACGATGCCTATACCTCGACGTAGCATACGTGAACGGATAAAGTTTTATACATTATTGGGCAAATTGCTTCACCAGTTTACTTCAATTTTTGAAATCGTATCACTGACCGGTGATACGATTGAATATTTAACTAACACCTTCAGTTTTAACTTGACAAAGGCTTGACTGTACCGTCGAACTGTTAAGTTAAAACGTATGTGTGTAGGCAAAACTAAGAACTGTGCAGTGGAACTAAACTGAAAATCTAATCTGTTTTATCTAATGAAATTTCATTAGATAAAACTGCGCAGTTAAAATTGTGCGAGCAAACCTTATCTTACTTTATTCTTTACGATTATTTGAAGTAAGTTAAATGAGGGTAAGTTACAACTAGAAAAACGCTCTTTCCTCCTTCTGAAGGGTCGGGTAAAAACTCAACTCAACGTGTGGTTTTAACTGAACAGATCGACTGTTCAGTTAAAACTGAAGATCTGTAGAAATGTTAGTTTTAACTGAACAGTTCGACTGTTCAGTGAAACCGGAAGGTCTGTAGCCCGCTTTAGATAAAACTAGACTGTCAAAAGTGTTTTAAAACTGCAAGTGTGTTGCAAAAACTGCGCAGCTGTTGTGATAATGCCTTCTTATCTTCCTTATTCTCTTACGATTTTTAGAAGCGAGTTAAATGGGGGCAGGTTACAAAGGTCAGGGGGTCAAACAAAAAGAGAACTGAAAAAACCCTCATTTCCTCCTTCTGACGCGTCTAA
The DNA here is from genome assembly GCA_905147135.1 of Blastobasis lacticolella. NCBI lineage: Eukaryota > Metazoa > Arthropoda > Insecta > Lepidoptera > Blastobasidae > Blastobasis > Blastobasis lacticolella. Next base: position 14,551,835 of record LR990059.1, read on the forward strand.
TTTGAATAAATATGATCATTGTAAATATGGTTTATTGCACTGTATGCATGAACAATAGCACGAAAAATAACAATGAACCCTCATAGCGTGATATTCTACTCTACCAGACACCACACGGCATATTATATATAAATTCGTATGCTACGACTCCACATAAAAAGCCGCAGAATTTTCTCCACTAGAACCCCGTATATCCGGTCTAACTTCGCCACGCAGGCACACCGCCCAACGTAATCTCATCTCTAACGGGATTAAACTTGTCATCAACAGATTTTCCCTCTCTTTCCCTCCCTAATTAACTTAATATTACACCGTGAAAGTCGCCCGTGAATTAATTAATCCATAATTAATTTTATATTCCGTTGCGCTCTTTCTAGGGTTCCTGTGGTAGTGGGACTTTTTATAGATTTCAAGACTTGTGGCTATTCACTACTCTTTGTCGATATTTCGACGGAGTTGCATGCGTCAAGGTCACGAGTGGAGTTTAATCAAAATACCGAGGTAAAAATAATAACCTAACCTAACCTCACCCTGGCAATAAATCCCATAACATATGCGATAAAAGTGTGAATTTTTATTGACTACTGCTGGCTGGATTCGCAATACCCTCCGTACATCACTACATCAACAGCAAATAATAGTTTATTGCTAAAATTGAACCTCCTCCACATTAATGGAGGGCATTGTCATGATCTCGATCTCGGAGCGTCGGTGGTCTAGTGGTTAAGGGGCCCGACTCGTAAGCGAGTGGTACAGTGTTCGAACCCCAGCCGTCATGTACCAATAACTCTTTTCGAATTATATACATTAGTTCAATACTAACCAATGCTCTTATGGTGAGGGAATATACGTAATGTACCCTGAACATTCAGGCGACTGAATGTGTAACCATGATTCAATCTGGTCAGTTTTCCTTGGTAACAGGGTCGCGGAGGTCTAATGACAATGCTATGGCCTGCGGTAAAATACAAACAGAGAGCTACTAGCTGGTGCCTATGGATGTTTACGGAGGTAGTAGATGATATGTCTCTATAATGACAATAGTCTCCTTTACTACATCCGCCAATGAATAAAACATATATACTACATAGTATTTCCACTACAATATATTTTTGTCTTATGCCTTCCGCATCAACGAAAAAATGCGATATTTACCAAATCGTCGATCTACCTCGTGGAAGGCCTACCCAGTCTGCGTCTTCCGGTACGTGGTGACCCCTCGAGAACTTTCCTGCCCCATCGGCTATCTGATAACCTTGGTAAGCATGGCAATCCTGGCTATGTCGGTGACCTTAGGTCGCTTGCGTATCGCTTCATTTTTTATTTGAACGTTTTTATTGTGAGCCCAATGACTTTCAGAACAACTTTCGACTAAGACCTAAGTTGTCGAACTAGCTATTTAATACGAGATTCGAAATATTTATTTCACGTAAACATTATATCATCATCATATATTTAAGAGTATGACTCTTGTCGGTGAAGCAATCGCCACTCTTCGCTCCTGTCTGCCAACCTCTTTATCTCCCTATAATCTCCAACGCTCACTTTTTCCATCACGTCCTTCCAATATGCAAATCTTGGCCTTCCTCTTCCTCTCTTTCCCAGCAAACATTATATACGCAACATAATATAACAGGTTACAGAGATGTACAGACTCCACAACGATAATATGCAGTACAATTTCAAATTGATGATATAAAGGGATAACACGGGTATGTATACTTGTGCTCATGATAACAAACAACTTTTACTATGACACCAACTCTGAAATCGCAAAAAACAGCCGTTTCATAATTTTTTACAGAATCCGTTTTAATATATATCTTTTTTTTTATACCACTAAGGTGGCAAACAAGCTTGCGGCCTGCCTGATGGTAAGCAGTCACCGCAGCCTATGGACGTTTGCAATACCAGGGGCATCACCCACGCGTTGCCGACCTCGTAGAACCTTTTTTTGAAGAACTCCGTGTTGTATCGCGACCATATGCGTACGGTACCGCTATGTATCATCAATTTGAAATAATTAAATAATATTTCAACAAGCGTTTAGCGCCTCTACCAACTGCAGTATAGTGAAATAAATATCAATGGTAGAGAATATTTTCTTGTTATATTAGACTAGCCAGGTATTTCACCACCATCTCACCTAGTTTTAAGTGACGATGGAGCATGCCTGTCTATGATCAGCTTATTCACTTTAGCCTTAAATTCCAGATTATTATGATCAGGGAACACACTCACATCAGATCAGGCAACGCGTTCCATTCATTAGCTGTACGCATTATAATGGTTGAACCAAAGCGGCTCGTGCGGTTAGCTGGAAGATCCACGACATAAGACTGAAGTGCTCGTCCGGATCGCGTTTCCAGATGACGCAATGGCAGCGAAACCCCTCCAAATCAGAGAACCAACTCACGCTTCCCTTCATTTTCTTGAGGCGGTCTTTGGAACTTTCAATTTGCGAAGAAAATTCTTGTCTGAAATTAATTTGGCCACGGGGGCTGGGAAATGCGCATATTTTTCTGTGGCTTTCCCTCGTCCATTCATCATTTCCATTCATTGATTCCATGGAATTCGGCCTCCGCGATTTTTTATGGAATTTCGCGAAAAATGGATGCGCCATCCCTTTGTATTCTTCCTAGTCAGCTTAAGAACGTTGATGCAAAGTATTTTATAGAGATTTTACACGTGGAATCAGCATTCCGTAACAGTCCACTGTTGGGATTGAGCCTCTTCCATATTAGTAAAACACACCAAATTCTTAAACACGCTTAAGAATGACGTTAACGTTTATTGTATGAAGCTATTTTTTATGTATCAGTTTAAATCCGTTTAAGAATTTGCTGCAAACCGCCCTTAATGTATGATAATTTTAAAATTATTAAAGACATTTTAAATTTTGACTTACTGCCATTTACTACTCTATGACATCATAAATTTATTTTTATTGTATCGTACATATAACATGACGGTATCTACACTGTTTTTATGTACACGTTCTGAGCGGTACCCACATTATAAAACATTGCCTGTTGATGATTCAATCGAAACCGTTCACAATGTATTAAGTTTATTTTAATTATAGTGTTTTTAATTTTATCAAATAAGTGATAGGGCTACTCATTATCATTATCATCAACTGAAAGACGCCCACTGCTGGGCATAGGCTTCCCCCAGATATCTCCACAGAGGCCGGCCCTGCCATCCGCTACCAGCCGATACCCTTTTTTACGAGCTCTACCAGGTAGTCAGTTCACCTTGCAATCTATAGGTTACTATTGCTGTATAGCAACTGCCGAATTTTGTATGTTTTTAGATAATAAAGTGTGTTCAGTTGTTCATTCAGTTTACAAATAGCTGCCTTCTAAGACACCAGCTGTCTTTTACGAGACTTTGTCGATGGAAAGAGGTTGGTATACTATTTCTACTCTCGCTCTCAAATACTGCGACGACTATTTCTGAATTTAATAGACGACCATCATCATCATCATCATCGTCCTGCACTTATCCCGGCCTCTGCCAGGGTCCGCTTTAATACTCAATCTTCTCCTCTTCGCCCGGTCTTCGGCATCTTCTCAATGTAAGCCGTTGGCTCTCGCATTCGACTCAACGATATCAATCCATCGCTTCTTGGGTCGCCCACGGGGCCTCTTTCCTAATACCGGCAGATTCAGGCACCTATTTCCCGCTGTATCCCTGAGGCATACGCAACACGTGACCAAACCAGTGAGATATCCCTTCACGCTAAGGCTGCTACGGATGTACTTGAGAGAGATGTAGATGAGATGAGATGTAGACGATGTAGGTATTTAATTTTCTAAGTACCTAAACAAAATCGTACGGACCTAGATATTATATTTATTTATTTACAACACTGATCTCTAACCCGCCTGCCAAGCGTGGAGATTATGGCAATAACCTCGCCTGTCGTGAGAGAGGCCCTAAGTCTGGATGATGATATAACATGCTTAACATGCAAACTTTATTTGCCTATTACAGATTTTTGTAACAATGTACGTCTAATACAAAAGAGCGTCGGTAGCCGGGCGGTTGAGTATCTAACTCGTAAGCTACCGGGTTCGAATCCCGCTGTGGCCATATACCAATGACTGCAATAGACATTTCAATGTCATTATTAATGGAGATTAGGGCTAGAAAAATATCGACTTCGAGATGTCATAGTGCGAGAACTAGGCCCCTGGGCCTAGAGTTCGCTAATTTACTTGCTTTGATCACAATTGTATTTTTTAATTTAATTATAATATACCAAATATACGTAAAACTGCCATTGAGCAGCGATTGCGATCCGATTACAATTCCATTGATCCATTAGTTAAGTAGCGAACTCGAGATCCTGACCATTGCTTTTTTCACGTTGACATCAACGTTTCCACAAATACTGTACTTCTAAGGATATAAGTAGGCATGAGGCACTTTATATTAGTCCTCACAGTGACAACCTGCGGTTCCATATTTTTGTTACCTACAACCTAAATGTAGGAATGTTATGGGCGACAGTTACCACTTACCACTTACCATCAGGTGGGCTGTCAGCTCGTTTGTCACTGAGTAGCGTAAAAATCTTTGCGAACGATTTGTTGCAGTACAAAAACAAATTAAGGCACAAATTGTTAATGTAAGCATTGTAGCTTTTATTAACAAAATTGTAATGGTTTATGTATGTACTTAACATTGTTATCAGTCGCAACAGTTAGCTTATTAAATATCAAATTTTGCAAATAAAATAGGAAACTTTAGGTCTAATTGATTATCTAGTGAAATGTACTATTTGTGTAAAAAAAAAAAAAAAAAAAAGTAGACGAAGAAAATATTCGAATCTGTCGGCGAAAATAGAATTTGTAACGCAAAATGTGTGCTAAAAGCCACATTTTACCACTAGGAGCGAATGTCACACCAAATTGGGCATTGCGGCTCGCATAGTAAAGGTGAAGGTAGCCTTTTACCTTAGAAGACGCGGTCAGCATCAAAAGTGGGTAATACCTACAACACTTTTAGCTGACTTCAAAGAAAAGAGCACGTTCTATTTTTGATTGTACGAGTCGTTTTTTTTGTATATCATCATTTGGCGTTCATGTCCTGGTTGTGCTTTCGCGCACGTAGGCCCCGGGGTCCGCCTTGACCATGATCCAGAATTTGGTAGATCAAGTAATTACAGTGGAGCGTTCTTGGCGGTGAACGCGCATACGTTATGGCGCGCGCTTATGCCTTAGTGGGGTTAAATTGGACTAGAAATAGTCGTCCCCAATCGGAGATTCTGGATAAAGTAATCTCGATTTTAGTCACAAATATTCATATTCATATTTATTAGCTTCCATAAAGATAATACAATAACATTGTTATGTACATACAATACAGACCCGGTTGGGCGCAGCATTTTGGGAGGGAGAAGGCTTTAAACTTACCAAGCTAATGGAATAATTTATACCTATTGACTATTTAAGTATTAACATATCCATTATATCTATTATTTATCAGTGAATTTTACTATTTCCAATACTCTATAGTAATTATCTAATATTTTGTACTTTTATTTTTATTACTTAAACTACATATAATGCACGCTTTACATTGACGCCTATTATTGCACTTTCGTAGTAGTTTCGTAGCACTTTCAGATTACCATTTGTATATACAGTATGGTAAAAGAGATTTTTTTTTGAAATTTTTAAATGCTTATACAAATACTTGACTTTGGCCCGTAGCAATCATTTAACCAGTTCACTTTGAGATCTGAGATTTGTCCGTGCGTTCTTGAGGAAGAGGAGTGCTTCCCTCCCGAAGATATACAGGGTGTTTCATAATACATGTATAAAGCCGTGAACTGGATGGAGTGCTAAACGTATTAAAACGATAGGTACAATTATTTTTTTCGTACGTGGAATAGTAAGCGAGAAAATGACTATCGAACCTTTTTACCTTTCCAATGTCGATAATCGACATTTTGAAAACGAAAGACCGCATCTCTAGAAATCAGTTGTAAAAGGTCACTCAAGTTCATAGTACTAGGCGCAATGATATTAAGGAGATCTAAATTAGCCGTTTTGTATTTTTTGGTTTGAGGGTTCTGTACAAAAAAATATTGTAATTTTAATTTAATAGGTTCCTTCATAGTTTTTTCGAAAGTGCACCACCACCTAACTAATAGCAAAGTAGTCTAATTCAAATTACTGTGGCATATTAATGTAGCAAACTCTAATTAATGTAGCATATTTGTCTTTATAAGTTTGCTTTCTCATGTCATGCCTGTCAGTCATGTTTCAGTGTCGCAAAGGTCCTATCTGCTATGAGATTTTTCAGTAACTACACACACATATTTTTGTATTAAATAAAACAAATAAAATACCTTAGTGTAATGAATGAAACATAAATAAAACAAAGACAGCAGAGAGTGGAGTTTAAGACAGAACCCTCCACTAATGTGGGGAAGGCTTAAACTCTCAGAGGACTGTTATGTTAAAATCCGTACGATTTCACGAATATTTCTCATCAACAAAAATTAACTAAATGAATCTTAGTTGACGGAGCTATACCTGTAAATATCCCATGCTTCACCCAGTTGGAGAACCTAGGCAGGGGCGCAACAACCGCCGTATCAGCCGTATCAATGATACGGGGTCCCAAATCGTTTGTAAGCAAAAATACGTACTGTTATCCTCAATTTCAGTTAAACACTATTTCCCGGAAAAAAAAAATTCTTTAGTGATTTTCAGACCAGGGTCGGGGCCCCCTCCGCCAAAGATGCAAATGAAATCAAGTGATACAATCCGTTTTCGTTCCCCTTTCGCTTAGAGATAATAAACATTTTTAATAAAAAACAACAACTTAGAGCCCCTCACGCGCACTCACTCATTACTTCATTGAAATTGTGTAAAAATGCACCTATAGCAAAAATGAGAAAAATCTTGATCTCATGTACAACATATTCAGCACTATCGGTGAGATCATAAGATTTAAAAAACTCCTTACACTGTTCATTGCTCAACGGGTCAGATGGACCTGGCTCATAATAAAATCGTTTTGGCCCACACGATTTTCGAATTTGACTGTTTTTAAGTTAATCGTGAAAACTTTATAGCCAAAATGTCAGAAATAGAGCTCGCACGCTCATTAATTAATTGTTTGCGAAGTTAATTTTATTATAAACCAGATGTCAGAAATGTCTACATCGTATAGTCCATTTACTGATTTTATGTTATTCGCGCAAGTATTCTGAAGGGTTAGTTTGTGAAACTATCGAGCTCGCTACGCTCGCTTATTCAACAAATTATGACATTTTTATATTTATCACGCAAGGTTTTAATATACCAAAGTCAAGGGCCAATTTACAAAAATTCCGATGTCCACCAAGGCCTTTAAGGAGATTCTTGTCATACAAACTACCAACATAAAACATTAACAAATTATACACCTAAATCTTCCTCAATAGACAAAGTAATTCCACTTTGTCAATTGGTGAAAACCGCATGAAAATCCGTTCAGTAGTTTTCGAGTTTATCGCGAACAGGCAGACAGACGCGGTGTGGAACTTTCTTTCATACATATGTTATTCTTACTATTAAGGTGATTCAACGCCCATACTAAATTTCTCTCGATATTCTTTCATTTGTTCGAGTGTTTAGTGATTGTATTATGATTTCTACTCTTAGTAAATGTATTCAATGGTGCGCAAAGTGGTTTTCTTTGCAAAAGCAGTTAAATCGAAAAAAGCACAAATCGCCGCTTGATGGCGTTGTTTTGTGATTTAATTATTTTTCTTTTTCATTGCTTTGTTTTACATTATTAACATGTGGAAATCTCTTTCGCGCACAATTGAACATATTTTCTAATAGCCAATTGCACAAAAACGTTACATAAAAATTGTATGATAATCGTACCGCCTTAACACGCGAATGGCTTGGATTTAAGTTACTCATTAGCATCCCTTGTAGCCGTGTGGTGACCGGTAGAGTAAAATAGCACCAACCCCTTACACTCGTGGGTGTCGTACAAGGCGACTAACGTTTAGAGGCAAAATATCTAGTCTCCATAAACTGGAAAATGGGCAGCAGCGTTTTTCATTGTTATGTTTGCAACACTGCAATCTCCAACTCGCCTGCCAAGCGTGGAGATTATGGCAATAACCTCCCCTTTTGCGGGAGAGGCCCAAAGTCCTGTAGTGGACTGTTATGGGCTGTGATGATGATGATGATGATCCCTTGTAGTTGGGGGTACTAACTATGGGGCCCCAGACAGCTATTGATACGGGGCCCCTGGAAGGCAAGCAACGCCACTGAACCTAGGTTACCTATGTGAAACACGGACCCAAACACAATTTTAGTAATTACTGTCTGTACAAATTACCCGATAAAATAGTGGTAAGCAAATGTATTCCATCACCGACATCATAAGGATTATTATTAGTCCACTGTTGGACTTGTTTGAGCCTCACTTTATTAAATAAACACAATCAACATTACGGTGCATCTACCAGGAGAACATAAGAGGCGAAATAAGTACGACCCCTAACGCCAGTGTTACCAGCAGTAGTTTCCAAAAAAGTACGTCTGGGCTCTTAAAATAGTACGAAAATGGCTAAAAAGTTACGATTTCTTCTTATTATCTTCTATATTTTATCGGCCTTGGGGGGGGGGGGGGATGATTTTTAGTCAATTAATGACGTTATTTTGTTGCCGGTGGCTAAAATCAACCCTTCCTTCCCATTATTTTTCAGTATTTTGCGCACAGGAAAGGTGAAGCTCAGCTAAATTCAGCATTTTGTAAAAACGTACTAAATAGTACGATGTGGAGCAAAGTACGCTTAAGGTACGACAGTCGGCCAAATAGTACGAAAATCGTACTAAAAGGTACGATCTGGCAACGCTGCCTAAAGCGCTGCCTGCTGCCACGCCTCCCGCCTCGCCTCCCGCCACCCGCCACCCCGTGCGCCCCGCGCCGAAAGTCGCGGGAAATACTCCGCCACGAGGCCCATGTGTCGACACGCCGGAATTTTGGCAGTGTGCGTGCTGCACTTGGGTGTGTCGTTTGAACCGCTGACGCCGACAGCGTGGCTTCTTGTGTTTTGAGTTTCGATTTTCGTGTTCGTTTATTCGGTTTTTAGCTTTTCGCGTGATCGGTGTGATTGTTTGTTGCGTTGTATGTATAGGATACCTAATGTCGTGATTTTAGTAAAGTGAATGGTTGTGGAATTGTCTTGTGATTAAAGCTATAACTCTCGTTAATGTATTCGAGAACCTATTTGAACATTTAAAGAGTAATTTAAGCCATAACTTCCGGTTGATATTTGATAAGTCGCCATGCTGGTACGACGTCTTCCGGTGAATACTGGTCAAGTCGCCATGTTGGTATGACGTCTACAAGTTACACCGTGATTGGCTGCTGTCAAAAGGATCGACAGTGATTGGTCAAATATCCCCACCGCAAAAACCTATGAACTGGAGCATGAAATGGGCCCGGGAAGGACACTTCGAGTTAGTAGCTACTACAGGCAAGTCGATCAGGACAAATACAGTGGAATCATAATACTTCAGAAGTGTTCAAAAGAAACCAAACCCACAAAGTGACTGAAATTCCAAGTAAGTAATATTTGATTATTTCATTGTCATTTTTAAGCCAATTACGTACGGCTTCCAAGTGTAATGATATGATGGGGATAAATTTTTTTTTTGTTGAACAACCCTACGGTAGATCGCTGTAATTACTTAGTTTTGTGTTATTTAATTTGTTTTTAATCATAACAGTTTTGTAGTTACCTAGATAGCCGGTAGGACGGAAATCATGCAGAAATAGTAAAATAATTACTTCAGAACATTGAATTTTAATGTGTAAAAAAGAAATTTACCGTACCTGTACAGCCTGACCACCGAAGCCAGCAAAGATTTACGTTCGAATCATGATTTATGTTAACGAAGTCTATGATTAAAAGCGATACTTAAGTAGGTAGTTCCTAAAATTTAGGCACTTAGTGCCAGCATCGAATTCCGGCAGGATATTAATATTTATTTTACCTGTTACTTATCTTTTTGTTATAATACAGGAAATATGAGTAATAGTGAGTAGATTTGAAGGTAGTTGAAATTTAAGCTATGTGTTATTGATGCTAACACCTATAACAAACCTGAAAGTGTGTTAGTATATTGCGGTTTATTTACGTCATAAGTAGACAATAATTTAGTTGATTATGGGCAATGTTCAGTTTTTATTGTTGTTCGTTAAATTAATAATTTGCATCTAATTAATAAAAAAAAATTCTTGGGAATGTCTTGGGAATGTCAAACTTGTCGAATGCATTTAATAAATTTTAGCCGTTAAAACGCCGCTAAGTTCCGAGGAGACGAATGACGTCATAGTATGCGTCTCGTATATATTTACTGTTTAGTACTATAGGCGAATCAGGTATTTCATACGGATTTCCAGTGTTAATTGATATATAGACCATTGAGGAAGTTATGAAACCGCCTTACAAGTACTGTATTATGGAAAATTGTTTTTGTTTAGTTATTTTGTTAGTTGAATCTGTCTCACTTATTCTACACTTTTTATAAAATAGTTCATGGGTCTAAATAAAGAATAAAAATGGGACCTTTATGGATATTCGGACAAGATTCGGGAAACTTATATTTATTGTACCACCATCCATGCACTATTATTGTACCACCTACATTATTAATGTACCTACCGCAGTTATCGCAAATAAATGATTCCAAGCTTGATTTCCTATGTCGCATGTATTGTATATGTAATTTGATTGAGTTTTACTGGTGTGAACAATGTTTATATTGACGTGAGCGAGCGTTATGATTCTTAATTTCGCGTGAGAGTGCGCCGGATTGATTTTTAACGTGAGCGAGCGTTGTGATTCTAAATGATACGCGAGAGTGCGTTAGATTATTTTTCGACGCCAGCAAGCGTTGTGGTTCTGAATGTAGTGCGAGAGTGCGCTAGATTATTTTTCGACGCGAGCAAGCGTTGCAGCTGAATGTTGTGCGAGAGTGCATTGGATAATTTTTTGGATGCGAGCGAGCGTTGTAATTCTGAATGTCACGCCAGAGTGCGCTGGATTAATGTTGACGCACGCGATTGTCGTGATTCTGAATACTGCGTGAGTGTGCGCTGTAGTTAAAATTATTAAGAATGATTATTTGTTTGTTGTGGTGTTATTCAATCGACATGGGTGATAGTTTTTGTGAATTATAGTGAGCAGGATATTTTTCCCAGTTTTACGATGAGAAGCTTTTATGTTAGGGTTAGTTAGGGAAAAAGATGCATATAATTTAAAGGAATGTAGGCATGTTACTGTTTTGCAAAAAAAAATTAAAAAAAAAAAAAAGATTTAAGTTATGATGGCTTTATTGCTTGTTACAGGCAATGGCGGAATCGAGCGGATCTAGTGGAAGGCGATCCGGCCTGATAGTACAACGAAATAGGTTGATCAGCACTTCAAGTAATAACACAGATGAAAGTTCTGAATCTTCGGATGACAGTCCCATACCACAGTCGCGCAAGCGTCGTCGTATCAATGATGGTGAAGAAGTTAAGCTGAAACGCCGATGTCATCGCAATGATGTAGTAAAGATGACAGATCTAGTGAATGCACTCAATTCCCAAAGGCCGATGATAAGTTCTCAGCAATTGTCTAATGCTTTGCCAGAATTTGACCCGGAAAATCGTGGTCAAAATATAGAAATTTGGCTACAAAAAATCAATGAATACGCCAAAATATATAATTGGCAAGACAGGCAAATTTCACATTTTGCTACACAAAAACTAGTAGGCACTGCCAAGAGTTGGTTGTATTCATTGGGTAGCCATGATCATACATGGAATGAGTGGCAGTTGAAGCTGAGACGAGCTTTTCCAGTAGAAGACAATTTTGCCCTGTTGTTGGAAGAAATGTTTGCTCGTAAGACAAAGACGGATGAAAGCCTGCGCATTTATTTCTACGATAAGCTAATGCTGCTAAATAGATGCGAAATAACAGGAAAGAAAGCGGTGGATTGCCTCATTCATGGCATAGCAGACACATCACTCAAAAATATTGCCCAGGCGCTTAAATGCACAGAGCCTGAAGATTTGCTGAAGTATTTGGTCATTCAGCAGCCGACGCAGACAGTTTCTAACACACAGAGGAAGAGAGAAAACCATGACTTCAATAGCATCCGTCGGAGACTTCGGTGCTTCACTTGCGGGACCGAAGGTCACACATCGAACAGATGTTTTCAAAATAGGAAAGAGAAGAAAGATGTAATTAGTTTTAAATGCTTTAATTGTAATGAAGAGGGACATCGATTTTCGCGTTGCCCAAAAATACTTTTAAAATGTGGATCTTGCAACAAGGTTGGGCATCGCGAGGCTGATTGTCAAAATCGAACTCCCTTTTCAAAATCAAAGGAGATTGTTAAAGCAGGAAGTGTTCTAAACATTAATTCGGATACAGTAGTTGATAAGTATTTTAAGAATGCTGAAGTAAACAATAAATCATACAGAATCTACATTGACTTTGGAAGCGACTGTTCCTTGATAAAACTAAGTGAGGCAACACAATTACAATTGGAGAAAAACTTTGATTCCTTGCCAATAGTTAGAGGGTTTGATAACAACCATGTGACTCCATTATACAAATCAACAGTTCGGGTTGTAGTTGATGAGGTAGAAGCAGATATAGTTGTTTACGTGGTAAATGACAATCTCTTGAAATATCCATTATTGATTGGACAAAATTTCACGGAAAAACCAGACGTAGTAGTAGTCAAAGACAGTACTAGATTGTTTTTTTTTCACAAACCCTCTTTTGACGTTTTTGAGGAACAAAGTAAATTAATGTTAACTAATGTGGGAGATATAGAGTTAAAAGGATTCCATATGGTTGCAGTGCAGGCTTCGCAACCTTATACCGGAGACATCTATGTTGAGGCTCAGATTAGGACTATTCCAGGTAAACAATATCGAATTCACCAGGGAGTCTATAAACTACAAAACGGCAAAGGAGTTATTTTGGTTTCCAACCTAGCTGGAGTCCCTTTTATTCTCAATGACAAATATACTTTGTGTCGAGCTGTCACATTTGTTGAAACACCAGTAGTCGAAGTGCGGCGAATCAACCAGACGGCGACGGCTGTCCCATTAGCTAGGAAAGATATTCAGGTTGGGTCTGATTTGGACGAAGAGACAGTTAGTAGATTATACAATTTATTACAAAACTATCGTGATTGTTTTGCAATTTCAATGAGCGAATTAGGCTGCGCTCCTAAGGCGTTTGAAATGAACATTGAACTTACTGACAACAAACCAGTAGTCTATCGCCCGTATAGACTATCTTATTCCGAGAGAGAAAAGGTGAGGGAAATCATATCCGAATTAATAGATAATGATATAATTAGAGAGTCTGATTCAAATTACGCTAGCCCTATTTTGTTAGTAAAAAAGAAAAGTGGTGAACAACGGCTTTGTGTAGATTTTAGAGCTCTAAATGCAAAGACGGTCAAAAATAGATACCCATTACCACTAATAGAGGATCAGGTGGCGAATTTGAGCGGAAATAAATATTTTTGCTCCTTAGACATGGCTTCGGGATACTACCAGGTTCCTCTTTCAGATGAAAGTAAACATCTAACTGCTTTCGTGACACCAGATGGCCACTACGAATTTAATCGCATGCCATTTGGTTTAGCAAATGCGCCAGCAGTTTTCCAAAAGCTCATTAACAAAATTTTGGGTACTCAAAGATTTGATTCGGTGTTGGCTTATATGGATGACTTGCTGATTCCTGCATCATCAATAGAAGAAGGTTTTCGGAAACTGGAAAGTGTTTTGAAGTTAGTCAGAGAATATGGGTTAACTCTCAAATTATCCAAGTGTAGTTTCTTCAGCAGTTCTATTGAGTATCTTGGTTATGAAATATCCTCTGAGGGTATTAAACCAAGTATAAGAAAAACTATGGCTATTGAAAATTTTCCAACGCCAAGGAACGTTCACGAAACTAGACAGTTCTTAGGTCTTGCAAGTTATTTTAGAAAGTTTGTAAAAGGTTTTGGTGAAATTGCCCGACCTTTAACATCGTTGTTAAAGAAAGACGTTGAATGGCAATGGACCGAAGAACAAACCAAGGCAGTGTCTACCCTCAAAAATATGTTGTGCAGTAGACCGGTTTTAGCTCTTTATAATCCTAATTTTGTATCTGAATTGCACACGGATGCAAGTGCGGTAGGTATTGGAGGCATTCTTATGCAGTGGCAAGAAAATCCAAAAGAGCTTAAGCCAGTTGCCTACTTCAGCAGGCAAACTTCCCCGGAAGAAAAATATTACCACTCTTATGAGTTGGAAACATTGGCAGTCGTTGCATCGTTAAATAAATTCAGACCGTACTTACTAGGAACACCGTTTAAAATTTTCACGGATTGTAAAGCGCTGCGTTTAACGTTGAGTAAAAAAGATCTTGTGCCAAGAATTGCCAGATGGCTTCTTCAATTGGAGGAATATGAGTTGGACATGGAATATCGGCCAGGCGATCGTATGGCCCATGTCGATGCGCTAAGTCGCAATCCAGTTGAAGTATGCAATAACGATTGTGACCCTGAAAATGTCATGTTAGTTATGAACATTTGTGAAAGCGATTGGTTACATACCTTACAATTAGGTGATCCTGAAATAAGCAGAATCTGTAAAGTTCTTAAACCGGAAATAGACGAAGAATTCAGAGATCTAAAAAAACATTATGTTATTAAAAATAACAAGCTCTTTAGAAAACTCAACGAACACCCTGATGAATTAAGGCTAGTCATACCTAAAGGTGGCAGATGGCAGGTCTGTCGTTTAAACCACGATGAAATAGGTCATTTTGGTGAAAAGAAAACCTTAGAGCGAATACAAAGTCAATATTGGTTCCCTAAAATGACTCAATTTGTCAAAAAATATGTAAATGCGTGTATGACATGCGCTTTCAACAAGGACAATAACCCATCAAGAAAAGGGCATATCTATCCAATAGAAAAATCAAACACACCCTTTCAGACAATTCACATAGATCATGTGGGGCCATTTATAAAGAGTAAACAAGGAAACTCTTATATTTTGACGGTGGTCGACGGGTTCTCTAAATATGTGTTTGTCAGACCGGTTAAAGACACGAAAAGTTTAACTGCAATAAAGGCACTGCAAGGAATTTTTCAGGATTTTGGTACACCGGAGAGAATTATTTCTGATCGTGGTACTGCGTTTACGTCTGGACAGTTTAAAAATTTCTGTAGCGAGAAAAATATCAAACACGTTCTCAATGCGGTGGCTTGTCCTCGAGCAAATGGTCAAGCAGAACGATTCAATCAAACGATTTTAAAAGCTCTAGCTACACAAAGTAATGCAAGTGACGAAAAAGATTGGGACTTGGAAACATCAAAAGTACAATTTGGTATTAATAATACTGTAAACTCTACAACTATGAAAACCCCATCCCAAATTTTGTTTGGTATGCGAATGTTAGGGCATTCTGATAACTTATTAAGGAATGCTGTAGAAACAGGGGAGCAAATAAGCAGCCGAGATGTTAATGAAGTTAGAAATGAAGCTAAAGATAATATAGACAGAAATCAATTTAAAATGAAAACAAGGCATAATTCCAAGTTTCAACCAGCTCACAAGTATGCAATAGATGACTTGGTTAAGATCACAAAAGTTTCGTTTAATGATAAACCAGGACAGAGCAAAAAACTTCTTCCCAAGTTTATAGGGCCATACAGAATTTCAAAAGTACTAGGTAATGATAGGTATGAAGTTACGAATATTCCTGGCCTTAGTAAAACAGCAAAATATTCATCGGTCATAGCAGCTGATAGGATACGACCCTGGATTAATGTCAAAGCTTTGGATGTTAATAGTGAGCATGATGATAGCTCTGGTACTGATGTGGAATGATAAATCTTTAATGCTGTTATATATACTTTTAAATTATCATTTAAATAGCAAAGCACAATTAGAAATATATGGCCGAATGTCGTGATTATCACAATTAAGTCAGTATTATTTTTAAGCTTTATATACAGGTACAAAAGTTAATATATAAATTCGTTTATATACTGTACAGCTGTAATATTATACTTATAATCAATTGTAAATTGATATAATATTAACATGTAATTGTAAAAATGGTAATACTTACATAAAATTGTAAATAGATATGTAAATATGTAATTGTATAAAATATAAATAAAATAATTTGTATTTATTGATTCAAACTTAATATATTATTCCCTATTAATTGTAAGTTATGCAAGAGACCAATTATCAGGGTACTCTTACCTCAGCGAATATTATAGTGTCAACCTGTGGACCCTTTTGTGTACTTTGATTAGCGTGCGCCGGGTGTCTGCACGCGTTCGGATGGCCGAATGTCGTGATTTTAGTAAAGTGAATGGTTGTGGAATTGTCTTGTGATTAAAGCTATAACTCTCGTTAATGTATTCGAGAACCTATTTGAACATTTAAAGAGTAATTTAAGCCATAACTTCCGGTTGATATTTGATAAGTCGCCATGCTGGTACGACGTCTTCCGGTGAATACTGGTCAAGTCGCCATGTTGGTATGACGTCTACAAGTTACACCGTGATTGGCTGCTGTCAAAAGGATCGACAGTGATTGGTCAAATATCCCCACCGCAAAAACCTATGAACTGGAGCATGAAATGGGCCCGGGAAGGACACTTCGAGTTAGTAGCTACTACAGGCAAGTCGATCAGGACAAATACAGTGGAATCATAATACTAAGTACTGTGAAAATAACTGTGATAAGACTGTAAACGATATGAATGAATGAATGATTTATTGCTTTAGGTACCAATATTAACGTGGTCTTGTTTGTGTACAATGTTCAACAGTTTAAGTATTGTGATAATCATTATTCTGTGCATGAGTGCAACCAAGCAGTAGGCCAAAAACCATGTTACCTACCTACTTACGTATTGCATAGCAACCAGTGCATGCTGTAGTGTTGTGTATCTGTGTGTATGAGTGTATTTACCTATCGGTCATCGAGCCACAAGAAAGCAAGAAAGTGTGGTCAACTGAGCTGGCACCTGACACTGTTTGTTTCCATAACATAACGTTTAAAAGGTACGTACCTACATGCTTTAAAGGTCTAGGTGCTAGCTAGACTAGGAGACGCTACCTACCACCTAATAGTGACGTTAGAAGCGCAACCGCCGCGCTCGGTTCTTTTCCGACGGGAAATAGGTAGAAAAGACAACGCTTTTATCTTTTCATAAAAACATGTAGGTATTTAGTGGAACCTGTCTGTAATGTGTTTCACCAAAACTAGATTCATAAGTGGTTCCCTAGGTACGTAGGTACTTAGATGAGGGAACCGTGTTAGTAGGTACCTAGTACTTACCTATCTGTGTAGAGCCATTTTGTCAATTGAACGAATCCCGTTTTAGTGTAGTAGATATCTACTTTAGTACGTAGCTGACTATGTTTATTTTTATTTAGTTTAAGTACCTGCGGCAGTCCACACCGCGGGTCCGGCTATCTTCCAGACTGATTAATATGTTTTGTTTTTTATTTACGTAGGTTCCTACCTACCTAACCTACTTAGATACTGTTTTTAGGCCTTTAGTTAATAAGTACCTAAGTATTATGATTTTAATTCTTATTTTACTTTTGTTGTGCTGGGGTTGGTTTGTTCTGTTAGGTACCTACCTAGTAGAAATCATCTCGGTGTTTAATGACCTGGTTTTGCTCTCGCGCACGAGGGCCTGGGGTCCGCCTTGACCATGATCCAGGATTTCGCATTTCTGGTAATGACCAGATTTTTAGACGTAATGACGTCTGACAGTCCTGAATCCTGCCTGACCCTGCTACCAGGGGAACCTGATTACCTGACCAGATTAAAATCATGGTTAGACATTCAGTCGCCTAAATATGCAGGTTTCATCACGATGTTTACCGTCAGAAAAGGTCACTGGTACGTGGCGGCAGCGGGTGTCGAACCCGGTACCTCTCGCGTACGACTCGGATACCGTAACCTTAGGCCACCGACGACGCTCCGACTATTTAAGCATACCTACCTATTGAAAATTATTAGTGTAGGTAAGTTCCTAGTTAATTTGGTAGAGATTATTCATAGAGATAAGTAGGTAACATTTAGTTCGGCGCCTGGTAGCAAGATGTAGGAGGTTCGTTTGTTTTGTTATGAATGGCGCGAGATTATTAAACTCTTCTTTATGGTGTGTACACACTCAACTTACGCCAACGAAGCGTTGTCGGCCGATTTGGATTTCTAAGGTCCAATAGGTAATTGTATTTCGTGGTCAAGCAAATGATCTTTGGGAGTTTTGGGAACCTATTCGGGCTCGTAATCGCACGTTTGTTCGTTGGCCTTCGGTATCCGCCCAAGCTGCGTTTGGTCGATTGCTTCTATCCGTTTGATGTTACCGCCACGCTGCGCTGCGGATCGCCGGCCGGCACACGCCAACGGTGCGTGTGTACGTAGCATTAGGCTCCTGGTACTAGGCTTAAGGAGGTTGCTCTTTTTTCATAGGGGTCGCACGCGGTTATTAAACTTCTCCTTCTAGGATCATCAACTTGAAATAGAGCTGCGCATCAACGTACTCGATATGGTTATTTTTCTTTAAAAACGAAGATTTTTTTATAAAAATTAAAATTCAATGTCTGGATAATATGAAGTCGCCAGTGTACTCTTTGCAAGCTATACTTTAACACCCTTTCGGCTTTATACATGTATTATGAAACACCCTGTATTAAATAATTTTGAAATTACTTCTTTGCAAACACATAATTCACATTGTTTATATAACATATTCTAAAATTTCCTGCCTTGGGAACAGACTGTTATCGTACCTAAGAGTATCATCGACTGAAAAGCGGGAAAAATGATACCTATTTTGATAGGGTTGGCACAACAGAATAAAATTAAATAATTTTTTTAGTGAACCATGTGAAAAGTGAGTGTGACGGTCAAGTGTGAGTCGGACGATATACAATAAGATATTTCTTACTAAAATAAAGAGGAAATGTTGATTCTTTGTCGGTTTGTTTGTGTGTTTGTAATAGATAAACTCAAAAACTACTTTACCGATGTTGAAAAGATTTTATACCACCGCATTCAAT
This sequence comes from Blastobasis lacticolella, assembly GCA_905147135.1. Taxonomy (NCBI): domain Eukaryota; kingdom Metazoa; phylum Arthropoda; class Insecta; order Lepidoptera; family Blastobasidae; genus Blastobasis; species Blastobasis lacticolella. The sequence continues at coordinate 14,570,968 of LR990059.1, forward strand.
AATAATAAAAAAGATACCTGTCTATCTACCACATTAAAAATGTTGTCGACTTGCTATACTACAAAGCGTAGTCTTGAGGATACCTATACTTTGTCAAACTTGGTGGAGGATGATAATTTTGACAGATTATATTCGATTATCGATTATCATTTTCATAGAACTTGGAATCGATAGTTGCATGGTTATGCTGTACGTATTATACAAAATAAACTATTTATTTTCTTTTCAATTAATGGCCGGCTCGTGTCCAAACGTACTTCCAATCGAGCCGTGCGCCCTCCCGACGCGCCCTGTAGAAGAGGTGCCGGTTGTCACGCGTAAGCCGCTCATTAACGTAGAACTTGCAAGGGTGCGTTAGATTAAAGCCAAACGTGTTGGCGCCGCGGCGAACGCGCGCCGCCTGCAGCATCTGATCCCTTGTCGAGCGGCGCGCCAGCCGTACGACGATCGCCCGCGGCTGGGGGGCGTCCTCACCCTCCACGTGCGCACGACGCGGCCTTGCGCGCTCCGCGTATACCACATCCCGCTCCTCCAGTGTAACACTTAACTTCTCAGCCACCAGACTGACGAGATGAACAGCGCTCTCACCTCGAGATTCGGGAATCACAGTTATTTCTATATCGTTAAGTAGTAACTCTTGATCACGCTCATTGAGCTCCATCTTAAGCTGCGTTATTGTATCTGCGACCTCACTAACTTTATTCGTAGAGTCGCTTTCCGCCCGCTTTTGCAGCTCACACACCTTATTATCCACAGAACTAACTCGCGTCTTCACGCTCTGGATCCTGTCAATAAGTGAGGTGATCCGTGACCCGAAGGAGCAGAGTTTTAGGCGCATCGCTGCCATTTCGCTCCGGAAGAGACGCAACTCCCCCAGAATATTATTAATCAGAGGGTTCCCGTTGGTCCCCTAGATCGGCAATACCAGACCCATTTTCTTCTGCTACTACTCCACCATCACCAGAACCAACTGCCCGATCAGGAGAACTATCTTTTCCCGTGTCATGAGATGGACTACCATGAACAAGGCATTCACCTCCGCACCACCGCTACTGGATTCCCCTTTATTATGAAGAACAGGGCCTCCTATGCTAATTGGCCTTCATCAGGCGTTACTGTGTCTTCCGAACTTGGCAACTTGGTCTTTCAGGGCGCGCATATCCAATTTGGAGGAATCTTAGAAGTTTTCCCTATTTTTGAGCAAGTGCGGTCGTAACAGTTCCCATTTGAAGTGTGGCATAACGTCACTCGCTTCTTAAGTGTCACATCATAAAGGTCAATAATTAATTCTAGAAAAATTCATTCGTGTAGTCATGATACAGTATGTTGTAATTGTTGCCGATTAAGTAACTATTACATTTTATGAAAAAATAGTTTTATGATTTTTTGTCTAATTAAAGAAATACATATTTTATGAAGAGCAGTCTTAAACAGGGTTTCATTATTTGTCCAGAAGCTAAGGTCACTACCTAAAATACGTAGACAGGTCTTCACGGCATGAATCCTTCGCTTCACTCATGACACTACGGTGAGGGCGAAGTGAAGCTAACGTCGGGATTACAAATAAGCTTCGACCATTGACAATATCCTGATGGAGATGCCACCACGTCTAAGATCTGAATCCGAATGCCAATGTGTCAGAATGGCCGCGACACCTTGAAATGTTCTATATTTAAATTAAAGCTTTCTCTTTTAAAATACATCTTCAAGTTGGGCTAAGCGCAAGTAGGCATACTTTACACTTCATAACTCCTGCGCTTCACTAAGAAGTTAAACAGTAATAGAGGTTCCGTTTTGGCTGAAACCGACCAACCGTCAGTTGCAGTCGATACTAATTCTTACGCAGTACAAAATAAAGTGGCTTTTGGGTGCGGAAGACGTGGTCGGACGTCCGACCATGGTCGGCTCGCCCGCGCATCCGAATTAATCCAAATTAATCAAAAATACTTTATTTTGTACACCGCAAGGATTAGTATCGCATGCAACTGACGGTTGGTCGGCTCCAGCCAAATAGGAGCGCCCGCTACGTCCAATATGTGGCCCATGACGGGAGACACTGCGTAATTACCTTGATGTGTAATGTACTATTCGAGGCTCTATTGGATCGCTCCCATACAGAACCTAAAAAAAATTATAGAGCTATGGGCTTCACCACATCTATTCCTTAAGTAATTCTAAGCATTTCTAGCGCCAAGAAAAAAAATGCTGCTGCCAGGGTCGAGGGCCCCCGAATCAGCATAAAATATGCTTTATATAGGTATTTTTGTTCGTTATTTGTTTCTGCTATAGTTCGTTATAATATAACGAATAAGAGTTATTAGCTCTTAAAGCAGATTACCAATTTGTAAATAGGTAAATCGCTTCTTAGTGGGAATTGTCACAACCACGACGTTACAGAATATTTTTCCAACTTTTAGTTGCAAGAACAATAGACCCTCCACTATATCGATCGTATCATAGATGCGATTTCAAATATTACTTTATTGTCGTACTTTACAGTCCAAAAGTAGATTTTTTGGCGCCCACCGCAACGAAGGGACAAAGAACATTCATCGTATCGTCTACAAGCGCAGTCGGCCGGCTGGTGACGTGGGACTCACTGTGAAAAACTGTGAAAATCTAATCACCTACCCACTAAACTCTTCCTTGAGGACACCATAGCCTGGAGGGGCTATAATAATAATAACCCCGCCGTAGTATCTCCACGTTGTCGTCGTGGCGGGGCTTGTGTGATCCAATGACCCTTAGGGCTATGCCGGTAGAGCCACTCATGCTGGACAGGCCTAAGGGGAGGATCCAGACAAAGAGGGATACAACCCAAGCCAAGGTGGAACAGCTTACGCCGAGGGCTGCGTGGCTAGGGGGGAGCCTAGTCTCTAGTATGCGGACTCTGGATACCGGGGAACAACCAGTTTTATACCTACCCTTGCCGTGGTGAACGCAGGGCTCTGCCACGGTCGACCCACATGTCCCTAGCTTCTCGTGGGAACTTTATGATAACCCGATCTAATGCAAAAAAATCTATCCAGGCCCGCGCGCCTGTTGTAGACGACGAAGACACATCGGCTTCACCACCGACCTCGGCGAAGTCACTTTTCTCATCAATAGCATCGTCTCCGCCTTCATATCGGCAGGCTGATCTATCATCATCATGCTCAGACATATCTTTAATGACGGTAGACGTTGTGACGAAGGCTCCTACTGCCAATCATCCGTCACCCGCTACTATCAAACCTAGAGCGCGTCGAAAATGGAGTTCTGAAATGAACGAATTCATATGGCGTACGTACCTTACTATAACTAAACTGGAATCAGATACTAAATCATATTTAACTCCACTTCACATGCAATTCACGGAGAAGTTTCCGGCTATGACAGTGACAAAGCAAAGAATTGGCGACCAGCGAAGGGCAATAGTCCAAAAAAAGTTACTCCCAGATGATGTATTGGAAAAAATTCGAGTCGAAGTAACTAGCCTTATTCAAACACAAGAACCATATCTATTTCAATCTCCACAGTCTACAGTTAATTCGAATTTAAATCAAAACAATACACTCTCGCAAGCACCGCCTACACATAGAATGAAGTGGTCAAACGAAATGAACGAAACGTTAATGCTGTGCTATCTTGAAGCTACTGAACTAGAACGAGATTTAACATCCTGGAGAAAAAAGTTAAGAGAAAAGTTTATTAATCACTACCAGCATCTATCTCACGTAACAGAACAACGAATATCGGACCAAAAACGAGTAATATGTCGAAATAAAATGATCTCGGAGGAAAGACTTCAACAGCTAAAAAACTCAGTAGAACATACACTCAGTGCCACAATACACAATACACAAACACAAACCAACAAGCAAACCTGTTACACACACAGCAACGATACTGAATCACAACCTGAAATCTATATAAATACAACCCAAAATGATATCAATACAACAGAAAATCAACAAAACGATTCGCAAATAGAAAACTTCGAGTTACAATCAGAGAAAATTTATGAAATTGAATCCATCTTCTTAAAAGCATACGATGAGTTTAGAAATATTTGTCCTACTGAAAGGCCTTACATTCCTAAACAAAAATCGACAAAAAAGTTTAATCTGTTAGTGCAAGCACTCAACTCTTACGTCCTCCCTAAACTATTGAACGCCGAGGCTGATTTTGAGACTATACAGCAATATATTGTGCTGCTTATACTGCTGCTGTATATAGTGGGTTTCGCGTAGATACCCCAAATATCGTACAAACACATACTGATCGGATTGCGATTTGGCAGAAAAGACTTCAAAATAAAATAGACAAACTACGAGCAAAAATAGGAAGGGTGACTGAATTTATTAGAGGCAATACAAGCCGAAGACTAAAGAATGAAATAAATAAAATAAAGGAGACCTATAAAATACACTCCACTCACGAAAATAACAATACCGAACTTTCACAATTTTTGGACACGATGAAGCAAAAATTAAGTGCACTCTCAAATCGACTACGTCGGTATAAAGCAACGACATTACGGAAAAACCAAAATCATCAGTTTAGCGCAAATGAAAAACAGTTTTATAGGAATCTCACGGGTAATGTCACACCTAATACCAACACTGCAATACCTCCAACCACTCAAGATCTACACCAATTTTGGTCAAGTATATGGAATGTTCCACTGGAACATGGAAATAGTGACTGGATACAAGCAGATAGAGATAAACTTGGGGATTTGCCAGATATGTCTTTTGACGAAATAAGTTTCGATCTGTTGCAGAAAGTATTACATAAGCTACACAACTGGAAAGCTACTGGTTCCGATAAAATTCACAACTATTGGTTCAAAAAGTTAACTGCAACCCCTCATTTTATACTATTACATATCAATAGATTCATTAAAGACCCAGACACAATACCTTCCTACATTACCCAAGGTATAACATACATGCTCCCGAAAGATATGGCCGATTGACAAAACCCAAGTAAATATAGACCAATTACGTGTTTACAAAATTTTTACAAAATTATAACATCTTGTTTAAGCGAATTAATATATCATCATGTAGACGTGAACAACATCCTCGCTGAACAGCAAAAAGGTTGCCGCAAGTTCAGTAGAGGCTGTAAAGAACAGTTAATCATAGATTCGGTTGCCTCAAAACAAGCATTTAGCAAAAAGCGCAATATTTATACTATGTACATTGATTATAAGAAAGCGTTTGATTCCGTACCACATACTTGGCTGTTATACATACTTCAACACTATAAAATTCACCCTACAATAGTTAATTTTCTACAAGATATGATGAGTAAATGGAGTACCTCTTTAAAATTAAATCTTAATAATCATATTGTCGAAACCGAGCCAATTAGTATCCAACGTGGAATATTTCAAGGAGACGCTCTAAGTCCATTGTGGTTTTGCTTGGCATTAAATCCACTTTCTAATTTGTTAAACGATAGTAAAGCCGGTTTCCACATTAAGAATGGATCGAATAAATTCATTTTGACACATTTGATGTACATGGACGATATCAAATTGTACAGTAGGTAGTAATTTTACCCAATTAAACAAACTCGCAAACATTACACAAACATATGGAATTCGGTTTAGATAAGTGTCAAATACAGTCAGTCCATAAGGGAAAATTAGAAATAAATAACTACACACTAAATAATGGAGAGACAATAGGCCCAGTAGATGATATTACAGGATACAAATACTTAGGCTACCAACAATCAAGGCAAATACATCAGAAAGAAACAAAATCTAACCTAACCCAAAAATTTAAATCAAGACTGCACAAAATTACGAACTCGTATTTGAACGCTAAAAACACCACAAAAGCAATCAACTCATATGCCATCCCAATACTCACCTACTCGTTTGGTGTCATCAAATGGTCTCAATCCGAACTTACCACTCTACAGAGAGTTATTAATTCAGTAATGACCAAATGCAGGAAGCATCATCCACGCTCTTGCTACGAAAGACTAACCTTACCTAAACTACATGGAGGTCGTGGTATAATAGACATTAAGAATCTTCATAACAAACAAATAACAAACTTACGTACGTTCTTCCAAAATCAAGCTGAAAACTCACCACTTCACAAAATCATAGTACAGGCAGACACGAACAGCACACCATTAAATTTGTCAGAACCTAATACTCAAGTTAACGAAGTAATCACAACAACTGAACAAAAAATAGATAAATGGCGACAAAAATCCCTTCATGGGAGACATCACGGAGACCTGACCAGTGATAACGTAGACAAAGTTGCGTCTAACGCCTGGCTCAAGCAAGGACAGCTGTTTCCAGAAAAGGAGGGATTTATGTTGGCCATTCAAGACCAAGTCATAAATACGCGTAACTATAGAAAGCATATTATTCATGATTCGACCTTACAATCCGATAGATGCAGACATTGTCACAATAGCCCGGAAACAATACAGCACATTACAGGCGCTTGTTCTTCAATAGCCCAAACCGACTATAAGCACCGGCATGACCAAGTTGCTGCAATCATCCATCAGTACTTGGCTCTCAAATATAAACTCGTTAATGATAAAGTTCCATACTACAAATACAACCCGGAAGTTGTCATAGAATCCTCACAGCACAAATTGTACTGGGATCGAACCATATTAACCGACAAAACCGTACACCATAATCGCCCAGATATCACTCTCCATGACAAAAATAATAAAACCGTATATCTAATTGACATAGCCATACCGAATACACACAATCTCTCCTCGACATACACAGATAAAATCACCAAATACACCGACCTATCAATAGAAATAAAATCTCAATGGAGAACAACTACAGTAAAAACTATACCAATTACAATTTCCTCCACAGGTATCATACCAAATACTCTCCACACAAGTTTAGAGCAATTAAACATACATCCACTTACATACATACAACTTCAGAAAGCCGTAATACTCAATACCTGTCGCATTGTCCGAAAATTTCTTAATGTGTTACACCAGTTCTTTATATAAGCACATCATAATTGTTTGGCCAAAAGCCCGCAATTACGATTAATCCTCAGAAATGAGAGAATATCTTACATAAACACATAACAATAATAATAATATATCTTTATACCAGGCAAAAAACCCATATGTTAAACAATACATAATAATGAAATCATTGAAATAATAATAATTAAAATTGAGAATACAATAAAAATAAATTTAAATAAAATTGTCAATCCTACAGCTAAAACACAATTAAAAACTTCACTAATAGCCATTATATTATTGGTCAATCACTGGTCATTTTCGATTCGCACTGCTCTGTGCAGAGAGCCAGCTACGGTAGATAGCGGTGTCCAGGTACTCACCCATCGTGCGGAGAATCTCGTTGTTCGAGTTATGAATACGCTCCCAAAATGAGGCGATTCTTGTGCGTAGTATCGCGAAAAAGTCTGAGATACCGGCCGAGGCGAACATGCCCGACGCGCTACAGTATCTCGGGAGTTTCATAAGGGTGCGGTATGCATCATTATACTGCACCCTTATAGTCGAGTAAGCACGTCGAGTGTAACTAACCCACAGTTGACATGTGTAGAGATTTTGACAAAATGCTCTATACAGTGTCATCTTAACCTCGTCGTTACACTGCGTGAACCGGCGCGCGAGCATGTTGCACTTCACTGCCAGGGCTCTACGTTCGCGCTCTATGTCACCATCATCATTGAGATCCTCCATCAGCACGTGCCCTAAATACCTAAAGACCGCGACCCGCCGCACCTGCGATCCATATAACCACACCGGAGGCACGGTCTCCGGGCCTCTTCCACTCTTAAAAACAAGAAATTCTGTTTTGGAAACATTATACGTAAGTCCATGACTTAGCGCATAGTTCTCACACAACGTTAGTAACTTCTGTAATCCCGCGACTAAGGGACTGAGGAGCACCATATCGTCTGCATAACTTAAATTGTTTACACAGATGCCGCCCACATGACAGCCGATTTTGGTGGCTCTCAGCTCCTCAATCAGGTCATTAACATATATGTTAAAGAGGTCCGGAGACGTGAGTCCGCCCTGACGCACACCACAGTCTAGCCTATAATCGTTAGACTGTGCGTCGCCCCATCTCACAGTGCTCGTTTGGTTATCGTACCAGTCCCTCAGCAGATCAACTATCCTACCTGGTACCCCAGCCTTTACAAGTTTTGACCATAGCACATTATAATTTACCAGGTCGAAAGCGCGACTGAGGTCCAGAAAACAAGCGTATACACTTGTATCCCTGCTCGTGTAATACCTAACGGTATTTTTCAGACTGAAGATAGCTGAATCTGTCGAAACACCGGGACGAAAACCAAACTGGGCATCACTGATACAAACTTTTTTCATTAATATAGGGCGTAAAAGTTTTTCGAAAATTTTGCCTACAATAGTACCTAATGATATAGGCCTTTAATTTTTAGGGTTTGACAAATCCCCCGTTTTATTTTTCGGTATTGGAACTACTACAGTCTTCATGAGGTTCTTAGGTAAGTAACTATATTTAATACACAAGTTATAAAGTTTAGTCAATATAGTAAAAACACTATCACTCGCGTACAATAAATGTTCAATGCTCAGCCCGTCGTGTCCCGGGGACTTTCCTCGTTTCATCTGCCGTATTACCTTCGCAACGTCTTCTGGCGAGAACTCTATCGGGTCGCCATCCAGGACAAGCGGCGGGCTGTCACCAACCTCGTTGCCTTCTACAGGCAATGAGTCAATTTTAAAATATCTGCAAACAAATTTGCAATTTCAGGGGACGTTTGGGCCTTCCCAACACTTATTGGCAGCGTAGGTTTGTACGATAGTTTTTTGTCGAGTTCCAAAATTTTACAAAATTCTTGTTTTGTCTATGTAAAGCTAAAATGTCCATTTTAATTTTCTCCTCATTATTTTGACACCATTTTAGTCGAGTTTTAAAGTTTTTACGGCTACATATCATACTTTCATACATTACACCCGACTTAGGTTTCCCTGCAAACAACCAGCATTGATAGTGTAATCTAGCTTCTTGATGACTTTCTTTGACGTGGTAGTTCCAACCCGTCACCCTGTTTTGCTTTCTCTGTGCACAGCAGTGGTAACCGACGGTACGTATGGCTGCCTCTTGTAAAATATTAATAATATTATCATAAAATTGGTCAATTAAAAATAAATGATTTTTACATACTATACAGGTATCACAGTTTGAACATTGACTAGCAATAGCTAAGTTTGTTAACTTTTTATAACAGTACTGTCCATAAGATTTAATCTGGTCCTTGTCCCGTTGACCCCACTTTATTTTATGCTGTACAATACAACCCCCATTATAATGTGACTTAAACCTAATCTTATATATATTAGACCGTATAAATAATGGGTAATGGTCTGACCATCCAACATCATGGTCAATCCAAATAGAGGCGATGGTGTCATACGCCGCACTGGTCGCCACGCAGTGGTCCAACCACCGGTGTGCCCCATTAGCATCGCTAACGTATGTGTACGTCCCGGAGTCCACTCCCAGCAGCTTGAGGTCAGCGCACACCAGAGTATTCTCTGCACAGAACGACGACAGTTCGTCACCGAAACCAGACCCCGGATGCGCGTTGAAGTCTCCAACGATAAAAGCAGTCTCAAGGTCGGCACCTTCTATCAAAGCCATGATGTTGGCTAAACAGTTCGTAAATTCTGGGAGATTTTTTTCATTATCTGTCGGCATATACACGTCTACCAGAAGTAGCTGACGACCATTGCCGAGGTCGATCCTAACAGCTGCTAGTCGATCGTTATCGCACTCGACAACCGTCACCATTGGGAACACAGACTTGCGCCACATGACAGACAGCGCTATGATTGCTTCATCAGATGCGACACTCCATGGGAATAAGTATATAATAAATCGATCGTATAAAATAATACGATTTCAAGAATTTTTGGTGTCCGGTGAATCTGTGAAAGGCGATCAGTCTTTCACTAGACTCACTAGGCACTAGACACTAGACACGTCTTGAAATACCTATTACGACGGGGAGAATCGTTAGCGCGATCTAAAATACCGGCAGCGCCATCTTTCGACTACGTTAGGTAGCTGCGCATCTCAATGTAAGCTCTACACTCGGAAATGGACGGAGCACGAACAAAGATTAATTGACAATTAATACACATAGACATCACAATACTCGTAATAGTTACAATTCTAAATCTAAATTCTACTTATGTTTATCTAAAACCTGCTTAATTAAAAGTACTTAATACTGTAAGGTATGAGTTCATGCCATGGGTTATTTATTACTGAAAACGATCAGTTGTAATATTTAATCTGCGCTGTACAGATGCCAGCGTATCGACCGACCCAAACCCCTTATAAAAGCAACTAACGTGTCTGCGCGTCATATTCTCCACTATATAGCCATTATAAAGCAACTGCAACCTGATTGCGATACTGGATGATATGGAATAACAACTGGTAAGCTCGCCATACCTTGAGTCCATTATGTCTTTAGAATGATAGTTTTGACAGCTCACAGTAGGGATGGGTAAGTAAGTAGTGTAAAATTTTAAACAAAATCGATTCGTTTATCATTCTCATAGATTTTGAAATCGATAGTTGCATGGTATACAAAACAAAAAAATTTTTTTACTTTTGAATTAATGTTTTAATACCACAATAAAAACCCTTCCACAACGACGATTTCGACACGATTTCGTGCGTATTTTTATTCGGCGAGTCAGCCTATTCAGTAGAATGCGCTCTTCGAAATCGTTACTGTGAAGGGCTCTTAGGATGAAATTCTAACAATAAATGATGGATTTATTTTATTTGGAAACCAATTTTGATAGTATGTTCTTGTTCGTTATGCGTAGCACTTCACTAAAGGGACGGTATACGTCTATGAAGTACGACATTATCCGTAGTACATTTTACCGAAAATAAATACGACACTTGATATGCGTGATCCACGGAGCAAGAATTAGTGAGTTGTCAAAATTATCATCCTAAATTAGACAGAGCATAATCGCACACATGTAATCGTTCTATGGCGACGAGTATTTTTCCAGAAGCTTACAAACTGGCAGTTGGGCTCCCCGTTCACAAAGGAGGGGGGGAAAAGGGGGGGTATGAAGACAATGTTTATAATTACCGGCCAATCTCAGTCCTCACTGCACTTTTTAAAATACTAGAGAAGATAGATCATTCATAAGCGATTGCATAGTTTTCTTGATAAAGAGACCTATAAGCTCAAAATTAGTACGGATTGGGGGGTGATTCTCGCGCTCTCGACATTAGAATTCGTTAAATTCTCTGACCACAAATACCTATCTATTAAAATGTCACTGAATCACTATTGCAAGCAAAAACTCATTCTCAACGATTTCCTCTAATCATCTATTATCGAAGATCGTTTTAAATTACATTTTTAAAAGAGATATTGTTAGGAAACATGTCGAATTCGAGATGTTACAGCACGTGTACTGTCGAAGTCGGCCCCTGGAATGTCGACTGAGGACGCTGTCGGAGGGTCTTGCCCTGATGAATAATTATATGTATACTCACGGTTATTAGGATTCCTTTTTAAACAACTGTTCAGCTCGTTGAAACATTTATTTTCAATTTTAATGTTATAGTTATAGTTTTTCTGCGATTTGTGGTTGTTATTTCCATGGGTTCCGTCAGGCTCTAATTGCTCGTCATTCTTTCCTAGAAAATGAGAGATTACCTTGTAAAAAAAAACATATATGTTGGAACTAAGTTCTACAAATGTTTTGAATCGAATAGAATTTCGATTAGAGTATTTCTTTTAGGGAAATTATCCCTCGTTTCCTAAATACCCAATTGGAAAAGGCAATAATTAGGATTAGGTCTGAGGACCGTATGACCGAGAGGTCGATAGGACTCTGAGTGGAGACGGATAGTAGGCATAATCTACTTTAAGAAATAGAGCGTATTTTTTTAACTATCGCTCGTATAAAATAGGGTTCTATAAAAATAAATAGTACCTACGAGACTAATATAGAAAAAGGATGATTGACTAAATAACGAAGTTCAAGTTTAAAAGGCTTTTATTTGTCTTAATTCACAAACGAACTTACCTATATACTACTTAGGTACCTACCCTTAAATACTTGGTTTTCCATTCATCTTGTGGGAAAACTCACTAGCCATTACTAGGCAGTGCCCACACAATTGATCGCCCAATCAAGCTGCGGTTATAAATCAAAACCAATGCTGAATTCAATCAATGAATGTGACAGATGGCTAGCCAATAACAATTTTAAGACTTGCTGTTCTATCCAAAACAATGGACTTTATAAAGGACTGTATAAAGTTGAATTTCCAACGGCAGTGAAAACTCAAGGATAGGAATAATGTGGGTGTCTGTTAGGATTGTGGCGTATGATGGATATCACCTAAAACGTTATTGATTGTGTCATTTTGCGATTTTGGTACTGTAACACGTGTATTACAATGGCGACTTTTAATAGTGAGTTACAGAATATCTTTACATCATTAAGGCCTGAGTTAAGTACTAAAAACTCATGTACATTTGAACCTAATACTAATAATTGTCTTAGTGTCCTTTACTTTATTTTTTTCATGTTATTGTATTGCACAATTATTGTGTCGTGGTGTCCATGTGATTCTTTCTGATTGTTCTTTCTTTGTTTCTTTTGATTCGATGACAAAATTAGTTCACGTTACGATAAAATTAGTTCATAATGAATTTATTTTGTTATCATCTCTGGGTTACGATATAATAATGGTATATCACTCAACACAGACACGCAACTCCTTGAAAATTGCTCTCAAAAACAACCAGCGACTTTAAGCCACAAGACCAAGATAGACACTAGATACCTATTCCTAGGTATTTCCTCCGAATTCCGACCAAAATTGGTCTTCAAATAGGAGGACTTTCCACTGTGGCCGATAAAATGCCGCAAACGGCGTCGCTATGGTAAACATACGCGAGCGGCGTCTCCAAACAGATAAGTCAGCCCCCGTTTTCATTTTCCTGGGAATTTCTTTGCGAATGTGCGTCGGGATCGCGGAGTTTCGGATGTGGTATATTTACTGTGGTATGGCCACACGGCAGAGTAGAATAACATCAACCCCTTTCACTCGTGGGTGTTGTACAAGGCGACTAATGTTTCCGAGGCAAAGATCTAGAGACTCCGTAGGCTGGAAAATGGGCAGTTTTCCATTATTATATTCTCCAACCCGCCTGCCAAGCGTGGAGATTATGGCATCACCTCCTCTATCGTGGGGTGGGAGAGGCCCTTAGTCCTGCAGTGGATTGTTACGGGCTGTGATGATGATGTTTTCTTCTTACTGTGTGCTTGTTTTTGAATCAAGCTGTAATAAAAAAACAGAAATATAAACTAAATACTGCTATCTCCAACCCACCTGCCAAGCGTGGAGATTACGGCAATAACCTCCCCTTTCGTAGGAGAGGCCCTAAATCCTACAGTGGACTGTTATGGGCTGTGATGACGATGATGAAACTAAATAAATAAATAATAATTTATTTATCACCAAAAGCTCAACAATGAAAGTACAATACAAAAATAATAGCAAGGATACAGGACATATAGGACTCTGGTATAAGCTGGGATTGACTGCTATGACGATGATGATGATGATAACTTAGGAGACTTTTACATCTGCGCGCCTTGAAAGCCATAACCCATGCGGTTTAAAAACTACTTTTGTACTTAGTTTATCGTCTCGGGGTATCAATCGGCTCCCGAGGTCACAACCAGTCTTAGGATCAGTGAAACTCTAAGGAGACCTCAAAACCGTCCGTCGCACTACCATGGTCGTACGACTGCTGCCAATTAAGACAGCGCCTAATACTACCCAAAATATTTTTTAATTTTAAATTGCAATTAATGACTCTAACATAGGAATCTGTAACCATGTTTTTTTTTTAGAAAATAGCTTATCCATTTTTTTGGATAGGTAACGTTTAAGTATTTTAGCAAACTGTTCTAAAATTCCGTTCCTTTTTCCTTCACACGTCAGGCGGTAGACTCCGCGTTGACCTAATTCAGCGAAAACTGTCTGGAGATCCCTCAAACAGATTGGGAAAATGTTTATTATTTCAAATGAAGATACAAAGCTCGGGCAGAATTAAATAAACTGTAGAATATGTCTTTTGGAACAATTTATTATCAAAAATTATAAAAATCATCTGCGTAGAAATTTGAGAGGACATCAGTCAACGACTTTTTGAACTTATATTTCGAAACTTTATTTTCTTCACATGTTTATTTTTGAACTTAAAGGTTTGGTAGTATAGGCTGCTCGAATAATAACTTAAGACTTTACTTATTATGGATATCGACATGGTGACAAATAAAAAAAACGTAACGTTGTACGTATTACAAATAAAAAGGCAAACGACCTAATTATTAATTTATTACTCCTACCACATTCTGTATAAGCTGTCTCATCATCCACTGCAGGACATAGGGCCTGCCCTACGAAGGGGTAGGCTCTCCACGCTTGGCAGGCGGGTTGGAGATCGCAGTGCTTGACCCACAAGTGTAAGGGGTTGGTGCTATTCTAATCTTCCGGACACAATTCTATACAAAACAAACAGCAGTATTAGTCGGAAAGTTTGCGAAAAAGTAACCAAAGTGCAACTGAAGTGAGTTCATTAACACTAATACGTTGCGTCTACGCCTGTTAGAAAACATAAAAGCTCCTAATATTAGCTCAAAATGTAAAATCTTGATGCATTTATAAGTAAATAGTTGTCCCGTCGCGACCTCGGTCTCATGGCGTTCCACCCCTACACTACCCTACAACTTCCGTAAACCTACTCTACACCTACCCTACGCCTACCCTTTATTTCTCCTATATGCGTTCCTATTAAATCACTTTATCTATTGTCGAAAACCGCAATAAAATCCGTTGTGAACAAGGACTCTTCTATGGTTATGAAGTATAAAATATCGAATCGTACATAGATATATGAGTTTAGACGGCGGTAAGCGACTTTGTTTCATACTACGAGTATGTATAGATATAGCCTACTAACGAACAGCCTAACTGCCAAATCGTTTCTTAGACTATTATATAAGCAAAATCGAACAAAAATCTCTAACAGCCACACACGACAATCACTATCAACCACCCACGGATCTTCACCAAACCTCTATTTACCACAAAAAATAAGCACACACGATCACCCCACTTCAAAAGGCCTCAGTTCCACTTCTAATAAACAAAGCAGTTTCCTTGCATGAGCGTCGTCGCAAATATTCCGAGGCGTGTGTCTTAAGGAACGGAGCTGGCAAACATGGTGGAAGACCCCCGTCTTATGACTGAGGGCCTCGGGGGAAATAAAGAGGTGCGATGTCTTATTTGCACGGCTCTGACCCCACGTTGTGGTGTGAAAATACACCTACAGTACGGTGCAGGCGATGAGTTGTAGCGGGGAGAGTTTGGGCTATGTGAGTGGGAGTTATTTCGAAATCACCTATAATAATAAAAACAAAGACGCCATGCATACGTTATATGGCGTGCTCAACATATTATGTTTAGTACTTTTTTATTAGTAATACAGTTTAAACCTACTGCATCGATGTACCCTCTATATCGATGTAACTCTTTTCTGAGTATTGTTTATTAGTTGAATATTAACTGATGCTCTTACGGTGAGGGAAAAAATTGTGATGAAACATACACATTTAGGCGACTGAATGTGCAACTATGATCCAATCTGGTCAGGTTCCCCTTGTAACAGTGTAGCGGAAGTCATCAAAAGCAGTCAAGTCACGGAATTATCTGAGCTGCCAAATGGTCAAGGTGGACCCCGGGAACATTAACGCCAAGACGATTGTTTTACAGTAAGGTGACAAACAAGCTTGCGGCATGCCTGTTTGTTAGACAATTTTTTAAGAATCGTAAAGACATTTTGTATGAAGTTTTATTTTACTTGGCATTAACATGTTACATGTTTAGTGCAAACCTACTACACGTTCCGTTACTGGTTGTAGAAATACTCCTGCCCTTGACAAAAGTCTATCCAACAGGGGCTCTAGTTTTTAACCCCTCGCCTTTTTTTATTGCCTAGGGTGGCACACGGGTGGATGGTCGACCTGATTGAAAGCGGCCTCCGTCGTCCAGGACATCTGCAACCTAAGGCTCTGGTTATTCTTTGCATTTAAATACTTTTATAAATGTTGTACAGTAGGTACAAAATGATTGTGTTTAAATCGCTGCAACTTATAAATTGTAGTCTTTCTTGGCATCTTGTAATGTCACCGATATAAATAGAGAGCATGACAATTTTCTAGTTCAAGTTGCACCGACATGTTTAATATATGTTTAACTGTAAATAGTTTAAAATTCAGGTAAGGTAACTTACCTGAAAACATTTAGATGTATGTAAATATGCAGTTGTGTACAATTCTGGCCACCCAGATAGTTCCGTGATGGTTACCACATAAATACTTAAACATTTAAAGATATACCTAGTGTCCGACCGATGCTTCGACTGCGGCTTCGGCCACCTTTCGTCTAGCTTTCACTTCATCATTGTGAACTTCGATTAATTGTAGCCGTAATAGTGTTGTACAGTCGAGTTCATTAATATGTGAGCATTACCAAGGCTTCAAATATAAATGTACATGGAAGGGTACTTATATATCTGAGCAGATTCATCAATCAAACATATGTACATCTGCTCAGATATATAAGTACCTACCCTTCCATGTACATTTATATTTGAAGCCTTGGCAATGCTCACATGATAATGAACTCGACTGTAGTAGTGTTAATCCGGATTGTAAACTATCTGTGAGCCAAATTTCATTAAAATTCATTGAGTCGTTTTTGCGTTTAGAGTATCAAACAAACATACAAAGTTTCATATTTTTAATAACTTCCTGAGTCCTAGCGTGACCGATAGTGCCAAATATATCTTTGTAATATGTTTTAAACATTCGATATTTATTTTATAAAATAATACAATTTAGAGGTTGGACTGTTTAATTATTATTTATTAAAGTTGTAATAGTTCTGGCATGTTTTAAACTATCGCAGTTATGATCGCACATTTTAAAGGTATTTTCCGAATTTCTTACCGCGTAGGTACCTAGTAACCCGGAAAATAGATTTAAAATATGTTTTTCTTCAAAAATTACATTAGTAAGTACCTCATAATACACTACTACCGATTTTATTCATGTACATACTGATCCATAGCTACCTACAACCTCATGCTTTTACATTTCACGGATCGGAGCCACACATTAAGCGTCGGAGTAATTAAATCAGTTTTGCATAATACCGTTCACAACCAAATGGTCGAACGTTCGAGCGTTCCAATATGCAAAATCCACAATCGAAAATCGGGGCATAGCATTATGTAAATTCGGACTACCTAGTACTTGGCGATTGATTGTGAATGTATTACGTCCTGTCATCGAATTGGGCTAATATCTGTCCCGGTTTTGTAGTGAGTTTTGTTTGTGGGTTGAGTGCCACACAAAGAAAGAGGCATAGCAGCCTACAGCTGCTGAATTACAATCTATATTTTCTTTTTTTACTGGTGCATATAACGTGTCCAAAAGGGACGGCTATAATAAGTTGTCAAATACCCCTCCACAACCATTGCTATGGTCAAATTTGGTGGCCTTGGTAATCTTAATTATAGACCTAGTATAAGTAATATATGATCTTAATAAACCAGTTTTTTGTATGACATTGAGTCATTTGTACAGAGGCTAAATTTCCAATATCTCTGGAGCCATAAAATTATTATTTTTTGTAATACCTAGCCGTCTCGTAACAAGCCGGTCATCCTGATCATCATCCAAACTTTCAATGCCGGTTTCTGCGAGGTCCGCTTGCCGGCTCTTTTTCCTCAAATGTCCCTCACGCCAAGGTTTCCACGGATGTACTCGCTTGGTCGAGTCAAGTAACGCCGCACAGGATCCGTAGCATTTTAAGTTTGTTAGTGTGAAGTTCGCGCATCATTTGATGGTATGTGTTACCACCGCCTATAGGCACCGCCTCAGGATCAGGTTCATGAAAACGGCTTTTACTGCCAGGTGTAAAATTGGAGCAACTTTTTTCTCGCTACCGGTTCAATGTTTCGTCAACATAACACCTAAGGCTCAAGTCTGATATGCTATTGATATACAATGATACTCATTTGCGATTCTATTACCATTGAGACAAACTGGATAGGTATTGTATCCATACTGTCGTACTACCGCGAATGTGGCAGACAAGCTTACAACTTGCCTGATGGTAAGCAGTCACCGCAGCCTAATAGTTTAATTAATTTACAAGTAAAATTAACAAATTTCTTAATATCAATTGACACAAAACCCCGGTGGGTTTGTCTGTGTCTACTTGGCTATTTAACAGATAAATAGGTACAAAACAAAGAACTAATACAAACATATGTCTGATACACTTATAAAGCACACTCGTTCACTACTGAGATTGCAATTACTAAGTTAATTAAGTTGAATACTTAAGTATTTAGTACCTAAGTACAGTTTAAACTGGCAGACTTGGGACCCGGGTCGCGAATACATTGAAAGCCTTTAAAAAATATGTGGGCTCAGTTCTTGAAAGCCCATTGCAATGTCGTATCGACTCTGGAATATACTACTCACTTACTCTACATACTTCTGTTTGTCTATTTTCTCCACTAACTAAGAAACGCCCGTCTTATGCAAAGCTAAAACTGTTGCCATCTCGCAAGAGGAGTGTCCCCCGAGCGCACTCCATACAAAAGTAGGTAGATCATATTTTCGATCATCACAGTCGATAACAGTCCACTGCAGGACTCAGAGCCTCTCCCACGAAAAAGGAAGTTATTGCCCTAATCCCCACGCATGGCAGGCGGGTTGGAGATTGCAGTGTTATAAATATAACAATGGAAAACGCTGCTGCCCATTTTCCAGCCTACAGAGTATCTAAATCTTTTGCCTCGATAACATTAGTCGCCTTGTTGCTAAACCGACGAGTGTAAGGGGTTGGTGCCATTCTACCGGGCACCACACGGCCTATATTTTCAATATAATAAAAATAATCATCTTGGCGTTAATGTCCCAGTTGTGCTCTCGCGCATGAGGGCCCGGGGTCCGCCTAGACCATGATCCAGGATTCGGCAGGTCAGGTAATTACAGTGGAGCGACTGCCATCTGACCTCCATGACCCTGCTACCAGGGGAACCTGACCAGATTCGATAATGGTTACACATCCAGTCGCCTGAACGTGCTTTATCGTACCGTCTTTGCCGTAAGAGAATCAGTTAGTATTCAACTAATGTACATAACTCAGAAAACAGTCATCGGTACATGGCCGGAGCGGGATTAGAACCCGGGACCTCTGGCTTACGAGTTGCATACTCTAACCGCTCGGACACCGACGCTCTTGTATTTCTTTGCTTGATCATATTGAGAATATGATCAAGCTAATGAAATTTTATCGACATGATCCAGAAACCAATATATGTATATGCTTGTGTTTCAAAGTTACACGGGATTTAAGATTTCCATATAAAGGAGGACCGGCAGAAATGTATGGACCCTGGTACAAATCGAAGTTTTCATTAATTGACTATAACTTTTTTCTTACAACGATTCGAGAATTGTCGCCATAGGAAACGTTATAGAAAATTTTTCATTTTTAATGACGTATCGCTCGACATTATTGGTCATATAGGCCGAGCTTTTCAGTACAAAATTAAGATATCTCTCTACGTTATTGGTCATATAGGCTGGGTTGTACGGACCACCTTTAAATCCTGTGCAACTTTTAACGCCATATTTTTACAAAAATCTGACAATCTACATGCATAGATATTGGTTTCTGGATCACGTCTACAAAATTTCATTGACTTTGATAGCGTAATATTAAAAATATTATCAAACTATATTATTTATATTTGTTACTAAAACGCGGAACCCCTAATACCTTGGAGTTAGATCCGCGCGATAGCCGATGGTTTTTAGCCGATATCCTTCGGCTTGACAGTATCCTGCCATGGATCCCAAATTATGATCTTTAGAATTCCTTTCATTGACTTTTATACGGAATAGCAGTGTTTTTTTCAAAAATATTACCTACGAATTGTTGTCTTTTGAATAATGCAACGATTTTTATTACTTAACAAGATTCCCTAGTTAATTAGTGCAGGTTTTTTGGCCGCACTCCACCACTACGGTACGGCACAGCATACGGTAGCAAAGCCTGGGTGCCAGCCATTAAGATTACATTTTGCAGCAGTTTGTGCGCCCCGTCGCTAGATTAAACACGTTTTAATGTTCGTATCTAATAAAGACGCACGTTAACGAGCTGCAGGCCTATTAAAATATTCAAAAAGCAAATGGCCGACATAAACTGGTACAACAATGAACGCAGCCTACGGCATGTTCCTGGCCGCCTCTTAAAAATTGCATTAAAAATTTACGAACGAAACCCCTTGTTCCTGTTCGGAGGCACGAGGGCTTCAAAATAATCGAGCGCATTAAAAATTTAATGACACTCGATAAAAACCGTTAAAAGTAAAATTAAAGGCCCAACGGTGCCGCCTTTGTCCAATAAAAAAGTAAAGAGACCTGTAAATGACCTTACCGAAGAAAGAAAGCGTGCGAACCAGCCAGGTGGCAGTCCTTTCAAATTCAGAATCCCTCGGCCATGATTGATGACGTATTTGCGAGGGCGTCTGTGATTGGCTGATTTGATTTTCGAAAAAGCGTTCCATTCTTAAATTGATCGCCATGATGAACATTCTGATTTGTGAATTATGAATTCGTTCGGAGATCTTTTTAGGAAAAGTTTCCAGTCGGAAAAGTGTTTCGTATTTTTTATGCTTGGTTTCGCAAAGAGGCTTCCCTTATTTTTTTATTTAACTCATTCCAAATTTAAATTTAAGCGAATGCGACCGGAAAATGGGATGGTCATAAAACGAACACCAGAGCACTAAAACAAGTCGCAAAACTTTTTAAAAGAGAATAACATAAAACATAAAACAGGAGTAGAGTCACGTAAAGTTTTTATCTGTTCTCTAAGTTTTGGGTAAATTAAATTCCCTACTTTATACAAGTATTGAATATGCTTTGTAACTTTTTATTACAATCTTTAGATGAATAAACTATATGTCTATAATAAATAAACATTAAAATGTCAGAATAATAAGCTATATAATGATAAACATGTATGGGTTCTCTGTATTTAAGTTGAGTTAGCCTTAGAAAAGAACTGGAATAATTCGATCCTCCTTACTCCTGAACCTCGAAAGACTGATGATCACTAGAAAGGTAGATGGCAAAAGGCCTAGAGGTCGTAGCCCAATGCGTTGGTCCGATCAGATCCGCAACACATTACATACTACGTTTCACAAGGCTCTGCACTGTGCTGAGGACAGGGGAAGATGGCGCGCCTTTGTCCGTGACAGGATTATGGCGGAGAGAGGTCACGACCTTCAAATATGAGGGATATGAACAGAGGAGGTGGAGTTCACTAGGACGTTACAGAATGCAAATACTAACGTAAGGTGCTATTCATATTTAATCATCGGTTGTGCTCTCGCGCACGAGGGCCCTAGGGTCTTGACGATGATTCAAAATTTGGCCGATCAGGTAATTACAGTTGAGCGTCTGCTATCTGACCTCCATGACCCTTCTACCAGGGGAACCTGACCTGATTGGACCATATTTACTTATCCTGTTTCATAACTATGTTTTCACTAACCGTAAGAGCATCGGTTAGTGTTCAGCTAATATACATAATTCAGAAAATAGTCATGTACATGGGGGCGCACAAATGACTCTTTGCATGCAATGCAATGGGGTTTGAACCCGATAGCTCGTGCTTACGAGTCAGAGTCGCTACCAAATCTACCTATAAACATTTACAAAAAGAAAAAAATTAGAGCGATGAAGAAATAGTATTAGAAAAATAATTTAAAAAATTTGTTCACTCTGTTAGTACACGATAATCTCCGGAACTACTGGACGGATTTGAATCAAACTTTTTTGTTGTTGTGTAGCTATAAAGCCTGGGCAACATATAGGGTATAATTGATTTTGAAAACTGGAACACCTGATGTAGAACCATAACAGACCAGCTACACTATAAGAAATATGTTAATATCGCCGAATGGATTTTGATGGGCTTTTCACAGTTTTGGTACTTTGGGGTCCTCATTAAAATCTAGGGCATGTTTCATATAATTCGGTTGGGTAGAACCAAAGATACAGTTTGACCTCTCCGTAGTTCTAGCTTTCATACGTTAGGGAGGTCATTTAAAGTCGCTCGGGAAAAAGATAAACTGCCATGCAGACGAAATCGCGGGCAAATGCTAGTTTATAACATAGAAATGTGCCACAAACACTGTAGGTAAGTCCGAAACAGTAACATTCAAGCCGGCAAAGTCATTTCATTCTTCCAGTGACGTGAGTACCTCACACGTCCATCCGTTTATCTGCGGAAGGCTTCAGAAAAATAAATAAAACAGAACCTAACCCCATTTCGAGGAAACACTCTAACAAAATGAAGCCGCGAATTGTCTTGCTATGGCCTGTTGGCTGGGGTAACCGAAGTTACCCGTGGTTACCCGAGGAGCTAGAGATGAGGTTTTGGTCTCGGTCAGAAATAATCAAGCCGGCTGTCAGGAATTTTTAACAATAAATAAGTATAAACTTGTGATATATGAAGGTAGGAGTCGATATTTTTCTTATAGCATTGGACCCAAATTAACAACATTACTTTTAACACGGCTATACAAAATCTATCTCCACTTTATTTGGTGCTAAACGAACATTGAACCCAAGATGGAATAGTGTTGGTCCTATCTGTGCATTTCACTTCGGGCGTCACTATTATCGACTGCGAGACGTCACCTGCTGACATGATTTTTGCTATTTGAAGATCCTAATAAAAAGTGTTTACCTTTATACTGTGGTTCACTCTACTAAAACTTTATATTCTGTGACTCTACATCGATCGCATACAAAATCGAGTTAACCTACGTTGATGAGAATTAATGTCTTTATTTATTTATTTAAAATAAATGCGAACTTACAGACAAAATCCAAAGCGTTTATATTTAAATTTTAAATAACATAATTCTCAATATTTCGTAGGAGTGTCGGTGGCCGAGCGATTTTGTATCTGACTCGGAAGCGAGACGTACCGGGTTCGAATCCCACTGCGGTCATGTACCAATGACTCTTTTCCGTCACGTTGAATACTAACCGATGCCGTAACCATGATCCAATCTGGTCAGGTTCCCCTGGTAGCAGGGTCGAGGAGGTCAGAGCTCCACCGTAATTACCTGATCGGCCAAATCCTAGATCCCGGGCCCTCGTGCGCGAGAGATGATTGAATGTTGAATGTTAAATATTTGTTAATAAAATTTTGCCCCGATTAATCATTTTTACGGGTTCAAGACCAAGACTGAAATCGAGCTACTCCCATCACTAAAAAGCGACCGAAGATTACTGAAAGCAATGTTTTCGAAAAGAAATTCCCAGTGAATCGAGTTAAGTAAACGCCCGATGCGTTAAAGGCATTAAACCTTCCTGTGTGAAATTGGTCGTGAACTTCGGGAGGGAGCGAACAAGGGAAGAAACGGGGAAGGTTTAAATGTATCTTCCCCTTTTAGATTAATATTGCTGCAGTTCTTAAAAGTAATCCAGGTACAAGTTCAAAGCTGTAATTGTTTTGTCAAAGAAAAAAAATGCTTGGACATGTCCCAAAGCAAGTAAAGCTTGTGCTATGGGTTCTAGATAACTGATAAACTATATGTACTTTTTAAATAAATAATTACTATACATATAACACCCAGACCCGTAACTGAAATTGAAATTCATCATTTCAATTTCTGCTCGGCCGGGAATCGAACCCTTGACCTTTGCATGGCAGACCGGCATGTAACCGATTGAACCACTCAAGTCGTCAAAAATATTTCGACGTAACGTGCATCGAAATCTTATAACATCGTGGTAGCATTCAGGTGCAACGTCGTGGCCGTGTTGGAGCCGCCAGAGACACCAACCCCATCCATTGACCGATCGTAAAACCACAGAAAAAAAAATACTACGCCTAAGTAAAACTAATGTCGTGGGAAGTGACCATCTACAAGTACTTTTTTATGCTACGCAGTGTCAAACGAGCAGACAG
Organism: Blastobasis lacticolella; assembly: GCA_905147135.1. Classification (NCBI taxonomy): domain Eukaryota; kingdom Metazoa; phylum Arthropoda; class Insecta; order Lepidoptera; family Blastobasidae; genus Blastobasis; species Blastobasis lacticolella. Next base: position 14,595,134 of record LR990059.1, read on the forward strand.
CCCACCTATGACCACCTTGGTGGTAAGCGGTAACTGCCCATAACATCTACGATTCATTCATTTAGGTTGCAGGCAACAAAAATGCAAAACCGCAGGTGCGTTGTCACTGTGAAGGCTACCTCATGCCTGTAATTGCACTGGCTACCTTATCCTTCCAACTGGAACACAAAAATATAAGCATTGTTGCTTGACTCAACTCAAGAGACGACCTGAGTTGGTTATCATGCCGGTCTGCCACATAGAAGTCCTGGGTTCGATTTCCGGCCGAGCGGTAATTAAAATGTTAATGTAAATTTCTGTTATTGATCGGGTGTTATAATGTATAATATATATGTATTTAACAGTATTTAAGTATAACCTTGGGGTCTTCAAATCAAGAGTGAATAGGTATCTTCTACGCATGCTACATCTTCGACCTTTTCGTCGCTTTCCATCAGGTGAGTTGAGGTCAAATTATAAGCCTATTGTTAATAAAAATAATTAGAAAAATACGTGTGGCACTCGGGGACTACCGCGGTAAAGCTATTACATAGCATTTTTATCAACTCACTCGTGGACTCGGGCTCGAACTCACTCGTGGACGCGGCCAAAAAGCACGCTGTCTCACCTAGCATTGTGTCTGAAAGAGATAGAATCAGTTATGAGCAGTTAGCAGCTAGTCTACACGCATACGTCTAGTCGCACGCACACAAACACCGTGCCGAAGTCTGCCGAACTGAAACGACGTTAGACGATGCACGGCTTTCAACGCCGCACCGCTGTGCCGGTCGGAGTGGGGGTGTTAGGTTTTTTTCGTTACTGAATTTCTTAATTCGGTCGCCGCGCTCAAAGCCCGCGATAAAAGCTATGCAATAGCTTAAAAATAATAGTTCATCAGTTGTGTAACACCCAAAACATAAGCTTTGCTTATTTTGGGCGCTGTGTGAATTTGTCCAAGCATATTTATTTATTTACCTGTCACCAGGTAAGAGATGCAACGCAAGACGTACGTGCGCAATCTTATCAACAACAGCGAATCGCAACTGTGCAAGCAATTTCTGTAGAATTTAATTACTTTACACTCGTAAATAACTCGCAGTCGAGCGCATTAGTTAAACTTTCAGCCAAGATGTTCTGAGTTTGGACACAAATTCGCGTTGGATTTATGCGCGTAACGATTTGTATTTATAGCGTAACTTGGAGTTCGTGAGAGGATTTTTAATCAATTATAATTATTTCGTTTTTAATTAAAATACAACTCAGTGTGGTCAGCGCCAATCCGGATTGGGTTGATATTGACGAGTAAAGTCAAAGGTCAACCCAAACGGATTGAAATTAATGAACGTTGACATTCACCTCTCGTTCGGAACATATGGTACTAAATTTGTAATAGTCACAGCGATTGCTGCAATGTTTTAAATAGTATTATTTGTAAAAAAAACATCTTGGCGATAATGCCCCGGTTGCGCTCTCGTGAACAAGGGCCCAGGGTCCACTTTGACTATAATCTAGGATTTGGCAGATGAGGTAATTACACTGGACTGCCATTTGACCCGTGACTATGCTACCAGGGTTACCCAACCAGAATGGATCATGGTTACACATACAGTCGCCGAAATGTGCAAGTTTCATCACGATGTTTTCCCTCTAGAGTTCCCTCCATGTAAATAGTTTTATTAGTTAATTTGAAGTAACAATCGCTCCGAGTACTTAAAAACTAGCTATCCGGACTACTAACTATGCAAGTGGCAGTAAGAGCTATCTAGAATCTGCAAGGTACCTAATGATAATTGGTTTTGTAAAGTGACCATACATTTTACAAAACAGATTATCTTCATCACAGCTCATAACAGTACACTGCAAGACTTAGGGCCTCTCCCACGGAAGAGGAGATTATTGCCATAATCTCCACGCTTGGCAGACGGGTTGGAGATCGCAGTGTTATAAATATGACAATGGAAAATGCTGCTGCCCATGTTCCAGTCTACGGAGACTCTAGATCTTTAGTGTCGAAAACATTAGTCGTCTTGTGCGATACCCACAAGCGTAAGGGGTTGGTGCTATTCTACTCTGCCGGACACCACACGGCTGACCATTCTGACATATGATATTTTGTTATCAGCTATTATAATGCGTAATCATAATCTGTTTGGCAAAAGATCAAGAGTCCCCGTAGTCTGGAAAATGGGCATTTTCCATTGTTATATTTAAACACTGCGATCTCCAACACGCCTGCCAAGCATGGAGATTATGGCAATAACCTCCCCTTTCGTGGGAGAGGTCCTAAGTCTGGACTGTTACGGGCTGTGATGATGAGAATGGTCAGCTAACTGACTGTACCAAATAACGTCCTATCAGTTTGTTTCAAACGTGAAGTTTGAAATGACAAAAAGCTCTAAGAATGGCACTGAATTGAGATTTTAAAATAAGAAGTTTGCAAACTACTAGTTAAAGAAAGAAGAAAATGTTTATTCAGTTCTATGTAGAAACATCGTTATACAGTGCATAATTTTATACGAAACAGAATTAGTACATTATACTCAGCATAAAATCAAGCGTCACAACGTTAGTTTTAGTTTTAAAAATAATTATGTCTATCTTTACTCATCTATTTCTCTCCAACTAATAAGTTATATCTAAATAATAAGTTAAATCGTACCAAAAAAAATATACAAGCAATCCACCTATTCACACATACAAGCGATTCTCGCCCTTATACACCGAACTAGAATTGTTTGATTTGACAAATTGCATCCCATTGTAGGCCCCGAACCGACGATAACCCCACACTATTTGTCGTCCTCCAGCTAAACGGTTTGATTCTTCCCACCAACTTGACGGAATCAAGGTTTTTTCCACACCCGTGAGTGAGGGATAGTGTTTTTTTAAACTATTTGATGTAGGATGGCCGTTTGGACGGTTATTGGGGATAGTCAGGTTATGAATCTCTAGAAATATCGCTTATGTTCTGTTTCCAATATTTGTGTAAAAAATTACATTAGGTACATTACATTTTAAAGAACTTTCTCGCATACGGTCCCAAAGTTTCTACCCCAAATGCTAAAAAGCGAATTCTTTAAAGACTCTTAGATTTATGATAATATGATTTTGTAAGAGATGCGTATTACAGAGGTTTTCAATCATGACCAATAGTTTCTCCATCCTTTACCCGCATGTTTAATCGTACAAATAATTAAATATAATTGCTTCATTTCTCATCATTTACATAAAAAAATCTTTTATCAAAAAATTATGTCAAAACATGTAAATGTCAATAAATTATTTAAGTAATAAAATATTCAATAAATAAATCATGTCACACAAATTAAATGACAATTATTACTTACAATTTTAATTAAATAATAATGTAATCAATAAATAATCTTCTTCTTCTTATCGAGTCGATGGACTGAACTCTGTCTTCCACTTTATTCGCCTAGTATTCAACCAGCAATAATTGAACAATGTCATAAAATCTAAATGTCTTTACAAGTTTAACTTTAGTATTTCCTCCGCTTGAGATCCTCAGCAGCCCCCCAGCGCAGCGGGCGGCGGCCGCTTAATGGAATGACGCCAGAGTGTCCACAGATCAAGCAATGAGCGTCATACTAGCAGGCGTCCCGCCATTGTCACATACGGTACCATTCGACTCCAATACGGCCGGTACGTTGACGGTGACAAGAAAGTTGAGGAAGTATCTTTACTACTCCTACCTGTTGCTTCTTAATTCAATTTGATGCGGGTTCTAAGACAGTATTCGCTTGTCCTCGAGCGCGCATGAGTGTCAGAACTCAGGACCTGTGTGTGGTCGCCGATGTAGATCCTGGCTACACAGGAGTCGCAGCGTTGGGAATTAGTGGTGGGGCAAAGCCGCATATCTGTAATCCACCACAAGGAGAGCAGTGAGGACAAACTATATTATAACAACTCCTAACCTCAACCCCAAACATACTATATACACAGACAAAGATAAATTGTACACCTAATATGATGCCGATATTCGTCGAAGAGAAAAACATAACGTTGGATAAACAAAAATAACGTTTCTTCAAATTCAAAATCACCCTTTTAGATCCCCTAATTCCTTTGTTGAGTATTGTCTCTTGCAATAAAAGTTGGTTTACTGGCTGACAATTTCATAGTGTGGTGACTGGTGAAAATTTAGAAAACGACCTGTCAAGTAACCCCACTAAAGCCGACATTATTTATGGGCCAAAATTTGACACTGCATCCGAGGGTTACCTTAACCTGTCGCGGGGAAGTCATAAGCAGGGAGAGACAGGAGGCAGAGAGGGTGCAGTACAATTGATAGGATGTAGGGAATCTTACTCATAGCTGCGGTGACGATTTTAAATATTAAATTGTTTTCGTATAGATTTGATTTACTTGCGAGCGTCAAAATATGCGGCATAAACGGAGCATAAAAGGCCGTATCTTTTGATTGCGTTGACATAAAAGTTTAATTTTTGCATTCCCTTGGAGATTGCAGACCTGAGTATTTGATATTAATTTCCTAAGAAAAAGGTCTTGACAGACGAACGGATGGACGGACAATAAAGTGATTCTATAAGGGATCCGTTTTTTTTTTTTTTTGAGGTACGGAACTCAAAAAATAAAAAAATATTCCATATTGAGATATTTTGTCATACTGTTACGGCGAATATTTTGAAAGCCCCTCGTATCGTGAATTTATTACAACGATTATGAGGGCGTTGGTGGCCTTATGGCTATCGAGTCGGACTTGTAAGCGAGAGGTACCGGGTTTGAATCCCAGTGCCGCCGCACCAATAACCTTTATTAAATTATGTAATTTAAATGTGGCGATTAAATGTGTATCCATGTTCCCCTGTTAATGGGGTCATAGAGGTCGGACTGTAATTACCTGATCTGCCAAATCCTGGATTATGGTCGGTGAAGGCGGACCCCGGGCCCTCGCGCGCGAGAGCACAACTGGGATATTAACGCCAAGATGATTATTTATTTAATTAACAAGTCCCGCGCCCCACACTTATCGACACCTATGTAAAAGGTCTAAGAACCAATGGTTCCATAATTATAAATAGTATTTTAGTTTTTAGTGATAGAATGTTGTTAATTTTTAAAACTAATTTTTTTGAAAGAGGCGCTACCCTACATCCTTCTATTCCTTGGACCAAACCTCAAGATCTCCGTGTGACTGACACGTCCAAACAAGGCGTCCCTTTCCCCTCACAAATATCTCGGAGAAACTCCAAACGATGGGAGGGTTATTGAATTTTTTACTCCAGCACACTCCTTATCTTCGAGAGGAATTCAATCCATTTTGAATGGATGCTTCTGTACAGAATTGTTTTTAACACTTCACGAACCCTTCAGAAACTGTTGTGGACAACCAAATGTTACAGGTAGATACTTTGGTTTTAATTGTTCATTAATTTATCGAAATTGATGTCAAAATTATGGAGTTAGTAGATAGTGCTTAAAATAGTAACAGACGTTCCGTTTTGGCTGAAGCCGACCAACCGTCAGTTGCAGTTGATATTAATCCTTACGTAGTATAAAATATAGTCGCTTTTAATTGCGGGGACGCGGTCGGACGTCCGACCAAGGTCCGGCTCGCCCGTCCATCCGAATTACTAAAAAAGCGAGTGACTTTATTTTGTACTTCGTAAAAATTAGTATCTACTGCAACCTCTTTCTAAAAATAAAGTAATAACATATTAATAGTAGGTATAATAGCCAACCAAGTACAAATAAACGCGGCCAATAACGCTCCGGTTAATGGAAGATGCAACACAAAGGCTGTTATTCCATTATTTCCTTTGAGACTTGCAGTTGCAGAAAACAGCCGGCCGAGCCAAATGAATTGTCAATTTCAAGAAGTAATGAGAAATATCCTTCTATCTGGTATGAGAAAAATCCTTGTATTTTGAAGTACCGTGGACTGGGGTTATTTTGATCTGCGGGGAGACATTTTCTCTGTTAAGTTGTAAGGGAAAATAGCTCCGCCATTGATTGATTGAAGATTGAATTCCGCCATCGCACCACCTGTCGTGGGCTGGATACTCATCCCCACTACGTAGACCCTCTGTTGGTCACCACGCGAAGGTTCGAAAGAACGTTTCTCGCTCGAACGATTCGGATGTGAAATGAGCTCCCAGTCACAGTGTTTCTTTTATACTATGACATGGGATCGTTCAAGAGGTATATAAGAGGTTGCTTCAGAGGCGGGTAGCGCATTGGTAGCTCCCCTGGTGTTGCTGATGTCCATAGGCAGCGGTGATCACTTTCCATCAGGCGGCCCGCTTGCCTGTTTATCTGCCGTATAACATAAAAAATATCCACTAATTAGTGTAGACACATGTGTGAAATGATTGTTCGCATGAAAATAACACTTGATTAATAGAAAAAAGTAAGTGTAACCATATCAATGTAACCTCAGTCCACCGTACATATTTCAACCAACAATGGTTTGGCGTCTAAAATCAAGTCCATTATTCTATGTGTAAAAAGCAGTACCTACAGCAAAACTAGGTGTTTTACAGTTTCATACTAATTATGGAAATTTTATTTTATCTCAGTAACAGCACCTATATACGAGTACAATACGACAATATTGGTACATTAACTAAAACTACCTATGTTATTAAAAAAATTAAAAAAAGAAAACAGAATCCTAATCGCTATTTGCGGGAGTGTACCCAGGATGCTAAGTACATGGCCGCAACGGTATTATAACCCGGTATCTCTCGCTTACGAGTCGACCTTAACCACCTTACCAAAATTGACCTTCAGTTCTATTCAAACGGCTATCTAAATAACCGACATGGCTCACCTAACTTCCAACAGTTGTAATAAGTATTAAATTATCCAAGTTGCGTTGGTTATTAAATTCAATAACAGCTTCAGTGGACCCGCCGCCAATTAGATAAGTTTCCTAGTTCTGAGCAACTTGCTCTCCTGCGTCGGGTGCTGGGTAAGGTCTTCTGATTTGATACTGTTTTCAGGTCGGGAGCGTTGCTGGCCGAGTTAAGGAATCTGACTCCTATGCTAACTGTAAAGTTAATGTAAGGGTAAGACTAAGACTCGATTTGCACTCGATTTTGAAGATTTGCACCTTGGATAGACTCGATGGCCGGGTCGTTAAGCTAGTATACCCACCCATTTGAGCGTCGGTAACTGAATGTTTAAGGTATCCGACTCCTAAGGTACCGGGTTCAAAGCCCACTGCGGCCATGTACCAATAACTCTATTTTGGGTTATGTAGATTAGTTGAATACTATCCGATGTTCAAACAATTCGATGTTGCACATTCAGGCGACTGAATGTAAACCTGACCCAATTTGGTCAGGTGCTAGTGGGGTCACGGAGGTCAGAGCAGTAGCTCCACTGTTATTACCTGATCTGCCAAATATGGCTGACCCTGGGCCCTCGCTTGCGAGGGCAAAACCGGAACATCTGCATTACATGAAACCCGAATGCAAAAACAGCAGACGTTATGGGCGACAGTGGTAATTTAAAACCTGTATTCAGAAACAAGAGAAAAGCCGGATAGTTGCCAAACTTTCTAAAGAAGCTTTGTTATTTAGAAATAATTATGTACTTACGGAGAATTATGCATATGGGAGATCTTTCATCTTCTATACTAGCCTATTTTTGTAAACATTATTATTACGGGTTTTGAGTAAATTATATTTTATTTGGCCTCTCAAAAAGAGCGGTTTTCTACTGTGGCGGATAGTGGACTAACGGTAAAATGCTTTGGGGGATAGTTGCCTCGTGCGAGGACAGACACCTCATTATGATTATGTTGCAGAATCAACGTTTATTATTTACTAATCATCGTCCTAGCGCTTATCCCGGCCTCTGCCAGGGTCAGCTTTCTTACTCAATCTTCTCCACTTCGCCCGGTCTTCGGCATCCTCTCGTCGTAAGTCGTTGGCTCTCGCATTCGACTCAGCGATGTCAATCCATCGCTTCTTGGGTAGCCCACGGGGCCTTTCCTGATACCGGCAGATTAAAGCACCTATTTCCCACGTATCCTTGAGGCTTACGCAACACGTGACCAAACCAGCGCAGACGAGCCTTCTCGATCTTATCTGCGATATCCCTCACGCTAAGGCTGCCACGGATGTACTCGTTACGTACTCGATCGAGTCGCGTAACTCCGCACATCCACTGCAGCATTTAACAAGTCGGCCAGCTCTCGAGACCGGCAAGTCAGAGAGCCTACGTTAATCGTGGCGAAGCGGAGCTTTCTACTACTAGGCGCTAACTTCTTTAACCCTGCCAGCGCGTGACAGAGTAGCCCTAGCCCACAACGTTTATTATTTACTAAAATCCTTTATTAAGAACTAATTAAAATATTAATAACTATTGTGAAAACATAGTCATCTTGGCGTTCATGTCCCGGTTGTGCTCTCGCGCACGAGGGCCCGGGGTCCGCCTTGACCATGATCCAGGATTTGGCAGGTCAGGTAATTACAGTGGAGCAACTGCCATCTGACCTCCATGACCCTGCTACTAACCATGGTCTGGTCGGGGAACCTGACCAATCTGGTCAGGTTCCCCGACCAGATTGGATCATGGTTACACATCCAGTCGCCTGAATGTGCAGGTTTCATCACGATGTTTTCCCTCACCGTAAGAGCATCAGTTAGTATTCAACTAATGTACGTAACTCAGAAAACAGTCATTGGTATATGGCCGGAGCGGGATTCGAACCCGGGACCTCTGGCTTACGAGTCGTATACTGTAACCGCTCGGCCACCGACGCTCTAGGTATACGCATACGTGCTAAACACCCCCTGGGAGCACCTGTAGCCGGAAGGGCTTTTCAGGTTTCATCGGATGCGACACCCCGTAGGGACGGGGTGCGCTCAACGTCACTCTTTACGGAGCATACGCTGGAGAAATTATAGCGAGACGGGCGAGAGCGGTCCCGCTGCTGTGGATTGGGATTGGGGGCCTACGGGGGCCGCTAAAACGGCAGGGACTCTGTCGAGTCGTCCTGAGCCTCCAGGAGGACTATGCTGGCCTATGAAGCGACCACTAATATACCTCTTGAACGATCCCATGTCGTAGTGCAGTGAAACACTGTGGATGTGTTGGTGGGGAGGTATAAAAACAAAATAAATAAAGGTAAACAACATCGAATGCATCGCCCTCAATGCGAGTCCATAGCCCTTAGGGCCGGCCCTGGGACCGAATTTACGTCCGAAGTTGAACGAGTCGCAGGTGTGACCTGTGCCGGCACCTCCGCACATTATTAATTGCGAGCCCCCGTTTTTAGTTGTTAGTGTACAACTGAATTTGAGCGTGACAGCTGTGGCAACTCCGACTTACTTAGAAAGCTGTTTTGGGCGGCGGGCTACCGCGAGGTAGAGGATTGGAACCATTGTGCCGCCGGATTTGGCGATCAGGTAATTACAGTGGAGCGACTACCATCTGACCTCCGTGACCCTGCTACCAGGGAAACCTGACCAGGTTGGATCATGGTTATGGATATGGTATGTACTTAGTTGGCCGTGTGGTGTCCGGCAGAGTAGAATAGCACCAACCCCTTACACTCATGGGTGTCGTACAAGGCGACTAATGTTTTCGAGGCTAAAGATCAAGAGTCTCCGTAGTCTGGAAAATGGGCAGCAGCATTTTCCATTGTTATATTTAAACACTGCGATCTCCAACCCGCCTGCCAAGCGTGAAGATTATGGCAATAACCTCCCCTTTCGTGGGAGAGGCCCTAAGTCCTGCAGTGGACTGTTACGGGCTGTGATGATGATGTTAATAATAATATAATATACGTACTTAGTTAATAATAATATAATATACGTGGATGCAGGTGTGACCTGTGCCGGCACCTCGCACATTATTAATTGCGAGGCATCGTTTTTAGTTGTTAGTGTACAACTGAATTTGAGCGTGACAGCTGTGGCAACACCGAGATAATGAGAAAGCTGTTTTGGACGGCGGGCTACACTGAGGTAGAGGATTGGAACCACTGTGACGCCGTGTAGCTATAACTCTTTTCTGAGTTATGTACATAAGTTAATAATAATATATTATGCTTGGACAAATTCACACAGTACCATCTATCCTTAAACTAAGCAAAGTGTGATATGGATATGGATATTAGAAAACTGGAAAACTACTTTCATACTTTATTTTTAACCCACCCGTTATTAACGCACCCAGACCCGTAACAGGCATTAAAATTTGTCATCTCAATTTCCGCACGGTCGGGAATCGAATCCTTGACCTCTGAACCACTCAGGTCATCACCAGTTGAATGCTAACCGATGCTCTTATGGTGAGGGACAACATCATGATGAAATCTGCACATTCAGGCGACTGAATGCGTAACTATGACCCAATCTTGTGAAGTTCCCCTGTTAACAGGGTCACGGAGGTCAGATGGCAGTCGTTCCACTGCAATTAGGTACATGATCTGATAATTTCTGGACCATGGTTAAGGCGGACTATAGGCCTTCTCGTACGAGAGCACAACCAGGACAATAACGCCAAGATGTCAAACTTGAAAAGCTGGTACGAATATAAGAACATTATAGGCTGAATGCAAAACGCGCTGCGTTAAAGTAAGCAAAGTAAAGTAAAACATTTTTATTCCACTCAGACACGGCACAATATTCTTAAATACGTTAGAGCCTAGGTGCTGTGTGGCCTTATGTTTGTTCGACTGTGTGGATACTTTTCCACATCATAGGACACCCAATAAAGTACATTGTAATACAAAATAGCAAAAGTAAAGTACGTTATTCAAAAGTATTATCCAAAGATATCGAAATTTTACTTATTTGACGTATTATCCACAGAAATTTGAGGAAGTATTTATATTTATTGTTACAAGTCAATTTATTTATTATTCTTTTTAATATCTACTTATCGTTAACTTTTCTTATGTTCTATTGAAATGTACTGTAAAGGAGAGGTATTCAATATTTACAATAAACTTAGTAGCTGTAGAAATTATACTAGGTTTCTGAATGACATTATTTGATTATTTTTAAATGTAAATTTATTAATTATTATAACTTTATATAAAATTATTACATATGTTGTTAAATATTATCTTCCATTTAAAATTTGTACGCCGAAAGGCAGGTCACAGCCAAACATATGTACCTTTGCTTTGATGTAGTATCTATGCTACGTGTGTTACCACAAACAAAATAAATTGAAAATGAAAATGCAGACAGGACAAGATATAGAAAAGGCATATGATTCAGATTCAGATTAATTTATTGCCCAAAGTAATATTAGTAATTATACTATAATGACGAGGCAAAATCGCCACTCTTTTGTCATCGACGACCTGAGTGGTTCGGTTGGTTAACATTCCCGGCCGGGCACAAATTGAAAAGATAAATTTTAATTTCTGTTACGAGTCTGGCCGGGTGTTATATTATTAAGTAGATATGTTCACAACCAATTTGGCTCCAAGGCGTGAGAATGAACTCCCTGTCGGTGGCGAGCGGTGCGATGATGGAACGTAGCTACGTTCCATCTACAGCTACAGCTGTAGGCATCATGTCAAAAAGTTTTTGAGGACAATCTTGAGAAGATCTAAGTAAGAACCTGCAATTAAGTGAAGACATTGCGCCGAGAGCCACCGCGGAGACTTTAAAGCCACAACCCCGGCGCAACCCTTGAATTTTTCAGCCCTTTCAATTACACGATCCGTTTGTGTAGTGTTAGAGAGGAAGCAACGAAAAGCTCAAACAAAAGGCATTCTGAGCTTTATCTCGTTTGTGTGCCATTCAGCATTTACGAGCTGCCATAAAGCTAATACCCCCTTTTGTCCCTTCCCCTCTAAAAAGAAGGGATCGCGAAAAACGCGCGAATCGCAGGAAAAATCTCAACAACAGGGGCGTTGTAACAGCCCTGTATAAATAAATGTCATAGAATAGACAAAGACGGGTAAGAAAGGCGATAAAGTCTATTTTGAAACAACTGGTAGATAAAACTTGGTCTGGCATGGTGGCTCGAATGTCCACTGGCAATCTGTCACAACTCTGTCAAAATCACTCAATGTCATACAAAACCTAGTAATTAAGATGACCAAGGCCACCAAATTTGACAATAGCAGTGGTTATGGAGGGGTATTTGACAACTTATAGGCGTCCCTTTTTGACACGTTATAATATTTGCACCGTTAAAAGAAACAAAATATAGACTGTGACTTCAGCTGTGAGTAGGCTCCTTCTATGCCTCTATGTCCAATTTCTTTGGTCTGGAGAATAACTAGACCGACAACATGATAAAGCGGCAATCACTGTCCGTTATATTTAAGCTTCATACATGGTCAAATCGGACCCCGGGCCCTCGTGCGCGAGAGCACAACCGAGACATTAACGCAAAGACATTTAAGCTATAATGTCATGACGTTTTCTGGAATGTGTAACTATGATCCAATCTAATCAAGTTCCCCTTTTAACAGGGTTACGGAGGTCAGATGGCTGTCGCTCCACTGTAATTATCTGATCTGCCAAATCCTGGATCATGGTCAAGGCGGACTCCGGGCCCTCGCGCGTGAATAAACCGGGACATTAACGCCAAGATAATTTTGATTTTACAAGAAGAAGAGAGAAGAAGAGCTCGTAACAGAAATATAATTAATCGAACACTCGTAGGTAAATCGAAGCTACCACGCTACCTATTAGACTACAAGAAGAAAATTATGTTACTCATCTCTCAATTTTACGATGGGATTATAAATCACAGAATACGCCTAACAATCGTTACTAGATCACCATAGATTAGGCTATTAATCTCGCCATAACGGATGTACAGTAATTGTTCGAAGACAAATGGTGGGCGATACGCTTAATTATGGCAGCAGGGGCTCATTAGCGGATTATTCTGGCTGCCAGGAATTTATATTATCGGGCGTGGCACGGAGGGTTAAGCGGTAGGGGGCCGCGGATATGGTAGAGTAAAAAAAAATTTTTTTTTTTTATATTTTTAGGAACCAGAAGTGATGAATAAATAAAAAAGGACACTTTGAAACAAATATAATTCAAAATAACATCAATTTCATAAATTAATCACTAAATCGACACAATATTCAAAATTATAAGTGAACAAGCAAACAACCGTTAATTTTCAAACACACAGTATAGATGAACAGTCCAACAAAACAAAACAATGAGACGAGCTCACAGTGCCGATGCCAACCATCTTACCAACCGACGACTGAGCAGCAAAAAGAGCTGCATGCGGCTAGGCGCTTGCTTTTATAAGCGGTGGTGGGATCGATACTGCCTTTAGCGATTTTTGACTAATAATGTTATTTTTATACTTAAGCCGTGTAGTGTCCGGCAGAGTAGACTAGCACCGACCCCTTACAATCGTGGGTGTCATACCAAGCGACTAATGTTTTCAAGGCAAAAGATCTAGAGTCTCTATAGACTGGAAAATGGGCAAGCGTTTTCCATTATTATATTTATAACACTGCGATCTCCAACCCGTCTGCCAAGCGTGGAGATTATGGCAATAACCTCCCATTTTGTGGGAAAGGCACAAAGTCCTTCAGTGGACTGCCAAGAGACGCCCACTGCTGGGCATGGGGCTCCCCCAGAGATCTCCACAAAGGCTGGTCTTGTGCCTTACGCATCCATATGGTACCTGCGATCTTTACCAGGTCGTCGGTCCACCTTGTGGGACGCTTACCCACGCTGCGTCTAGAATAGCAAGGCATTTAACTGCTATCTCACCTGGTGGTAAGTGACGATGCGGCCGATGATGAAGCATGCCTCTCCAGGAACAGCCTATTCACTCTAGCCGTGAAGGCGTCTAGATTATAATGATCAGGGAACACATTCGCAGGCCACGCGTTTCACTCCTTAGCCGTACGCAGTAGGAATAAAGGTTGAACTAAAATGGGCTGGTGCGAATAGCTGGAAGAAGATGGCGAAAGGGGCCGGCGGAATGAGATCGTGCAACTGCTAACCGAGGGAGGAACTACGGGGAACTAGGCTACGGGAGATGTCATTCGATTATAATTATTATTACACTGATAATTATCAGCGTCTACTCCTAATTCGGGTCAATTGTGACGACACATTCCAGTTGAAAAGACTGAGTGACCGTCATATTTTGTTGGAGTGACAGAGATTATTCTTTCAGGTAGTGAGTACCGAAGTTATGATTGATAGGATTAAATGGAGGGTTGGAGTTAGATAGCAGGTGTGTGTAAAATTCGTATGTTTACCTACAAACGCCTTTTTTTTAATACGAGCTTTGCCTGCGTGTTTGTCCACGTAAAATTCGGTTATAACGTTCCAGACCCATTCCCGGGAACTATTCTCAAGCTGCTGCCAAATTAATATCTATTTAGGTAGTCGTTTTTGCGTGAAGGAGTATCAAAAATCCTTACACAACTTATTAAAGTACTTACTTAAAGATATCTTTCCCAGAAGTACGAGACACGCTCATCGACTGTGTACATGCTGTTTATATACGCAACCAATGTCGCTATTTCAACAAAATTGCTACAATATGTGCGTAACGGTATTTAATAAAATTCCAAATGATATCAAAGAAAATACAATTTTATTATTTTTGTGTCATACGGTAGGCGAACAGACAAGCGGGCCACCTGATGGAAAGTGGTCACCACTGCCTATAGACATTAGCAACACCGAGAGTATCGCTAATGCGTTGCCTACCTCTATAACACGTTGCTCTGGCAGCAAAAGGCAAATACCACTCCACTGCCAAAGCCACGGTTCCCCAAATCCCCACCCCATGGAGCACTAGAGACCTTACTCACCGGCAGAAACACAATACTATTTAAAAGAGTATTATTTAGATGCGATATTCTGTAAGGTGGAGGTACTTCCCCAGTCGGGCGGCTCCAATTCGAACGAGATACCAAAATAAAAATAAATAAATTAAAATGGGATTTGCATGGCTTATGCAGTATGTATTTACACAATATAAGAGACTGGAACTTAATGTGATGAATATAATATAAGTTTTATACAAGTCGTGTGAGACCCCATACAATAAAGGCCATGTATGTACCCATATAATAAAATAAAATAGATGACTCTTTTGTATTTGTAATATTAGTAGGATTCATCCGCTTCAGCTCCCAAAGTGGGCCAACTTAATCCTTCGGGAAATTACAGTTTCGACCAATTAGAACCACGGCGAATAAATTCGCTAACACCCAGAGATATTTTTTAATTATCTGCTGTAAACGCTGGCCCTTTTCTGTTTTAGAAATTGTTCGCTTTTAGCTCTTAAATCAGTATTTACTAAACTAGCTCACTGTACCTATACTAATCAATATTTCTATACATAGTATAAAACAAACTCGCTTCCCGCCGTCTGCCCCTATGTAGAGCTCGTCTAGTTTAAAATGACGCGTCCCACTACTTAGTTAGTTGATTTCGATATGTGAGTACAAATATTGATAACGACACTACATCTGTGTGGGAGCCAATGAACGACGCGAGCTCCTACGTTGGTGTCTCACCGGCAACTGAATGACCAATTACAACGGCATTTGTATATGTATTGCGTCCATATTTTAAACTTGCTTGTGTGCGTTAATGCGATAGTGGGGCACGTCATTTCAGATTAGACGAGCTCTACTTATCTATGTGCGCTTAGATCTTTAAAACGACGCACCGGATTTTAATGCAGTTTTCATCAATAAATAGAGCGTTTGTTGTAAACTATCGCGGTTATTATCACACATTTTAAGGGTATGTTCCGGGTTTCCCACTGCGTACCTTTGTTGACGAGTATCACGAAATATCCAAATTTCAGTCGTGAGGACGGATTTAGGTTATCGAATACTTGGTCACCAGTGATTCAGTCTCTAAAACCAGAACTACGTCGAAATAGGACTAAAAAAGTGAGTGATACGATCAGTGTAGTGTGCCGTGACTTAAAAGTAAGTTCGAGTTCCAGTAGTAGCAGACAACTTTTGCGAAAGCGGGTAGATCGACTTCGGCCGCTTTATCGCTAACCAACACCGTCCGGCCGTTCTCCAGTCGTCCCGTGACCATGACGCATGCAACTGTGTCGAAATATCGGGCTACTCGTCATCAAAGGTACGCGGTAGGACCCCGGAACGTACCCTTAAAATGTGTGGAAGGTTTGTAAGTAAGAAAAAAGGGTAGGTAGGAGTAAAGTAGGTATACGCGGGTCCGATACTACATAGTATAAAACAAAGTCGCTTCCCGCGTCCCTATGTATCTATGTACGCTTAGATCTTTTTGATAGACCGGATTTTAATGCGGTTTTTAACAATAGATAGAGTGATTCAAGAGAAAAGTTTATAAGCAAGTAGTAAAGTAAATGTGCGCGATCGAGGTGGTACCGGGTCCAGCTTAGGGATCAGTGCTTAGATTTGATTATACATTATACTTCGTTTTACCCTATAGCAAATTCGTCATCATCCAAGCACTTATCCCAATAGATGGAGTCGATACTATGTACTTTCTAAAAATCATTTTGGTGTTAATATCCTGGTTTAAAAGCAAATTATTTTTATTTTTTATTTTACACGGCAGACAAACAGGCATGCGGGCCACCTGATGGAAAGTGGTCACCGCCGCCTATGGACATCAGCAACACCAGGGGAGTCACCAATGCGTGGCCCGCCTCTAAAGAGACCTCTAATATACCTCTCGAACGATCCCATGTCATAGTCCAAAGAAAACACAACAAAGTAGTTTTATTTGGAATGTTCTTAACTTATAAACTTTTACATAGAACACACAGACCCGTAACAGAAATTAAAATTCAATATTAAAATTTCTGCCCGCCCAGGAATCTCTTGCGTGGCGACTGGCATGTTGACCACTGAACCACTCAGGTCGTCAGGTGTGTATTAAGTATGTATGTACGAGGTGGCCCTCGTGCCTGTTTGTCTGCCGTATAACACGAATGTAACACAGACCTATAAAATTACCGTTTTGTATGCCGAAAATGGCGGTGATTGTCATACAAGTAAATTTTTCAATTTCTTGGAAATGCCAACCTGATTACGATAAAACTTTGTAGTTATCATAAGAAAACATTAATCTAACTGGTGCATACTATTACATTTTTAATAGCTACCTTTTTCATAAATTACATCTAGTTAAACAGGAAAAATGACGACAAATGGGGGTATTTTCAAACCCTTACAAAAACCTGAGAAAATATTTTTTATTAGGGACATTCGGGCATGTAAACGCACTCTATTTTCGAAATCAAGTATTAATTTTGATATGTTGTGTACAATTAAAAATATTTGAGCAAATATGTAATTGCCATAAAAACGCCAACTTCATCAGTAAGGACCCAATCTAAAGAAACTATTAAACATTTTCCGTTCCACTTCGCAGAGCTTCAGTTTCGCAGGTAAGTATTACTTATAAACCCTTACAGAGGCGTTACAATCTCACCCCACCACCCTCCTAATACTACCCACAACACAAATAATACTCAGACGCCGTCGCAAGGCTGCGAAGAGCACAAACATATTTTATGCACAGGTCTACATGAAAACCTACTAAACCAAATATATTCCGTGTAAAGGAGCACGTAATCTCGTTCAGAGTCAACGATTTTGTTCACGACACGACTATGGTGTCGCTCGTTGATCTTTTTAGTCATCATCACTATCATTTCAGCCGAAAGACGCCCACTACTAAGCATAATATGCCTACCCCAGAGATCTCCACCAAGGCCGGTCCTGTGCCTTCCGCATCCAGCTGGTACCTGCGATCTTTACCAGATCGACGGTCCACCTTGTGGAAGGCCTACCCACGCTGCGTCTTCCGGTACGAGGTCGCCACTCGAGAACTGTACTGCCCTATCGGCCATCTGTTCTTTAAGCTGTGTGCTCTGCCCAATGCCACTTTAGCCTGGAAATCCTTAGGGCTATGTCGGTGACCTTGGTTTGTTTGCGTCTCTTCATGTTTTTAGTACCTGCCCATAAAGTTCCAATTGCAAAAGGCAATTCTTTCACACTGTAGAGAATCCTATATTAATCCCTTTAAAATATACTGTAATACATAATATACACAGATGAAGCTTCGAGATGCTTCGGGAGAGACTGTTTAGAATGCACTAATGTGGCTAAGCACTTCAAATTATTTCCCTAAAGTAATGTTTTCCTTAGCAATTAGTCGGATCTTTATAATGGGAACCCACCACTACCCTGTAATATTGTTCTTGTCGTAGTCGCACTACGACTTTTGACAGTTTTGACCACAAATAGTTCTCAGTTCAACGATTAATATCGATACCTATAGTGTTATCCCTAACTAAGATGCCAAATCCCGTATCATAGTCAAGGCGGACCCCAGGCTCTTACGCGCGAGAGCGCAAATAGAAAGAAAGAAAAGACATTTATTACACATAGCACACCACGACACAATAATAGATATCAAATGGGGTAATGACGTCAAGATGATGATGATCTTCTAATAGAGTGCATATTAAATCGGTAACCTTGATTTCTAGTAATAGTTTGAAGACCCTTTCACTCTCGACATATCCATAAAACGATCTGCTACAAAATCGGATAGTTTAAAAGACCTTCCAGACGGTACTACCTCGCCGGACACAAGAAATGTGCCCGTATAGGGTATCTTATATATGATAATATATTTTGCACTGCGTGGCTTTGCGATTTCCTCCACGGAACTTTTCCAATGCATCATAACCAACGATATATGCGATCGTACGTTTGCGATACAAACCCTTTTTGGTCTCCAGGGTATGTATTTAATACGGAGATAGCGAAAAGGTGTGGGCTGTCAACGGTTTTCGGGAAACTATCTCGTAAATTCTTTGTGTCTTCGCGTGCGTATCAATTTCCTGTCTTATATGATACGAAGCATTTTTCTTAGGATCGCCATGTTTTCATTGAAATACGCAACAATATTTTTTCTTTTTTTAATCAGGGACATACAGGGAAGCCTACTCCCTATATTGAATCGGTAACTTTCTGGTCAGTGCTTCATGCAGTTAGTAACAAAAATTCAATACCGCAGTTGCGTTGCCGCCATTTAAAGGCAAATCGTTTGAAAATATTATTAAAAACGTTGTCTTCCCATTTGTCCGTGGAGCCAAAAGTTACACTAACTACGATACCATTGGTCCAAGTGTCCGTAAAAATCGGAGCAACCATAATAATATCAATCACACACTGGATTAGCAGCGCTATCACTGTTATCAAATGACAATTAGCAACTGATATCGATAATGTAGTGTTCAGGAATACCCACATAGACGCTGACATGTTTCGTGCGATAATATTTGGTGTATTACTAGTTAACGTATTAGGTGACGATGAGAAAAAAATTAAAACTGTAAAACTAGATGAGGGGGAAGTCTCAGGTGAGAAGTACTGGAATGGAGATTTTTATGAGTTCTACGGCATCCCTTATGCTACGGCTCCGACAGGCAGAGATAAGTTTAAAGTAAGTGATAGTTGTTATAATTTTATTTTCAGCAAGTGTTAAGGTATTGTAATAATAAATAAATAAATAAATATGCTTGGACAATTCACACAGCGCCATCTAGCCCCAAAGTAAGCAAAGCTTGTGTTATAGGTGTTAGATAACTGATGAACTACTTATATACTTATTATACATATAACACCCAGACCTATAACAGAAATTAAAAATCATCATTTAAATTTCTGCTCGGCTGGGAATCGAACGCGTGGCGACCGGCATGTTAACCAACTGAACCACTCAGGTCGAAACTAATGGATATCTACGTACGGGAGACAAGTGAAAGGCGCAAGCATTGACAACGCACTGATTTATGCCATCGTTTAGTGGATGGCAAACGCAGTCGCACACTAATCTACGTATAGCTAGGCGCGATACGTAACAAAAACATTATCCAGTTCAAGAGCGTCGGTGGCATATTAGCTAGTGGGTTGGATATGTAAGCTAGAGGTACCGAGGTCGATCCACCGTGCCGCCATGTACCAATAACTTTTATTTATTTATTTATTTATTAGGTTCACCAACAGTTTGAAAATCTTATATTATGTGAAGTACAGCATAAATACTTTGTACTTCGTGCTTTGAAGCACACTCCACATGTTCGCCAATCCGCTTTAATACGAGAATATTATATATTCGTTAAGTAACGTGCATGTTTGCCATGTCTCGTCTATTTTATAGAGTACGTAGTCGATGAGTAAATCGACCTATTTGTCGTCGTTTCCCTTTGTACCGAATCACATCACTAAAGATTATTGATGCCCTAGTTACACAATGCTAATTTTAAGCATGAAAGCATACCATTTTAAATTCGCCAGTCACCGGCTCAGCTCTACAAGCATGCTTGTGTCAAACTTATTCTCCACTGTCACTGTCATATTGTCAAACATATTTTCAAGACGTTCATCTTTCAATCTACGAACCCCGAACGTAAATCAATCAAATTAAAAAATTTACTTTTGTACAAACAACACTGTGTACAATATGCATAGACAACTCTGTTACGCAGAGAAAATATTGATGTATCCGAGACCGATGTATCGATTTAATCTTTTTCTTCCTAGCGCTTTTTCCCGTATCAAATTCGGGGTACACATGACCATGATACAAGATTTTGGATGATCAGGTAATATATGCCATTACCTCTGTGACCCTATTTACAGCAGAATCTATCAGATTACACCGATATATCGATATAATACACATGCATTTTGGCACATATCACATCACTAATAGGCGGTAATGTCCACTACATTCCCGACTAAAGTCAAGGCAAAAGTTTTGCCTTAAGTGTGCTTAAAATGTGTTATGTGACCGACTTGCTGATGCTCTTACGGTCTCGGAAAATATCATAAAGAAATCTGCACGTTCAGGCGACTGTATGTGTAACCATAATCCATTCTGGTCAGGTTCTGTTGTTAGAGTCACGGAAGTCAAATGGCAGTCGCTCTACTATAATTACCTGATTAACCAAATCCTGGACCATGGAAGGTGGAAACCAGCCATCTCGCGCGACAGCACAACCAGGATATTAACGCCAAGATAATGATTATTATAATAAAACATTGGTCTTCTCAAAAATCTTGGGAACCCGAAAAAGTTAAAAAATATATAAAAGGGTTCCTCTCTTAATTTTATTTTAATGTCTATGTGTAGATATTATATTTCTCCAAGGCCTGCATTTCATCCGCTTCCCTTAGGTTGCTGATGTCCTTGACGACGGTGGCTACTTTCTAACAGGTGGACCGTCCACCCGTGTGCCTTCGTAGGCAATAAAAAATCATGAAATATGTATGTGTTACAGGCACCACTACCACCTCAGCCATGGACAGGTGTACTTCAAGCAAATCACCAGAAGACAGTGTGTCACCAAACTTTCTACACGGGCGAAGAGACCACGGAAATATATCTAGCCGGTGAAGAAGACTGTCTGGTTATGAACTTACTAGTCCCAGAAGTAGCTTCAAAAAACAATTTGGTACCTGTAATTGTCTATATTCATAGTGGAGCGTTCGCTGCAGGAAACGGCAATATGGCAAAGTATCATTATCTAGCCAAACATGACGTAATTGTAGCTAGTTTCAATTTCAGACTTGGAGCTATAGGGTTTGCTTGCCTCGGTACAGAAGAAATACCCGGCAACGCTGGTATGAAAGACACAGTCGCTGCGTTAAAATGGATTCATAAAAATATTAAGAAGTTTGGTGGTGATCGAAAAAAGATTACATTAGCTGGCTTCAGTGTTGGCGCTACTATGGCTGAGTTGCTAGCTATATCGAAACCTGTTAATGGTATTATTGATAAATTGGTCTTGGAAAGTGGTTCAGCTTTAGCTCCCTATGCTATCAACCGTGATCCAATAAGCACAGCTAAAAACATTGCTATCTCTATTGGATACAATGGCACAGGAGACGTAGAAAGTTTGGCAGAGTTCTATTTGAATGCCTCCTCAGACTTATTAGCGTGGAAAAGTTTAAATTTCTTCTTAACAAATAGCACCTTTGGATTTGCGCCTTGTATTGAGAAGAATCACAAGAATGGACCGTTCCTGACTGAATCGCCTTTGGACATACTAAAAAGGGGTGATTACCACAAAATGTCTGTTTTGACTGGCTTTGCAAGCATGGAGGGGATAAGTCGTGCATTGAAGTTTGATGATTGGAGTGAAAAGATGAACGAAAAATTCGAAAATTTTCTACCAGCAGACCTAGTGTTCAAGGATAAAGAAAGTCAAGAAACTGTCATCAAGACTATAAAAGATTATTATTTCAAGGGCGAAAAGGTATCTCAAGATACATTACAAGGCTATGTTGATTATTTCTCTGATTCAATGTTTAAGTATTCATCTATGAAATCAGCCAAATTGCATGCAGCTAATACGAATAGACCAGTGTATGTATACGAGTTTGACTACGTCGGGGAATTGAGTATGAAACACAAGTTTATGGATAAATTGAAAGGTGCAAGTCACAGGGATCAAAGTTCGTATATACTCGATTTCTATGCTTTCACTTACAATTACGATGATATGGATATGAGAGATCGTATGACATCGATGTGGTCGGACTTCGTAAAAATTGAGTAAGTAATTATAATTTATTTTTTATATAGTTTGCGTCAGACAATATTACTAAAATCACTCATACCTAGTAATCCTCATTGGCCTATCCTTCACAAATCATATCCAGAGCCAAGACACAAGATTGATAAATCAATATATTTCTTCTTTCTAAATTAAGCGCAAGTCCGAAAAAGAACTTGACATAGGTATCTTTTTCATATATACGTACCAATAAGAATTGGTTGATAAAGAAGACAGCATATATATCGACTTACCCAAAATCAGTTAGGGTCTCTATAGACGTGCAAGGCAATATTAGTTCCTTTTATACTGGTTTTGGGCAGGTCGATATACTGTCTACTGTACCTGTAAAAACGATGGTGATGATGGAAGGCTTAGAAGGGATCTACTGACATAATATGTTCCAAAAAATGGTAAGTATAATTTCAAGTTTTAATAATCCTGATTCTAAAATAAGCTTCTACTTTTCAGGAACCCAACGGCATTCGAAAGCCCAGTAATCAACTACAAATGGCTGAAATATGGTGAAAAAGAGCAAAATTACCTAAATATAAGAACTGCACCTGTAATGGAAAAGGATCTCTTTGTAAACGGATACAAGTTCTGGAATAATATTTATGAACAATACTATTGGAATCCAACAGCTGTAGTCGCCAAATAACGTCCATATAAATAGAAATAAAAAAATTTAAGGTGTTGAAATCATATTTATTTTAGATTGTTTTGTTTCTAAATAGGTTATGTGGTACGGTACATTAATGTTATGCGGAGGGACCTAGGCATACTGCTACAAACTTATCTGACTCAAAAATGGCGTCGTTCTTTTTGAGATTTGTAATGGCACCAAATCATATTTCTATTGGTTGCACTTAGTTCCAGTTTTGTGGCATTATAAGTCATGTTACAAAGAAGTTGAAAGCTAGTACTACGGAAAGGTCTAGCTGTACTTCTGGTTTTATCTAACCGAATTACATGAAACATGGCTTAGATTTTAAGTTGGGTCCCAATTTACCAAACTGTAACCCCATCAATATCCATTCGACGCCATTTCCATGTTTCTTATAGATTAGCTGGTCTATTATGGTTCTACAACAGGTGTTCCTGTTTCCAAAATCAATAATATGTTGCCCAGGCTTAATAGCTAAACAACAGGAAACAGTTTCATTAAAATCCGTCCATTAGTTCTGGAGATTAGCGTCTACAAACAGACAGACAAAAATTTTAAAATAACTTTTATATTACTATTTCTTCATCGCCCTAAATTAGTTATTTGTAAATACATTCAACTTTTACTGTTTTATTATTGTATAGATTATAATGAATCTAGTGTCATTGTTTAGCGTACATGGTAAACTCGCTGTTTTAATTTGAACGCGTTGCCTGCGAGTGTGTTCCCTGATCAATATAATTTGGATGCATTCAAGACTAGAGTGAATAGGCTGTTCCAAGACGGGCATGCTCCATCTTCGGCCACATCGTCACTTACCAACAAAAACAGACTTACTGACATAAAAAAAGAAAGGCACTATATCAATAAGCAGAAATTATAAAAATTTGGCCTCAGCCCGTGCAAGAGCCACCAAGAAAAATCATGGATATCGTCGAAAACCTCCTCACCCGCCGACGACCTCATTCCGCCGGCCCCTTTCCGCCATCGGGAGACGCGATCCGGGCGAGCGCTTCATCCTTATGTCGTGGATCTTCCAGCTATCCGCACGAGCCGCTTTAGCTCGACTTTTATAATGCGTACGGGTAAGGAGTGGAACGCGTTGCCTGCGAGTGTGTTCCCTGAGAAAAAAGAGGCCAGATCCTTAAGGTAGACGTTACACGTTAAAACAAACGGCCGCAAAACAACCCGCTTTTAATTCGCTTTCGTATGATTCGGATGTGGAATGAGCTCCCAGCCACAGTGTTTCCTTTGGACTATGACGTGGGATCGTTCAAGAAGTATATTAGAGGTCTATTTAGAGGCGGGCAACGCATTGGTGACTCCCCTTTGTTGCTGATGTCCATAGGCGGCGGTGACCACTTTCCATCAGGTGGCCCGCTTGCCTGTATGTCGAGCAATCGAGCAGCCCACCTGATGGTAAGCGGTAACTATAACATAACATCTACGATTGCTGCATTTAGGTTGCAGGCAAATACAGAATCGCAGGTCCGTTATCACTGTAAGGACTAAGATGAAATGCCTCATGCCTGTAATTACGCTGGCTACCATGTCTATAGAGTTACAAGCGTTCATTACAGTACGTCTATTAGATCGACAATTGATAGTTTGTCAGGTATACTGGGTTAGCTTTACCGGCGGACCCTGGGCCCTCGCGTGCCGCGCTAGGGCGCAACCGGGTCATAATGCCAAGATTATGCTGACAGGGTTAGATTTACCGTTTCCAGGCACAAAATTTAATCAAACAGTTGAGGATATCAGGCAAAATTATTTTTGCAAAATTGTTATTAATACGAGACAAAGATTAAACCTCAGGGAAATTAAATTATAAACCTTATATAATTATAAGAAAGGAGACAGTAAAATTGTCCATCCACCTTTTTACCGTCTCCTTTGTTAGGTTAGGTCAGGTCATTTAGTATTCGTTGTACAAGGCAGTTCTTGAATTCAAATTCAAAATTATTCATATATATTTTAAACGCCCCGGCATTATAATGTGTAGACAGACTAAGGATTCTTATGCGATTGAGTTAACGACAGTTGACAGATGCTATAATAGCTGGGGAACTACGTCCTAGCAAGAAACACGTGAAAAGGAACTACTCAGGGCTCGAATTGGCTCTCCGACAGGCTCTTGAATGAATTTCTGTCAAACTGGTACTTCTGCTGGTAAATAACGTCCCAAAACTTTTCACGACTTTCTTGCCAGAATAAACCTTGGGGGAAGAAGAGATGCCTACGCAGTTGTGCTCACGAGCAGCCCGGGGCCCGGGGTCCGCCTTCACCATGATCCAGGATTTGGCGATCAGGTAATTACAGTGGAGCGACTGTCGTCTGGCCTCTGTGACCCTGCTACCAAAGGGAACCTGACCGGATTGGATCATGGTTACACATTCAGTCGCCTGAATTGTTCAGGTATAAACACGATGTTTTCCCTCATAGTAAGAGCATCGGTTAGAATTGAATTAATGTACATAACTCAGAAAAGAGTCATTGGTACATGGCCGTACCGGGATTCGAACCCGGTACCTTTCGCTTACGAGTCGGATACTCAACCGCCGACTACGCTTATAAACTGCATGTGTTATATTATATGGTATTATAGCCTATTTTTAATTGTTATTTAAAAGTAAAACTATCGTAATTAATAATAAATAATATTGCCAAATAAAATTATAGTCGTTTCAGAACGAATGTACGAAATTCCTGAACGATGGTAAATATTTGGGTACATTCAGTACTAATTAACTAAAAGTTTGGTTTCTAAATATTTAACGTATCTCATAATTATTTAAAATAGTTTTAAGAACAATTTCGATGAATTTGGTTATTATCTTTGCACAATATTTCATAGTTAATTAGAATTATTATAACGTGCTGTCATTGGTTGAAATGTAACGGCTTCTAACTTCCGTTTGAATGTTGGTTATATAAACCCAGTCGAGAGACTGCGAGGGGCTTTTTGCTCCAGACCCGGCACAGAGTTAAGTACAAACTTGCATTGTTTTATTGTTGCTTTATATTTTGTATTAGTTTTATTTATCTATATAATCGGTTATTGATTGAATCATACGTAATACTATTGTCCCATTTTTAGGGATAAATATGTATTTTGCTATGTTTTATTATGTTCAGAATATATTGTTATATTTCCCATGTAACTTTGTTTGCTATAATTGCCTATCCTATAATATAATATCTTATCTAATTTGATCTAATATGTGTGTTTAAATATGCTATTCCTTTCCTGAATAAATAGCTATTTATATTTAACTAATGTGCCCTATTTTTATTTCATTAAGCTTTCCATCCTTAGTTTTCGATAAAATACTAGACCACCATCATTAATATCTTCTAAATACTTAAATTCACACCCGAGATCTGTACACTCTATACACCCTATCTAACACATGCAACTATAATAGGACCACGATAAGTCCGTATTGACTGACAGTAGTAAAAATTATAAAGTGTGGGTATGGCAATAATCTGGGGATATAAACTTGTAAACGTTTTTCACATACAGATAATTTGGTCATTATAAGCTTGAACTTGTACTTTTAGTTTATCTAAATTATTATTCATGATCAGCCTACACGTAGCGTAATAATATAATCACTGCGTATCTGACTGACGACGACCTGAGAGGTTCAGTCAGTTAACATCTGCCACGCAGAGGTCCCGGTTTCGATTCCTAGCCGAGCAGAAATTTAAATGATGAATTTTGATTTCTATTACGGGTCGGGAAGTTTTTTTTTTTTTTTTTTTATGTCATACCGTAGGCAAACAGGCAAGCGGGCCACCTGATGGAAAGTGGTCACCACTGCCTATAAACATTAGCAACACCAAGGGTATCGCTGATGCGTTGCCTACCTCTATAATACGTTGCTCTGGCAGCAAAAGGCAAATGCCACTCCACTGCCAAAGCCACGGTTCCCCAAATCCCCACCCCATGGAGCACTGGAAACCTTACTTACCGGCAGAAACACAATACTATTTAAAAGAGTATTACTTAGCTGCGATATTCTGTAAGGTGGAGGTACTTACCCAGTCGGGCGGCTCCAATTCGAACGAGATACCCCGCTATGCCCTACCTCTCTTAAATATGTTATATGTTTAATAAGTATGTATTTAAAAGTATAAAAGTCAGTTATCTAGCACCCATAACACAAGCTTTACTTACTCTGGGGCTAGATGGCGATGTGTTAATTGTCCAAGCATTTTTATTTATTTATTTATATAGAAGAGGCGCGAATATTGCGCGGATGCAGACAGAGGGTCGCGTTCCGAGGCATAGGCACTCCGAGGGCAAACTACACTCAAATGCTCTGACGTTTGTAAACTGTTAGGAGTATTTTACAAGATTGTGAAAGTCAAAATTTCTAGTATTGTGGAAAATTCTCCTTTCTTTTTACATTTTATTCGTCATTCTTTGCATAATACCCATCAATGTACAACCGGTCGTGAACGCAGCGTAGCCCAGTCTGGTTTTGGGATGACCAATAATGTAGACATAGACATAGACATAGACGTAACTTTATTTGGTCCAATAACACATTCAAATACTTAAAACTAACATAATAAATACATATTAGGAAAGCAGGGCGATGCGTCCTCGGACCAAATTGGAACAGCCTCAGCTTAATGCTATGAATGGCAGCAGCCAAACACAGCGCTGGTTTTCAGACTGACCCATAATAGAGCTCGATGCGCGCACTACGCGAACGACGTGCTAACACAGAAATTATTAATTATTAATACCAATATATATAATACAAAATAAAGAAAAGAAATATATTTTTAGATGTATAACCTGTAATATTTATTTATATATAAATAAACTTGGGATAAATAATTACATATACCTTATTTTTATGAAAACCAATAAATTAAGGCCAAACATTACCTTTTTTTATTCTTAAACGCTGTTTCCAGTTGGACTAAAAAAATGGCAAACAAAGAAATAATCACAAAAAATAAACAATAAATGCACTCACATCCTGGCCAAGTAATAAGGACGCACTCGCGTACCAGGGTCCAAATCTTTTTGGTAACTTATTAAGAAAATTTTAATATATTTTAAGAAAGAATAGACTAGACTTAAAATTACGAACGGGAGGTGGAATATTGTTCCAGCAGCGGGTTGCTGAGTACCTAAAGCTGCCACGGAATGCCATAGTATGGTGCTGGTATGCAACTAATACACTGCCAGTAGTGCGCATCGGTCGAGAACCAGATTTCCATTTCAATTTGCTGAACAAGTAATCCGGTACCCCATGTTTTACTATAGCAAAGATCAAATTGGCCAGATGGAGTTATCTTCTAAGAGTCATTTTTAACATGTTGGCGCTATTAAGAAACGGGGTCACATGTGTCCTAGGAGGAATTTTGAAACAAAAACGTGCACAGGCGTTCTGTACTCTCTGTACCACACGTTCAGTGCGGGCCAGCAGACACGGACCGTAGACAGTGTCAGCATAGTTTAGCTTGGACAGGACTAATGCGTCACACAGCCGTTCCCTGAGCTCAACCGAAAGATATTCACGGATACGGTATAAAATTTTTATTCGGTAGAGACAATTACGAGCAACTTCCTGTATATGACTTTCGAAATGCAAATTTTCATCAAAAATAAGGCCTAAATTACGTGCTTCAGAAACGCGCTCCACCTGTACTCCACATAACGTCACACAAGGATTACGACTGGCTATTTTGCTGATCTGAGACTTAGACCCTAGAATCATACATTTAGTTTTAGTAGGGTTAAGTACCAAAGCATTAGCCTCAGACCAGACAGCAATTCGTTGTAGATCCTCCTCAATTAAGGCGACTGCATATTCTGTGTCCTGTGGATGAAACGATGTATAAATTTGGGTGTCATCGGCGTAGAGATGATATCTACAGTTCAAAATTTCGCCCACAAGGTCTGCCGTATATAAAGTGAACAAAACAGGTCCTAAAATTGACCCCTGTGGTACGCCCCTGTTCATTAAACATGGGTCAGAAAAGGAACTACTACCCCGTTCACCTGCCACCCTTACCGTTTGCGTCCGATTATAGAGATAGCTGGCGAACCAATTGATTGCGTCAGAGTCAAATCCATAATATTTCATTTTTGCGAGCAATAGGGGAATATTGATCGCGTCAAACACCCTAGAAAAATCCAGCATGACCAACATTGAACCCTTGCCTTCATCTTGTGCAGCCAATATCTCGTCAACAACGTTAATAAGAGCTGTGGATGTACTGCGGCGTTTCCGGAATTCATTCATCATCACAGCCCATAACAGTCCACTGCAGGACTTAGGGCCTCTCCCACAAAAAGGGAGGTTATTGCCATAATCTCCACGCTTGGCAGGCGGGTTGGAGATCGCAGTGTTATAATATAACAATGGAAAATGCTGCTGCCCATTTTCCAGTATACGGAGGCGCTTAGATCTTTGCCTCGAAAACATTAGTCGCCTTGTACGACACCCACGAGTGTAAGGGGTTGGTGCTATTCTACTCTGCCGGACACCACACGGCCCGCACGGCACGGCACGCAGTTTCCGGAATCCGGACTGGTAATCGGGGAGTATTTTGAACTTTTCCAGATACTCTGTCAGTTGCAGATATACTGCTCTCTCTAATACTTTTGAGAGGCAAGGGAGTATGCTAATGGGTCTCAAATCTTTTAAACTTAAGATTTCCTCCTTTTTAGGAATGGGTGTTACCAGAGCTGTTTTCCAAGATCGAGGAAAGGTAGCGGAAGCCAATGAGCGATTAACAATTTCACGGATAACTGGTAGACTATAAGGAAGTGAAAGAAGCAGCATATCTAAAGATATACCATCTGCACCAGTGGCATTTGATTTTAATGATTTTAGGATCTTTAATAGGAGGGCGTCGTCAACTGGCTGTAAACGAAAAACTGCGTCACTGTGTTTTCCAAGTTCAAAAGAGGATAAATATGATGCCAAGACTACGTTTTGCCCAGGTACATCAGCGAAATGTGCGTTGATCTGATTGGCATCAGAAAGATGGTCAGGCAGAACGGTGTCAGTCTTGCGACCACTGACGTCGAGTGTCCTTTTTAGATTTTTCCACAGGGGTCTAGTGGAAAATATATTAATATTAATGTACTGATTGAAATATGCCACCTTTTCGCTTGAAATTGCATTAGATACACACTTTTTGAGGTCTTTATAATATGATATGTGAGACTCCTTCCCTGTACGACGACTCCTGGAGTGAGCCTCATTACGAAGACGGACCATTTTTTTTATAGTCGGTGTGATCCAATGTCACTGTTGGTTCCCCTTCTACGAACCATTTTGTCACAGATGTCACTTGAAGCGGCCCTGTCACTAAAATAGCCCTTTTAGACCCCGCCCGTTCGTTTCAGCCTTTATTTCTCATCTCTCAAGCCTCTCCATAGGAACAGTAAGGCTAGCACGAGTTGCTCTCGCGCGCGATATGCGAGAAAAAGCGCGTAAAAGATACTGCTGTCTCTTTCATCTTATTATTGAGAGAAGAAAACAGAGCGTCGGTGGCCGAGCGGTTAGAGTATCCGACTCGTAACCTCTGGCTTGCTCCCGGGTTCGAATCCCGCTCCGGCCATGTTCCAATGACTGTTTTCTGAGTAATGTACATTAGTTGAATTCTAACCGATGCTCTTACGGTGAGGGAAAACATCGTGATGAAACCTGAACATTCAGGCGACTGGATGTGTAATCATAATCCAATCGGTCAGGTTCCCTTGAAAGCAGGGTCATGGAGGTCAGATGGCAGTCGCTCCACTGTAATTACCTGACCTGCCAAATCCTGGATCATGGTCACGGCGGACCCCAGGCCCTCGTGCGCGAGAGCACAACCGGGACATTAACCAAGATGATTTTTTTTAATGAGAGAAGAAAACAGATGCTCTCTCGCGGCGCGAACTTTGTCGCGGACACAGTTGTGATAGCCGTACTGAATGTTGAAACGGTCTATAAATGTACGATGACGGCATCAATGACTCATACGTGAATGAATGCATGTGTTTTTCAGTGAGGATAGATTTAGCAGAATTCTGCGATTTCAGCAGAATTAGATCTCCAATAAGCCTTTTCAAAAGTAGCTTCTCAAAAATTCACATACATGGCAATCTCTGAGGACTTAAATATTAATATACTCGTAATCGGTTCTCAAAATAAAATTTTTAAAAATTCTACTTTTCTACTATCAATAATGTAGGTACGATTTCTTCTTACAATCTGGCAACCATTTATGGGAACGACCTGTCAATAAATGCAATTACTATTTATTAAAAATTTAGTAGAATTGACTATCCTACCTATTAATATTATGTGGCAGAATTGAGATCAAAATGAAATAAGCACATTTTAGCAGAATTTAGACGATTATTAGCTGGCAAAATGTTCACGGGGCCTCTTTCCTGATACCGACAGGTTCAGGCACATTCTCACATAACCCTGAGGCTTACGTACCACGTGACCAAACTGACACAGCCGAGAGGAAAGATATATTTTAAGAGAGGTGCCCTACCTCTCTTAAAATATAGCGGCGTATCCCGTTCGAATTGGAGCCGCCCGACTAGGGAAATACCTTCACCTTACAGAATACCGCAGCTAAACAATACTCTTTTAAATAGTATTGTTTCTGCCAGTGAGTAAGATCTCCAGTGCTCCATTGGGTGGGGATTTGGAGAACCATGGATTTGTCAGTGAAGGGGCATTTGCCTTTTTGCTTCAAGAGCAACGTGCTATAGAGATGGGCAACGCATTGGCGATACTCTTGGTATTACTAATGTCTATAGGCAGTGGGGACCACTTTCCATCAGGTGGCCCGTTTGCCTGTTTGCCTACCGTATGACATAAAAAAAAGCCACAGCACGCAGTCAGGCGAATGGGCAACTCGACGGTTTCTCGGAGGACTACTTCGCTTGTTTGACGTCTTTAAAGGCGCAGATCTGCTGAAGGCTCAGCTCATTCATCACGGCCAGCTTGTTTTGCACGAATGCAAGCAGCACTTGGGCCACTGTGGAGTCACACTTTTTGGCGTTGGATGCCATTTTATATTTCAATAGACTATAAATAAAGTAGGTATCGTACCTGCACCGGTACTACTTACGGTACGATAATGTTATAATTACATTTGGATTTTTTGATTTAATGTTTTAGTTATTATTATGATTACTTTAAATCCATACGTATACTGTTACGTATACCTAAATATTATATTGTATTGTATTGACATTATTTTAAGTTTGACAAATGAGTATATTTATTTATTTATTAAATATTTTTGCACTAAAGGTACATTGGCGGACTTAAAGCTAAAGTAGCCTTATCTACCAGTCAACTGAGACAAAAAAAAATATCGAAAACAGTAGACGGTGCGGGATAAACAATACGATAAGGTGAAGGAAGGGATACTTTACATCAATAAATGCTAAATTTATACAATTTTACAAAGATACAAGAAATTGTTAAACAACAAATACATAGTATAGTACTAATAATAATAATTAATCAGTTGACATAGGTACAACTAATAATTGTTTAGGTACTTATGAATTATTATCATGACATTGTTATTATTATTTACACTTTTGACTATATCCTTGTGACTTGCTTATGTTGTTAAATTAATAAGATATCATGTAATTTTCATGGATAAATAAAGAATTCTAATCTAATCATAAAGTCTAGGGAAAACAAATAATTATCGTTGTTGCACAATAATAACGCAGAAGGCGCTACATTATAGATAGCGAGCGACCGCGCCGATGTTACGTTTACAACTCTGGTCACACTCGGGTTTTTTCCCTTCTCGATACTATTTGGATTTAGAACGCAGTAAATATTACTTCGTGTTACACGTACGGCACTCTTTAATGCCTCTAGGTTATTTAGGGCTATTATGTCTATTTAATAAAACAGTGTTCAATGAGTGAGTACCCATAGGACTTCAGTTTTTGAGTGTCGGTAACGTACTCACTCAGATCAATGAACTTGATCAATGATCAAATTCATTTATTAAGTGGACAGTTTTGTTACGGACCTATAAGTGAAGTATTATCAGTGTTATCTGGCTGAAACGTTTCCTTTCAAGTAGGTAAGATTGAAACCTACAGTAATGAGTAAATAGGTACATCATTTCGTAAATTTAAACTTTGACAAGTGTGAGTTTGATTCGCACGCGGAAGGTTTGTGATCCCAAAAAGAATTGTTGGGCGTAATGAATTATTTACTTTCTGCACTGCTAGCACAAATGTGCCCGCGACACAGCACGCGCCGCGAGAGAGCGTTTGTTTCCTCCTCTCAACACTAAGATCAAAGATATAGCAGTATATATTATATATAGTTTTTTTTTTGCTTATCGAGAGCACACTTGTGTGCACATTGCCGTCAAACTCCTTGCTGTCCTTGCAACGGCGCGCCAGTCTTAACCAGTCACCATCATCATCGGACACAGCCGTTTGATATAGATAGTTATAGGTAATTATTAAAAGGAATATTCTTTCGATTTTGATAAGAAGGCAATATTGGTTTTAAGTGTTGAGTTTTCTGATTAGACCTGGTAAATTTATTTTCCAGAAACGACAATGGCAAAGGCTTCAAGTAAAGAGGATCAGAGCAGGATTTCCGGAGATGAATGGAGTAACAGGAAATGTATCGAAATAGCGTTGGAAGACTTTTTTCCGTCCATCGTATCGGATTCAGCTGTGCAGAAGAAGATTATCGAGAGATTTCTAAACTTTTATTTAAGTGGAAAGGTGCCAACAGGACTAAGCGTCTATGATCTTGTTTATTCAACTATGTCAATAATGCCACAACATATAAATATCGAAGAGTTCATATGGGATAAAATACACTATACAGAAAACGGAACCCTGTTCTTCTTAACACCGGAGGATAAACTCAATGTAGATGTGAAAGCAGCATTACAACGATCAATTATTGTTAAAATGGACAACGATAAGTCAAATGAACGTGACAAATCTCGTGATCACGACAATAACAATAAAAATGGGAATTTTATGAAAAATATAGCCATGGTCAAAAATATTACAAACAATTTACGTGACAAATTTCCTATTAATGACAATAACAATAGAAATGAAAAGCCCCCACTACCCTCAACCTCTAAACATGATCCGGTTGATGACTGTAAAAGGCCCAGTATCTCCAAGAAAATTACATGGTATTGTGTAAATCAGCCGCGGCCGCGAACTCCTCCGATTATAAACATCGAACTTGAATACGGGCCAAAAGAAAACGCAGCGTTCGTTTCTTGCTGCAATAATATGCTCACTAATTGGGACACTAGCAAGCCGAAAAGGGTTTTCCTTAAATACTTCTTTGGTGTGGTGGCCATGATCATGATGAGATCCACTACCAAGAGCTACAAACATTTAAATACTACGTTTCGTAGGAAGATGTTTATGACGCCCATAGAGGATTATAAAAAAAGAAGCTTGCGGTTCACACAGGACCCAAATTACTTTGATTATTCCATACCTCATAAAAAGTGTATCAAGAAGTGTTACAGGAGTTTCTACCGAAGGGGTCTAGGCGTACGTTGTATGTTCGCCAAAATGGTTCTTAATTCTTATTATATCGATGAGAAAAGGAGATCTTATGCGATTACAAACTTGCCGATAGACCGCAATATCTTCAAAGTGAGTGTGCTGTCTCATACAGCAGATTACGGACTCGGTCTGCTCAGTTTGTTGAAGAGTGTGAGCCGACTCGATTTGAATATTGTTATAGAGGCGACTCAATGCGATGAGACGGCTGACTCTTGGGAGAAGCTGGCGAGATTTGTTTACAGGTACATGGGCGCAAGCAACTCCGAGTGCACCCACTACTGGGCTCGAGTGATCGATGACCATTATTTCAGGGATTTAAGTTGTGGCAACAACGCCCCCCTGGCAGCGATACTAGCGGTTTTCATAGAGAACCTGTCGCAGAAGCCCGACATCTGGCAATCGGCGTGGGTATCACGTGTTCAGAATCTCGAAACATATAAGGTGCAAGGAAAGCAAATGTACGATAACTACGAGAGAAGTAAAGAATTATATAACCTGAGAATGAAGGAACAAATGTGGTCAAAATTAGTGCAGCAACGGTATAATAAAAGTAATGCTGATTCTATTGTAGAAAATATCGAGGATAAAAATAATAAACAAACCAATATGGCGAATGTGATCGATGAAAATAATAAAGAGCAAGAAAAGGTCAACAATATATTACGGTATGTGGAAAGTCCATATGAAAAGAAATTTGTTCAAGGAATAAGCGAGAGAAAGAAGAAAATTGATTTAAAATTAGATGAAGAAGAAGATGAAGACTCAGACATTGTCGACATTGGACTCTTTGACGACGATGAGCTTGATGCACTCTTCGATAATATATATTCGGACTCTGATTAGCCAGAAACTTAGATTAATTTCTTATTTAAAAATAAGGGGGAACCCAAAATAAACGATATAGCTGAAATAGGGGCATTTGCATCATTATCCTCCGAGCGCTTATCGCGGTACCAGTCAGGGTTCGCTTTTCTGCTCATTCTTCTCCAGTTCGCCCAATCTACGGCATCCTCGTGTCGTAGGCTGTTAGCTCTTGCATCTGACTCAGCGATGTCAATCCATCGCTTCTTGGGTCGCCCACGGGGCCTCTTTCCTGATACCGGCAGGTTCAGGCACCGTCTCACGTATCTCTGAGGCTTACGCAACAGGTGACTATACCATCGCATGCAAGCCTCCTCGTGCTTATCTGCGATGTCGCAGGTCAAATTATACTCTTGTATATAAGCCCTTGAAACGTGACGTGACGTGACGACATCGGGGCCGATATCGCCGATATTGATTTATCTGTTCTATTGACAGCTTCGTTACCTATAGGTACAGATGGTTTCGGGATCCGCGCTGGAGCTGGCCATTTACTTTGTTTTCTAGCACATCCTTCCACATGTTTACCCTTGTCTCGAGATCCTGGTTAAGCTTGTCGTCAGTGTACTTCATAGGCTAAGGGGGCATGTCCTGAATTTCCGCTGAGAGGGCATCAGGCACAATGCAAAACAAGTAAGAGCTCAGCACTGAGCTCTGGTAATCGAGAAGGGATAAGTATGGCGTGCGATGGCTTTGACGAAGGCTCGAATATGGGAATACATATCCTGTATATTACTTAATACGCTTCAGGCACAGACTTTTATCTCAGAGCCCACCAGATTATCTCCCGAGAGACACTGTCGGAAGCCCTTTGCAGATCAAAAAATGCGTAATACAGAGGTTGATTTCTACTGCAGTGGGACTCCTGGAGAACCACGAATGCAAAGATTGGATCCCGCAGCCCGGCCTTAAGCCGTATTGGCATTCCGACAAGGAGCATTCCTGACGAAGTCTCTGGTCTATAATACGTTCGAATAGCTTCAATATGTGGCTCATAGCTTTGATACCTTGATAGTTGCCGCACTCCTGCACACTGTCTTTTCCTTTATAGATTGGCGTAATAAAATATACGCGCCACGCGTCAGGTACAATCCTGTTGACTAGCTAAGTGAGCAGGAGTACGCTGCGGGTCTCTATTGTTGTCTAGGTTTCTACGGGTATTCTGTCATAGCCAATAGCTTTTCCGTTTTTCATACGGGCCAGAGACCTCCTAATACAGTTCGTGCGATTTTGAGTATGGATTTGTGATAATGACACCGGAGCTCATTGGAGGTTTCGTCCCTCGCGCTCCAATCGTGGCCTTCGGCTGCTTCCATGAACTTCTGGCTCTTGGTATTTATAGTGTACCACATAATAGATGGTTCGTAGCGTTCTGCCGCGACGTTTAAATCTAAGTTTAACCGCCACCTCAAAGAATAGCACCACCCCATCTCTTCCCGTAGGTGTCGTAAGAGGCGACTAAGGTACAAATCCAAAAGATGGGCAGCAGCATCTTTCTGGGTAGATTTACATCAACTGCACTGCGATCTCCAACCCGCCTGCCAAGCGTGGAGATTATGGCAATGACCTCCCCTTTCGTGGGAGAGGCCCGAAGTCCTGCAGTGGATTGTTATGGGCTGTGATGATGTGATGATGTTTAAATCTAACATAAATCTTTCGGACACCAAAAATCACTTCCTTTGAACATATTTTGTTTATTTCAAACTAAACTCGCGTTCTTTACACATATTATTATATTAGACGGGACTTGGACGCGACGTACCTTTATGATTTGTTTTCCCGACGTTTCGGTAGGGTTACACCCACCGTGGTCACGAGACGACACACGGTCATAAAGGTACGTCGCGTCCAAGTCCCGTCTAATATAATAATATTTTGTTTAATTTTATATACGGCACCTAGTTTCCTGCAGACTCGTTTATGAGGGTTGGAAGTTAAAATGGAATGGGATTGTTCAAGAGGTATATTAGAGGTCTCTTTAGAGGCGGGCAACGCATTGGTGACTTCCCTGGTGTTGCTGATGTCCATAGGCGGCGGTGACCACTTTCCATCAGGTAGCCCGCTTGCCTGTTTGTCTGCTGTGTAACATAAAAAAAAAACTTACAGATTTTTTAGTTTTCCTGTGATTTTTGTGCACGTCCTAGCCTGACTTCGGGAACTTATCGGCAATCGTATTTTAGTTGCTAACAAAATCCAAAGTGCTTAGGGTAGACTAAATGAAACTTGTACTTTATGATTTAGCTACATACATCTTATTCTGAAAATTTGGGCTTTATGGCATTGTCTAGACAAAAGATATGAGGATCGCTTCGAGGTAGGCTTCTTACTTTTTGCTCGGCTTAGTGGTAGGGCTGCCAAATCTACTACATAAGTATCCTACTAGCAAAGACTTTTATGTATATACTAGCGTATGGACCAGTAAGCTAATTACATAACGCTGTTGCCAATGATAGGATTAATAGTTTTAAAATTATTTAAAACTAAATTATTAATTAATTCGAAATTAATTTAATGAAATAAAAATAATGATTTACTATGATTTGTTGTATTTTATTCCGATACTAGCTTCTTCCGTTTAGGTCTTCTCTTCTCCTCGTATATCCAGTGTCGATGTAGCAGCTCTAATGCTCTCGTTCTATCCCTCTCTCTGTCTGTCGCGAATCGTGCATCGCGCTCCCGGAATGTCTGCACCATATTTAGCTTCTTTTTTCCAAAAATATAAGATAATGCTATTAAATTATAAATACATGTAAAATAAATGAACTTAATAATTATATAAAACAAAGTGGCTTCACTATTGAATTTAATACTCTCACAAACATAGTTTCTGACCGACTTCGATAATGAGGAGGTTCAATATTCAGCTAGATCCATTTAAGTTTGTGATATTTATTTAATATCCTAACACCAACAACTCTCGGATTTCAATGGTTGAAATTGTTACTTTTGCAATTCCGTATCATCGATCTAATGGGTTCAGTTGCCAACAAAGTTTCATTGCAATAAAGTGAAACTATTAAATCGATCATATGTAATCGCAAAATTAACAATTTCAATCATCGAAATCAAAGAATTGTTGGCAACAGAGTTAGGTAATTAGCCTACAGTTCTTTGATCAAAGGTTATCAAATCAAAGGATCAAATAGCATTACAAATGGTCGTATTTTCACTAAATAATAATGTCGAGTTGGGTTGTCAAAACGTGCTCTAATTCAAGGTAGGTAAAAAAAAAAAGGATGGTGTATCTTTTTTGCGCGCAGTTTGACAATCACATGTTGTTTACTCTGAGTGTTTAATGGTCGCCGGGTGAAGAAAGGTAACATAGGCGCAAGCTCGCTGCATGCATTTATGATCATTATTGTAAATGACATTGGTGTCTTATTGGTCTGGGTGACTGCATTGCAGCGGACTGATTGCTTATCGTGTAGTTATAAAAAGTGCGATACGTCTGTGACGTAGTTATATTTGTAGTTTATTATTTAATCTAAAATGTTATTTTTCGATTGATAACTATGGCAGAACTTTACCTGTATTACCAGAATACTTAGGGATTGCGTATCAAAACAACAAACTTTCTAAGAAACGTTTATCAAAATAACTGTGATATTATATTACTAACGGAGAAACAACGTTCTTCAACAGACGGTATTGACAGTTCGGAACTCTTTGGTAAATAAAGACTAGACACAAGTCATAAATATTCCTTGTTCGCTCTATAAATTAATTAAATTAAATTAATTAAATTAAATGTCATTTATTTCAGGTACATAGGTCCCATAAATACATAATTAATAATATCACATATAACACAATAATAATAATAATGTCATACACGCAACGTCAACCAAGAAAAATTACAAAAATGTAATTAAAATGTCTAGATGTAAAATTCACAATGTCAATGTTAAATTACTAATGGTAAATCACATTAGACTAAAAAAATAATATTTAATATAAATTATAAATAATACTATTGAAGTTGCTATCAAATAGATAGAAACCATAGTATATTGATACTATTATTCTATTCGCGGACGTACGCACTCTCTCTTCGAAGGAGGCCCTAGCATTTCGCAATACTGCGAAGAAATCGTTAACTCTGTGCTCAGCGAACATACCAGACGCACTACACCTCCACGGTAACCCCAGCATGCCCCTGAAGGCGTTGTTATATTGTACTCTTAAGGTGTTATACGAGTACTTAGTGAAGGAGTACCACAGGTGGCTAGTGTAGAACCCCTGGCAGTACGCCTTGAACAGAGTCACCTTGGCGTCGTTCGAGCAGCGAGCGAACCGCCTCGCCAGCATGTTGCTTCGCGCGGCCAGCGCCCGCCGCGCCCTCTCGAGGTCCTCCTCATCCACCAGCCTATCCGTGACCACATGGCCCAAGTATTTAAACTTGGTTACAACCGCTAGCTGTGTTCCACATAGGTAAACCGGTAGGGTAACTTTTGGCATATTCTTATACACAAATGTCATAACTTCTGACTTTTTCACATTATATTTAAGGCCATGAATCATAGCGTATCGTTCACAGATTACTATTAATTTTCTGAGACCCTGGATCGAGGGGCTCAGCAACACCATATCGTCCGCGTAGCTCAGGTTATTTATCAAGTGTCCATTAACGTAGCATCCCACTTTGATATTGCTGAGCCCCTCGATTAGGTCGTTCATATAGAGGTTGAACAGTAAAGGCGACGTCAGTCCACCCTGCCTGACCCCGCATTCTAACTTATAGCTGTCGGATTCTACATTATTCCATCTCACTACATTGGTCTGGTTCCCGTACCAGAATTCCAACAGACATGAAATATCTCTCGCTGCTCCCGTACGCCTTAGCTTGTTCCAGAGAGTATTATAGTTAATTGTGTCAAAAGCGCGGCTTAAGTCTAGGAAGCAAGAATGTACTGCTGTGTTCTTCTTCAAATAACTTTTCACGGAATTTTTCAGAGCGAATATCGCCATGTCTGTCGAAAGACCACTACGGAAACCAAACTGAGCGTCATTAAGGGTTATATTAGATAAGAGGTTCGGCAATAGGAGCCTTTCCAAAACTTTTGAGAATATAGTAGCTAGCGATATAGGACGGTAATTTGACAAGTTGGAGACGTCGCCTGTTCTGTTTTTTACGAGAGGCACTACGTTGGTGCGCATGAGAGCATCGGGCAAGTGAGAGTGTGCGATACATTTGTTAAATAGAGTGGCCATTTTATGAAATAAAAGGGGGCTAGCGTTAATAATATGTTCAATACTAAGATGGTCGTGCTCTGGTGACTTTCCTCGCTTCATGTTTCGCACACACATGAACACCTGTTCCGAAATGAATCTCGTCTCCACCTCGGTTTCCGGCGCGGGCTGCGACGAGCGCTGCGCGTACGTCCCGTCATCAATACACGAGTCAGTCTTTATATTAAATTGTTGCGCAAACATATTCGCAATCTTTTTAGTGTCCCGAGAGCCGTTAACACTTATTGGAAGTGCAGGTTTCCTGTCAAGGCGCTTAGTAGATTTCCAAAAGTCACAAAAATTTTTAGCATGTCTATGTTTTGCTCTTGTTTTGCTCTATAATACAACTGCCAGAAAACAAGCTGTCAGAAAATAAAGCGCGCAATATTTTGAATGTTCGCCATGTTGCTTGGGCTGGGCTCCTGAAGACCACGCATTCCTTTTTAATTCATCATATATTTAAGAGTATGACTCTTGCCTACCAATCTCTTCTATTCTTTATAATATCCGGCGCTCACTTTTTCCTTTACGTCCTTCCAATTTATTTATTTATTTATATATAAGGAAGCCAACAAAATATGAAAATAAAATAACATTTTGTTTTTAAACTAACGTATTACACAACAATCATATTTCACTTACAGGCTAACTCAACATGTTTAATTCAAAAAATAATATTTCGAACTAACTAAAATCTTAAATCAAACCTTTTTTTTCTACTAATCTCGCTTCATTCATTCAGATCTTGGCCTTCTTCTTCCTCTCTTTTCTTCAACTTTGACTTCTATTATCACTCTTAAAAAGTTGTCATGTCTTATTACATGTCCTAGCATTTTTCCCCTTCTGTTCTCAATAACTTTCAGTAAATTTCGCTTCTTTGCTAAATTCAACACTTCTTCATTTGTTTTATTTTTCCGTCCACCTAATCCTTTGTATTCTCCTCCAGCAACACATTTCAAATGCCTCCAATCTCTTCTTATCCTCCGCAGTCAGCGTCCATGTCTCACTCCCGTACAGTGCAATACTCCAGATATAAACTTTAATTAATTGTTATTTAGATAATTCAGCTGTTTTTTATTTTAATAGGTGCTATTTCTTGTGGAATTCTGTCTTTACCATTGCTATTCTAGCTTTAATATCAGGAGTACATCTGGAGTCATTAGTGATTATACTACCTAAATACTTAAAACTGGTTACATCCTTAATCCTTTGATTATTTAATTTAATTGGTCTATGGTTTATTATTTGTGATTTTGATACTGTTAGTATTTTTATTTTTCCTACGTTAATTTTAAGTCCTAATTTCTGTATAAGTATGTTCTAGCTTTGTATGCTTTGCCTGTCCCACTATACACTTTGCTTCACATAATTTGTGGTTAGCTGGAAGAAATCTCTCATAGAGATAAGTTCGCCATTTTTGTTTGATGTATCTAACTAAGTATGTATACAATAAAGAATATATTGTATCCATGGTTTACTCTACTTTCCGCTACTGCAGCAATGTCAACGGCAAATCTGATAAACAATATCCTTTATCCGTTAAATTTCACACCCGATTTTTTCTAGGCAAAAAATCTAAGCGCCTCCGTAGACTGAAAAATGGGCAGCAGCATTTTCCATTGTTATATTATAACACTGCGATCTCCAACCACTGCCAAGCGTGGAGATTATGGCAATAACCTCCCTTTTTGTGGGAGAGGCCCTAAGTCCTGCAGTGGACTGTTATGGGCTGCGATGATGATGGCCGGTTTTTACTATTTTTCTAATGGCACGTTCAATTAATATGTTGGAAATTAGAGGTGAAAGTGGACAACCCTGCCGGACTCCTTACGCTGTTTTTGCTCTTGCCCTTTCGTCTTTGTACCCTTATAACCGTTTCTTGGTATTTATATAAATTATAAATAAGTTATCTGTCTCTGTAGTCAACCATTGCTTCTTTTAGGACTTCCATCGTCCCTTTCCACTGAACCATGTCGAAAGCTTTTTCGAGATCTATAAAGGCGATATAAGTATTCTGGTTCAAATCTAGTCTTCTCCCACGGCCTTGTCGAAATCCATATTGGGCATCTCCTATATAGCTTTCTACATGACGTCTTATACGGTTTTAAATAATTTAATTAAGCTCTTTGATGTATGTGAAATGAGGCTTAAAATTCGATGTTCTTCGCATTTAAATGTATTCAATTTCTTAGGGATGCACACAAATCTGTCGGTATTTTTTCCGATAAATAAATGGTTTTAATATGTTATCTAATAGGGATGGTATTATAAATGAAATTACTAGTTAGTGCCGAAGCCGGTTTATTACTGGTTAAAGATGGGCGCGGGCGCAGCGCGCCGTGGTCGAGTCAAGTGGAGTGACCCCTGAGTCCGATGCTGGACTTATACCATGGTTATCTATCTCTGAACCTTTATATTTCAGTATCTGATCCAAGTGACTTTATGCGAATAAACATAAATTTCGTACATACGAACTCCAATTATTTTATTCACTCTGCCTGTTATCCAGTGTTCTTTCCTTGCATTGTACCACCGCACCCAGACATTGTCACCCATTTGAAATACTCGATCTTTGAAATATGGTTTTTAATTATATAATTCTTATAATTTATTTGGCTTTTCAGTTTAG
Source organism: Blastobasis lacticolella (assembly GCA_905147135.1). Lineage (NCBI taxonomy): Eukaryota > Metazoa > Arthropoda > Insecta > Lepidoptera > Blastobasidae > Blastobasis > Blastobasis lacticolella. The sequence goes on from LR990059.1 coordinate 14,638,622, forward strand.
GTTTGCAAGTTTAGACATCGTGAATAAACTTGCAAGTCGGAGATTATTTCGAAGGCATGTTAAGTCTCTCAATCACATTCTCAACGTGAGGGCAGATGAAAGACCCAGTAGTTTAGATGTGTATTAACTGATGACGACGATGATAACGATCAGGTCAGGACACTTTCATCATCACAGTCCGTAACAGTTCACTGCAGAACTTAGGGCCTCTCACCGAAAGGAGAGGTTATTGCCATAATTTCCACGCCGGGGTTGGTGAACGCAGAGTTATAAATATAACAATGGAAATCACTGCTCTCCATTTTTCAGCCTACGGAGACTAGATCTTTTGCCTCTAAAACAATAGTCGATAAATACGCCCACAAGATCAGATTTGTTTGTGTTCGTTACGAATAGAAATTCGTAACAAAAAATAACTTATCTGCAGTGGGCTGCCTTGTTTCGTCTCTGCAATGGCATTAGTGTGTGTGTTATAGAGATATGGGTTCAGTACCTATGCGATGAAAAACAGAAGGCTGTTGCCAACAATTCTCTGATTTCGATTATTCAAATTGAAATCAGAGAATTGCTGGCAACAGATTTACGTAATCAGCCTACAGGGCTATTTCCAAAAAACCTAGCAATTTAACTTTCGTGACAAATTATTGACCTGAGTGGTTCAATGGTCAACATGCCGGTCTGCCACGCAAGAGGTCCCGGGTTCGATTCCCGGCCGGGCAGAAATTGAAATGATGAATTTTAATTTCTGTTACGGGTCTGGGTGTTCTATGTATAATATGTATGTATTTAAAAGTATTTAAGTAGTATATCAGTTATCTAGCACCCATAGCACAAGCTTTGCTTAGTTTGGGGCTAGATGGCGCTGTGTGAATTTGTCCACGAATATTTATTTGTTTATTTATTATTTATTTAAGTAATTATGTCGCATCAAAATGTCGAGTTTATTATTATAGGGGATTTTAACCTGGCTAACAGTGGCAACTGGAACCAAGCAATCTATATTTCCTGAACTGAACTGTTTCCAATATTAACTTAAATTATATATTTTGCTATACCCACATGGGTTTCATGATTTTTATGAAACCCTCCCTCATCTTTCATCAACATTTAGCTGACCAACTTTGGACATATGCGTCCCCCAGGCTCTTCCATCCTGATCGACAGGAAGTCTCCCCTCATCCACATCTTCCTGGCCACCTTGGTGATGTCGTCGGACCATTGTGCCTTTTGTCTACCAGGTTAAGTTTCATGATGTAAGCACTTGTAAATCCTGTATGATAGAGGTATATTAGAGGTCTCTTCAGAGGCGGGCAACGCATTGGTGACTCCCTGGTGTTGCTAATGTCCATAGGCGGCGGTGACCACTTTCCATCAGGTGGCCCGCTTGCCTGTTTGTCTGCCGTATAACATAAAAATAATAAAAAAAAATCTCATTAATGCAATAAATACATTGACTATTGAGTATGTTCTTTACCTTACCTGATGTCGTTAGATCTCACACAGTGACGTTTATAGATGCCTTAAACTCGTGTGGTTTGTGTCAATAATAATAATAGTCAGCGTAATTTTAATGAGCGCATAAGGGATCTTATGTTAAACAGCTCTGATATCGTACCTGAGAATCCGCACCACCAGTCACTAAGGATGATGCCTACAGGTACATTCCATCATCGCACCGCTCGCCACTGATATAGTTCATCCTCACACTTTGGAGCCAAATTGGTCGTGAACTGTGCGGTTCCAAAGGAACTTTCTCCCACGCACACTAAGGTTGTGGAATGAACTACGTGGAGAGGTTTTTCCTGGAGAGTACAACATGGAGTTCTTCAAGAAAGGGGTTAAAAGGTTTTTACGGCATCGGCAACGCGTGGGTGATGCCCCTGGTATTGCAAACGTCCATAGGCTGCGGTGACTGCTTACCATCAGGCAGGCCGTAAGCTTGTTTGCCATTTTGTAGGTATTATAAGAAAAAAGCATTACCACTAGATTTGGTTCACAGCCTACGAGTTGACTTCAATAATATACGTTTTAAGACTTCCGTGGTTATTCACTACACTTTCACTACATGTTATCGGGTTCGTTACCACGGTTAGTATTGATTTGATTTCGATATTTCCACAGAGTTGCATGGATCATGGTCAACGAGTTGAATGTTGAAAAATTACTTCAATCATTTTTGCACCAACCTCATTATATTGATTGGAATAGTCTATTATATAATGTCGACTCATTAGACACCTAACGCAATCGAAAAGTTTTACGATGTATTATTTAATATTAGAAATATTAAATAATATTTGTTGTTGATTGTGTTTATTTTATTTTTGTTTTTTTGTTGTATGATTGTGTGTCGAAATATGTATGTAATTCTTTGTATAAATGTTGTGTTGTGGCGTCCAGTTGATAATAAATGATTAATTTATTTATTTATTTATAAATAAGTTTGTGCCCACAACACCTAAGAGAGCTATTGTTACCCGCCGTGGTGTATTATGTCCTTATAAACTTTCCATACATGTTTCGCTAATATTTTTTTGATCAGGTGTTTGCAAAGATAGCGGATATAATGGACGACAGTTTACCGCGTAACAGCGAACTTAATCTTTGCAAAGAGTGTTTGAACCGATACACGATTGGCAAATACGAAATATTTGTACGCATATTTACAAATGCCTATTTGTAACGCACATAGTTTTTCGGCATCTTTGTATACATCTGAGGGCTGAGTGTAAGTTTTTCTTCGATTTTACTTTACAAGCGTTTGCGTTTAGGAAATGAGCAGTTTTCCAATAGGTATCTAAAGCATTCCTAACCACTCACTAGATGGCGCCCCGACAATTTTGGTAATTGATAATCGCTTGAAATAGGTTCTTAGTAAACAGGATATAAACTGGGTACGATGCATTGAATAATATTGTATTTATCAATAGTTTTCAACCATTTTAGAGGTTGTAAATTATTACAACACTATGTTGCACTATGTTCCATTATTAAATGGAACATAGTGCCAACTTATATAAATATTTCTTTGTACAGTTTGTTCAACCTTTAACAGTTATGTTTATATTAATAATCATTTTATTTTTAAGTTTAGTATTAGTTGGCTGCATAAAATCACTGCAACCGTCATACAGATTAAAAAAGGATTACCAAAATTGTAGGAGCGCCATCTATTGATGCATTTTGAAACCAACTAGCAATACCTACTGGAAAACTCCTCATTGGTATGAAGCAAAAACTTCATTTACGTACCACTAGATGGCGCTATACATTTTTTCCATACTAACTTTCACGTAAACGCAACCGCGATAGTAAAGTGCAACCGAAGCAAAACTTACACTCAGCCCTCTGGGCACATCTCTGGGCATAGGAAATGCTACACGCAAACTAGTGGCCTAAAGTGCTAAGGTAACTTAGGCGGCGTAACCAACCGCGATAATACCTTTAAAGCTCGCCAAGATAAGAGGCCTTTTTATGAAAACCTTAATTAAAAAGTAAACACAGAGAGTCTAGGGGCACATTCATATGCTTACTCTCTTTCCTTTGATGGTCACCGGAGTGTAAACCTGCTTAGAGAGCCCTAAGATGCGTGTCTGCCGTACCAACTTTCCTGTTCACCTTTTTAATGACTTATTCATAAACCGTCGGTGTTTAAAAATTACAGGATTTATGTAAAAATACGGCACAATGCGTTTATCGTAAATTGTAAAATATTACCGTTTAAAAATTATCCTAATATAATATATGAATACTATAACGAGTCTTGGTTTGAAACCTGTCTAACTATTATTGTATTCAATTGATTTTGAAGCTGTACAGAGCGTCATAGTCGCAAATTGTGACCAAGCTCTAAATACAGATTAAAAAAAACATCGCACCCAAAAATCAATTCAGAGCACAGTTTATCTGAGACGACCTGCAACGCCCATAAATATTCAGCGTGCCCACAAACCGAGTGGATCGTAGGATTTTTAATTGAAACCCAACGATTATTCGTCAGACCTGCGCATACATTTGAATACTTAAAATATCCTGCTTCCGTACGGGTGGATTAATAAATGAAACAAGAATCGAAGCTGGAATGAAGCAAGGATCGCTGGCTGTAATTGAAAAGAAACATTGCTACGTGTGATCGGAGATTTATTTTTAAACCGAGACAAAAAAAGAGATCTGTGTATCTGTGGTTTTGTGTATCTGTCTGTGGCATCGGATGGCCCGATTTCGATGCGGTTTTGTTTCTTTGCAAGACAGTTTTTAGGTTTGTTTCATGAAAATCTAATCTGTAGTTTAGAAAATATTGTCAGGTCGACAAACATGGTTGGGGGGTTTTCCGACATTCTTTGTTAGTTAATTTACTTTTAAAAGTTCAGTAACCTATTGCAAGCGCCGTACCTAGGGGATGCCAAATCTACTATATAATATAGTGTCCTACTATATTTTGGATCAAGATACTATATACTGTTGGAAATATATATAGTAGCCAAATCTACTATATTTTAGCAATACAGCAACACATTCTTCGGGTGCTTTAAGAGCAATTTGGTCAAAAATTACTATTTTTCCTCAAATAAAAAGTACCTACAGTAGTACCGTAGTAGTAGTACTTTAATTTTTTTAACCATTTCATCGAGTGTGCGGTAGAATAGCACCAACCCCTTTGAACACCATTGGTGTCATAAATTGTAAAAAATCTGCTTAAAGATAATAAATACAGGATACTAAGCCAGGCTTACCCCTAATTGTTAAACACGTTTAATAATGACATTCAACGTATTTTGTATTAGGTTTTTTGATTAAATTTAGGCGTTCGATCGGGTCTGGCATAGATTTCTTCTATCGAAGTTACCATCATACGGGCTTCCCGAGGGATTGTGCAAGTGGGTAACTAGCTTTTTGTCCAGCAGATGCATCAAAGCCGTAGTTGACGGCTGTTGCTCCGATAGCTTGGACATTGGTGTCCCGCAAGGCTCGGTGCTGTCTCCAACTCTGTTCCTCCTTCATATAAATAATATGCTGTCCGTTGATGGCATTCATTGCTATGCGGATGAAAGTACTGGAGACGCCTTTTATACTGGTCGTGCGAATATCCCTCGCGCCATAATGGAGGAAAGTCGCGAAGTACTTGTGTCTAATATCGAGAGTACTTTATGTAGAATCTCCGATTGGGGACGACTAAATCTAGTGCAATTCAACCCCACTAAGACACAAGTATGCGCGTTCACCGCCAAGAAAACTCCATTCGTTGTAGCTCCTCAGTTCCTGTATACACCGCTTATCATATCTAAGAGCATACATATCCTAATTGTCGACATCTCCAGTGAGGTCCAGTTTCGCAGTCATTTGGAAGAAAATATTAAGCTCGCATTTAAAAAGGTGGGTGTGCTTAACATATTAAAGCAATACCTCACGCCGGGGCAACGGCTTCTCCTTTACAAGGCTCAAGTCAGACCCCATCTGGAGTATAATATTGCTCTCATCTATGGGCGGGAGCACCGGCATAACAGCATGGTCCTTGTGACTCGATCCAAAAGCGCGCTGTGAGAATTGTCGATGATACTATGCTCACAAGTGGTATTGAGCCGCTGAGTCAGCGGAGGGATTTCGCCTCCCTTTGTGTGTTCTACCGCTTGTACAACGGTGTTCGTTCTGAATAACTGTTTGACATGATGCCTACAGCTACATTCTATCATCGCACCGCTCGCCATCGGCAGGGAGTTTATCCTCACACCTTGGAGCCAAATTGGTCGCGAACTGTGCGGTTCCCACACCCAAGCACTTTTTAGATGCGAGCTTGACCTTCTCTACTAACTAAAAATAAATAAAAAAGACTACACCCATGCGAAGCCGAGGTAGGGTTGGCAGAATTTTATAAATTTTGCAATATTTCCAGAAAATGACCAACACTTATTTCATTATTGAGTAGACGAAGTTGTGTATCCTGGATAAATGTGTCATTTTTTATGTATATTTGCAATCGTTTTCTAAACTTGTGTGCTGCAATAGACGTATTAGCGAAGAACTGTGCGTTTTATGCACGCATTCCAAAAACTTAACCAGGTTTGTGTATGTTTCTGTAAATGACTGTACAGGGGAGAAAATCGGAAGAATGATTTTATATGAATTAGGAATATCCACCCCGTTCAGGGTGGATAGATGGACACGCGTTTGGCTTACCTTCACCTTAGGTTGGCTGTTTTAGGGTGGATAAACGGAACAAGCTGTTTCATCACGTTGTTTTCCCTAAGCCAGTGTTTAACTAATATATAGTAATTGATACATGGCGGCACTGGGTTTGAACCCGGTACCTCGGGGTGCAAATCGGATCCCTTAACCATTAGGCCACCGACGCTCCTGATGTATATTATTTTATCTACACTCATAACGTAATGTTCCAATTTCATATTCGAAAACAGTTGTTTAAGGATACAGTTTTTCCACGCCAGTCAATAAAATTAAAAAAAAATACTTTTCGATACAGTATTTCCCATACTAATTTCATTACAGCTGTAACGTAAAATAACTTTTTAATCATTATGCAACACTTTCATTTTTAAATTTTTGTCGGGCGCCGAGACACGGCGAAATGTAGGCTGAATACCTAAATGTCTTTGACAAATTCAAAATTCAAATTTTCCCGCTAAACAGAATATTTTATTCTAATTGTTGTAATTTGTGTTTGTGTATGTTTTTTCTTGTTTGAAGCAAATAAATAGATAAATGTGAAAGTAGTGAAGTGAATTTTCCGCCGCTTGATATCCTCGACGCGTAGATACAACAGAACTGACTCGCAGCTTACTTCGAGCAAAGTTGAGAAATTTATAGGTACGATATTTAACATAAAAATATGAGTGTAGATAAAGTAGTGTATGCAATTACATATAATAAGGTATTAAAACATGAGTGTCAAACTATTATCATAAACATAAACTGACACTCATGTTTTAATACCCCCTTTTATATGACAGTTGCATAAACTACTTTATTTATTTGTTTAACACTTTATTGCACACAATAAAATACATACGGATATATCATACATATAAACTACACAACAGGCATTACTTATTGCTAAGGTAACTTTAATGGTAAATAAAAAAGTGGGCTAGCTCGGGTTATCTTTACGTTCCGTGTTCTATAAATTGGTAACTTCCCTCTTACAGTTTTATTTAAGCGATTCGTTTCAGTCGAAGTTTATAGAGGGTTTAGTAGATCGTAAAAATAGGCCGTTAACATTACTAAAGTAATGCACCCATTATAGTATAAAAGTTTTATTTTTAATACCATTTAGTTCTTTTTATCAGGTGTAGTTTATGTATATTCATCATCATCATCACAGCCCATAACAGTCCTACGGCAGGAGATTATAGCCATAATCTCCACGCTTGGCTGCCGGGTTGTAGATCGCAGTGTTATAAATATAACAATGGAATACGCTGCTGCCGATTTTCCAGCCTACGGAGACCTAGATCTTTGGCCTCGATAACATTAGTCGGTTTGTACAACACCCACGAGTGTAAGGGGTTGGTGCTATTCTACTCTGCCGGACACCACACGGCCATGTCACCACACATTCATTTTAATTAATAATATTCACAATTATCAATCGATCAATCATCAATCAATACAGTTCCATTTTATTAAGTTTTTCTTAGGTCGCTTTCTTGTCTGTTTGTTTATTTGTAAGGTTTTATATGTTACAGCCGCTGTCCTGATGACAACTGTCGTGCGACTGGCGGTTTAGAGGTCTCCTATTGGTTGGGCGACCGTTGCTAATTACGTCAGCGTCTCATATTTAACGCAACAAGTATTATCATCGCAGAAGCCAATTCTAAACAAAATAAAATTGTCTCAGAAAATTCTATCTTAATAAAAATAAATAATTGGTCATATGGCTTGTATTTTAGTCTTGCAATACTATTATGAATTAACGCAATTATAGCAGATTCCAGGGAATGGTACTCTGTTGGTAGTGATGATACCCAGAGCTATTGGCTGGAATACTGTGCTCGCCCAGCCCGTCACGCCGTCGGCTGTCGTCCTTGGCTCAAACTGAAATGATAAAATCTTTCTTTAAACGAGTATTAAGTAGAAACTCTCCCATGCACACTAAAGTTGTGCAATGAAACGACCTCGGGAGGGTTTCCCTGGAGAATACACCATAGAGTTCGCCCAGAAAGGGGTGAAAAGGTTTTTACGGGGTCGGCAACGCGTGGGTGATGCCTAGGGTTGCCAACCCTTCTATATAATATAGTATCCTAGTATATTCGGAGTCTACCTACTATAAATTAAAAATCAGGCGAAACTACTATATTTAATTAGCACAACATAACTACTTACCGCAAAACGGAACGCGTCCATAAAATCCTCAAAAGAAAAATTTTCCTGATGCAAATCGAATATTTCAGAACGATCTTGAGTCTTGACATTTGCATGACGTGACGTCAAACTCAATTCAAATAAAACAAAACAGCTATGAAGCTCATGTAGCAGAAAATATACATTTAAGAAATAATATAGGTAGAGCTCGTCTAGTCTAAGATGACGCGCCCCACTACTTAGTTAGTTGATTTCGATGTGTGAGAGCAAATTTTAATAACGACACTTCATCTGTGTGGGAGCCAATGAACGGCGCGCGCTCCGACGTTTGAATCTTACCGGCAACTGAATGACCAATTACAACGGCATTTGTATATGTATTGCGTCCATATTTTAAACTTGCTTGTGTGCGTTAATGCGATAGTGGGGCGCGTCATTTTAAATTAGACGAGCTCTACGTAAATTTTATTTAAAAACCTACTATATTTTTTTTTATCCCTACCTACTATATTTTTGTGGCTTCTAAACCCGAGAATACTATATTTGACCTGAAAAAAGTTGGCAACCCTAGATGCCCCTGGTATTTTAAACGTCCATAGACTGCGGTGACTGCTTACCATCAGGCAGGCCGTGAGTTTGTTTGCGACTTTAGTGGTAAAAAAAAGGTGTATTAGTATAAAATTAAGTGCATCCCGCTTTTGTCTGTCTCTCTGTCTTTATATCCGCTAAATCTTCCTAAATCACGCAACGAATTTTGATGTGTTTTTCAGTATAATTTAGATTAGAGTGTTGGTTGTCGAGTGGTTAAGGTATCTAACTCGTAAGCGAGAGGTACCGGGCCAAAATCTCACTGCGACTATGTACCAATCATTACCAATGACTCTTTTTTGAGCTATGTAGGTACATTAGTTGTATACTAACCGATGCTCTTACGGTAATGGAAAGCATCTTGATGAAACTTGTACATTCAGGCGACTGAATGTGTAACCGTGATCCAATCTGGTCAGCTTCCCCTGGTAGCAGGGTCACGGATGTCAGATGGCAGTCGCTCCACTATAAATTATCTGATCTGCCAAACCCTGGATAATGGTCAAGGCGAACCCCAGGGTCCGCCCAGGCCCGCGCGCAAGATATTTTTTTACTTATTCATTCAGATGGCAGTCGCTCCATTGTAATTATCTGATCTGCCAAAATTATTTTAATACAATTCTGCTTCAAGTGTTCAAGTCGTAAATGAAACTTACCAAAACGGACAAGGCGTCTGCTACTCTGTCCATCGGAAGGATTCTGATAATGTTATTTGTGTTAGGCTGTGTTCCAGCCACAGTGACGCTCATTGCTTCAGTGTGGGCGTTACGGAATATCTGTAAGTTGAGATAGATTTACATCATCAATCATCAAATCATCATCATTCATTCGCTTGAAGCGATAAGGCCGCCTGATGTTTTCTCTGTTGCTACCGATATGTACCGACTGTATATTCTATTTATGCAATAAAGTGTTCATTCATTCATCAACAGCTTGTTTTTTAAACAATACATTGCAGAACGAAATCCTACTACAAAGTTGGTGGTTTACTTTTTTTTTATTCTACGCTGTGACAAATGAGCAGACAGACCACCTCATGGTAAGCGGTAACTGTCGCCCAACGATTCATGCACTTAGATTGCCGGCAACAAAAATACAGAACTGCAGGTGCGTTGTCGTTGTAACTGTGAGGGTAAGATGAAATGAGTCATGCCCAAAGACTTCTATTTATGGACCGGCTCATTGTACAAAAGCAAAGACACCACTTCATTGCAGCTTAAACTGCAATGGAGCTCCAACGTCGTCTCAGTGACGTTTAGGCCATGTATACGAATGGTCGTTACTTAACAATCTAAGAATGCCGAGTTAGGAAACATATGCATTAATTCCGATAAACAGCAACCAAAAACAAGGTTGGAGTATCTTTTTTCCGTAAAGTATAACAAACATCATGTATTACTTGTAAAACATATGTTTTTAGCTTTTACAAAAAATATTTATGTGTTTATTGCTAAATTAATAACCGGCCATGATTTGTTGGTATGTTCAATCAAATACAATGCACTCGATCTGCTTGTTTTTGATTTGGAAGGTTTACATACATGCGCATAGGTACGATGTGATTTTGCACTGGTGGTATAACACCGTGGATTTAGTTCTGACCATTAAATGTGGGCAGAACAGAAAAAAATATTGATTACTGTGATATGTTTAGTATAGCATAACCCGGAACAGACTAGAGTTTGGAACTAGTGCCATAGTTACTTTTGTTCAGCTCGAAAATAGCTATCCAACGACGTGTTACACATAGCTATTGGAATAGTTACCACTGTCCATACAAATTCTTGTACGCGTTAACAATGTTATATCTGTCGGATTGACAAGATTGTTGACAAACCTATTCGACCCGGTGGCCAAAACCGGAACTAAGTGTGGCCGTTTTGAAATGTAATGTCAATGCCAACAACAGCGACGCTGTCACCCGGTCAAACGTGTAAACGGCGCAGTTTTATTTACTACGGTAACCGTCAGAGTTATTTGTTCGTTCAACCGCTTCCTTAGATGTATATTTCTATGGTCATGCCTATTCGTTAAATGTCGGTTGTTCAGTTGGTTAACCGGTCTGCCAGGCAGAGGTCCCGGGTTCGATTCCCGGCCGAGCAGAAATTGAAATGATGAGTTTTAATGTGGGTTACGTGTCTCAGTGTAGTAAATGTATAATAAGTATGTTTAAAAATATATATGCATAGTTGATCAGTTATCTTACGCCCATAACACAAGCTTTGCTTACTTTGGGGCTAGATGGCGCTGTGTGATTTGTCCAAGCATGTTATTTTATCTTAGTAATAGCACTCACCGAAAAATCGAATGTAACCAGAGGATGAACTATCACTCCAGTGTAGTGGTGGTATCCATCATTCAAGTGCGCATCTATGTCGAATCCTAACGCTAAGTTGGTCATCCTGTAATATAAGTTTTTAATCGTTATTATATTTTTTGAGGTTATAGACTAATTAACAGAGATACAGATCATAGGACATGGCCATGTCTGACCGAAGCACATTTGCGAACTCCACGACAACGAAATGAAAATGCTGCGGTGGATGGACGGAGTTACGCGGCTCGATCGAGTACGAAACGAGTACATCCGTGGCAGCATTGGCGTGAGAGATATCGCAGATAATATCGAGGAGGCTCGCCTGCGCTAGTTTGGTGACGTGCTACGTAAGCCTCAGTGATACGTGGGAAATAGGTGCCTGAACCTGCTGGTATCACTAAAAAGGCCCCGTGGGCGACCCAAGAAGCGTTGGGTTGATATCGCTGAGTCGGATGCGAGAACCAACGGCCTAAGACACGAGGATTTCTTTTTATGTTATACGGCAGACAAACAGCTGGCCAACTGGTGGACTGTGGTCACCGCCGCCTATAGACATCAGCAATACCAGGGGAGTCACCAATACATTGCCCGCTTCTGAAGAGACCTCTAATATCCTACCTCTTGAACGAGCCCATGTCATAGTCAAAAGGAAACACTGTGTCTGGGAGCTCATTCCACATCTGAATCGTACGAGCGAGAAACGTTCTTTCAACCTTCGTTGGTGACCAACAGAGGGTCTGCGTAGTGGGGATGAGTACCCAGCCCACGGTGGGTGGTGCGATGGCGTAATTGTGCTGTGGGCACCAGATTGAAAAGTTTCTCGGAACACTCCCCGATTAGCGATTCCGTATCAACGATTTCATGAGTTCAGTTGCTTACAAAGTTCCATTGCAATAAACTGAAACTATTAAATCGATCATACGTAATTGCAAAAACAATTTCAATCATTGAAATCAGAGAATTGTTGGCAACAGAGTTACGTATTTAGCCTACTGGGATAGCCTACTTTGCGCAACCGGGGCCATCAACAGCTACGCCAAAGCCAAGATAAAGTCATTCGGCTGACGTGATGATGATGACGATGATCTATAATAGGAGGTAAGCATCTAAAATAGGACTTAAGAGTGTATACCTGAGCTGACCCCTGATTTCGACCTGCACGGTGCCATCCCCGACGTTTGACCATATCTGGTTCAGACTGGACTGCAATACGTCGACGTGATGAATGGACGCCACGAAACCGTTGGCGTAATGAGCTGTGCCATTCAAATGCCAGTCGATGATTTCTTCGCTGGAATATAAATTTAACGTCAGAGGCATTAAACTGCTAGACATAGGTCTCCTAATGGGTCAGACTCGTATGTACCCCATCTGACTCCAAGGTACCGAGTTCGAACTCCAGTACCGTTATACTCTTCTCTGAGATATGCACATTAGTTTAACACTAAGCGATGCTCTTACGGTGAGGAAAATATCGTGATGAAACATGCAGATTTGAGCGACTGAATGTGGACTAACAGAGTGACGAAGGTCAGACAGCAGTCGCTCCACTGTAATTACTTGATCTGCCAAATCCTGGATCTTGGTCAAGACGGACCCCGGGCACTCGAGCGGGAGAGAAATCAGTGACAATCGAGCAAAGAGCTCGCCCGATGGAAACTACTCACTCTCGCCCATAACACCTACTTAAGATCGATTCAAACAACTTTCATGTAACACACCTGTATCATCATCATCACAGCCCATAACAGTCCACTGTAGGACTTAGGGCCTCTTTCACGAGAGGGAAGGATATTACCATAATCTATCCACGCTGTGTGGCAAACACAAAAATAGAACACGCTGCTGTCCATTTTCCAGGATACAGAGACTAGATATTTTGCCTCGAAAACATTAGGCGCTTTGTGCGCCTAATGCGCCCACGAGTGTAGGGGTTGGTGCTATTCTATTCTGTCGGACACCACGCGGCCTGCATAGGTGAACGATAATAGTTATTAATTGTATAACAAAAATAGACTATCGTCTTTGACAACTGGTTGAGTAGCAAGATTATTTAATTGTGTAATTTTCAACTGTCAACTGTCTGCCAAATCCAAGATCATGATCTGGCGCGCGGGAGTATAGCCTTCCACTAGGATGGCCATAGTGCCATAGCCACCTAGGTGGCTTAATTAATATAAAAAATGACCTTATTAGCAAAACATTCCACTTTGAATTGCTGTCACGCTTCTTGCTTCTGAATTTAGACGACTGAATGTAGCAAAATGTAAAGAGCCCAACATGATAGTGACTTGACAACGCCTCTTTATATGACATATCTATTCCTTCTACTATTTTTCTCGTTACATACGTGCTTAGCTACTTTTCATCGAGCTATCGCTCGAATTAAAAATCATGATGATTCTGTGAACTTACTCGAATTCATCAATGATCTCCGGGATCCTCAAACTGGACCATTCTCGTCTCTCAATTTCTCTAACTGTTTCACTGATAACCTCGGACATGTACTCCCTGTGATCTATAACTCTCACATTGTTTACTGTAATCAAAATATATTAATAAATCACAACAACCCAACAAGGCCAAACCATCATTAAATCGGAAAGTGTTATATATTTTTTATTCTATGCAAGGACAAACTAGCGGATAACCCGCCCGATGGAAAGCAGTGGCGCTTATGCCATGATATCTACGATTCGTGACCAACTCCATACACTTGATTCAATCCAACGCCGTGCTATTCGTATTGTAGATGATCCCCTTCTCACAGATGGTTTAGATTCCTTAGGCCTCCGGAGACATGTTGACTCTCTGTGTATCCTCTACCGTCTGTACAACGGGGAATGTTTCGAAGAACTATTTAACTTGGTGCCACCGTCACTTTTCAGCCTTCCGACGATAGTATAGATTTCGGTCATCTCGATACCTGGCATTTCACTTACGTACGAGCATCGCGATGCTTTTTTTCGCGCATGTGCTAGTTGTGGATGGAGCCCCTAAGATGAGGTTCTGCAAAAGCCATGTCTACAGGTACCTCAAAGGCCAGTACCGCACCAGATTGCAGATGTACTGGACGATAGTGGCCATTTTCCATCAGGTGGATCGTTCTTTCCTCGCCTAGGCTATAATTTTTTTATGTTATACTGTAGTCAAACAGGCAAGCGGGCCACCTGATGGAAAGTGGTCACCACTGCCTACAGACATTAACAACACCAAGAGTATTGCTAATGCGTTGCCTACCTCTATAACACGTTGCTCTGGCAGCAAAAGGCAAATGCCACTCCACTAAAAATATTTAGTTTGCAAATAATAAAAAAGCAAAACCAGAGATACCTCACTCTGTAAGGACTGCGATGAAATACCTCATGCCCGTAATTGCGTTGGCTACCTTCCTGGTTCCTAACCGGAACATAATAATGCAAGCATTGTTGCTTGACGGCAAATATAGATAAGGCGATTGACTCGTCACTCACGGATACTAGACAGAGTCCTACCTGATACACCTGACGTACTTAAAGGTACAACACTTTAGATACACTGTATTTCACGGTTCAAGCACTGCGAGACTGATTAATTTTGAATATGCCGAAAGCTCTTTGAAATCTTTGCAAACGAATATTGATATCGAATATTTCTTTTCAAAAGCTTGTCACGTTTCACAACTAATTTGAAAACCTTCGAGTCTAGACAAAAAATTTTACAATAGATATTTAAACTGTGATCTCTTAGAATTCTGATTATTAATTTTCATGTCTCTATTACTAAGCTCTTAAACTTTATCTGTCAAAATTCTGAAATTCCGTAGTCCATAAATTACTTACATACTTGGCTGTCGACGAAAGATCCAACGAATAAAATTAATACTATATGTTTTATCATTTTTTTTGAATTTTATTTTGCATAGACGTGTTTCTTAATTTACGTCATCTATAATTTTCATGATCGTAGTTCTATTATTGTTATCCAATTAATTAAAGTAATCAAATGATATTGATTGTATCTCTAATCAGATAAGTCCCTAATCCAAAGATAATATGTGATACTACCAATATCGTTTACCATCACGATTAGAGGTTTCTAGATTGGGTACAGGACTATGTTAAAGTATTGTTCGGGTTTTGGCCGGGTTCGATTACGAGCAGAAATTGAAAAAATTGATTTATAATTTCTGTTACGGGTATGTATGTATGTATATTTAGTATCTATAAAAAAAATAAGTATATAATCAGTTATTTAACACCCATAACACAAGCTTTGCTTACTTTGGGCCTAGATAGCGCTGTGAGCATTTAGTCAAAGCATTTATTTATATTTATTTATTGTTTTCGCAAAAATTAGAAAAAAATTATACAAATTTTATAAAACAGAAAAATCTTATCAGTTAACACCAATCAATAACTCAACATGACGGAAGTGACGCTATAAATTTTTGTTTTATCAAATATCACTTTTTCCCGCAACATCGTCCTCGTAAAGTTTTGATATCCCGTTTCCGCGGGAACCACAATGAATTCCGGGATAATTATAGCCTATGTAGTCTTTCGATTCATAAACTATATTGCTGCTAAATTTCATCTCAATTCGATAAAAAATTTTACAAAAAAAAAAAATCGATCATCCATCCTTACAAACTAGAAAATATAAAGATGTATCCAACTTTTAAAACCACTTAATCCATTTATCACATTCAACGCAGTATTATTTCCCGCCAATCAATGCCCAAAGCAAAGCCTTAAAGCCATTTAGGCCGATCCAGGAACAAATCGGAGTTGGCACTCTCGATCCCCGAATTATCCTGTCAGCTTCGTCAACTGCCCTCACTTGACAAAGTTGACAAGGAGCTTGTCAAATCGTGTCGATTTGAGGGCACCCCTGTCAAGTTCTCAGCCGTGTTAGCTCGGGTTTGCTGAGTTGGTGTAAGTTGAAAGGGCAAAGCGGTTGTTTACTACTAAAATTATATGTGCGATAGTTTGTAAGGATGGATGTCTGGTAACTTCTTTGCGTAAAAAGTACTAGAATAACTAGTTTTCAAATACATTAAGCAATAGTAAGTATAGCTTATAGCCCAGAATAGCACAAACAATCCCGCGGAAATGGGTCGAGGGAAACCAAATTATACGCGGAGCAAGTCGCGGGCAAAAGCTAGTCATTAAGATGAATGAATTGTTACTCCTTCACGTAAAATTTACTGAACGGATGTTGGTGAAATTTGACGGTAATATAGCTTAAAACCCAGAATAGCACACAGGCTGTGGTTCAACGTGGTTCCGATGAGAACGCTTCCTCCCAGTAGTTCCATTGCCTAGTTCCATGATAGAACTAGTGGGAAAAAATCCAATCTGTTCCATGGAACTTTAAGAACTTAAAGATGGGAACCGAATTTTACGCGGACGAAGTGATGGGCTAAAGCTGTGTATTTTATATGTAGGTTACATCTCAAAGATTATTTACCATAGTATCCATCAGACTAGGATACAGCTCAAATTCTTCAATTCCAAGGTGCCATACAATTCGACTAATAAGAGGCGATTAATAACTTACCAGTAACACTTGAGTTAATTTTTCATTTAACTTAAAGGAGTCTGATAAGGGCTTTGCCCTTCTCATATCTCTCCCTTAGGGGTCATCCATAAATTACGTCACACCTTAATAGGGAGGGAGGGTTTTACTGAAATGTGACATAATGTGACAAGGGGCAGGGGGGGTCAAAAATTTTGTGACATCACATGTTAAAAATTAATAATCAAACGCGACGTTTAGATGTGAATAAAAAATCTTAAAATTTAACGAACTTGATCCATATTTATTAATAATTTCGCATTCTCACTATGAAATTATCTCACTATGAAAAATGACGATAGTTGTTTTCTTTCAATTATTCTAAAATACATGGATAAATTTAAGAAATGTGTGACGTGACATCAGGAGGGGGGGATTATAAAATTGTGACAACCTGTGACAAGGACGGGGGGAGGGGCTCAAAAGTCCTAAAATTCGTGTGACGTAATTTATGGATGGCCCCTTATCTCTCTTGAGACAGTATTTCACAACATATTTTTCGCAAGACCAATGATAGTTGATGATACGGATTTTCCGCTATTTTTAGTTATCTCACAAATCGACTCCGATTCGATTACAAGTAATTAAATTGCGTATTCTACAAAAACTTGTAGGTAAGCGCAATTCAGTTGTAATCGAATCGACTCTCGAACGAAACTGGTGTTGCCTTCTAAAATTTATCTGCCAAGAGCCTGAACAAATGAATGTATAAGCACAAATTTCTTTCCTTTAATTTATTGTTTTTAAGTTTTTTTTATTTTATTAAGACCCTTGCCAAATAAGAGGAGAATACCGTTTTGTAACACAATCAAATCGAGCTACGATTGTAACACGAATCGATACCCAACCAAATTTTATTCGCCTATGATTAGTAGAAGAATACCAATAACTTATCTTAACTTATCTTATCTTATCTTATCTTAACTTAACAATTAACTTATCTTAACAATATTCTATATTCTATTCTATTCTATTCTATATTCTAACGTGTCAAACTGCGATTGATCTGCGATTGTGATCCAATTACAATTAGATAAAGCCATTAATAAAGCGGACTCGAGACCCAGGTCAAGAGTCCCCTCCGACGCTAAAATAAGTATTGTGATGTCAAAATAAATAATGTGTATGTTTAGATTAACCCTTATTTATGTTTGTTAGGCCTTTGCCTAGCAGTGGGATGATTCGGGCTAATATGTTTAGTCTGGACCATAGCAAGTGAAGCGATGGGGTATCTGCCTACCCCACGGGAAAAAGGCAATACATTATGTAATATTCCCATGACGCTACGTCTCGCAACTTACACCACACCGGTTAACACCTGAGCCACTTGTAATTCTGGAGATGTTTTTGTGATAACCCCTTCAGATGGAGGACTGAACTCGTCATGGTAGTCCGGCCTACCCATCGCACCGAAATGTCTTCAATGCCATATTGGATTACCTGCTACGCCAATTTTGAACTGCTTCGAGTAATGAGACCTAGTCGGCCCCTTTATCTGATTGAATATTTCTGCTGAATCCGATATTTGCCTTAAATCTAGCTCGTTTAACATTTACAATATACTCGTACTTTTTATTTCTCCATAAAAATGAATAGCTTTAAGAATGTTACACCCGATGTTATTAAAGAACAGAACGCTAGAGCCTCTACTGCGAACAGCGGATTAGCCTCGCTATCCAGCGGAGCAATGCGGCGGTCTGGGCAGCTTTCTTAATACCTTGGACCTGGGACACATTTTTATATGTAGTTTTGTTAATTGTTTTACTTAGTAATATTTAGAGAGTTATTTTGTAATTAGTATTATGTTAGGTTAGTCATTATAACAGTCCACTGCAAGACTAAGGGCCTCTCCCACGTAAGGGGAGGTTATTGCCACAATCTGCACGCTTGGCAGGCGGGTTGGAGACCGCAGTATTTAAATTATAAATATAAAAATGACGGAGAATTAGATTTGTTCCTCGAAAACATTAGTCGCCTTATATGACACCCACGAGTGCTTAAAGGCTTGGTGCTCCTCTACTCTGCCGAACACCACACGGCCAGGTTAGGTTATTATTTAGCCTGTTAGCTGTGACTGATAGCTGCAAGGACGACCAAGACATGGAACGTGAGAGGCGGGCATTGTCGGTTCGATGTAACATGTTCGCGCGCAGATTCGCTAAATGCAGTAAAGATGTGAAAAACACTCTCTTCAGGGCTTACTGTCAATGTTTTTACACATGTCAGCTTTGGTACCGGTACAAGAGAGGGTCTTTCAGTACCATACGGGTGCAGTATAATGACGCATACCGCATCCTTATGAAGTTACCAAGATACTGCAGCGCGTCGGGTATGTTCGCCGAGGCGGGAATGCCTGACTTCTTTGCTATTATCAGGGCTCGTATATCTTCCTTCTGGGATAGATTGCGCAACTCGGGTAATAGCATTCTGCAGCTCGTAACACGGGACACAACAAGTCCCATCATTAGACACTGGACATCCGTACACCGGGACGCTAATAAGGAATAATACGTATTATCTCTTTGTAGATGACGATATTGACGACATTTTAATTTAAATGATTTATTTTATTTTATTATATACAATTTTAATTTTTATCCTTTATTTTCATAATTATTGTATTGTATTTTACTAAGTTTTATCTTGTTGTATGTTATAAGTACTATTGTACCACATGGCTTTTTTGGCTGAAATAAAGAACTTTATTATTATTATTATTATTATTTATTCTTATAATTATTATTACTCTTTTCGTTCACTAAACCATTTGTAATGTAACACCCTATAATTATATTCGTATCACAGTAACGCAGTACTTGAGTCTTATCAAATGATTCGTAATCGTTATCCCAGCATCTAGGGAAGGCTGATTGCTTACATGTTTTGACGCAGTGATCCCAATGACATTGGGCATGGACACGCAATTTACTTTGGTAACGATCAATTGTTAGTGTACCGTAACAATGACACAATTTGGGACAATCATTCTGACAATCAGCGCCCTTCCTTTATTGACTACTCAGTCATGGGGTAAGTGATTTACCATGGAATTACCAAGGGCTATAAGTAGTCTGGAATTGACGACCTAAGTGGTTCAATGGGTAACATGTGTGCCATGCAGTTCCGGGTTCGATTACCGGCCGGGCAGATTTTGAAATGTTGAATTTTAATCCGGTGTTGTATGTATAATAAGTATGTACTCAAAAAAGATGGCGATGTGTGAATTGTACTAGCGTATTTATTTATTATTATTTATTTATTCTGGGTAATTAAATTACATTTACTTACCTACCTACCTATAATGGACGTCCGAATATAAAAATCCTACAAAGATAAGTTACGTAACTGTTTTTTTAGCTCATAATCAGTTCACTGCTGGACTAGGGCATCCACCACATTAGTGGAGGGTCTTTGACATAATTTTCACGTTTTCTGTGCTACGTATGTCCAGGGGGCTTATTTTCATGTTTCAACCGTTATCCTGAATTCAATTTTCCTTTTTCCTCCTCTGAAACTCCTCGCGTCAATCATCACGAGTTGCCAAAATTGTCTATACATGTCAACTGAACCACCGAGGTCATCAAAGATTACGTCGAAGACTATGATCGTTCATGAGGGCTATGTACCTTAAACTGATACACTACAAGGCAAACATTATTGCTTGGCATCATAAATAGATATAAGACGAGGCTGCCTATCCAGATCGCGGCCTCCTCAGGCATGATAAAGTCCTCTACCACCTCTAAATTGTTAAAATACCTATTTGTAAAAAATATCCAGATCCAAAGCCTGCCTCTGCATGACTTTAAATTTAAATAATACTTTTAAGTCAGTTATATACCATGGGGATAACGCAGTGTCTTCTGTCACGGGTGGCATATTGAATCCTGAGCGCAGCTCAGCGAAGGACTCTAAATTCTTAAGAAGAGTGTTTCCCGAGCGCGCTCCATTCAAACGAAGCTTGATCTTATTTCCAATATTAATCAACCAAAGCCAATGACGCGATTTAGAAACCAATATCTATGTCTGTGGTTTGTCAGGTTTTCTGTAAAATATGTCGTTTCAATGTTGCACGGGTTTTAATACTTGTATGGAAATCTTAACGTTATCGTAGCGAGGCAATGAAATCTTAACACCTAAGCGGAGCGAGAGGTTCAGGCTGCACAAGAATAAGACAGTTTTATCCCAGAGGTGAATACTCTTCTTTTCACAACATCTGTGAGACAATAAATAAAGCAATTACAGCGTCTGATTTAATCAACCCTACTTTTTTTTACAAATAAATAAATAAATAAATATTCGTGGACAAATTCACACAGCGCCATCTAGCAAATAAACATTTGATTTGATTTTAAACACCGAAATTAAATCTGTATCGCTTCACGAAATTTTCGTGTCAATGTAATAATAGGTAGGTACTACCAAACGAAACACATTTTTAATTTTACACTTTTTTGATTTGCACAATTTGAGCAAGGTGCTGCAACCATACTCCCTAGTCCTTAGTCAAAGTTTTTGGCTCAATGATATGAGGATTTTGCCGCGCCTTTTTCTTTTTTTTCGTATAAAACAAAATAAATTGTTGCTATTTTCGAATAAAGTAACAGCCCAGCCTATATGATAAGAGTCCTCATACGAATTTTAACATACGAAATTTAAATCACTTTATTCCCTTGGGAGTTTCATACAATATTCCCTCCCTGCGGGTGACATTTCATGAAACATAATTGGATATTGTCAAGCAGAAGGTGTAAATATAATTATTTCTATCACAGTTAACAACGCCAGGTTGAAAAACGGCAATGATTACTATGCTGAAGTAATGCAAGAGACAATTACCGAGCTAGAAAGGCGGGAGTGGTCCAGTCTAAAACTGTTAGACATTCATCAGGATTTAAAGTAAGATGGGCTTATTTCTAATAATTTTAAATGAACTGGAAATTATGTTCTTTTTTATAATAACATCGTGTCAAGTGACGTACGTATGGTATGAGAAGTTACAGCAGCCTTTGGAATTTTGCGGTATCACGGGCGTATCGCCAACCCCGTAAAAACCTTTTCACACACCTCTTGAAGAACTCCTTGTACTTACTCACTTCAAAAATTTCAACAAGGTCCATTTCAAATTATGGGAATTATGTTCAATTCCATAAACTTTTGCTTGGACTTCCTCTGGAACCGCACAGTACTGGACCATTTTGATTCTAAGCTGCGTGGATTAACTCTCTGTCGATGGCGAACGCTGCGCTTAAAAAATGTCGCTGGCTGTGGGCATCACGTTATAGTACAGTCATACAACTAATTAGCTGATCCCTTACTCTATAATGTCTCATGGATTTTCATAAGGTCGGGGTGTCAACTAATTAATTGAGTGACTGTACCTACACAATTCCTCGGAATAAACTCCATTATTTATGCGGTAACACACACATACAAAGGCAGGCAAATTCTTTCTACTGGCTCTCAACGACTCAATGCTACTATCATCATCATCATCATTTCAGCCGAAAGACGCCCTCTGCTGGGCATAAGCCTCCTCCAGAGATCTCCACAAAGGCCGGTCCTGTACCTTCCACATCCAGCTGGTAGCTAAAATTAAAACTAATTTCATTTTCATTCCAGTGCACAGATGTATAACTGGCTGGTATCGGGTTCAGTGACTTATACCAACGGTTTCCTAGTCTCAATGCAGTTGATAGACCTCACCAACGTTCAGTCCTTCATTTCAAGCAGGTAGGAGCGTGGTAGGTATAGGTTTATATGCCGCTTGATGAGAAATTCCTCACTGTTACAATAATAATGTACTATGCTTATTCTCTACAGGCGAATGTACCAATTATTACCGACCTACATTGAAAACAAAAAAGAAAGAGTTTATATATGTATTTATTTATTTATTTTACAGTTTTACAGCACACATTTGGTTACAATAAAGTATAAATATAAGTAGTACTGCCAATTACAAAACTGCAACTTACGAAAGGGATTATTGATTATTGAAGCTAAGAGTACCATATAGTTAGTACCTAAACAAAAACACGAAATGTCCAGTTACGAAGTTATTATAATTGCAATTAGCAATCTCTATGAGTATGAGTAGTAATGCAATGCTTAGGGTCATGTAGTCCTATTTTTAAACTTCGATTCGAACAACGTTCAATTTTGATTTGATTTGATGAATAGCACAGATTTTCCCTATCTTTAAACCGTTCGCTTCTGGTATTACCAACGCAATTTAAAATAGGTAATTTAACTTTTCATGCCGAAAATCAAAATTGATAATCGATCAACTCGAGGCAAGCGGTTTAAAATAGGCCCCCTGGGTACGATTACCGATCATTTAGTTAATATTTATGTACAAGAAATATTTGTGTCATTGTATATTATAATTTCCATGGTCCAAGGAACCCTGGTGTGAAGTGAATATAATTAAAATCTACGTAGGTGCAAACACTACTTAGTCGGTAAATAATGCACATCAGTCTTGGCTTCACATTTGTTCATACATATTTCACTCTCAAAGAGCGTCGGTAGCCTAACGGTTAAGGGGTCCGATTCGTAAACGAGACGTACCCACTTCGATCCCAGTGCCTCCATGCACCAATGACTTTTTCTGAGTTATGTACCTACATTAGTTGAACACTAATCGACGCTCTTACGGTGAGGGAAAGCATCGGGATGAAACCTGATCCGCGGTAGCCAGAGTTTTATAATTTCAAAATACTTGTAAAAGTATAGATCACTGGCTCGTGCATTGAGCCGTTTTAGAAGGCAGTTTCTGACTTAGGGAGGAATGACTGCAAAAGGGTTAATAATTTAATAAATTATTCAACCATTAGTCAATGATAGAATTTATTTCAAACAGAGATATAAATATTAAACAGCAGTGCTAGATAACAATCATAAACTTTATGCAGTCTTTTATCGAATTTTTTTGGAAATTGAAATCACTTTTTATGCGTATTCGTATATTTTGCATGTGTGTCTGGAAACTCCAACCATTACGGAAATTTTGATTTTTACCTAATTAAAAAACGTGCAATGGTATTTGTCATCTCGGGTTCGGAACGGTCACCAATGAAACGTATGATTTTATCAAATAACGCTTGGATATGGTTTGCATGGTGCCCGTTTTCATGTGCAAGTTTGTTGAAACCTGGAAGACCCACGACATAAGGATGAAGCGTTCGCCCAGATCGCGTTTCCCGATGGCGGTCACCAGGCGACCAGCCAGGTACCTAAGTTGGAGAATATACTATACCTATATCACTTTTCAGGACAGTAGACAACGCGACGACGGTGGTAGCTGGCGTTCAAGGCATGCTGAATATGAGGAACGCCAAGATTGGTTACGATGTGGTGGCAAATCTGACAGACGAAGGCGTCCAGCACTACACCGGCACTTTTGATCATACGCTGATACAAATGAATTGCGTTGTGAGTGATTTCCTTAACAGATGGATGGACCGAAGTTATTGTCTATTGGCAAGGTCAGGCTCGGAAACGAGAGTTCGAGCCCCAGTACAACCATGTACCTACCAGTAACCTTTATCTAAGTTCTGTGCATAGTTGAATACAAGATGCTCTTAAAGTTTAAGAGAGGTAGGCATAGCGGGGTATCCCGTTCGAATTGGAGCTGCCCGACTGGAGAAGTACCTCCACCTTACAGAATACCGCAGCTAAACAATACTCTTTTAAATAGTATTGTGTTTCTGCCGGTTAGTAAGGTCTCCAGTGCTCCATGGGGTGGGGATTTGGGGAACCGTGGCTTTGGCAGTGGTGGGGCATTTGCCTTTTTGCTGCCAGAGCAACGTGTTATAGAGGTGGATAATTGTACTAGATAGTAGACTTATAGAAACCACAAGAGGATAATGTAAGCACTATCGAGTCGAGGTTAAAAAAAATTTTTTTTATGCCATGTTGTGCATCAACGTTTTGTGGGTCTCCTAAGCGTCTTCTATCGCTTCAAAGTGGAATTTATTTTATACTCTACGATAGCCTAAGGCGCAGTCTTTATACTTCAAAGCGAAACACAACAATGCTATAATTGTTGTTAGTGTTGGAATGTACTCATCCACGCGGCCTTCTCAGGCTTGACTGTCCTAATATCTGAGGAAGAGCTTGTCTAAGCTAAAATGACGCGCCCCACTACTTAATTAATTGATTTCGATGTGTGAGTGCAAGTATTAATAACCAAACGAACAACGCGTGCTCCTACGTTTGAGCCTCACCAGCAACTGAATGACCAATAACAACGGCATTTGTATATGTATTGCGTCCATATTTTAAATTTGCTTGTGTGCGTTAATGCGATAGTGGGGCGCGTCATTTCAGCTTAGACGAGTTCTAGCAATGTTTTCGCGACCAACTTTCTGAAGACTAGCAAACAATCGATGCTTACCGCATCTTCCCATACCGAACCCATAGTACAAGAATCACAGGATTGCCTCGAAGTCGCAGTATATCAAACTTCAGTCATTTGTCACTTAAGGTTAAGCAAGAAACTGAAAACAGCCTATATTTAAAATTAAACATCTTGGCGTTAATGTCTCAGTTGTGCTATTACGCGCGAGGACCCGGGGTCCGCCTTGACAATGATCCAGGATTTGGCTGATCAGGTAATTACAGTGGAGCGACTGCCATCTGACCTCCGTGACCCTACCAGGGGAACCTGACCAGATTGGATCATGGCTACACATTATATCGCCTAAATGTGCAGCTCTCATCACGATGTTTTCAAACAAAGAGACAAAGAGTCATTGGTACATGGCCGCAGTAGGATTCGAACCCGGTATCTCGCTTACAAGTCGAATACCTTTACGCAACATCATATATGAAAACATCCTATATGTACAACTGCAACTTAATATTTTCAGATTGAGAAGAATATACACTTAAACACGTACGCAGCCTCAGCGAGGATCACCAGTCTATCTGGTCTGAATAGCATGCAATATTTGCCGGCAAACAGCCTTACCGAAGTCTTATCCAGACAGGTACGTACTGTAAAATGGGGTGAAAAGCAACTGTGGGGTGATTAACAACATTGCAAAGCCGATTTGGCTTGTACTTTATCACTAACACTATTAATTACTTACGAGTACACTCCTTTAGTAGTCCTACATACAAGGTACCTACGACAATAAAATTTCTTGACAATTTATTTTGTTTTGACCTACACACTAACACACAGGCAAGCCGTAAGCTTATTTGCCACCTTAGGCGCTGTCCGAATTGAATAAATAAACGTTTATTCCACTCAGACACACGGCACAACATAAACAAAAAAAGAATAAAAAAAAAAGTGAAACATAAATTGACCGTAAAAGATACTCTAATGTCGTTACTTGTGCAATGCAAAGAGTGCAACAGGGCCAGACTCATCATATGCCACGCCAGTCGCCGTGACGCTGATTTTCACTGGGCCAAGTAATGTTCGGACAAAAGTGCCACAAGGAATAAATGGTTGTGCGACCATTCGCACAACCAATTTAAACCATGGGCATGGACCATGGGGTCGTACGACGGCCGTCGCCCGACCAATAGGAGACCTCCAAACCGCCCGTCGCACGACCATCACGCTCGCGGCATTACCACGTTGAATGGCTATGGCTAACCTTTGCATTAAGTACGAGCCAGAGCGGGAGTCACCCGATTTCTTCCTCAATCTCCGCCCTATCTCGCTCACCAACGGTTTTGCCTCAGAGCCCTGGTTTTGCCCACCTGCCCGTGGTCTCCACAGCGATGGACACAAAATAATATCCTGCATGCAACCACCACAGCCCATAACAATCCACTGCAGGACACAGGGCGTGTCCCATAAGAAAGGTGGCTATTGCTATAATCCCACGTTTGGCAGGCGGGTTGGAGATCACAGTGATATAAATATAACAATAGAAAACGCTGCTGCCCATTTTCCAGCCCACAGTGACTCCAGATAATTTGCTTCGAAAACATTAGTCGCCTTTTACGACACTCGCGAGTGTAAGTTAAGGGTTAAGGGTTGGTGCTATTCTACTCAGCCGGACACCACACGGCTATCCATCATCCATCATCCAGTGAATCCAACGTCGCATATTTTTAATACTAAGTTGGAACTTCAATCTTTTCAGTATGTACCCAGCAATATTTGGGACGGCGTGAATCAGTGGGGAATCAACATCGTCGGACCCATCATGTTGGATGTCGCATCGAACAGAATACCGTTCCCAGAGATCTGTTTCAATAATTGTTAGTCGTTATTTCAAAGATTGTTCAAGACTGTTTAATAATATTACTATCGGCACTGTTATGGGGTACCAATCGATTCTTGAAACACTTTAAAATGTTTAAAATATGCACCTACTCTAAAATAAAACTTTTTTTATGGAAAATAGTCATGTATTTGACTGCTATCTCACCTGATAAGTGCAGATGCAGTCTACGGTCTATGTTTTTCCTTGTACTGTTTTATTTTTATAATAAAGATAAGTGGGGTGGGGATTTGGGGAACCGTGGCTTTGGCAGTGCCAGTGGCAGGCATTTCCTTTTTGCTGCCAGAGCAACGTGTTATAGATATGGGCAACGCATTAGCGATACTCTTGATGTTGCTAATGTCTATAGGCAGTGGTGACCACTTTCCAGATGGCCCGCTTGCCCTACGAAAAGTACCTGCTACGAATACCGAAATTATTATTTGGTTCTCTATCTATCACCATTTCTTCTCATGAAAGAGATCGCTTCTAGGTATTGTATTGATACCTTTACCTTTAGTAGATAAACACTTTATTGCTCATACTAAAACATTATACTGTACCTACATACAGTTACAATCAGTCAGATACAGTTGAGCGAAGGTGGCCTTATCGCTCATCTGTTTACTTAAGTTAGTAACTACTGGGTAAGTAAATGGTACCTGCTGGAAGACATTTCTATTCCACTTAAGACAAGAACTCTGAGGAAGACTTTCTCCGTCGTTACGGTTCCGTTGGCTCCACCGTTCTGGTAATTCTGTACCTACGGAACGTGTTTCTAATCTCCATCCGTTTGCTTAAAGTTGGCGACGTTCGTTTCAAGTTAGACGGTCGCACCACTGCTATGTCCCTGGTTATAGCGTTTAGGAAGTGGGTTTAGTAGGGACGTTAAGGGACCCAAGTCAACCTCACATGCTCGAAACTTACAAACAAACCAAAACAGACAAGACAGTAACCAAGGCCGAATAGTTTATAGATAGCTCCTGGTAAAGTTTTTTGGGGCAGTTTGCTCCAGCCACCTCCTTTCTCGCTGGACTGTCTTGTGGGTCACGCTCGTGCAAACGCGAAGACAGTGCAGTATAGCGAGAGAAGTGAAGAAGCGTGGTCATGCGAACCATACAGCAAAGACCGGGCGCGGACATATTGGCCAGTGGCGCGTCCTTTACAGAGTAGAAAATACTCGAGTGAGTGCAAATCTTAGATAATCTATACCAGTGGAGTGTCCCCTTTCGCTTTTAGCAATTCTGCCCCTAGCTTCTGTCGTATGTCACTGCCAGCAAAAAAGACAAGCAATATTAGGCAGTATGTCTATAAGACCTTTGCTAGTATTTTCTGAACTTGACAGCCGACTTCAACAAAACGTCAATGTCACTTCGTTTGTTTTGACGTTTGACATTTGTTTGTCTATATTTTCGTCGTTTTGCTGGCGGGTGGTTTTGCGATTCGGCATTTATTTATTGAAAATAAGTTTATCTTCAATGAATAATTAGCCAGAACATCTGTTACAGTGAATATGTTTCTCTTATGAAAGCAAAATGAATGACGAAACTCCTGAGGAACGCCAAGACAACGAATTAACAGCTTTACAGGTTAGTAATTTATTTTTGGATTGTTTTGAACTGTTTTATGATGAAACTAAACATTTCTTTGGCTCAGTTAACACGCGTGTTGGTTTGTAATAATAATAAACTTAAGGTACTACACGAATAAAATCCATTGTACTAGCAAATAATATTTTCATGAACATCCTACCAAGTTTATATGCCCACTTTTACTTTATTAATTTAGGTATCGTATAGGTAGTTACAATTACTATACTTAAATACACTTTTGGTCAGAATCTTCGAAACGCGGCTATTCTGATTATTTGAAAATACTGATAAGTGAAAATGTTCTCAACAAACTTTCTCCTGCTATTTTTAAATGAAATTAGATACTTAACTTTTTTAAGTTACTAACTTGAAAATGTCACATGTGGTGTGACAAAGGTTGACTAATATTCTATTATATTATTTTAGAATTTAAATAAACTTATTGAATTATTCATCCTTTCTGCTTATTCATTTGATATTGCCATATTTATTATGAATTATTTAATTTCTGTCAAAACAGTATAAGAAACAGTTCCTACATTTGTAATTAAAACTCTTCAGTCTAGTGTTATTGACTATAGATGGATAGCCTGCTGTTAGTGCAGATTTAGGTACAGGTTTTGAGCTAAAGAGTAGAGACTACCTGATCTGTCATATCCTGGATCATGGCCAAGGTGAACCACCACAGGTCAGGCCCTCATGCATGTGAGCACAACCGGGACATTACAGCAAGATTATTTTTTTATTATTTCGATCAAAGATAAGCCATGAATAGTAATTTGGCTGAGTACCAAATATTCAGCCAATGTTCAAATATTGGGTTAAACTAAATATGTTTTATTTTATGTTGGGAATAATTGTTATATGAAATAAATAAAATACCAAACATTTTATATCTTCCTGTCGCAGTGATTATGTATAGTGAAACTGTGAGAGCATATTTTCAGAAGCAGGCACTATCTATTATTATCTTAGAACCGGGACATTAATGCCAAGAAGATTTCGTTTTTAAATAAATGTTTTCCAGTCTCGTATATTCAAGCAAAAGAAAAATCGAGAAAGTGAAGCAGCTACAATTACTGCTTTTGTTTGCTTATTAATCCATATTTCACATCTAAAAAATATTTCTAAAATTTTAGGCAATATTTGGCGATGCCGTGGTAGACAATCGGGAGAATATCGCGTGGAAGGTATGGCGGCCTCTAGACCTGTTGTTGACACTGCATCCCCTTCACAACTCGGATGTGCAGGGCATTCACTGTTCTGTCACATTGCACTTCAAGTGTTGCGAGAATTATCCAGACAAGTGAGTGTAGAATTATGTTAACATCATGTTATTTACCCCAACAAGACATCTGTTGGTCCAGAATCATGTTCAAATTTATCTCAAACTACTAAACAGATTTTATTGATTTTCAAATCAAGGAAACCACATCGAAATTCATCCATCCATTCAAGAACTATAATGCCACAAGCAGATACACATATACAGTAGAATCCGAACTCTGCTTATAATGACTAACGTAATTGCAGTGCAAAGTTTGGTTTTCAAATAAATTCTTTAAACAAAGTTGGATATAATGACTTTGTTTGTGACATGTTGCTTTTTAGGACCAATATTTATAAAATTATGTCCGTTCATGCTATGTCCAACTTAATTTTAAGTGAGTGTATGGCACGTGGCTTGTATATCGTATTATTTATTTTGATTCTCCTTATTAATGCGTAATCTTGAAATATCAACTCGATACATCAAGATTACACATTGCTAGGGATTTGTGAAAATGACATCGCAACATTGGAAAGTATTTACTATTGAAGTGAATGTGCACTAGAAAATATAGAATCAAACATTTTCGCATGGTATTGGGAGTGGTTCGACAGTATTAATGGTTTATGACGATAAAAATAAGAACAACACTTCAATACAAAGATTTTGAAACTCTCAACAGGAAAATATTGATCAAGCATTGTCCTGTCAATTCGTGTTATTATTCCTGTAGCTTTTGTCTCTCAATACCTAACAAAAAGAACTTGTTTTATTCTAAGACTATGCTTTGTATGATGTCCGCTTAGTATGACGCGTTTGTCTCTTCCCCTTCAATGTCATAATTCGCGAATATTAAAGCGAATTTTATGTATCTAAACATACTATAAAACAAAGTCGCTTCCCGCAGTCTGCCCCTATAAATTGTACGCTTTGATCTTTAAACTACGCAATGGATTTTAATGCGGTTCTCAACATTAGATAGAGGATTGATTCAAGAGGAAGGCAAGAAAAAAAGTGTAGGTAGGGGTAAAGTGTAGGTACGCGAACGAAGGCGTGCTGAGTCCACTAGTTTTTAAACAAATACAAAATCATAGTAAAATAAATCAAGGTCTTTCTAAAAAAAGCCTAGTGCTTTTTGTTGTTTGTCAGTTTCAATGTGTATTTAGTGTTATCAGTCCATTTAGATATACAACAGCTTAACTATAGGTGTACCAAGATCATTTTGATATCGAAGCTCGTCGATGAAAATGGTCTGTAATAGGAACAAACCCGCACTAGGAACTTATACGTGAAAACTTTTAAAAGATATATTTTTGGAGCATCGGTGGCCGAGTGGTTAAAGTATCCGACTCGTAAGCGAGAGGTACCGGGTTCGAAGCCCGCTGTGGCCATGTACCAATGCCTCTTTTCCGAGTTGTGTACATTAGTTGAATAGTTTTTTATTTAGTAATGGATGCTCTTACGGTGAGAGAAAACATCGCGATGAAACATACACATTCAGCCGACTGAATGTGTAACCATGATCCAATCTGGTCAGGTACTGGTAGCAGCGCCACGGAGGTCAGATGGCAGTCGCTCAACTATAATTATCTGATCTGCTTAATCCAGGATCATGGTCAAGGCGGAACCCAGGCCCAGACCCTCGTGCGCGAAATATAGATTAATTCCACTTCCCAGACATATTTACATAGTTGCTTACATAAATAATAATACAGATGAATGAACCTAATAAAACCGTGTTATAAAGAAATTACGGAACAAAAACAGCCCATTAAAGCCACTTAAACATACAAAATGAAATTGATTGGTTTTGTAAATGATATTCTTGTCCCACATATGACCTGAGTGGTTCAATTGGTTAACAACAACCGGTCGCCACGCAGTGGTCTCGGGTTCGATTCCCGGCCGAGCAGAAATTTAAATAATGAATTTTAACTTCTGTAACATGTCTGGGTGTAATGTATAATATGTAAAAAATATATCTCTACGGAAAACTACGTTGAAAATTTAACTACGGAATTTTCCGCACACCAATTGGTCAATCTCAATTGGGCCACGGCAAACCGACGAGTATGGCGCGTAATGGATGACCTGAGATGCCAGCGATGTCGCACGGTCCAATTATTGGTCTTAAACAAATACTCTGTTTCGGTTTAAATACCTGTAGTTATACCTGACATACATATTCATAGTCTAGTATTGCAAAGTAATATGTAAATGAAAATAAAATAAATAAGCTTGGACAAATTCACACAGCGCCACCTAGCCCCAAAGTAAGCAAAGCTTGTGTTCTGGGTATTAGATAACTGATAAACTACTTATTTATGTTCCATAGCACCCTATTTATAAAACCTGACACTCAGTTCCTGGACTCTGCGTGTTGCTTGACTTTGGTTATCTGTCTCGCAAGCAGATTACCACTAGATTAGAGCCGCTTCGAACGAGAAACGTAACAACTCTCATTCAATATTTCCTCAATTCTACTCCGTATCCATAGGATATCGGGATATATACAGGGTGTTACATAATATATGTATGAAGCCGTGAACCGGATGGAGTGCTAAATGTATGAAAACGATAGGTACAAAAATTCCATGTACGACAGAAATAATTGTACCTATCTTTTAAATATGTTTAGCACTCCATCCAGTTCACGGCTTCATACATATATTATGTACTGTATATCCTATTTTTACACATGCGGGTAAAAGGACATATTAAGACGTATATACGAGGTCTCATTAGAGACGAGCAACTCATTGGTAGCACCCCCTGTGTTGCTGTTGTTCATAGGCGGCGGTAACCAAAATCCAAATTCCAAATTCCGTTTATGCCGTATTACATACAAAAAAGTGTCAAATCTAATATAAAAAAGACGGCTAAATGGCAGAAAGAGATATATCATGCCGACCCCACCTAGTGGGATAAGGACAGTTGGATGAAGATAGTCCAATTTTTATATTTCAACATGTACTTCCGTTCCAGACCCCCTTCAATATTGATAAACAAAATCAATGGGATATCAGATGACAATGCCACTAAATTGCTCAGCGAACTGGTGGCAATTGCCGAGGGTCTTACTGGCGAGGTGATGATATTTCAGCTCGCGCAACATGCTCAGGTAAGCCTAATCTGTTCTATTTTTGAGGCAATGTTGAGGCTTTGAATAGATAAATGACCAGGGGCTCTAAAAGGCCACATTATAAACGTTTTATAATAGGATTAATATTCATTTGTCTCAAACTTATCTGCAGCGTCGCTATTGTTGACATTGCGATGACAATTAAATTGCGTTACTTAGTTCCGGTATTGGCTACTGGACCAGGTAAGTCTGTGGCTCTCTAATATGAAACGCTAGTGAGGCCTTTTTGACCCTCAGGTATCTCTAAACTCTACTTTTTCACAATATTTTGTAAAATGGGTGTTCATTTTATGATATTCTCAGTGTGCTGGCCAGCCCTTATGAATGTTGTTGAAGTTAATGTTGATTGCGGGCGTGTAAATTCGGTGAAAATCGGGTCACCTTGGATGATAGTAGTGGAATTAGTGTGATAAGAAATAGATGTAAGGATGGATGAAAGATATGGTGACTAGGATTTAAAAAGGTAGGCATGTTAAGAGAGGTATTTTTCGTGCGAATGTTAATGGATGGATGCAGATGGAGGCAGACGGTGCCCTAGAAGGACATTATACTGATCAAATAAATATTCATCTTTAAAAAGGGCTTGTCAAGACCTCAAAGGCCAGCACCGCATGTGCTCTCTGTAGGTTGCAGATATTCTGGACGATGGTGACCACTTTTAATTAAATGGACCGTCTGAGTGCCTCCCTTGATAATAGAAAAATAAGTACCCATCCTCAAACGGAAGACGCAGCGTGGGTAGGCTGCCCACTAGATGGACCGACGATCTTGTAAATATCACAGGTACCCGCTGGATGCGGAAGGCACAAGATCGGC
The DNA here is from genome assembly GCA_905147135.1 of Blastobasis lacticolella. NCBI lineage: Eukaryota > Metazoa > Arthropoda > Insecta > Lepidoptera > Blastobasidae > Blastobasis > Blastobasis lacticolella. The sequence continues at coordinate 14,672,454 of LR990059.1, forward strand.
CTTTGGAGATCTCTGGGGGAGGCCCATGCTCAGCAGTGGGCATCTTCCGGCTGATATGATGATGATCCTCAAACGGCGTTAGTGTACGACGATATGTATGAATGTGGATGAGGCAAAGGTGTGTCTGTATCGTATTTTGTGGTCCTACTGTGCATGTCCCACCGGGACACGAGTCAATAAATATCAATGTGATATTTCTCTTATCTCTTTAAGTGTTTTATCTATCCATCTATCTGTTTATTTTCCAGCAATTTCTCCATGACCACAACAAGCCCACTCTTTCCTTCTACGAGGAAATGGTTCTTCAGAAAAACGAGATGGAGAAACTGAAACTACACGATATACAAACTAAAGAGAATGAAGAGGTACGTGATATTACATTGTTCTAATAATACATTTATTTCACTCATAAAAAACGGAAGCTAAACATATAAACAACTGGGTGGAAAGTAAAATAACACAAACCCATATCTCAATATTATCTTACTTCTTTGTTTTAGACGACTAGACGAGTAAAGAAACGTAGGTATCTAATAAAGAAAATCCTGTATTTACATTCTGACTCATGAAGAGACGGCAATCATTTTATTAATTAATGGGAGTTGTGTGTGTGTACTGATGTATAGCCTCATAAAATCGGCACTGTGATTAAATGATTTACGGGCAAGTTGAAACACTTGTGTTTGGTTTAATCCAGATACTCAGCTTGGTTAGTAAACAATCTATGTATGATATGCTAAAGCTTTTTATTACAAGCTTTTATTTAGTTTCACATGTCCCCATGAATGTCCGTAATAAAATCTTGCAAGTTTAATTTGACCCATTTCCCGGTATTCGATTGAGCTCACCTTTTGCGCGCTCATGTAAGTTCGGTGACAATTCGGTGTTATAATACCATCGAGCTGATCTGATGATGGAGACGGAAGGTGGCCATAGGAACACCTAAACTCATCATCATTATCTTGGCGTTATGACCCGGTTTTTTTTATACCAGTAATGTGGCAAACAAGATTACGGCCCGCCTGATGGTAAGCAGTGACCGCAGCCTATGGACGTCTGCGATATCAGGGGCATCACCCACGCGTTGCCGACCCCGTAAAAACCTTTTCACCCCTTTCTTGAAGAACTCCATGTTGTAGGTACTCTCCAGGGAAAACCTCTCCAGGTAGTTCATTCCACAACCCTAGTGTGCGTGGGAGAAGACGAAGATAATACTAAAAAGGCGAAAAGCTATATTTCTAGTGCTTTCCAATCGTTATAACACTGAAATTGAAATTCAAGAAAAGTATCTCAAAGGCAACGCATTCGCGACTCCCGGGTGTTGTGGGTGTCCATTGACGGTGGTGATCGCTTTCATTTCATTTCATTTATACATATATTTCAGGCAACTTTTATTTTATTTTATTTACTTAAGAAAAACCAACAGCAATGATTACAATATAAAATAATACTGGCAGCTCAGAGCCAATTACAGGTTTCCACCGTTAGAAACTGGATAAACTAATACATACTTAACTAAAAGTTAAGCATACCGAACAGTCTATTAGACTACAATTTCACTCTTAAACTAAAATAAATATTATAGTATAGAACAAAGTAGGAAAGTAATGCAACAATTGTTAATTAATAATATAGTTTAAAATGCTACAACGGGTCGAAGTAATACTTAAGTATGTGGTATCTCGCTGACTAACAACTTGTGTTAAAGAAATCAAGATCAATTCTCCTGCATAAAACATTATAATTATGTATGTATTATAAAAACACGCATACAAATTATTATCAATTATAAACTAATAAATAAAACTAAAAAAAAAAAATATAAATAGAACTTCATGACGCTTTCATGTTTTGATGGCTTTTCTTGACGTATTACGCTTCCTCGTCTGCAGTGCCCTCGTCGATTGCAGTGCAGGCCACCGTTATACCCTAATCAACAGTGTGGGGTTCTTGTTCGCTAAACGAATGTTTTGAAAGGAATCGCTTCTGGGTGACGCGTGGCTAGTTTAGGCGCATGTCCAGCTGTGGGCGATGAATCGGTTTTGATGATGAGGACGAAACAACAAAATTTTACAACAATGAGGGACCACGAGTAGATGCTGTTCCTTTGTGCCCATGTGATAGTGCATTGCCCACAATCCTCAGAGCACAAATAGAAATCATAATAATAATGCGTTTCAGGCATTATAAATTGTTACAAGGTTTTAAACTATGTAAACAAGCCCATATTTTGAGTCTAAATCTTAAAAACTAAAGTGTTAGTACTACTTTGTTTTATTTTCCCCTTAATGAAATCTCAGTAATATCCTGGCGGAATCGTAATCTGTGGGAGCCACAAATTGACTTTATTTATTTTTGTGCAACTCTTTCCATCTCAAATGATTTCAATAAAGGTTTAATTTGTCTGTGATAAGGCAAACGAAATGCGCCATTTTAATTAGGAATGTCAACATGTGTGTTTGGTTCATTCGATTCTAATCCAGGTTGTCTTGTTTATAGTCTCGAGTGAGATATACGTTGTGATAGAATTGTGGAGAAATTGTGTGTTTAGAATAAAAACAAAAATATTTGTAAATATGCAGGTGGTACCTATATTAAATTTTAATTTCTAACCCTTGGATAGTTAGAAATTAAAAATTTGTTCAAAGAGTAAAGCAGAGTAACGGGCAGTTTCTCGTAGGTTAATCTATTGTTAATCTACGGTGAGTTGTAGACAGAGACGGACAGAGTTTTAATCCGCGATTAACATTGACAAGCGTTTCAGAAACTGGACGAAAGCTCTTAAAGACAAATGTCTGTCTCTTTCTCGCAAAACAAAGTTCACATGTTTTTCAAATGACGAAACTTACGTAACGTAACGTACTCGTATTATCCTCTCTGTCTAATTAGGAGACGTATGTCTGTCTATCTAATTAGGAATCTAGCTTATTTTTTGTGATTTTGGCACTCGATATTCTCTGCCTAACCCTATGGGATACGGGAACCCTATGGGATTTATATAATTTTGTAAAGTTCAGCCATCACACCTAATCCAGAATCTAAATACTTATATAATTCGTAGATACCTATACCGAGCTAGTGTGTTCCCTTATCATTATAATCTACACGCCTTCAAAGCTAGAGTGTAAAAAAAGGCTGTAAAAACCTTTTCACCCCTTCTGAACTCCATGTTGTAGCTTGTACTCAACAAATGTTCCATTCCATCTGCCTCCAGCGCCAGAAGATAAATGAGGAAATCCAGAAGCAGCAGGAGAAGTTGCGGAGCGCGGGCCGCCGTCAGCGGCTCAGCATCAGCCAGGACCCGCCCGATCAGGATGTAGGGGATGCGCCGGAGTTGATATGGTAAACATTTTCCTTTTATTCGCGTTTTTTTTTATTTATCATCATCATCCGAGCAGTCAAATCCGGCTGCTACCAGGGTCCGCTTTCCTTCTTTGCTTTCTCCATTTTGTCCGATCTTCGGCATCCTCATGTCGTAAGCCGTTGGCTCTCGCGTCCGTCTCGGCGATGGCAATCCATCGTTTCTTGGGTCTCTCGCGGGATCTCTTTCCTGATATAGGCTCATTTCTTTTATTGCTGGTAATTAAATCAAAGTCGCTTTCCGCCGTTTGTCCCTATGTATGTATCTATGTACGCTTATATCTTGTTAACTACGCAACGGATTTTAATGCGGTTTTCAGCTATAGATAGAGTTATTCATGAGGAAGAAAAAAGTTTAGGAAGGGGTAAACTCGAAGTGAACGAAGTCGCGGGTACACTAGTACCTTCCAATCTAAAATCTATCTACCCCAGTTACGCGGACAACGAGCCCCCGGCGGAGCGCTGGGCGCGCTCGCGCACGTCGGTGCCGTGCACGTGCAGCGCTCGCTGCGCGCTCGTGCTGCGCGTCGCGCAGCGGAACAACAAGAAGGTCTATATTAGCGGGTGTTTGGGTGAGTGACTTTAATGTTGCGATTGCAAAAATAATGTCGTCACGAGTGCGAATTCGTGGCGGAATTCGAATTTTTTTTTATTGGCTTGTTAGTTTTGATCTATATTTTAACACTATGACATTAAATATGGCCATATCGACTTTGGGTAACTATCTCATTGTCTATTACGCAATGCTTGAAGCAATTAATATTGTTCAACGAATTTTTATATTACAAATATTTATTATTTTCAGTAATTAGAAAAAACATGACACTTCTTTTTAACATTTTCCAAATGTAATAAAAAGCCAGATTTTTAATTATCAACAAAAACTTGCTTGATCCCTGTCCGTACACACTTTTGATTTGTATACGGCTATGCCTCACGGAGGGGAAATACTTTAAATATTATAGATAGGAAAATTTACTCAAAAGAAACATTCCTCTATTTAAAAAAATACGCTTGCCACCCCTTGTCCTTTGAGAAAATTTTCCTATCTACAATATTTAAAGAATTTCCGACGCTCTATTTATCGTAGTATAACTTTCTGTACCGGACCCTGTTACTGCAGAAAATTACTATCCTACCTAGTGACGACCTGAGTGGTTCAGTGGTCAACATGTCGGCATGCCACGCAAGAGATCCCGGGTTCGATTCCCGGCCGGGCAGAAATTGAAAAGTTTAATTTTAATTTCTGTTTGGGTCTGGGTGTTCTATGCATAATAAGTATGTATTTAAAAGTATATAAGTAGTTTATCAGTTATCTAGCACCCATAACACAAGCTTTGCTTACTTTGGGGCTAGATGGCGCTGTGTGAATTTGTCCACGATTATTTATTTATTTACTAAAATATTTCTGCTGTAAAATGTGAGGCTTAGTGCTAGATCTCACTTTTAATAAACACCTTCAAGCATATCAATATTGACATGAAACAAACTCAATTGCAGGTCACTCCTCAACCGGCGCGACAACGTATCTAGCGATAGACGACGACACCGGAAAGCGGTTGATCGCCAAAAAGTGGTCGCTACCTCCCGCCTCGGACTTCATGACTCGCAGCCGCCAGCTGACAGCCCTCCACGAAGACTTCCAGACACTATGCAGACTGAAACACAGCGTCCTGGTCACATACACAGCTCTAGAAACCACCAAGGAACCAGCCAAACGGACAGTGAAACAGTGCGTCTATATATTCAGAGACTACGTGCCGGGCACGTCGTTGAAAAACTTCAAAGAGAAAGTGCATAAATTCAGTGATAAATTCGATACGTTGAAACTTCTAAGACATGTGAGTGCGGGGGTGTTCAGTGCTCTAAGTACTTTGCACAAAGCTAATGTGTTGCATAGGGATTTGAGGTGTGAGAATGTGTATTTGGATAATGATAGTGCAGTGAGACTCGTCGGAGCTGGTCTGGATACGCGGCTGTCGGAAATGCACGATGGTGACAGCTATTGTGATAGGTGAGTAAGACTATAACGTTGGTCGGTCGGAAAATCCCCGATCAAGTGTACATAAATATTCAAATATTTCCTAAATGACAGAACCGATTTTAAAGAAACAAAGCTAAGAAGGCTTTCAAATAAAGAAAACTGCATCGAAATCGGTCCACATGTTCTGGGGCTACGATGCCATAGACAGACACACAGATACGCACATCAGACTTATAACAACCCTCTTTTTGTCGGGGGTTAAAATGCGATTTAGTAAAGACATACTTGTATGGCTCTTTACTACTTATGGTTGCATTCTTTGTCAATATCCTCTTAACAGAACGGTCGTGGTTGCCATATTGTATTGGTCACTCGCCTTACAATTTCCGAGCGCTTGGTAAAGCCTGGCTAAACAAGGTTATAAGGTTATGGCAGTGGGAATGGGTAGCTCTTTTGACAGTTGCATGCACACCATAAGGTTTTAGTAGCACCTAGTGGCCCGGATGGTTGTGATTCAATTGATTGTTAGATAAAGTTAAAATATTATTACTTTGTATGCTGTCGTTTCTTTGGACCCTTACTAGATAAAATAATGTTGAAAATGATCTGAACTAAAAATACCAAGATAGCAAGTTCTACTAAATCCTATGAATGCAAGGCACCATATTAGCCAAGCTGCCATTTCATGTACTGACATTCTATGCGAATCTCTGTGGAGTTAGCCAAGATGCAAGTCGCTTCTCGGCGACTCCACTGCGACCGACAATCGGAGCTTCTCGCCTACGTTCGGCTGTAGTCCATTCGCGTTAAGAAAATAGTGATTAAATGTTTTCACTGTAAAGTAAAAGTTCATACAATATCAATTTAAAAAAGTTTCAAGTTTATTTAATGGACAAAAATTTACTTAATTCACAATTTAAAAATAAAGTCAAGGATATCCCTTTGCTTAGCATCTCAGTCTAGTATTTGTTATTTATTCCAACTGCCGTGGTATTCATTTTTATTACTTTCTGCCATCAACTGGTGACTGTGAACTTACCTTTTTAATTTGTTGCGACCCGACTGGTCGACCAGCGGACAACGATGACTCACTATTATCTTAACGCGAAAGAACTATAGCTTCGCAGTACTGCCTTGATCTACGAGCGCTGGCCGAACGTAGCATCCGTATCCCAATCGTCAGTCGCTATGGAGTTGCTACGGATCAATTTGCTACGACCTACGACCACGGCTAGACCTACTGTACTTATAGAATATCATAGAATAATCATTTATTCGACATTTACGTTACATACATAGACAGACAAAATCAGCCGACATATACGCGGCGGCGCAGTTGCTGCTCTCCATAGTGTCACGGACGACCCCGACCGGCATCCCGCCGGACCTGCCATCCGGGGCCAAGGATTTCTTCGCGAGGTATGTAGGCAAACGTCCATTGCTGCGGTGACTGCTTACCATCAGGCAGGCCGTAAGCTTGTTTGCCACCTTAGTGGTATAAAAAAAATAGTAGGCTTCAAACCGCCCATCGCACAACCGTTGCCAATTAGGACACCGCCAGAGTGGGATGATAGACAGAGTGGCTGACATCATACGAAGACGATGTTTGAGTTGTGAGTCGCGTAATTTCGGTTGCTTTTCAATAGGGAGGCAAACTGAGAATTAATGGAGCCATAAGTACAAGCGACTGTACCCGAAAACTCTAGAATGGTCAATTACTTGTCGGCAAGTGTTACTACAGGCATGAGGCATTTCATCTTAGTCCTCACAGTGACAACTCGTAAAATGTAAATTGCTATGCCCCGGCGGGGTGTCACTATTATTGTAAGACCTATGTATAAAGTATGTGTAATGTAATGCACTGTACCTATTAATAGTGATATCGCAATAAATAAATAAATAAACTCATCTGCGGTTTTGCATTTTTGTTACCTGCAACCTAAATGTATGAATAGTAGATGTTTATGGGCGACAGATACCACGTAGCATAAGGTGGGCAAAAGTATGCCAAATTTTGGCGTGACTCAAACCAGTCAATCGATTTTGGGTACAGTCTCTTGTGGCATCATTACGTTTTAGTGTGCCTGCCTCCTCATTGTTGAAGGGTGGTGTTTGCGATACTAAAATCCAACAGATAGCGCTACTACGCGTAAGGCATGCTGTCATAATGGGGCCCTATCATTGGCTGAAATGCAATTGACAGCTGGCCTTACGCTGTTGAGCGCCATCTGGTAGATATTCAAATCGCTAACATCTCAACTTAACAAACTTATTTACCCGAAAATGACTATAATTTGGTAATTACATTGAAAATCCATTAGTGTCAGTTGGAGCTGCTACTGATAAACCGGTGAAAATTACAAGCATTTTTGAGTAAAGAATTACAAGTCGTGGGCCGCAATCATTATCATTTATTTATTCATCAGATTCATATAATACTAATTAATAGTAATTAGTAAATACCGACGTCACATCCAGGTGTCTGACAGACGACGAGCACTCCCAGTGGTCTGCGGAGCGGCTCACCCGCCATCCGTTCTTGGTCGACGCGCCGGCGGCCATGCCCAATGGCACCGGGACACGCGATGACGGCAGTGGGTCCGAGGTAATGAGGGATATAGTATAGTAAACAGCATATCAACCTTCATAATAATGTTCCAGTTAGGAGCGTCGGTGACGGAGTGGTTAAGATACGATTTGTAAGCGAGAGGTACCGGCGTTCGAATCCCATTGTGTACCAATGGCTGTTTTCAGTTATGTACATTAGTTTAATGCTAACCGATGCTCTTACGGTAAGTGAAAACATCGCGATGACCCGTGCACCCGTGATCCAACCTGGGCTGGTTCCTTAGGTAGCAGGGTCACGGAGGTCAGATGGCAGTTGCTTCACTATAATTATCTGATCTGCGGAACCCTGGTTCAATCTTGGACATTAATCGATGTTAAGCTATTGTATATTTTCTTTTTTGCACGCTGTGAGACATCTAAATAAAATAAAATAAAATGAACGCCAAAATGATTGTTTTTTTTATATATAATAATATTCCAGGAGCAAGATCCATCCAAGCTCCAGAACCCCATCCTGGCGACGAACAGCCACTCGCGTCTCTACGACGAGTTCGAAGTGCTCACTTGGCTTGGCAAGGGCGCTTTCGGCGATGTACTCAAGGTAAATATAGTAAGAGTAAGGCGTTATCCTCACTGACAGCGGTCGTGCGACCATGGTAGGAGACCTCAAAACCGCCCGTCGAACGACCATGGTCGCACGACCGTTGCGAATTAGTACAGCGCCTAAATATCTTCAATTCTCTATGGTAAACTGTGCCTTTGGCAGTGGAGGGGCCTGGCAATTATTAACATCATACCTCGGTCGCAGCGTCAGTGGCCGAGCGGATAGGGTATACGACTCATAAGCGACATGTGCCGGGTTTGAATCCCGCTGCGGCCATGTACCAATTACAGTTTTCCGAATTATGTACATTAGTTGAATACTAACCGATGCTCTTACAATGAGGGAAAACATCGTGAAAAAACCCGCACATTCAGGCGACTGAATGTGTAACCATTATCCGGTCAGGTTCCTCTGTTAGCACGGTCTTCACTGTAATTACCTGATCTGCCAAATCCTGGATCATGGTAAACTCGGACCCTCTCTCGTGCACGAGAATACAACCGGGACATTAACGCCAAAATGACGATGATTATTTAACTCCATACCTCCTTTCCCAGGTGAAAAACAAGCTGGACCTCTGCTTCTACGCCATAAAGCGGGTCCAGCTGAACCCTGAGACCGCTGCAATGAACTACAAGATCACGCGCGAAGTGAAACTCCTATCTGGACTGAACCACGAGAACGTAGTCCGGTATTACAATGCTTGGATCGAGACTACGGCAGCGGTCAGCGGTGAAGAGGATGCCACTAGCGTCAGTGATATTGATATCGGTAAGTGTTGTGTTGTATATGGAGACGTATTAGATTGTGAGGGCGCTGTAGATATAGACATAGACATAGACATGATTTATTTTGACATTACAAAAATCCATAAGCGTTTACATAATATGAAAATTTTAGAACACTTCAATACTAAACAAAAATAAAGTAGGTACAAACACACAAACACAACAAATCACGGACCAATGCGATGCCAAAAAAAAAACCCAGCTCAGCATTAGCTACAACAAATGCTGCAGCGCTGATTTTCAGTGGGATCTTGACAGTAAGGAGACCTGCATGAAGTACACAGCATATATAAAATAAATAAATGAAATACTGTAAGTTGTCCTACTTCATCGAGTACGAGAAAAATTCCACTTGATAGCAGTATTAGGAGCTTAGGAGATCCATAAAACTGCGGTCTGTCGGTGGCACCTGGCACGAAAATGTTGTTTTGTTTTGTGTCCCAACTTAGTTACTTATCCTCTTGTGTGGGTTCTAGAAGTAAAGCCAGTCGTCCTTACATTGTCTTGGCGGTTACTCTTCTCACCTACATAGTATACTAATTTGTCACCGACATAGCCCGAAGGGTTGCCAGTCTAAAGTGGCAGTGGGTAGGGCACATTGCTCGAAAAACAGATGGCCCATGGGGCAATAAAGTTCTCGAGTTGCGACCACGTACTGGAGATGATGACTGGAAGACGCAGCGTGGGTAGGCCCCCTACAAGGTGGACGTACGACCTGGGAAAGAGCGCAGGTGTCAGCTGGATGCGGAAGGCACAGGACCGGCCTTTGTGGAGATCTCTGGGGGTGGCCTATGCCCAGCAATGGGCATCTTTCGGCCGATATTCTGAAACTAATTTGTATTTCATAATATAATTAGTGGAAAAAACCAGCAGACAGTTCGTGTAATAGAAAGTGGAGACTGTCATCCAAATTTTTTTAGCAAAGTCACGAAAATAACCTTTCAACACCTTCCAGTGAAAACGCCAACGCCAAAACCGAAGCCCAACCAGAAGCAAACGCTAGAGGAGATAGTGGCCAAGCTAGGTCAGAATTTGAACTGGAGTATGGAGAAGTCGGGGGCGCGTCGTGTCTCCGTCGGCGCGGGCTCGGACAGTGACGAGGAGGCCGGTCCAGGATACTGGGAGAGATACAGGTAAAATTCAGTTCCATTTATTTTCCTATTGTTTCCGTAACTTTTAACTGGGAAATGACTAAGGGCAACACTAAGAGCCCAAATCCAATAAAATAAACAGGTAACCGTTGAAGCTAAATGCTTTCAATAATAATATAGGTTGGATAATACAGCTTGATTCTTAGGTCAGCTACGTAATATAAGTACCTAATAATAAATAAATAATGTTATACTTAACCTATTGATTATTGAAACGATAAGAAGAAGGTGAACTACCATCAAAAAGTTTTTACGTTAAACTTCACAAGTGTATAAAGTGCAAACATTCGTTTTATTATAACTTGAAAGCAGGCGGGGACCAATTTTAATGAATTTCCGTAAATGAACTATCCATGTCCATTGTCCATCTACTTATATGAAAATGGCGTCCCGCCTGCTTTCAAGTTTAAATTAAACTAACGTTTGCACTTTATACACATATTAACATACACCATTCGGCTTCTTTATGACATTTAGTTTTTTAATAGCAGTCGAGGTTTTTAGTCTTTGTGCTACTTTTCTAAAGTTTTCTACGTCTAGAAAAAATTAATAATGATATTTCCTTTATTCTCTTAGGCTGAAGGCCAGTTTTACTGTAAGTTCTATAATTTTAACGTCCCTTCACAATTTATTCTACACAAATTATTTATTATTCTTGATAAAATCCTCAGTTCAGACTCAGACGAGAGCATACAGTTCGCCAAGGACTCTACACTGTCTCTATCCACCACGCTACCTTCAGAAGACGTTCCGGATTCACCGATGCCAAAATCGACCAAAATGTTGCAGGTACGTAAGGCTTATTTTCGTTTACATCATAGAGCTTTTTGTTATAAACAATTTTAATCTAGCTACTTAGAACCTTTTGGTCTTATTTGTAAAAGTTATTTGACGTTTATTAAAAATATTTTACCTAAAATAATATTGTGTCAGACTAACATATTTTTGATTCATAAATAAACGTCAAATAACTTTTATGAATAAGACTGTTTGTTTTTAACCTAAATAGTAAATCCTACAAATTGTGTTTTATTTGCTTTTTTTTTGTATTCAACTTAGTTTGCAACACTTGAATTTTTGTTTGTACTTTTTTAACTGCTTGTACAATCCATAATTCCTGTCGGACATTCGTTTCCCATTTTAATTCATTATTTTATATTATTTTTAATTCATTTTCTGTGAATTGTATTGTTAATTCCATTCGTTTCATTTAAATTTTTTTATTCATTGGCCTATTCCTCCTATAGGTTTCCGAAGTGAAATCAGAAAAGAGCGTACCGAATAATCCAGCAGTATGTAAATTGTTTCCCATTTCTTCTAATTATTTTGCTTGCATGGGGATTTTAATACGTTTCATATTTAGTCGGGTAATTCAAATCTTGAGCCACTTGCGGTCGTATGTAATTTGGCAGTGTTATACATATTAAACTATAATATCCATGGACTTCTATCTATCCTAACCTAGTTAATAACCTGGCTGTGCTCTCGCATGCGAGGGCCAGGGTTCCGCCTTGACCATGATCTAGGATTTGGCAGATCAGGTAATAAATATACTTAAAAGTAGAGCGGATGCTATCTGTCTTCTGTGACTCTGTTAACAGGGGAACCTGACCAGATGGGATCACGGTTACACATTCAGTCGCCTGAATGTGCTCGTTTTCTCACAATGTTTTTCACCGTAAGAGTAAAATTTGTCAAAAAGATTTTTTTAATGAAATAAATATGTAGGAGCCGGATTCTGCTAATCATTCAATGGTCGCGTTAGTATTGACATATTTTAGTTGGATGATGACAATGATAAGCAGAAATTAACCTAAGTTAAAAGCACCATAATATTAGCCGTTAATAGTAACGCATGTAAGGAAAAATTAACAAACTAACCTAGAGATATAAACCAACTATAATATTAAAATTTAGAATGTAAAGTAAGCTGCAAACTAAACGGACCCTGCCCTACATTTAATAGACTGGGTGGGTCTGGCCACTCTGCAGCTAACTGTACCTACTATTCTTACAATTAACATACAAGTGCAACTGCCTAATATCTAACATGGAACTCTGACATTTTTGGTAGACTCTAGACCTTCTTTAAAATATTGCACTACTTTAGATCTTTCAGTTATCGCAAGCTTGGCTTGTCCAGCATGACAGAAAGGAAAATAAAACCTTGTTATGGTCACTGCATGGGGTCTTGATTATATTGAACTACTTTGTCACAAAAGACCAGTATAAACAGTTTTACCGGTGATAGGGTGTCTGTCAAGCCTGACGAGGACTCACCCAGACGGACGTACTACTGCAAGACTCTTTAGGAAGCTAGCTTTGAAAATGGCTCATTGCCGTGACAAAGTAGTTCAAACCCTGAAAACAACAAATGCAATAAAATGTCCACATGATACAACTTTCAACGGGTTAATTTTAGTTTTGTTTTTAACGTTTTCACGTTTTTTACGTAGTAAAATAAAAAACTGCAATACAAGAGTTTTTACAATTTCAACCAATTAGGTGATAGGACTCTGTCAAGCCTGAGTCCACCTGGGTGAGTACCACCGCCTTACCTATTTCTGCCGCCAAGCAACAATGCTTGCAATGTTGCGTTCCGGTTTGAAGGATAAGGTAGCCAGCGCAATTACAGGCATGAGACATTTCATCTTAGTCCTCATAGTGACAACGCATCTGCGGTTCTGTATTTTTGTTACCTACAACCTAAATGTAGGAATTGAAGATGTTATCGCCAGTTACCACTTACTATCAGGTGCGCTTTCTGCTCGTTTGTCAGTGAGAAGCATAAAAAATTATAATCCACCAGATGACGCCACTGAGAAGTAAGGTCCGTTGTCAGAATACTGCCGTCCCATTGGCTAGAAACAACTGTTGTGCTATGACGAATCCATTCCAGCCCATGACAGGGCTTCATTTTGACAGCAAACTTTACGTTTGATTGGCGACATCTAGTGGTGGAATCTCAACATCCCTCATTAATTATTAATTGTACTATTTGCGAGCGCCTGGTAATGGCCTCGCTGTTACAAATGTTTTTAATATTACTTGTAACTGGCTGTTGGTGTTCTGATAAAATTAAATAACTCCCTAGGTGCTGTTCATCCAAATGGAGTTCTGCGAGAAGCACACTCTAAGGCAGGCCATAGACAACGGACTGAACAAGGAGCAGTTCCGCGCTTGGAGACTCTTCAGGGAAATCGTGGAAGGGTTGGCCCATGTTCACCAGAAGGGGATGATTCACAGAGACCTGAAGCCTGTGAATATATTCTTGGACTCCAACGACCATGTCAAGATTGGCGACTTTGGATTGGCTACGACAACCATGGCTGGCATTCTTGGGGATGGTAAGTCATTTGTTCGTGTTATTTTATTGTGATGTATAAAGCATCTATAATATGTATTTATTTTAAATGTGAGTATCGATTCTATCTATGCCAAGAGACATACACGTTTCTTCAATATTTATGCAATATTTCTTCTTTGATTTATTTTCAAAACTGATACCTGTGATATCCCCAATCCCCATGTTACAAAACACAGACTCTTAAACGTTCTAAAAATTCAGAAAATTGCAACCTGAACATTGTCAAACTTGGACATTTTGAGACTAAACGACTATTTTATGCTTATTTTTTATTTCAATTCAATTAGATAACATTAAATAGTTGAGGAACGTTTGAAATAAAAGTCGTACATTTCAGAGAGAAACAAGAATCCAGAGGAAATCGGAGGCTCTCTTACAGGACAGGTACGTTCTATAAATTTTATATGGCTTATAAATCAAACTTACTGCCTAAACTTATATTTCTTTTACCTTTAATTTTTGTGAGTTGTATTGAAATTAATAATGAACGCAAAGAGATAGACAAAAGATGCGTATGATGATAATGTCCTTGCTTCAGTTTCTTGTATCTTTAATAATTATATCATAATATATAACAAGCGAGAGGTACCGGGTTCCAATCCCAATGCCGCCATATACCAATCACTCTCTTGAGCTATATACATTAGTTGAATACTAACCGATGCTCTTACGGTGAGGGAAAACATCGTGATGTAACCTGCACATTGAACGTGTAACCATGACAAACTCTAGTCAGGATACCCTGTTAACAGAGTCACCTGCTCCACTGTAATTACCTTTTCTACCAAATCCATGATCCACATGGCAAGGCGGACCCCGGGCCCTCGTGCGCGACAGCACAACCGGGACATTAACGCTATGATGATTATTTTATTTTTAAATTATGTCATGATAAATCCTTCAATTTAGGTAGGCACAGCGCTATACGTGGCCCCGGAGCTACTCCAATCAGCTGGGAAAGTCATCTACAACCAGAAAGTGGACATCTATTCGCTTGGCGTGATACTCTTTGAGATGTTCCACCCGCCTCTAAGCACTGGCATGGAGAGGATGAAAGTACTGACCAGTCTACGCACGAAAGACATCGTGATGCCAGAGGGCTTCGAGACAGAAGACAATGCCAAGCAGATACATGTTATTCGGTGAGTTTTGTACTTTTTTTATGTTACGCTGTGACAAATTCGTCCGCAAACTAGTAATGTCCTTGATAGTGGACGGTGTACGCAACAAATATTTATAGAATGCGCAAATCGATGTACAGGATAGCCGTTTGGTACACAGTACTTTAGGTTATAACCATCATTTTGACCGGTAGTTCTTAAAAATGTTCCCATGGGAGGAGCAGTAGTGAGGTCATCTATTTTTTATATGGAATTAAAAAATATTTCTTTTATAAACCTATCGTGATTGGTATCAAATGAAAGGGTATCATGAGCCAGTTCTAAAAATATACTACACCATCATCATTGGGCTACCTGTTTTCTAAAAATCCATAAAATATTTTCAAAACATATCGCCTCCAGGTAGGAGACGGCTTAGTAAATTTTTGTGAAACATGCGCCAAATGTCTCTTAATTTACTCATAACTAACGTCAAAAAGACAAACAACAAATTCTTAATTTTTAATTTTTTTCAAAGTTTAAGATACATAATTTTTTTTAACGTTTCGAACTGTACTATTACTATTTTCACGTAGCCCGACCACTATGACGTGTTACGGACGCTACCTTCTTACCTATCTTTTTTTAATTAACCATGAGTATCAATCCGATTCCAATAAATTCAGGTAGAAAAACGCCTTATAAAATACTTAGACAAGCACGTGAATCGGCGTTCCCATCTTTTTTTTTATTTCATACAGTAGGCCTACAGGCAAGCGGGCCACCTGATTGAAAGTGGTCACCACTGCCTATAGACATTAGTAACACCGAGAGTATCGCCAATGAGTATCCCATCTTCCCGCATTCCCCAGGATACACATGAAATCGCATTCACACTGTATCTTCTACGGTCTCCATATTAGTACTTGTCCCTAGACTACACCACTAGAAATGATAACAAAAATCCCTTCATTACAGCTGGCTTCTAGACCACGACGCAAGCATTCGTCCCAGCTGCGCGGAGCTCTTAGCAAGCGAGCACGTCCCGCGATCCGTCCCAGAAAGCGCTCTATCTGGCCTGCTCTCACACACGCTGAGTGACAAGAAGGCAAGAGGCTACCAGAGACTAGTCGACGCGTGTCTGACACAACGACAGTCTGTGGCTGAAGATCTGATCTATACAAGGGATATGAAGGTCAAGCCGATGGCTGTGCTTACGCAGATTAAGGATGCTATTGTTAAGGTTGGTGCTTGTTCTTTTTTTACGGCCACTCTTTTTAAATTGACCCAAATGGTCACGTGGTTAACATCGGTCTACCACAGCCGGGTTTGATTCTCGGCAGTAATTGAAGTTCCGCACAGAAGAGCGTACCGTAGTAGCAAGTTATTTTAACTCTGGAGGTTTACATTAGCTCAAAATGAAACACGAATTGCAAACGGTTTGTAATGTAGAATCGAATAAAGTGCTGTCTATGTCTATTTTCCAGTCCCCATCTGCGTTCTGTAACGCATGTTAGCTACGTAGTCTGCATGCTTTTTTTTACTTTTTTTTTGTATTTCATTATGTCGCCGACATGTGTAATGTGGTATGGAGACAGGACGAAAATGAAATCGTGTTTCTTTCTGAGTTAAAGTAGGGTTACTTTAACCCAGTGTGGTAAAGTGACCGGCACACACGTCTTACGGTATTTATATACGTACGTATGTATCTGTAATCCCAGGTATTCCGCTCGCACGGTGCCTGGGAGTTCGCCCCGCCGTTACTGACACCTCGGGCGGCCGCCTGGGAGCGGTCGGCGCACGCCGCCAAGCTCATGACCGCAGCCGGCACCGTCTGCCATCTGCCTCATGACCTGAGGTTGCCGTTCGCTAGGTGAGTTGGTGATGTCACTTTTCACATCCCACATTCCACTTTCCACATCGCACTTTTTACTTCCCATATCCCTTATCGCAGTTCCTACTTCCCACAACCCCCATCCCATAGCCCATTTCCCGCTCTCCACTAACATTAACATTAGGGGTCATCCATAAATTACGTCACACCTTAATAGGGAGGGAGGGTATTACTGAAATGTGACATAATGTGACAAGGGGCAGGGGGGATAAAAAATTTTGTGACATCACATGTTAAAAATTAATAATCAAACGCGACGTTTAGATGTGAATAAAAAATCTTAAAATTTAACGAACTTGATCCATATTTATTAATAATTTCGCATTCTCACTATGAAAAATGACGATAGCTGTTTTCTTTCAATTATTCTAAAATACATGGATAAATTTAAGAAATGTGTGACGTCACATCAGGAGGGGGGGATTATAAAATTGTGACAACCTGTGACTAGGACGGGGGGAGGGGCTCAAAAGTCCTAAAATTCGTGTGACGTAATTTATGGATGGCCCCTTATGATCAGAGTCTCAGCCGCAGGACCTTTTACTTCATAATTAAATTAGTTACGGGATTCATGACAGTGTTAGTTTATCCACCGGCGTGCGTGTCAAAACTATGTAGGTATTTGGTTCGCCCAACTGTTACTGACGCCTCGCGCGGCCGCCTGGGAGCCGGCATCGTCTGCATTCCCCACTGAATTAATGATAATTATAATCATAAACCCCCAACGCAAAAAGAGGGTTGGTGTATCTGTGTGTCTGTCTGTGGCATCGTAGCTGCCGAACGGATAGACTGATATCTAATTTGAGTATTTTATCGAGTGTCGAGTTTCCGACACCTATCGGTTAAGTTAGGTTATCTTCTCAGCAGCGGGACATCCGTTGTTGGACATAGTAAGTAAGTAATAGTTCTCTAGCTCCCACAACACAAGCTTTGCTTACTTTGGGGCCAAATGGCGCTGTGTGAATTTTCCAAGCATATTTAAATATTCTTATTTTTATCTTCTTTCTTCTACAGGTACATAGCGTACAACGGCATCCGTCACATGAGGCGGTATGTGGTGGATCGCGTGTTCCGAGAGGCGAGAGTGAAGGGCTACCATCCGAAGGAGATATTGGAGTGCGCGTTCGACATTGTCACTCCTGCTTGTCGTGAGTAGTTGAGAATAACCTTTTAAGATAGTTACCCGCTTTCAGTCCGAAACTGTGGCGATATTCGATTATTCTACAGAATCTACGGGATTCTGTTTACTTGGGACATGAAGTACCCAGGGCACTTGAGAAGAATTGTGAAAGAAATAATTCGAAATCAGTTCAGTACCTACTTTCGGAATTATTCTGTTTCATTTTAATCAGGAGGACTTTAGGAGAGGTTATTGCCATAATCTCTACGCTTGGCTGGCGGGTTGGAGATCGTAGTATTGTAAAATGTAACAATGATAACGCTGCTACTCATTTTCCAGCTTATGGAGACTAGATCTTTTGCCTCGAAAATATTAGTCGCCTTGTACAACACCCGCGAGTCTAATGTTTATTTTAGTTAGGAGTTATGCGCTTAAATTCAATCGTCTAAGTTCAGTAGCAAAAAAGTGGAATGTATACATTGCTCAAATAACGTCCATTTTTGTATCACGCCTTTTTAAAAGCGGAGCGACGTGAAATATTGACCTTATTATTTTAGCATTCTACTTTGATTTGCTCACAGGATTTTGACTTCTGAATTTAGTCGAGCTAGGTGTACTTTTTTTATACCACTAATGTGGCAAACAAGCTTACGGCCCGCCTGTTGGTAAGCAGTCACCGCAGCCTATGGACGTTTGCAATACCAGGGGGATCACCCACGCGCTGCTGACCCCGTAAAAACCTCACCCCTTTCTTGAAGAACTCCCATGTTATACTCTCCAGGGAAAACCTGTCCGGGTAGTGCATTATTTATTTATTTAACCATTTATTGTGCACAAAGAAAGTTACAATAATATGAACATAAAGATAACAATCACAAAAGGTACAGCTTATTTCTAAAAAGAAATGTCTTACAGCAGACCTACCGAAGAGAGAGGACTAGAATAGAGAGGCAGATATGACGTGCACCCAAATACATAATACATATAATTGAATTACTTAAATGAGTATCTATATATATATAGTTGTAATATTACCTACATATATAATAAATAACACAAATAATAAATAAATACCTATAAATATATAATATTATGGATTGCAAAGGGAAAGATATTACTCTTTTAATCTTTTTTTAAAAATACCGAGTGGGTACTGTTACGAACAGTATGCGGCAGCGAGTTCCATAGCCTAGCCGCATGAACAGTAAATGATTTAGTATAGCATTCGAAATGATGAGGGGGAATGGAGAGGAGTGTCCTGACGCTTGAGCGACAGGGTAGGTTTTGAGAACGGGAGAAACCAAACCAATTATTTATTATTTTATTTTAACTATTTCCCAGCCTCCCTCTGGCTAGACGCGGAGCTCCTAGTAGCGGCCGTCCGCGCAGCCGCCGCGGCTTCCCAAAAGGTGGCCGTGCAATTCAACCACACACAGCTACTGGCCAACCTATTGGAGGCCTGCGGAGTGCCACTCGACAAGCACGCGGACATCTACCCCGTTCTGGTCGACGTCAGTTTTGGTGAGTAGCTTGACTACCTTTTAGGAGGTTTTTTTCTCACAAGGTGGACCGACGACCTGGTAAAGATCGCAGCTACCAGCTGGATGCGGAAGGCGCAGGAGCGGCTGTTGTGGAGATCTCTGGGGGAGGCCTATGCCCAGCTGTGGGCGTCTTTCGGCTGATATGATGATGATGACAATGTAATATGTAATATGTAAATTGTTATATAGGTTTTAAGACTTTCGTGGTTATTCACTACACTTTCACTACACATGTTATCGGTAATACTAACCGTGGTAACAAACCCGATAACATGTGTAGTAAAAGGGTATGTAAATTGTTATATGAAAAAGTTAATTTGATCACTTTACTATTTTTACTTGCAGGCCGGATTACCCGTTTCCAACTGCAAACACACCTGACGTCACTGTGTATCTCGGAAAGCGATATTAAAACGCTCACACGGTTGATGGAGTCTGAGGTTAGTATTTTTCTATTCAACGTCCATAGGCTGCGGTAACTGCATACCATCAGGCAGGCCCCAGCTTGTTTGCCACTATACTGTTTTAAAAAACTGTTCTGGCAGTTATTCTTTATTTGTAAGTTTTCGACTTTATTCTCATTCTAATTATATGCTGTGCAATATAATGCTATATGTGCAATAATATGCTTAAAATATTTTAATAACTGCACAGGAATATGACTCTTAAGGTAATGCACATATGTTTTTGTATTGTACATAATTTTGAGCTTAAAAAAATAGGTTCGTTCAATGTGGCAAAGAAAAAAAAACGCGCCAATATCAAACATTGGCATTTGTATATGTTCTGCATATACAACTGCTTTACCCATGGATTTATGTTCTTCAGATATAATGTATTACATCCATGGATAAAACAGTTTCTCAAGCAAACAGTTTCGCCTGCTCCATCTCTCCCTCTGATGATGATGATGATGATGATGTCAAAATAACCCAAACGACATCCCCAGGTGCCAGTATATGAAGCTCGCGAACTCTTGCAACCAGTTCTTCGCGGGCGCTTCAGCCGCCCCATACACGACAGTCTGGAGACTGTCTATCGGAATGCTGTGGCGCTTGGATGCGAGGTCGGTTGTACGGATACTTACAAGCGTAACGTATATACATTAAATGTAGGCTTGGGAGATCCGATCATACTTCAGTCCACTGTACAATAAAACAGACGTAAAAATTTGACATTTTGTATAATGAATTTAACATTTAATTATAAATTATTGCTATACCCCACCAGCGGGGCTATTATCTAACTCAGTTGATAACTGAATTTGACATTAAATAATTCTACACTACGTCATCTACGTTGGCCACTGACCAAATATAGTCTACCAAATAAGAGTACTGTAACATGTTTTGATGTCAAATTCAGTTGTCCACTGAGATAGCCAATACCCCTCAGCATTCTTTATCATGTACTAACACATATATTTAAATACTTATATTTAACACATGGACGGACATACAATAAACGAATTGAACTGTCATCGTCCTCAGTGTCCGATGACAGTGTCTCCCTGCCTGGCCTACAACGCGACCCAGCACAGCGGCGTGTTCTGGCAAATGGCGGTGCAACGAGAACGCGCGCCTTCGGCCAAGCGGCCCGCCAGCCACGTTATTGCAGCTGGTGGGAGGTATGCGAGTTTACTTTTTTTTATGTTATACGGCAGACAAACAGGCAAGCAGGCTACCTGATGGAAAGTGGTCACCGCCGCCTATGGACATCAGCAACACCAGGGGTCACTAAAGCGTTGTTTTGATTGATTGGTGGTTGGGATTTGTGGTTAATGTGAACGCCGGCTTGTAACCAATAAGAAAGGCGAATGTTATCCCAGTACTTTATAGTTAAAAAAAATAGAGTATAATGTTTCAATAGAAATCCAAATTACATACTTAAATTTATACGTTATTTAGCTCTATATTAAAATCGACCTTCAAGTTTTGAATACATGTTAGCAAACATACAACTGGCCGTGTGGTGTCCGGCAGAGTAGAATAGCACCAACCCCTTACACTCGTGGCAATGGATAACGCTGCTGCCCATTTTCCAGCCTATGGGTCGCCGTAGTCTCGAAAATGGGCAGCAGCGTTTAGTCTTCTAGATCTTTTGCCTCGAAAACATTAGTCGCCTCGTACGACATCCACGTGTGTAAGGGTCCTATTCTACTCTGCCGGACACCACACGGCTATGTACTCACTATACAACAAACCAATCCTCTTTCCCCAGATACGACGCACTGGTGAGCCAATTCAGCAAGGTCCCGCCTATGGACGGCGCGGACGGGCCGCCCGCCGCCGCCGGGTTCTCCATGTCGCTGGAGCGGATCGCTGCGCTCGCTAAGGCCGCCGAGCATGGCGGCATGCGCTGCGACGAGGTGAGCTCGGCTCTCTCCCTAGACACGAGCCACAGTGAGCCAAAGCAAGGTCCCGCCTATGGACGGCGCGGACGGGCCGCCCGCCGCCGCCGGGTTCTCCATGTCGCTGGAGCGGATCGCTGCGCTCGCTAAGGCCGCCGAGCATGGCGGCATGCGCTGCGACGAGGTGAGCTCGGCTCTCTCCCTAGACACGAGCCACAGTGAGCCAAAGCAAGGTCCCGCCTATGGACGGCGCGGACGGGCCGCCCGCCGCCGCCGGGTTCTCCATGTCGCTGGAGCGGATCGCTGCGCTCGCTAAGGCCGCCGAGCATGGCGGCATGCGCTGCGACGAGGTGAGCTCGGCTCTCTCCCTAGACACGAGCCACAGTGAGCCAAAGCAAGGTCCCGCCTATGGACGGCGCGGACGGGCCGCCCGCCGCCGCCGGGTTCTCCATGTCGCTGGAGCGGATCGCTGCGCTCGCTAAGGCCGCCGAGCATGGCGGCATGCGCTGCGACGAGGTGAGCTCGGCTCTCTCCCTAGACACGAGCCACAGTGAGCCAAAGCAAGGTCCCGCCTATGGACGGCGCGGACGGGCCGCCCGCCGCCGCCGGGTTCTCCATGTCGCTGGAGCGGATCGCTGCGCTCGCTAAGGCCGCCGAGCATGGCGGCATGCGCTGCGACGAGGTGAGCTCGGCTCTCTCCCTAGACACGAGCCACAGTGAGCCAAAGCAAGGTCCCGCCTATGGACGGCGCGGACGGGCCGCCCGCCGCCGCCGGGTTCTCCATGTCGCTGGAGCGGATCGCTGCGCTCGCTAAGGCCGCCGAGCATGGCGGCATGCGCTGCGACGAGGTGAGCTCGGCTCTCTCCCTAGACACGAGCCACAGTGAGCCAAAGCAAGGTCCCGCCTATGGACGGCGCGGACGGGCCGCCCGCCGCCGCCGGGTTCTCCATGTCGCTGGAGCGGATCGCTGCGCTCGCTAAGGCCGCCGAGCATGGCGGCATGCGCTGCGACGAGGTCAGTCTGCCTTACACGTAGATATATCGTTAGTCCAAGGGACAGCGAACTGCGCTTGCATTTCAATTGTAATTGTAACAATACTTTGTTACCTTGAATCAATATAAATCGAGAAATCAAGTTATACTAGGTTCTCTAAGTCTTTAGAACGGATCGCCGTACTCGATAAGTCGGCGGAAAACGTCGTCTGTGGCGCACGCCTTTGAATAAAGCCGAACTAACAAAAAATAAACCGAAGAAACTAGCCAACCACCTACAACTACCAATGACTCTTTTCTGAGTTATGTACAGTATTGAATTCTAAACGATGCTATTGCGGTAAGAGAAAACATCGTGATGAAAACTCCACATTCAGACAACTAAATGTGTAACCATTTTTCAATCTGGTCAGGTTCCCTTGGTAACAGGATCACGGAGGCCCACTGTAACTATCTGATCTGCCAGATCATGATCAAGGCGAACCCGTAGCCCTCGTGCGCAAGAGCACGACCGGGACATTAACGACAACATTATTCATTTTATTTTTATTTTCTCCCATTCCAGTCTACGCTGGTCTGCATCACGATGCCGGGCCCGGCGGGCAGCGGCCGCGTGGGCGTGGCCGCCACAAAAAAGGCCCATTTGGTCCGCGACCTCTGGGCCTCGGGCTACATTTGCTGCCCGTGGGTGGGCAGCCTTTCCGACGCCTTCGATGTTAATAGGGCGGCGATTGTGCTGCTGAATGATGACAGGGAGCCGTGCGTACGCGTCGCTTGCTGGGGGAATAATCGGTAAGTCGAGTGTGGTCAATGAGTCGTCCATAGGGCGGTGACTGCTTACCGTCAGGCAGGCCGTAAGCTTGTTAGCCACCTTTGTGATATTAAAAAAAACTCCTTCTAAATGCCTACACCTGTGTAAACCGATCGGACAGTAACGTTCCACTGTCACTATATATCACCACTCGCCACCAATCTAAATCGGGCATAAGAGTGAAGGGCTCACTGTCAAGCAATGCGTGTATACTATTTATATAAGAACTAGAATTCAGGAGTTTCTTTCGTCATTGGGTTAGGTTTGGAATAGAATAGGTTTGGTTTGGAAATGTTTTAATGTAATTAATGAATACATTAGAATAGAGTACAGTTGGAAATGGTATGGAATAGAGTAGAATAATTAATTCATAGTTGTATTTTTGTTAAAAATAAATATACAATATAATAATATTCAATTAATTCCCTTATTTATTATTGATTCCCTTATATCACAGCGATAGCTGTATAAATGTTATTCAAATATAACAGTTTATAACAGTTTTCATGTATTTTTAATGAGATAATGTATGCTGTTTCTTGACCGACAGGTCAAGGCACGCTATTGCCCATCCATTTGGCACGAACTTTACAGTATTTTACCTAAACGACTTTGTATACTCCATTGAACAAATAATATATTTTTATAGTGTATTACATAATTATTTGTAATGTTTTAGAGTTCGCGAACATAAAGTGCCATACATCGATGTCATAGACTTCATCAAACAGAAGTTAAGCCCCGAGATGGTGCGAACTCCTGAAGGTATTTCGTAATTTTAATTACAAATATTGTTTAAACTTATTAACATTACCTTTTTATGGATACTTTATATAAAAGTTGTGATAATAGCACACACTTTAGACCCAAATTGGTCGCGAACTGTGCGGTTCCAATGGAACTTTTTCCCAAGCATACTAAGGTTGTGGAATGAACTACCTGGAGAGGTTTTCCCTGGAGTTTTTCCCAAGAAAGTTGTTTGTTTCACCTATTATATATTATACTAGGGTATACTAGCATTTTGTCTACACCGAGTGGTCATATATTCATATATTTATGGTCATACATTGTATTTATTCATATAGCCTAACCCTTCCAGGCTGCACGTCCCGCCAAGTGACTTGGGGCGACATGGACAAGTCCAACACGCCGAACACGTCGATAACGTTCGTCACGAGACAGAGCGAGAAATTCTCCAAGAACAACAAGAAGAATTGCGAGAATCAAGTATGTATATAGCGAGAAAATAATGTGATTTTTCTTCTTTATTTTCTATGCTGGCGTAGAGTGTTGGTAGCCTAGTAGTTAAGGGGCCGACTCGTAAGCGAGAGATACTGCGCGCGAACCCCAGTGCCCGCCATGTATCATTGACTCTTTTCTGAGTCATGTATGTCGTGGCCATATCTTAGAATTTGTCATTTCGTGATATGCCCGACCATTTCATGAAATCTTTGTATTTCGTGATTATATGGCCATTTAAAAGTGACCATATCCTCTTTCATTGAGGGAAAAAAACATCGTGATGAAACCTGCACATTCAGGCGACTGCATGTGTAACAATGAGGAAGTTTCCTAATTTTTTTTTTTAACTGGTTACAAAAATATGAGTAAAATGAAACAAAGCGGTGACATTTTTATTTAAATATCTCAAAAAACAAAAAAGTTTTGAGACTTCAAAGTTGCGATTTCAAGAATAATTTCGTTAAGACCACGAATTCGTGCGTGACGTCACCAGGCCGGCAGCCCGGCCGCCACTATGGCGCTTCCCATACACTGAACTCTTGGTGACTATATCTTTCGATCAGCAGTAGCTAGACCGTTGAACTTTAGACAGAGTATATGTTACTATGGCCGCTACAACAACAAAAAATAATAATAGTAAAATCATTTAAAATAAGGGGGGTCTCCATACATGATACGTGATTTTATGGCGTTTTCAGAGGTATTTAGTTTTTCTCCATCGCATAAATGTTACAACTTACAAGCATCAAACTTTGAAAGAGCAGCACTGATCAAGTGGCAGCGTGCTTGTAGACTGGTTCAGCAATGCTCGCAATGTCCCGTACATTCTGGATGGGTATTAGGACCCCCCTTCCTTTTAATTATATTATTATAATTATTGATGGATTCATCAAACAGCGACACTTACCTCTCCTTCCGCCGCTAATTAAATATAACTTTACCCCCCAGATAACAACCCAGCTATCCGCCCAACTGTCAGCCCTAGGGCTCTGCTGGGGCGCGGGCGCGGCGCGGGTCCGCGTCCATTGCGTGGCGGTGTGGGCGCGCGCGGCGCCCCTCAGACTACTACTGGCGCAATGGACAGCGCCCCTCAATCATGAGGAGTTGATGCCCGCTGCCAGGGTCGTGTTCGATCAGTGAGTGGTTTACGATACATATAATGCAATATATATAATCCTTTAGTAACGAAATCGTTTAGCAAACAAAGCAAAGCAAGTCTTTGTGAGTTGTTCTTGTAATTTCGAAATCCAGCAGATGGCGCTTCTAAAAAGATTCTTTGTCAAAATACTGCTGTAGTATTTAATGGGACCACTCAAAAAATTGGACATAGAGGCGTTGATGGAGCCTACTCACAGCTGAAGTCAAAATCTATATTTTGTTTCATTTTTAATGGTGCATGAACGTGTCCAAAAGGGATGGCCATAAGTTGTCAAATACCCCTCCGTAACCACTGCTATTGTCAAATTTGGTGGCTTTGGTTATCTTATTGTGTTAGCTTTAAGTATGGCATTGAGTGATTTGTATATTGTTGGGACAGATTGACAGTATACATTCTATATAGGCCGAGGCTCCATCTATCTATCTATCTATCAATATATTTAGGACCACTGCAGCTGTAGAATGACAACTCTGACAGGCTTTATTATAGACATCAGACCTCAGATCTCAGTTGCGCCGTAATATAGCTACTTACAAACACTTCAAACTATATCGTTGGCGTTATCGCGTTAATCGTGACGTCATTGTCAAATGTGTACCTTTATTACATTTTATCTACACTCATAGCGTAATGTTCCAATTTCATATTCGAAAACAGTTGTTTAAGGATACACTTTTTTCATAAATTTTTTTTAAATTACTTTTCGATACAGCACTTCCCATACTAATTTCATTACAGCTGTAACGTAAAATAACTTTTTAATAATTATGCAACACTTTTATTTTTAAAATTTTTGTTGGGCGCCGATACACGGCGAAATGTAGGCTGAATACCTAAATGTCTTTGACAAATTTAAATTCAAATTCAAAATTTAAATTTTCTTGTTTATATTTGTGTGTAATTATTTTTCCGCTAAACAGAATATTTTTTCTAATTGTTATAATTTGTGTGTTGTGAATGTTTTTTCTTGTTTGAAGCAAATAAATAGATAAATGTGAATGTAGCGAAGTGTATTTCGCCACTTGATATCCTAGGTGCGTAGATACAACAAAACTGACTTGCAGCTTACTTCCAGCGAAGTTGAAAAAATTATAGGCCCAAAATTTATCATGGAAATATGAGTGTAGATAAAGTAGTGTATGGAACTGCATATAATTAGGTATTAAAACACTCGTGTCAAACTAACAGTCATGTTTTAATACCCCCTTTTATATGTCAGTTGCATAAACTACTATTGTGCCGCTTTAAAAACTGTAAACGTTTGCTCCCTTAATTCCCTGTCACTGTTTCCTGACATATTTTATCAAACCTTGACATAAAATATCTCGACAAAAAATCCATATTTGATCCACTAAAATTTCCGCTCCACAGATACCCGAAAGAGCAGAAAATGCTCGAGGAAGCTGTGGTGGAGTTGACGAACATTGTCAAGCAAAACAACCAAAATCGGTCCACAGACGAGACCCAACTTTATGCTTTGTATTCCATACCGGACTCACTGTGTAAACTAATAACTTGATATTATGAACTGAATCTCACGGTGGGAATATTACTGGTACGATTTTCCGCCGCTATAGGCGCCACTAGGACCACACGATGCGTAATTTGTTTAGTAAAGATCTGTCTCGTTTCTGCGGTTAAGGTTATTTGGATCTACAAATTAATTAGAAAAATAAAAAACGTAACTGGAATCGGAGTAACTAGTATTTTGGTTAGGAGCGCTGGTGGCGCCTCTATCGGTCAATCGTGGCAGTTTTACCTCGTACGATATGTGTTGCGGGTCCTACTATATTATTATAATAAAAATGGTGACGTGATGAAGTATATGCAAAATCCAATAGATGGCGCTCATCCAAGAATACAGAGATGAAAATATTTTGTAGCAATAATGTATTATTTGTACACAATAAGATGTTACCAAACATTTATAATTAGTTGCTGTTTTGAAAATTAGATCCTTTACACGTTTATAAATGTATGAAAATTTGAAATTCTATAATGTTGTCATTGAAGATTTTTTGGGTTCTAAAAAATTTATTTTAAAACTTAACTTTGTGTGTATAACATTACAGTTGTACTTCTATATTTATATTTTTATCTGGGTACTTGTGTATCCATATACATTCTTGTCTGTCTATGGAAAGTTTCTAGCATTTAACAAAGCGTAACCAAATTGTAACTATAGACGTTTAACATTTAAGACTTACTAAATAAGGATCTGTTATATAGACTAGGTTAGCTATTATAAAATTATCTGAATTACGACGTATTAATTTCTTTTAATCGTGAATAAGGGTATTACAGATATGTAAGGCAGATCGTAAGTCCAGGCCAGTGTATACAAAAATGTTTATAATATTATAATGTTGTAGAATATAATATTGACACTATAGATCTGCTGTCTACAGCTGTCACATTTCCCTGAAGATTAAATATAATACTTTAGGGGAAAAATATATACATGATTCATATCTTTTAATGCATTTAAACTTAAAGTTATGTTTCTGCCTTTATATGTTTCTGACCAATGTATCCTTTATAATTGTTTGTGTAATTTTGTGTATTAGAATTTACGACAAGACAGAAAAATACGTGTCGTTGTCGGCTAATAAAACACATTCAAATGCCAGAATATTTTAATTACGTTTATTTTGTTAAATATAATTGTCTCTTGCTTACTCAACAAGATAAAGTTAGAAGAGAATGAGACAGCATGCTGACTAATAGTCAAAACAGTGATCAATATAAGCCTTCAAGGCTAGAGTGAATAGGCTGACTTACCAACAGGTGAGATGGCGGTCAAATGCCTTTCTTGTCTAATATAAAAAATAAAAGTGTTTTCTTGCAGTATGTAAATAATAAAAGATTAAAACAAATTTGACTAATTACTAAATGTCCTGTTGACTATATAGTTTTATTCGATTGCTGATTCCAAAAATATGCCATATAATTGGATTTGTGTACTTACGTAGTTAAATCAGTTAAATTTAAATATAACTATTTTAAGTGTAATTATATTGTAAAAAAGGACGACTATAAAAAACTGGTTTGTATATTTTTTCGGGTTATTCTTTTTGGTCAGTAAATAGTTTCATAGAGCGTATACAACACTTTTTGTGTTTGATCTGACTTCTATACCACCATAACAATCAATTTGGCGTTTATGTCATAGTTGTGTTCGAGCGCACGAGGGCCCGGGGTCCGCCTTGACCAGTATTGATTGAGGACACAGATCACGATCCAATCTGGTCACGTTTCCCTGTTAACAGGGTCGTGGAGACCAGACGGCAGTTGCTCGTGTTGGCTGTCGACCTATATGCCATAACCTGGATCATGGTCAAGGCGGACCCGGGCTGCTCGTGCGCGAAATAACAACCGGAAGAGCATAATATTGACGCCGAGAATTAGTCAGTGTTAAAAATCTCAAACGACTATTAAATCTCTGTTTTATTCTTATATAAATAATGGCTACGTTTTGTAGTACTATCGTGTTGTAAATGTTGAAAATGTGTTGTGGCTCGTGCCGTGTGACATTATCATAGTATTATTAGGTTACTTGTAGTAGAAAAAGTAAAAGATAGGCCATAATATATCGAGTATCCGTAATACAAAATTGCGATTCATTGTAATGACCATACATGTGATAACTTGCCATCTTTTACTTTTTGTTCAATAGGATCTTGTTTTATAAAAAATTTAAATTAGATTATATAATTTCACAGTTCAGGCACTAAACGTTTATTATTAAGTCATTTGCTATGTTTTACAATGATTGTAATAAATACTTACATAATGTAATTTCTCGTTTCTTTGAAATGTATTGAGCCGTTTTTAAAACTAGCTTCCTAACAATTCCCGTAGATGGCGCGCTCTAACGGCTCAAACATTATTATAATATTTTGACTGTCATCATCATTTATTTAAGAGTATGAACGACTCTTGTCGGTGGAGGAATCGCCACTCCTCTCTTCTGTCTTGGTGGTATGGATGAAATTCATCTTTATTTCGTTGCCATTTTTTTAGATCTGGTTATTCAACAGTTTTAGATATTAGTAATCCTCAGGGCTCAACTTTCGATTAGTATGGTATTACCTTGGCAAATAACTGTCGTTTTAGTGCCGTTTCATTTGTTCTGAGGCAATGAATGATGACAGTCACACATATGGTTAGCTATACAACAACAATAGCTCCATATAGTCAAGTGATTATAGTAATGTTTGGATTGTTAGAGCGCGCCATCTGTGGCCATTGTTAGGTAGCTAGTCCTGAAAACGGCTCATTGTTTGTAATAACAGCTTATTGTTATCTGGTTATAGTAACAATAAAATACAATTTTGATACAATTTTCATTTATTTCTTTACAAGTACAATTACCAAATTTAAGTTTTGCCTAAAACGTCGACTTACTGAATTCGTGAGATACATAATGATTACATTCTATTTAGATACATTACGCTCTCAGATAAAAGTATCTACCTAATTTAAACGGAAATTCTACGATTCGTGCATTATCATTGCAGGTTCTGTTATGCGCTGTCAGCGCCGTATTTCTCTAAATTTTAGCTGTTATATTACCTTTACAGGTTTTTGCAATGTTTTAACCAAATTTACACTAAACTAGCTACGGCATGCGGCTCTGTGCCCTGCTGCGGTGACTTCTCTGTGGCGACTCTAGAATCCATCTGCGCTGACCTTTAGTGCGTTCAGACCGAAAGCTCACGTCATTTTATAATCTGGCATATATCTGGAAAACCAGTACTGAGACTGCCTGGCAAACCTATTTTAACAAAAAGCTTTTGGAAAAGAAAACCGCACCAAAAGCGTTACATCGGTTCGGGAGCTCCAATGCCGTAAGCAAACACAGATACACATGACATCAACTTTATAACACCCACACCCGTTTCTCCCTGCGTCGGGCGTTGAAAATAACGTCGAAATTTATATTCCAATTTTCTTTGTCTTTTTATACACTTGCCTTGCCTTATATACACCCGTAATAATAAATATCGCGTAACTTTATATCTAGAATTAGCAATAGAAACTTAAATGGCTATTCCTCCCTGTCAAGTTATGCCATGTTCTATAATAGGGCTGGTGGAGTATAGTATTATATTATCATTGCCGGAACAAACCTCATCACATCTGTTCTTATAGGTTAAACAGTTACACATTACACAGTCCTTCACTGCGGTGCAAAGCTCATGCTGAGCACCCCTTTCCCTTCAGGAACCTCACGAGGACTCAGGTCCATATCATCCTTTGCTGTAACCATGATTAGGGGCGCAAACGTCAGATGTACTGGAGGTACGGTAGGCGCCATGTACTCACAGGTATTTGCGTTACATTTCGGTGCTGTGACCAGTAGCGAAACTGTCATCGATAGAAACATAGCCATTATGGCCCAGAACATAAGGACTAGGCACAAACGCGCTCGACGCCATGACACTTCTTGCCGGGAGTGTAGTACTTCGTCGTAGGTTAATGGTCTGGAAAGTGTAAAGTAAATACATGTTAAGTACCTATTTACTAAAAATAGAATCTTAGCGTTAATGTCCGGTTGTGCTCTCGCGCACGAGGGCCCGGGTTACGCCTTGACCATGATCCAGGATTTGGCATATCAGGTAATTACAGTGGATTGATTGATTGATGTAATCTTTATTGTACCAAAAGAAAAGCGACTACCATCTGACCTCTGAACGGATGCCACCTGACCAGTAGCCGTATTCACAATGGCTCGGTAATCGGATTCGGATACGGAATCGACAAAGGACCCCGCATAAGTTCTTAGGAAAATGTGGTTTCAGTTAATTTTGATGAAATTTTCATATGTTATAGAGAGTAGAGTTTCCGTGGAATCTATCGAGATTCTGAATAACAGTTTTTGAATCGATGGACACGGATTCGCCACTCACGAATTTCGTGTCGAATCGTTCGGAAACGGTTTCGAATCATTGTGAATACGGGTACAGATTGGATCATGCTCACACATTCAGTCGCCTGAATGTGTAGGTTTCATCACGATGTTTTCCCTCACCGTACGTAAGAGTAGAATTTCCATGTCTGTTCGCAATACTTAAACGCAAAAACTATTGAACAGATTTTCATGCAGTTTAAAACAATAGATAGAGCAATTCAAGAGGAAAGTTTAAAGGACAACACGCGAACAAAGTTGTGGCGGGCCAGCTAGTTGATTATTATACCTCCTCTAGATAAGTTATAATGTTAACCCTAATTTCATTGGACATCAGATCTCTACCAACCTGTAACTCCTGCATCGAACGTTGATATTTTGACCCAGGAGGGGTTGGCGTTCAGGATCCATTCTTAAACACTCACGAGTTGCTTCCAATAATGAAAACTAACACTTAAACTTCATTCTTTCCAAACAATTACAACAAAGACGACATTAAAGT
Organism: Blastobasis lacticolella; assembly: GCA_905147135.1. NCBI lineage: Eukaryota > Metazoa > Arthropoda > Insecta > Lepidoptera > Blastobasidae > Blastobasis > Blastobasis lacticolella. The sequence continues at coordinate 14,704,898 of LR990059.1, forward strand.
GTATATAATTGTAGAAACCGATCAATAGTTAAACGTGTATCAAGACCTATATAAGGTCGGAAACTGACCAACGACCTAAAGATAAGACTTGTTATTAATGAGTATAATCGCTTATTTATTGTTGTCACTATCGGAAATATTTATAATTAACGAGTGCATTGTGTTTCTAGGCGACCTGATAGCACTGTTAACAAAGTATTATTTAGGTAAGTAGGTAAATGAACATGGATATGACGAAAGTTATGGTAAATGTCCATGTTGTGGATGTGCCTACTACGGTAACAGATGGAGGAATTCCACAGTTCATTTCAAGTTGTTGATGACTATACATACCTACCTAGAACAAATAGTCCAACTAGGTAGGTCCAATTTTGAGAAATTAAGAATACAGCTCACGCCTCCGTCCCATAGGTGGGATAGGCAGAGACTGAACCGCCAGAATTATACGAGAAAGAAATCTGTTTATCTTGGCGTTAATATCTCGGTTGTGCTCTCGGGCCCGGAGTCCGTCTTGACCATGACCCAAGATTTGGCAGATCATTACAGTGTAGCGACTGCCTCCGTGGTGGAGGACTCCTGTTCACAGGAGAACCTGACCAGATTGGTTCTGGTTACACATTCAGTCGGCTGAATGAGCAGGTTTCATTACGATGTTTTACCTCACCTTGAACATCAGTAATTAGTATTTGTTCAAACTAAACTCGCGTTATTTACACATATTATTATGGAAAAAGAAATCATAAAGGTACGTCGCGTCCAAGTCCCGTCTAATATAATAATATCAGTAATTAGTGTAAAACTATTCTACATAACTCAGAAAAGAGTCACATACATGGTACATGGCGACACTGGGGTTCAAACCCGTTACCTTGGGGTACCAGTCTGTGTCCTTCATCATTAGTTCACCGACGCTCAAATTACGAGAAAAAAGTAGGTACCTAAAAATAAAGTAAATAACCTAACCGATGTCGAAAAACTTTAGACAAAGTCTACCATATAAGTACACTCAACTAGGTATTTCCCAAACTGCTGAACCGATTTTAATGGAAGAAACGGCGAGAACCATACCGATTTAACTGGTTTCAAATAAAGAAAACCGCATCGGAATCGGTCCCGTTGTTCGGGAGCTACTAGGATCAAGAACAATGATCCTAGTAGCGTCAACATGCCACAGACAGACATAGATTCACAGATACATAAGTTACGTACGTCAAACTTATAACGCTTCGCTTTTTGGTCAGGGGTTATAAACATGAGAAAGAAATTTGAGAACTTACGAGTTACTGGCATACCCATAAACATAATCTACCTACCTAGAGGTATAGTAACTTTTACACACCACAGGATCAGACCGAGAAACAGACTCATCTCCCACTGTTACTGGGGGTCTTTCCACGTGACGAGACTCGCAGGATTTGAAAAAATGCCTTGTAAATTAAGCTACAAAACTCCTCCAACAAACAATAGGAGTTTACGTTAATTTTCAAAACAAATAAACGGTGCGCGCGACTTGGTAGCCGGCCTATACAAACATTTGCGCAGCGTAACATGATAAACTTCGGTTTGTTTACGGATTCAGGCGAATTTAATTATATTCGTAAATCTGCGTTGGATTTTTAAAAGGTACGCTTAAATAATAGAGCGTCGGTGGTCTTGTGGTAGAGGTATCCGACTCGCAAGCGAGAGGTACCGCGTTTGAATCCTATTGCCGCCATGTACCTACTAATGACTCTTTTCTGAATTATGTACATTAGTTGAACACTAACCGATGCTCTTATTACAGTGAGGCAAAACATCGAGATGAAACCTGCATAATTATTCAGGCGACTGCATGTGTAACCATGATCCAATTTGCGGGGCTATTGTCTATCTCAGTGTAGTGGACAACTGAATTTGACATTTAATCATCCTACACTGCTCTAATTTGGGTATTCGCTATGGCCAGTGGCCGGCGTAGATGAAGTAGTGTATTTTTTAATGACTAATTATTTAATGTCAAATTCAGTTACCCACTAAATTAGCAATAGCCCTGCAACATTTAAATAATAAATTGAGTTAACTAAAGGGGGTTTCAGCACTGTACCTACCACCATTGCTGAAAATCCCATCGTTGTAAGCTGAAGGATGATGTGATGACAAGGATTAAAAGACGTATGCTGATATGGTTTGGACACGTGGAGAGGATGAATGAAAAACGGCTTACGAAAGGTAGATAAGGTAAGTATGAGGATCGTAGCTTATGGCACTGGAAAGTCTCTGCCTGCCCTGGGATACGGGCGTGAATGTGTGTGCCGCTATCACATAGGCATAAGTCAATCTCACCTGCTCCCGGTTCTCCTGCTGACAGATGGATCTGGCGAATCGGCTTTTCCCTATAGAATTCTATGTGCGTTCATTGTGCGTGTTAATAATGCGACCAAGATGGTAGTCGCCTGTAAAAAGTCACAACACTACTACGGGGCCCAAAATAAAGACATATCGTACAGGTATTCAAGCTATTGTGCACCGAATAGATAGGCAGAAGATAGGAATGTGACACTCGATGTAATCCGAAACAGCATCTTGGAGGTGAGCAGCGTGAACAAATGGTGATCAAAGCGCTGGAGGAAAACCATTTCCTATCAAGCGCAAGGACCTTGTACAGTAACTTTTGCAAGACCATAATCAGACCTGTGATATTCTATGAAGACTTGGCCCGTGCCGACGATTCCGACGAAGTCAGTCCGCAAACTCCACGCCAACAAAATGAAAATGCTGCGGTAGATGTGTTCTTAACACGACTCGCCTAAGTGAGTCCGTAACGGATGGGCCAGCCATTTGCCCTTTTTCTTAGCCAGATTGAGGAGACTCGGCTGCACTGATTTGGTCACGTGCTGCGTAAATCTGATTTGGGTAGCGTGGGTAATACATGCCGAAAGAGGTCCCGTGGGAGGCCCAAGAAACGATGGATCGATATCGCTGAGTCTGCTGTAAGATCAAACGGCGTACGACGTGAGGATGCTGGAGACCAAGAGAAGTGAAGACAAAAAGTAGAAACCGTTAGGATGGTAGTGATGATTAGTCAAATAATAGGTTAACGTGGTATATTATGAAATAAATGTCAATGTAGGTAAAAAAAAGCATGTACCTACTTATCCAAGCATTAAAACTGAAACGTTTGTGGTATAATCCGTTGTGCTAAGACGGTCAAGGTATTATACTGCACTTATGTAAGAAGTCATCTAGAATACGCCTTTCAAGTGTGGAATCCATGTTATATCACGTATCAAAACCGTATCGAAAACATTCGGTAGAGGTTTCTGCGCTTTCTATGTTTCCATACCAGTGATAAGTTTTGTTCTGAAGAATATATTACCTTCTGTAAAAAGCACCACCTTCTGCCTCTATTCAAAAGGCGTGAGATTGCAGATCTAGTTTTTCTTTACAGGATTACATCCGGTGTGGTTGATAGCCCACAGCTACTAAAGTAAATTTCACTTAGACCCACAAATAGAGCCCTTCGTTCTAATTCTTCTACAAATTATAGGCGCAACACATTCATGTGGCGTGTGTGTAATGCATTTAATGAACTGTGCAAGGACAATGACGTCGATTTATTTAATACAAAGTGCGAGTTGCTGAGGAGGCGGTTGATCTAGTTGTTCTTTGATGATTTTTCCCTGATCGGTGCATGAGATACGATAATATGTATGTATAATGTGCATATTATCCTATCTCATACATATAGTGTTACTTAATCTAACTAGATATTAAGTAACTTACGTTGGTGCCACGTTTATATTTAATCCTTATGTTGTTTTTCTGCAATATGTGTTTGATTGCTTTATTATATTTTGTCTGAGGCTATCAGCGAGTACCTATAATTGGCTTGACTGTGTCTACTCATAATATGTAATTTGTTTTATAAGCTGTTGGTACTCCAATAAATAAATAATAATTGAGTGTGTAAACCCTCTTAAGCAGATTGAGTCTGCAATATAGTTGCTTACTGATTAAATTTTAGAGATTGTAGTTATGGTTGTGACTCCACTGATTGTCGTATTGATTTCAGTTGCAGGTACCTATTGTTCGCGATTGTTTCTACTAAAATACGAAAAAGTGCATTGAGTGAATTAAAAATAACAATTCTGTGTTCAAGTGCTTATTGTGAAAGTCGCTTTACCCATCGAATGTAACAGTTAACATTATTTTGTAATAGAATGCCGAATAATTTTTATCGATCATCACAAACTATTATCCAAAAGGAAACATAATTTTATTTTCGATTTACGTACCTAATTGTTGAGAAACTCAACGATATTACGAGAAATGAATTAGACTTGGCAAAACATGTAAAGAACATTTAATTCGAGCTCATAATATATAATGACAAAACCAGGCATAAGAATTTATATAAAGAAGAGACGGTCAGAGTACAAGTAGTTATGTAGTGAAGATGTTCTGAGTGTGTCATTAGTTACTTATCTAAACAAAAATAACCAAAAATGCCATCAATATCAATTAAAACCAGTGTTATTGGCGCATTATACATGTTAGTCATGATTACATCATTATATACTTCCGAGGGATTGGACGAGGTATACTCATCTCAAGCTCATACGGGATTACTACTAAAAAGTGAGAAATATATCGTTAAAAATTTGGAGGACTACTTGGAAGCTGAAGAAGAAAGGATTGCTACTTTGAGAAAGTAAGATCGAAGCTTGTTTTTTTTGGTAAAAAAATCATTTTGCCGTTAATGTCTCGGTTGTACTCGTGTGCAATGGTGAAGGAAAACATCGCGATGAGAGCTACACATTCAGGCGACTGAATGTGTAACCATGATCCATCTGGTCAGGTTCCCCTGGTAGCAGGGTCACGGAGGTCAGATGGCAGTCTCTGCACTGTAATTATGTGATCTGCCAAATCCTGGATCATTGTCGGCCCCGGGCCCTTGTGAGCGTGAGCACACCCGGGACATTAACGCCAAGATGATAATGTAAATTTTACTTACCTCTATTTATTTTTACACAGGCACATCCAAGTGCTAAAAAACGCACATGACAAAGCAATAGCAAACATCTCCCTGTTGTTGAATCCTGTCAATTCTTACCTCCTCATAAGGCGGCTTGCCCATGATTTGGAAATTATAGAACAAGTAGCTGAAGCAGGTAAATAACTAACTTTATTAGGGGAATGCTTCTGTAGTGCTTTGTGAAGGGGTGATACTGGTAATGGCTATCTAAGTTTGTAAATAATCGTACGGCGGACTTGATGGCAAGCAGTAAGTATAGTGTAGCTTAGAGTAGGATAGGGTAGGGTATGGTAAGGTGCGAGTTCGTAGCCGTTTCTTGATTTTGTCGATTATTCTGGCAAGCATGATCCTACTAACGATGCTGCTGACAAAATAATATCAATTTCACTATAATAATTTGTTTATTGCTTTCGCTAACTAAAGTAACGACCGATCTTCAATTGCATTCCGTATTTCTTTGCTGAATCGATAAATATGCTCCTGATTTTTTAGTAAAATACGCAAGGCCTGAGAATTTGATACTACCAACTCGAGTAGATCTGGAAGGTGCTGCATTGGGTATGGAGCGGCTGCGGGATACTTATGATCTGGATGTGAAGTCATTCAAGGGTGACGGAGGCTACACTAGGTGGGTAAGTGTGATAAGACCTAGAAGGTCTGCAATTATTAAGTTACCACGAAAAACTTACGATAGAACTAGCAAAACCGATATTAGGTATCTATGCGGGTTTCCTTAATATTTTATGGAAATATACTGAATTCGCTATAAGAACCACGATATGGGGTTGGCTTCCCACAAGGTGGACCGACGACCTGGTCGATCATTAGATCGCAGGTACCAGATGGATGCGGGAAGACCAGACTTTGTGGAGAACTCTCGGGAGGGCCTATGCCCAGCATTGGGCATCTTTCGGCTGACAAGAGGACGATGATGATGAACCCCTTAAGGAAATGGCAAAAGAAACTAATGGAACATGTAAAATTCCTTTGTTAATCTACTGATAGAGGGACGAGACTTTGGCGAACTAGTGCGGATAGTCGCTGCACATCGTGCAACGCACCTGCGATTCTGCATTTGTGTTACCTGAAACGTAAATCTATGAATTGTAGATGTTATGGGAGACAGTTACCACTTACCATCAGGTGGGCTGTCTGCTCGTTTGTCACTGTGTAGCATAAAAAAACGTAAAACGCCAGAACATCACAATGAAAGGTGTGAATGTATCCAGAGATAGACCATCGCCGTAGACACCTGGCGGAGTAGAGAAAGAAGAGTAGACTCTGGTAGAAGCCGAAATTGACGATGATGAGACTCTCGAGATCGGGACTCTCGAGATCGGCGATAGATTGATCTGACATCGAATCTACGAATCTACGCTTGTTTACTCTCATATGTATGCTGAACTGCTCTAAATCCATATACTACTTAATATTTAAATTGTCAACAGCACAGGCTTTGCATCCTTTGATTACTACGCAGTTGGACATTTCTTAATATCTCAAAGCGATTATTTTAAGTCAACTTTATGGCTAAAAGAAGCTTTGGCTGAATATAAACCAGAGAATTATGATAATAAGCAGTTTTTGGAAGATATTTTAAAGGACTTATGCGCTTCGTTTATAGAGTTAGGTAAGTTTTTCGTATATTGTGAAGATTTTATAGATTATGAACAATAATTATATCTATATACTTATGTTATTAGTAATGATATGATTATTTTACTTATTGTAGGAGATGATAAGGAATATAAAAAGTGGCTGACTACAGCTGAAGATTTGAAAGTTAATGGGTCTACAATAAATTATATTCAAACCTACAAGAACAACTACGACGAATGGAATATGAATAACTATAAGGTCACTGGCTCACTGTACATAGTATAATTTATAACAACCATTCATGGTATCAACATTATATTATTACTTTTTTTTTTTTTTTTATGTCATACGGTAGGCAAACAGGCAAGCGGGCCACCTGATGGAAAGTGGTCACCACTGCCTATAGACATTAGCAACACCAAGAGTATCGCTAATGCATTGCCCACCTCTATAACACGTTGCTCTGTCAGCAAAAAGCAAATGCCACTCCACTGCCAAAGCCACGGTTCCCCAAATCCCTACCCCATGGAGCACTGGAAACCTTACTCACCGGCAGAAACACAATACTATTTAAAAGAGTATTATTTAGCTGCGATATTCTGTAAGGTGGAGGTACTTCCCCAGTCGGGCGGCTCCAATTCGAACGAGATACCCCGCTATGCCCTACCTCTCTTAAAACAAACTCTTTTTGTTTTATACATTTGTTTAGTCATTGAGAATACTTATAATATTTTAGATGAACGATATTAAGGCATCTAACAGTTTCGACGGATACAAATCACTATGTAAAGGAGAGGAAAGGATATCTAGAAATATAAGCAAAAGGTAGTATAATTTTTTTATTCAACCCAGTGATAGACGAGCAGACAGCCTAGCTGATGAAAAGTGATAGGTAACTGTCACTTACGATTCATTCATTCATTTATCCAGCTCTTTATCAAGCTGAAATTAATATCAAATACTCAAGTCTGCAATCCCTTGAAGCAGTGAAAAAATCATTCTACGTCAACGCAATCAAAATATACCATTTATGCTGCGTTTATGCCGCATATTTTTACGCTTGCAAGGAAATCAAAATTCTATGGGGTACTTCCCGTTGATCTAGAATCATGAAATTTGGCAACAAATAATGTCATGTAGCACAAGTAAAGGAAAAATTCCTAAAACCATAAATTTGTAGTTACATCACAAAAAATAGTAAACTAACTTATAAAGTATAGTTAGTTTAGCAAATATTTCGAGCTAGGTGTATTTACGACTTTGCAATGTGTTTATGGTTTCAAAAAGCCCTGTTTTAAGCATGCATATTGACAGGCGACTAAGGGACAAATCCGAAAGGTGGGCAGCAGCATCTTTCTGGGTAGATTTACATCAACTGCACTACATCAACTGCGATCTCCAACCCGCCTGCCAAGCGTGGAGATTATGGCAATGACCTCCCCTTTCGTGGGAGAGGCCCGAAGTCCTGCAGTGGACTGTTATGGGCTGTGATGATGATGATTGACAGGCAACTACGGAACCCCACGCAGCACGTGGCCCGACACTTCCTCGCCAGTTTTTTTTATCGATACGCCATCTTACAATCACTCTTTTTTTATCCTCCGATGAAAAAAGAGTGTTGTTATAAGTTTTACGTGTGCATCTATGTATCTGTGTATCTATGACTCTGTTTATCTGTCAGTACCATCGTAGCTCCCTAACGGATGGACCGATTTGGATGCGCTTTTCTCTATTTGAAAGCATGTTTTATCGACATGGTTCTCAGCTTTGTTTCACTAAAATTGGTTAAGTAGTTTACAAAATATTTGAGTTTAAATCAACTTGGTCGGAAGTTATCTGACTTTTTCTGTCAGTTAGGTTATTGCAATTTACAAGTAATGTGATATATTTTTTACTTAGCGACGTTTTTCAGGTTAACTTGCCGATATTTCAACGAGGGTCCATTCCTAAAACTGGCCCCCTTGAAAATGGAGCTACTCCATTTGGACCCTGAATTAATGTTATTCCACCAAGCAATTTACGATTACGAAATAATGCACATTAAATATTTATCGATGAGATACGTAAGTTTGATTCTAGGACTAAGATTTTTAAAGTTATTATCGCCAAAATAGGGGTAGGTCGTATAGTATCGGACAGCGCATAGTATCGGACAATGTCGATAATATCTGACAATGTCGATAATATCTCTGTTTCACTACGTCAGTGCCATATATGAAGACTGCAAAACATGTCATTCTCACGTCACGTGTCATTCGTGTTCACGCGCTGTGAACCAGTCCATAGCTAGCTTCCCACCCCCTGAGCGTGCCGCATTGATTTTTATGAGTTGATCAATCTCCTCGTAAGTAATAGTTGTTTGCACAGTTTAAAATCAGTCCCCACATTGTATATTTTACGTTCTTCTTATATGTTAATAGCTCTCCTGGCGAACACGATTGTAAGGTACTAATTGCAAGTATTCATTAGAAGGGATCCCTTAGTAATATAATTTATTTTTGGCCTTTAAGTATGCTGTCCGATACTACCCGACGATGTCCAATATTAAAATTAATCTGAAACTGCACAATAATCAATTAAAATGATATTCATATCTCCAATTTCGAGACATATTTGATAAAACAAAAATGAGTCCGTTACTATACGACCTTCACCTACGGTTTGAAGGTTTGAGGGGTATAGATGGAATCGTATAGCTCCCGAACGCTTCTAATATCGAAGCTCCCTTAACATTTTAAAACTGATCATCTTGTCAATTCCCCGGTTGTGCCCAGACGACCAGCGTCTGCCTTGACCTTGAACCACGGTTTTGAAGATAAGCTATGAAAGTAGAACGACTGCTATCTAACCTCCGTAATCCTGTAAACCCGTAGCCTGAAAAGATTAGACCACGGTTACACATTTCAGAGCCATGAATGTGCAGGTCAATTCCTGATATTTTCCCTGGCCGTAAGAGCATCTATTGGTGTACAACTTATGTACGTAACTCAGAAAAAGTCATTGGTACATGGCAGCACTAGCTATTACGCCACTGACGTAGTCACCTGCCTATTCCAGCTCCAACGTTCAAGGATTGGATATACAGCCGAGAAAGAACCAGACCGTATAAGCAAGTCGGCGACAGTATTCGAAAACTTTACGGACATAACTGTGCAACTATCCCATCGCATTACAGACATGGCTTCCGTAAACTACTATCCAACTGTGGTAGAAGTGGCCAACTATGGCATCGGGGGCCACTTTGGCATACATCCTGATTATTTTTGGGTATTTTTCCATCATTAATATTGTTCTAATCTAATCTGGTCAGGTTCCCCTGGTCGCAGGTTCACAGGAGGTTAGATGGCAGTCGCTCCACTGTAATGGTCTGATCTGCCCAATTCTGGATTATAGTCAAGGCGGACCCAGGGCCCTCGTGCGCGAGAGCACAACCGGGTATTAACGCCAAGTATTTTTTTAAATATAGATTAATCTATGGCGGGTTTCGGGGCCTCACCAACATTTCAGGGGCCCAAGCTCACGCGATGCTCTTAGGCTATGTGGATCTTAATTAAGGACTCTGTTCTGAAAAGTTTTCCTGCACCCTGTCAGAATTACCGCTGGCCATTGAACCAGGAGTTACCGCTAGGATGAGAAAGAGATATACCTCTTTCAATCTTTACTCGCTTATTCCAGCTCCAACGGTCCAAGATCGTGGACGAAAGTAACGAGATAGGACCGTACCGTGTGAGCAAGTCGGCGTCCCTATACGAGAACGAGACGGATATAACGTTGCGATTGGCCAACCGGAGCGCAGACATGGCTGCCGTAAAGTACCATCCGAGGTGGTTCGAAGTGGGCAACTATGGAATCGGGGGCTACTATATAACGCATCCTGATTTTTTTGGGGTATTTTTCCGTAATTTTATAGTTTCCTTCTTTTTATACTTTGACTCTACTTACGGTGCATGTTATGGTTGGTTGACTGGTTATGGGGTAATTTTGAATGACGATTCTTGATTCGTATGAGACAAAATAATCAATGTCCAAAATTCGATGACGGTAAGAAAGAATGAAACTATGAAGAAACTGTGACTACTACGGGTCACCTTTACAGGCCAGCCTTTTTAAGCCAGTCAGTCTGGATTTTCCTAAAAAAGCTATTCAAGTTTTCTGTCGCTTATCAATGAATCTATAATATCAATGAATATTTGTTCTGGTTTATCTGGTTTATGGCATCGTTTCTTTTATTAGTCCCCCAAAGTAACATTTCACATTAATCTTGACGTTAATATCCCGGTTGTGCTTTCGCGCATGAGAGCCCGGAGTCCAACTTAACCATGACCCAGGACTTGGCAGAACAGATAATTACAGTGTTGCGACTGCCATCTAACCTCAACCCCGGAATTCAAAAGGTTCGTGCTTTAATCTTCTTTGGGATACCACGTGGTTTATGGTTAAACCTAAGTGAAATAAGAATCCTTGTCTATTGGTGATAGGTACAATACTCGTTCAGAAGCTTGAAGTACATGACCACCTTAAGAATCATATTCCTGTGCAGTTGTCTAAAGGTTGAAGATTGATAAATGCAATTTTGATTATTATATAAAGTAAGAAATACCCTGGCGGTGAAAGGCGAGTTCTTTGGGCCTAATGCCCGATTTATATTGGTACAGTGTTTAGCAGTGTGAGCAACGACACCGGTGTAAATCGATCGGATAGTAGCGAGTTCGAAACTGTGCTCGGTCGTGTGACCACGGTCGTGCAACCAGCGAGTATGAGATCTCCCATTGGTCGGGCGACGTTCGTCGTACGACCATGGCCGCATGACAGTTGCCAATTAGGGCAGCGCCCTACTCGCCACTCGCCACTATCTTTGACCAATGTAAATATGGAACTGCCAGTGCCCCCTTCTTTTGGCAAACTAAATACGAGCCCTAAATACCATGTATGTTGCTGTGGCTGCAAAGGAAAAGCTCTCCCAAAGCTTTTCTCGAAGTGAAAATGCCCCTAATGCTCCTATATTGTACACCAACATCATCATCATCGTATCAGCGGCCGGTCCTGTGCCTTTCGCATCCAGCTAGTACCTACGATATTTACCAGGTCGTCGGTCCACCTTGTGTGAGGCCTACTCACGCTGTGTGTACTGTATACGTTTTTATCATAATGGACACGATAAAGCTAGGACATGAACCTGTAGAAACCAGAAGTAAATCAACTTGTTTCAGAGAGAAATTGACCCGAATTTTCCGTTAATGGAGAAACATGTGGACGGGGATCGATTAGTTACTGTGCTCTTCTATGTAAGTAAATATAATGTTATTTTGTTACAAAGATGACATAGTTTTGAGGTATATGATAGTCATCTCACTTGGGGCCGTACCCTTCTTTGATCCAATGAGCAGTTTTCCAATAGGCATCTAAAGCATTCCTAACCACTCACTAGATGGCGCCCCGACAATTTTGGTAATTGATAATCGCTTAAAATAGGTTCTTAGCAAGCAGGATATAAACACTGGGTACGTTGTATTGGATAATATTGTATTTGTCAATAGTTTTCAACCATTTTATAGGTTGTGATAATAAAGGAACATAGTGCCAACTTCTATAAATATTTCGTTCAACCTTTAACAGTTATGTTTATATTAATAAACATTTTATTTTTAAGTTTAGTATTAATTGGCTGCATGAAATCACTGCTACCATCATACAGATTAAAAAAAGATTACCAAAATTGTAGGAGCGCCATCTATTGATGCTTTTTGAAACCAACTATCAATACCTACTGGAAAACTGCTCATTGAGTAGAGACCAATCGCAGCAAGGCTAAGCGTGCAGCGATTGCTAATTCCTATTTTGAACATTGTCCCCGCTGTGCTAAACAAATTTGTTTCCTGCTCCTACTTAAATTTTTTAAAATTAAAGTTGCTTTTATTGGCTTGTCCGTATCCTGGGGCGGAGGCTGGGTTGGTCTGGATGTTATAATCAGTAGCTCTGAGTTGCCGCTGTAGACCTTGTCTAAACAAGAATTTAGCAATGTAAATTATGTGATCGTTCCGACTAACGAGTAGTTGTATCTCGTAACGCCTCAAGCGGTCTCGGGAGCACCCCTTGACAGTTTCATCATCATTATCATCATCACATAGGTCTTTCACTGACATCTCCACGAAGGCCGGTCCTGCTGGTACCTACGATCTTTACCAGGACATCGAATTGAATCGATGCCTCACAACCAGCCTCACACTTCGTCTTCCGGTACGTGGTCGCCACTCGAGAACTTACTGCTCCATAGGCCATCTCTTCTGTACCGATATATTAAATTACTATTATTATTTTCTGTACCCAGCTCTCGACGGTGCGTGCTGGTGGCGCCACCGTGTTCCCGAAGCTAGGGCTGCGGGTGCAGCCGGTGCGCGGCGCCGCGCTGGTGTGGAGGAACCTGCACGCGTCGGGCGCCGGTGACATGCGCACCGAGCACGCCTCCTGCCCTGTTTTGCATGGCGATAAGTGGAGTGAGTTAGGTAGTGGTGTGTGGTGCCGCCACCTCAAAGAATAGCACCACCCCATCTCTTCCCGTGGGTGTCGTAAGAGGCGACTAAGGGACAAATCCGAAAGATGGGCAGCAGCATCTTTCTGGGTAGATTTACATCAACTGCACTGCGATCTCCAACCCGCCTGCCAAGCGTGGAGATTATGGCAATGACCTCCCCTTTCGTGGGAGAGGCCCGAAGTCCTGCAGTGGACTGTTATGGGCTGTGATGATGATGAAGTGGAGTGAGTTACTTTTTTTTGTTATGAAAGCACACGGTCATGTCTACCTGATGGAAAGCAGCCACCTGACCTAAGGAGCGGAAGCGGTCTTTGAGGTGCCTGTAGACAAGCCTTTTGAAGAACCCCTTATTATGGTGCTTAGGATACTTCAGGAATAAGCTCATTCCACATCTTGCAAGTGAGCAGTAAAAGTCGCGCGATGCCTGCATGCTAGTTCGATACCAGTTATCTAGATGATTTGAATGAAAACTATCGCATCGTCGGAGGGTAAGGTGGCAGAAAAGTGACGGAGGCACCTAACTAAACAGAGAGTGAGAGTGAAACAGTGTGTATAGGAGTGAGAGCAGTGTAGATTGGTACTGAATAGGTTAATGTAATAACAAAATATGATTAGCTATTAATTAATTAGTGTATAGTGTATAATATTCACCTGACATAATAATTATTTTTCACCGATATTTCTATCTTCTTTATTTGATTTTCACCAATATTTCTTTAGGAATGGTACATAACAACATTGGCCACTGTATTATTGACGTCTTTGCTGCGGCCAAAGTGCACCCAGTCAATCAATTAAGTACACACTCCACACGTATATTACACTCCACTCTATCTATTTAACGTCTTTGTCCGTGCCTCACTTAGCAGGTCTCACTGAAAACCAGCGCCCTGGTCTCCGCCAGGGCATGAAGCTGAGTGAGGTCCCTTTTTTACATACCTCATCACATCCACATGCAACGGCTCTGTTATTAATTTTTCTTTTATTTTTGTATGTTGATTTTTTCTTTTCATGTTTTTTAAATTGGTTTTGCTTTTTATTTGCACCATGTGTTTTACTTTTTTATATAACTTTTTTATTAGTATATTTGTTTTTTTTACGGCTCTGGTATCGAGTCGCTGAACTCTAATAATACTTGTATTGTTACAGGTCAGTGGTTCAAGCATTTTTGAGCCTTTTAAATATGTATATGTTTGTGATGTGTTGTTGTGTGTGAATAAAAACGTATTCTATTCTATTCTATTCTATTAACAAAAATTTAAAACGAAAGAACGACCTCAGCGGTTCAGTGGTCAACATCCAGGTCTGCAACGCGGTCCCGTGTTCGTTTCCCGGTGTGAATTTTAATTTCTGTTACTGCCCAGACCCGTAACAGAAATTAAAATTATTACACATACATATAAAGGTCACTCTGTGTGATAAGTGTGTGCTCAGTACCTACAAAAAGTATACAAGTAGTCTAGCATCAATATCACAAGCTTACCCCTGTAGTTTAGGGCTTGAATTTGTAACAGAAAATGTATTTATTAAAATTATAACAACCGACTGATCTCCTACTAAAACCCATAATTACACAATACTCAAATATTTCCTAAGCTGGCTACCGTGGACTGGGGTTACTTTGTATGCGGGGAAACCTTGATCACTTACTTTTCTCTATAAAGTTGTAAGGGAAACATTTTACGGTATATCCACTAATCAGTGTAGTCACATGACATGTTTTGTTTACATGAAAATAACACTTGATTAAGAGAGAAAACTAAGTGAGCAATGTCTCCCCGCAAATCAAAGTCACCCTAGTCCATCGTACCGAACTGATTTTAATTAAACAAAGCTTTGAACTATCTCGATTAAACAAACTAGTTTCTTCGAGATAGTGCAAAGCTATGTTGATGCAAATGATAGAAACCGTATTATAAATCAGTCTATCCATTAGGGAGCTACGATAGGTATATGGTATAGTACAGAGATTGACACAAAGATATAATCGTCAAACTCGCCTTCTTTCCTTTACATTTCTAACAGGGTCACGGAGGTCAAATGGCAGTCGCTTTACTGTAATTATCTGGGGGCGATACTCGCGCCTATATACCTATTTCAAATTTGACATTTTCTGTATTAAAACTTCACTGAATTTATTTTCGATAATATACGACTGTCGAAGATAGTTGAGAAGATGTCATTATTAATGTAATGTAAGATGTCACAGCATGAGAAGCCCCTGGGTACTGATTCTGGTGTGCAATGCAGTTGTTATTATGTTGCAATGTAACTGTGATGTTACTATAACTACGTCGAGGTATCGAGTCAGTCACAGTAACATTCGGTAATTTATTTATTTATTGGAGTACCAACAGCCATATGAAACCATAATGCAACTAAAGTACCAGAAAACGAATTGTGGAAAAGTTCGAACTCATGAAAGTTGCATCTCAACATCTGTCATTTGAATAACAATGACATGCGATGCAATTGTAATGTTAATGGAACTGAGACGATTTCCGTACCAGAATCGAAGCCCTGATCCACTAACGCCTAAACTAAATCTTGACCAACAGAAATATTAGCGCCAAGAATATTATATTTAATTTAATTCTTTTTTTTTAAATTTTACAGTTATGACGCGATGGATCCATCAAGTTGGCCAAGAGTTGCGTTTTCCCTGTCCGCTGGATTCTGGACCACACCAGCTGAACCGAGATACCTGACGAGCAATGAATGGGGGATTTTCAGAAAGCTACTTTAAAAAGTAAAAGCATAGATCGGCGTGCCTCACTAGATGGCGCTGCTTAGACAGGATTATTTAGTATTAATTTTGGTAAACGAAGTTACTCAGACAGGTATTTCGTGAAAAGATATCCATTTAGTTAGTTTTAGTACCTTTTCTGAGCAAAAAGCGCAAAATATCTAAATTTTTATACATCTAAGGGTCTCGTTTTGATTTATTACTGAGATTCGTGACTAATTAATCCCATCTATTACAATTTTTCGAATTAGTTTTGCTTTTTAATCGGCTCTCGGATTGTATAAAATTTTGATAAAGATTGTTTTCCTCCGTTCGGTCAGTAGATCATTCTGATCAGACTTGTTAACTTAATTAGGTACTTTTGAAGCTGTCTGTACCTACATGAGTATGGTTTACAAAAAATTTAATGTTTGGGGTAGATATCGATATAAGTATTTGTAAGTGCCGCCATTTGCTGTTTTTCATTATACGATTGTACCCAGAAGATGTGTTTGATTGAGATCACCTGTGAACGGCTACTGAAATACCAAATATCTTATTTGGTGACGTGTATTGACCCCATCGCGTGTAGTTTAGCAAAAAAATAAAAGTCTTTTACGTGAATTCGGAGTGAACTTCGAACGTTTGTAAACGTGTGGAAAATGTCGGCGGGCAAGATTATCATCATATGGATTAAATTTATGTGTTGCATTTCGATAGCCTCAAAGCAACACCAGTTATCTCAAAAACGAGCGATAAAACAACTCCACAATAAAGATTGTCGAAATTAATCATTGTTTCTACCCCATTACTTTCGCTGATAACAAGGGAATGCCTTTGCCTTTTTGCCTAAAAGTAAGATTTTAATTTTACAATCTATAGTAAGTACGTATCTAGCTATCTTACAGTAACTTTATGTAAGTATGTCTTACGGTGAGGGAAACCATCGTGATGAAACCTGCACAGTCAGGCGACTGAATGTGTAACCATTATCCAATATGGTCAGATTTCACGATCACGGAGGTCAAATGGCAGTCGCTCCATTGCAATGATCTACCAAATCCTGATCATGGTCAAAGCGGACCCCGGGCCCACGCGAAATTTACCTCAAGGACGACAAGGCTCAATGACAAATGTGCAGACAGACAGATGCAGTGTGTAAATGGTCTTGAGTGTTCTCTCATCATCCGAACAGCCAATCCCGGTTGTTGCCAGGTTTCGTTTCTTCACAGCCCGTAACAGTCCACTGCAGGACTTAGGGCCTCTCCCACAAAAGGGGAGGTTATTGCCATAATCTCCACGCTTGGCAGGTGGTTTGGAAATCGCAGTGTTTAAAGATTACAATAAAAAATGCTGCTGCCCATTTTCCAGACTACGGAGACTCTTGATCTTTTGCCTCGAAAACATTAGTCGCCTTGTACGACACCCATGAGTGTAAGGGGTTGGTGCTATTCTACTCTGCCGGACACCACACGGCCATTCGTTTACCTCCATTTAATACAAAATGTATAAGTACACGTATTACACGCATAATTTGACAGTGTACCCTGGTATCTTAAAAAGAGTTTCGTCTTTGGTTCATACGGACCCCAGACCTCTCGGCAGTATAGCTAGACGTCTATTCCTTTTCTTAGACCGTTCTCTGTTACTTAAAAATAACCACAATAGAAACTGAGATAAGCAAGGCTCTCATTCAACGTTCCCTCGTCAGGGAATCGCTGAGTGAGACTGGACATTTTCATAACAAATCGGTGGTAATAAAATATAAGAGCTGCAATTTACTACAGCCCTTATCCTTGACAATAATGCGGGTTCCACAGAGCCGGTTCTGGTGTATGGGGGGCTAGAAGTTATTTATTTACCTACGGCTTTTATAGTCATTTCGTCAGCACATAATTAATAAAAAGACTGTTATATCCTTCCCAGAGTCGCTTTTCTAAGAGGACCTACCGTTACTAAAACCTAATATTTTTGTCTTATGGCCATTATGCCCGAATATTATCGCATCACAATGGATAAATCTTAAACAATGAAGGACCTGAGTGGTTCAGTGGTCAACATGCCAGTCAGCCACGCAATAGGTCCCGGGTTCGATTCCCGGCTGGGCAGAAATTTAAATGTTGAATTTTAATTTCTGTTACGGGCCTGGGTGTTCTATGTATAATAAGTATGTGTTTAAAATATATATATATATATATATATATATATATATATATATATATATATAAGTAGTATATCAGTTAGCTAGCATTCATAGTACAAGCTTTGCTTAGTTTGGGGCTAGATAGCGCTGTGTGAGTTTGTCCACGATTATTTATTTATTTATTTATATTTAATTCGATTTTTTTTTCCCAATTTCGTCCCAATTTTCGTCTCAATTTTCATCCCAATTTCGTCCCAATTACCGCAGTGTCTCAAGACGAAGGTCTTTGACCAATGTGTGTTGCCAGTGATGACTTACGGATCTGAAACGTGGCCACTCACTATGGGCCTTATAAGAAAGCTCACTGTTACCCAAAGGGCAATGGAAAGAGCTATGCTCGGAGTTTCTTTGCGCGATCGAGTCAGAAATGAGGAGATCCGCAAGCGAACCAAGGTCACCGACATAGCTCTAAGGATTGCCAGACTGAAATGGCAGTGGGCAGGGCACATAGCTCGAAGAACAGATGGCCGATGGGGCAGTAAAGTTCTCGAGTGGCGACCACGTACCGGTATACGCAGCGTGGGTAGGCCTCCTACAAGGTGGACCGACGACCTGGTAAGGATCGCAGGTACCAGCTGGATGCTGAAAGCACAGGACCGGCCTTTGTGGAGATCTCTGGGGGAGGCCTATGCCCAGCAGTGGGCGTCTTTTGGCTGATGTGATGATGATGATGATGATTGAATTCGATCATCATCTTTATGAGCTTCAGTTATAATCTTTATTGAAAGATTATCACAATAACGGGGGACTCGATTTATTTATTTAATTTTCTTCCCTGGCTCAGCGAACCGAATTGAATCTTGGATTCTGACACAAAGGTTCCCAATTGCTCCCAATCCCGTGCGATTTGTTCTCATTTAGTAATCTGTAGATCGCGCAGTAGGCCTAGCACAAGTTGCTCTCGCGCGCGATAAGCGAGAAAAAGCGCGACATAGGTGTTGCTATCTCTTTCGTCTTAGTATTGAGAGAAAGAGACAAACTCTCTCGCGGCGCGAGCTTTGTCGCGGACACACTTGTGCTAGGGACACAGGTCTCCCGAATTCGAATTCACGAACTTAATATTTGTTTATGTACCTACTCCCGGCAACGTTATCACAACTCGTTTCCCAATACGTAGGTGGAGGCAACAAATCCGTTTACGAACTTGATAATTGCTTCGCAAGAATCGAGAAAGTTACCTGTTGAAAAGTTAGCCCTTGGAGATGTTACTTACGGCCCAAACTCTAAACTGGGGCACTTGGAAACAACTTCACAGAACTTCTAACGCCAAGGGCACGAGGATATGGACCTTTGATGGTTCCTAACGTCGTATGAAACACGGCGAAGCGAAACTCTTGGGGCCTCATAGGGGCCTCAAGTCTGGCCCTTACTCCGTCCCAGGGGTCGTTGTTCTCATTACCAGACTTAGTCCCAACACGCGTAAATAATAATATAAAGGCGGCTTTGGTAAAGTAAAAACTGGAGTAATGGTCTATTAGAGCCAGTCCCAGTGCCATAGGAGTTGGAATTTAGAGTATCGTCGACTTCGGAGTCCTTTATGGGCGGGCCGATTGTAATATCGAATTAATTGAGTCGCGTACAGACTACAGAGGGTATTTTTGTTCAAGGAGTGGTATTAATAGTAATCACATTGGAGTTCCCGGTGGAAAAAATAAATGTCTTATTTTTATTGTTTTGTTCAATTCGGAGTGTGGTGGTTCTCAGAGAAAATGTCCTCTTTGAAAAAACGTAAATTTCTAGCGTTGTTTCGTTGTACCTCATTGTAACGTTTCTGAATACGGGTGTAAGACTTTAGTCGCCTTTTACGACACCCATAGTCGAGGGTAATGATAAAATTCTATTCACAGGGTAAAGTGAGAGATTTATGTATACAATTATTTAGCTACTAGCGGACCCGGCGTTTGTTTTAGATATACCTAAGCGTATCTAATATTCTTTATTCACATATACCTAAGGATATATTTTGCATAGTTGGACATCGTGCTAATTGGGCAATCTGCGATATTGGAGGTTCTTCTAAATAGGCAATTCTAGATTGGCACACATGCCAAGCTTCACGACGAGAAGCCATCGCTTCATTGAACCGACCTCTCCTTCCAGTGTCTGGCGAAGGTGGCATGGCCAGACATTTGTTCCCTACTTTTGTCTACATAGACAAACCATGCAGCTTATCTGCTTAAACTAGTCTATTAATCAATCATAAAACCAAAAACCAAAACCTCAATAATAAAACCACTGTAGAGACCAAAAACAGTAGGTACTAAATACTAGAGAGGCTATCTACATGTAGAATGTAGATAGCCTATACGTAGAACGTATTCTTCAATGTCACAACTTCCCCTAGAACTCGCTCAAAGTTTTAATCAACATTCTAACCCGCGATTTATTCGGAAAGAACGTAAATTATTCCATAGTAAGTATTAACTATACTCGAATTCCAAATCGTATATTCAGTAAAATGAATTTATCGAATAACAGGGATATCTAACGCGATGTTATTTTTAGTTCAGACAAGTATCGTATAAGGTGCCGTCCAAATTGGCAACGGTCGTGCGACCAGGGTCGTGCGACGGGCGGTTTTGAGGTCTGCTATTGGTCTGGGCACGTCCGTCGTACGACCATGGTCGCACGACCGTAGCCAATTAGGACAGCGCCTAAGATAGTGCCTAGGTATTTAGCTTCTTTAGGGTCAGTTCACAACGAGATGGGAGGCGACGCAACTTTGTTTGAAGAGGCCAGTGGTTTCGCGCTGACCAGCGCGCATTTAGGCAACGCCTCATGGCGTCGAGCTGCATCTGCGGCGTCACCGTACCGGCGAAGAACCGCTGCGTCGTAAGGCATCTCACAGTGATTCAGATTTGAAAAAAAATTGACATAGCAAAAAAATTCATAATTTAGACCAAACAAAATTGCTACCGATAGGAAATTTGATTTACAACAACATTTGTCATGTTAAATTTTTCGATAAATTGTGTCTAACATGGTCAAAAAAATTAAAGAAAAAGAAAATGTATGGAGGAAAATATTTTTTTAAAATTTTCTCGAAGCCTTTAAAAGTGTTAAAACTGAAACCTTTTCTATATTATTATATTCAACTTTGTCTTCGTCCCTGTAAAGAAATTTTTTGCATATACTTGCAGCTTTGGCTTTGAGGCGCAATTGAATTTTTAAAATTTTATTATTAATTGTTATTTTGACGTATTTATTAATGGAAATAATGTGGTTTAGCAATGTTTTTAATTATGTACCTGCCTAAAAACAAAAAAATCCAACCTTATAGTATTTAAATATAAAAAAGTTAAATAATTTTAATTTAATATTTTGATGTGATTTGATATTATAAGTTGCATATTTAAACTCTGACATCTCTATGTTATTCCTAATAAATGTATATTAATTTAACACGCTTTTGAAATATTATAATGATAATAAACAGCTTTCATTCAGTATAGGTATACCTACTATAAGGTTGGAAATTTTTGTTTTCACGCAGACACATAATTAAAAACACTGCTAAACCACATTATTTCCATAAAGAAATACGTCAAAATAACAATCATTGCCTTAAAAATTTATAACAAAATTTTAAAAATTCAATTGCGCCTCAAAGCCAAAGCTGCAAGTATATGCAAAAAATTTCTTTACGGGGACGAAGACAAAGTTGAATATAATAATATAGAAAAGGTTTCAGTTTTAACACTTTTAAAGGCTTCGAGAAAATTTTAAAAAAATATTTTCCTCCATACATTTTCTTTTTCTTTAATTTTTTTGACCATGTTAGACACAATTAATCGAAAAATTTAACATGACAAATGTTGTTGCAAATCTGATTTCCTATCGGTAGCAATTTTTTTTGGTCAAAATTATGACTTTTTTGCTATGTCCATTTTTTTTTCAAATCTGAATCACTGTGCGTCGGGGGCTTTTACGACATACATCAATAAAATTTGTATGTTTATTTTATTGTTCAGTACAAACATACATCGAACCTAAGTTTATTTGAAGTGTATCTAATTTTGAATTTAATATCTGATGGGTAGTTAAAACGAGGTTTCAACAGTGCTCTTGCGAAAGACGCGCGACGGCCCGATGTCCGCTTTGACCATGATCCAGGATTTGGCAGATCAGGTAATTACTATTACCAGATGAACCTGACCTGATTGGATCATGGTTACACATTCAGTCGCCTGAATATGCAGTTTCATTACGATGTTGTCCCTCACTGTAAGAGCATCGGTTAGAATTCAACTAATGTATATAACTCAGAAAAGAGTCATTGGTACATGGCCGCAGTGGGATTCGAACCCGGTACCTCTCTCTTACGAGTCGAATAACTTAACCACTAGGCCAATGACGCTCTCTTAGCTTACAGTCCTTTCAAAATAAAGTAAAAAAAATATAATTTTAAAGTATTTTCAGAACATGATGTATCATTATAGGTTCTACCTACCTACTTATTAAATACTTACATTATAAGCCACAGCAATGTTCCTCTCTCTATTCTTAATGCTTCAGAACAATAAAATTCCGATTCCTCCCATTCATTCCATTGTTCATAGCAAACTTTCCCCCACACGGTCGGACCAATTTAATTGAACGGTCTCCTTTGTGCTTTCTTTAAAGTATATAAATCACGGAATCTATTGATTCAGGCTTCCAAGACAAAAGTTGGAAATATACGGTGGAATTTTCGCAGATTCTGAATATTAAATATATTAAAACTGTTCTGAAAAGTTGTAAGATATTAATTACTTATTTATTGCAGATGTCCAGTAGGTTAATTACGCAAGTCCGTTGCCAGAATTTTCTGATTTCAATTATTGAAATTGCTACTTCTGCGATTACGTATGATCGATTGAATATTTTCAGATTATTGCAATGGATCTTTGATAGCAGCTAAACCTGAAAAGTAAATATTTTAATCATTGAAATCAGATAATTGTTAGTAACAGAGTGTGTCTCATTTTTTTCCAATGTTTATTAACCTATTCGTTTATTTGTAGTTGTCTTATGTCGTGCTTGATTGTCAAGTTAATTATGAACAAATTCCATGCAGGTTAAGTTCACCTGAGTTTCCACCTTAATTGCTATTATCATGGTTGCCTCTTCATTTTATTCCTGCCGTAAAAGTGTGAAACCCTTTAATTTCCTAACTTCACTTTTATTGTAAGATAGGTCTTTTCATTTCTATGTACTTACCTGATTTATGTTGGCTATGGTTGCCTTTTTATTTGTAATGTTGTTTTTTATTTTGATTGTTTTGAGAAAATGAGAGTTTTTACTGGTTAGGGAAAAAGTAAAAGTTCATCTGTAGGCAACGAAATGCTTGTTGTTTCTTTATGTCATACTTTTGTAACGTTGTAAACTCCAAAGTTGTGTTTAATAATTTTAGTTTTCAAAACCTCTAACAAGCGTACTGTGTACCTACTATTAGATCAGTTTTTGAATTGTAACAATTTGTGAGTGCCGTTATGTTTATTATTTGAACTAGTAGACCAGGTGTGACTTCGTTCGCGTGGCTTAGTACCCCTACCCTACCCCCATCAACACCCACCATAATATAAATATGC
Source organism: Blastobasis lacticolella (assembly GCA_905147135.1). NCBI lineage: Eukaryota > Metazoa > Arthropoda > Insecta > Lepidoptera > Blastobasidae > Blastobasis > Blastobasis lacticolella. The sequence continues at coordinate 14,728,541 of LR990059.1, forward strand.
AAAATCCAGGCTTTTTTTCGTGAAACTGCCGGGAACAGTTTTAATGTCGTGTGACATAAGAACAAAATTGAAGATGCTCTATTTATACACCGTAACCATATTGCTGCTGATTTAAAGAATACGGCGCATATCATACAAATGTGCAAAAGATGTGCAAAAGATATGCATTTTTCGAAACTGCCGAGACCGATTTTGATATCATGCTTCATAAGACCATAGTGGAAGGTGCTCAACCTATACTCCGTAATTGTAAGTAGTACATTACGATAAACTTTAATATGTTCTAACTTGGCTGGAAAAAAAATGTTATTCTCCGATAATTTTGTATCCGTGTTACTTGCTATGAATAAATTATTATTATTATATTATTATGTCGTTGCTGGTTCAAAGAATACGGCACTTGCTATACAAATGTGACAAATGAATGCTTTTTTCTCGAAATTACTGGGACAAATATGCACCTGAGGCACACTAACCCATAGGTCATCACCATAATGCTGCTAGTCCATAGACTACTTTTGCTCAATCCCTTTGGATCCCATTTAATTAAGTCAAGCACATCACGCCGAAAATATTTTTTTATAAAAGTCGATTCCTATATTCGAGTCAATCCCACAATTATAGTGGAGGATATTGCCTTGTTCGCTGCAAATTAAATTTCAAGAGCTATATGCATAGAGAAAATATTTACTAACGTAATAGAGCAGCCATCACAAACAAAAATATAGTACCAACCTGTCACGTGCGGAAGGTGCGGGGGGAGGCTGCTAAGTCATAGAATGACCGATGAAATGTTATCATTTTCTTTATTTTTGGCCCTCGAATGGTTCGTACAGTTTTTAATGCACAAGATGGCGTCAGATTGGTCCGCGTCGCGCAATGTCTCAGAACTGACTGCAGCCACTGTTGTCCATGGACCGCAAAGCGTGGTTCAAAGAAAATACTTGCGGTGTCTCCTCTATTACGTTAGTAAATATTTTCTCTATGGCAATGTGCTATCTAGCTGCTACCTACTTGACTATGACGCTTTAAGAATCGTATCTAGTGTGACTGTGATGTGGATGCATTATTTTTGTTTCGCTTGAATATTGAAGTATTAACATTCGATTTTTTATATCTTTTCTCATCATCAAACTCAAACTCAAATACGTTTATTCAGTTTAGGTTTTCACAAACACTTATGAACGTCATAATCATAAATATAATATAAAATGAACGCTAGGAACCACGGTACCATCGAGCGGACAACGGTTTCTTGGCTAGTATGTAGGGCCATATAAAAAAAGAAAACAGAAAATAGACTCCGCGGTCAAAGACCCATCATTCATGGATACGAACCCATGGAAAGTGGTTTAATTTACACGGCATCCCTAAACGGTACTAAACAACCGATTAGATTCTGGCTAAATAAATGTGTGAGTATAGGATAATTCCGTAACATTGTTGTTTTAAGTATATCTATCAATTCAAGTTGCTTGCATGTATTTGATTATAATAAATGTAACTTTTTAATTATTTTTATTCCATAACTTGTTTTTACACATTATTGACGACCTGAGTGGTTCAGATTGTTAACCCCGGTTCGGTTGGTTGTTCCCGGGTTCAATTCCCGACCGACCAGAAATTGAAATGAAGTATTTTAATTTTAATGGTCTGGGTGTAGTATGCATAATAAGTATGTATTTAATATATAAAAGTGTATAAGTAGTTTATTAGTTATCTGACACACATAACATTATTTCTTTTTAAATTATAATCATCATTATCTAGCCATTCCCTCCATTAATGAGCCATTAATATCGATGTCTATTATCCATATTTGAATAGTGTTAAATTTTTATATTAATTAATTTTATATTATCTATAAATTTCGGTCTATGAATGCTTGATATTGTTGATTTAAATTTAATGTTACTTTTAGTCCGGCTTGCACCAAATTCTTAATCGCATTTAAGAATAACATTTATCGATTTTGTGTATGAAGTTTTTTGTTTAAGTATAAATTTAAAGGGCGGTCTTAATCTTTTCTGTACTTCTTAAATTGCTCAGCCTTGTAATTGTTGTCAATTGCTGCTGGCAGAAAAGCTATGTAGCTTTAAGTCCGCCATTCAGTATAAATAAAAAACAATAATTTGAAAAACCAAATTTATCGGAAGGAATTAAATTTTCTAATAAATTCAGGTCAGTACTCACATCTGTGTTAAATTAGGATACCGCATCTACAAATCCCTAAACGGTACTAAATGACCGTATTACAGTCACGGAACCCTATCTAGGTGTGATTTCATCAGGTTAAAGTTAAATTTACTGCCGTCCCAAATTGTGTGCTTAATCGCTTTATTTAGAGGGTTGAGGACGACAGGGGGTTGATTTCTGTCCTTCATTATGTCCCATTTCCTAATTACAGAACTTGGTGGTAAGTTCGTCCCTTATTATAATCCTGTTATCTAGGTAGTAAGAAATATTTCATCGGTTTTTGTGCATACATTAGGGGTAAACGAGAAGAGAACCCACCTGCACGGCTAGCATAAGTGTGCCCGCGACACATTTCGCGTCGCGAGTAAGCGTTTGTTTCCTCCTCTCAATACTAAGATGAAAGATAGCAGTATCTATGTCACGCGTTTCTCGCTTATCGCGCGAGAGCGGTCTTGTACTAGTCGTGCCATAGTAAAGGGCATTTAGTTATTAAAACTTTATGCACAAAAAAGTACAATGGCAGACTTAAAGCTAAAATGGCGTCAACCTTCAACCGGGATAAACTAAGCTAGGAAAAGGTAGCCGGTGCAAGAAAAAAACCACACGGGTAAAATGAAGGAGGGATATACATTTACACAACCTTATTAGAAATTATCATGTTAAGACTTTTCCCCTGTGAGGGCTTGCCTCATTTCTGCACACTTTACCCTTCAAGCGACATCACATACTGACCAAATTTGTAGATCATCCATAACCAAAATTCAATTTCAGCCCGGGATTTCGTCCGTGCACATTTCGATGCAAAGCAAGTTTCCAAAGCATATCTATCTCCATAGCAAATATTCGAAGTCGTTCGTTATTGGCACCTACTGACTACTCAAGTCCCGTATCTTTACAACTTGGGCCAAATGGCGAGAGCTCACGGCAAATACCTGTGACCCTAAAATCACATCAAACTCAAAGGGCTTATATTAACTACATTTAACAAGGGGCTTAACTTGAGGTCCCGGGTTCGATTGCCGGCCGGACAGAAATTGAAATGATGAATTTTAATTTCTGTTACTGGTTTGGGTGTTATATGTATAATAAGTATGTATTTAAAAATATAAAAGTCGTTTATCAGCTTTCTGGCACCTATAACACCAGTTTTGCTTATTTTGGGGCTAGATGGCACTGTGTGAATTGTCTAAGCATATTTATTTATTTATATACAAAACGAGAGCATAAATTGCCTGTAATGCTCTATGGCTGCGAGACTCGGCCGGCGCTGACGAAGCACACCAACTTCACGCCAACAGTTGGCGTAACACGACTCGACCGAGTACGTAGCGAGTACATCCGCGACAGCCTTGGCGTGAGAGACATTGCGGACAAGATTGAGGTGGTTCGCCTGCGCTAGTTTGGTGACGTTCTACGCAAGGATACGTGGGAAATAGGTGCCGAAACCTGCCGGTATCTGGAAAGTGGTTGCGAGGAAAGCCTAAAAAGTGATGGATAGATATCGTTGAGTCGGATGCAAGAGCCAACCGCTTACAACACGAGAATGCCGAAGACCACGCGAAGTAGGAAAAAATGAGTAGGAAAGCGAACATGATAGTCGGAATAGACGCTAAGACGCTGTCCTAATTGGCAACGGTCGTACGACCATATGGTCGTATGACGGACGTCTCCCGACTAATAGGAGACCTCAAAACCGCCCGTCGCCTGACCATGGTCGCACGACCGTTGCCAATTAGGACAACGCCTAAAACAATGATGATGATGTTCGTCATTAGCGCTTAGATTCCTTTTAGTGCCCGAAAATAGGTTTTAAAAAAATTCGTCTCAGAAATTTTTCGTTTATTTTGGGATTAGAAAGTAACTGTGTCCAAGAACCGTTTGGCCTGGAGCCATACGAGTCTCGTTAACCGCTTCGGGAGCCTCCGAAAGGCATAACGTGCTTGCAACGTGCGCTCTCAAGTGATTCCAAATTGCACTTTACGTTTAGGTTCCGAATTTTACAGAAATAGCGTTCTGAAAATAGGGTTTTAGGTAAAAATTTAAGCTATCAAAATTTTCTCCCAATAGTGAAAACAAAATAACTAGGTAGGCGACAGTAAAATTTGATAACCCCTAACCTTGTTACATATGAAACACAGCTAAGATTCATCTTGATTAAAGTGGCTTTCGCAAATGGGTCCATCGGTTCGGGGACAACAATGTCACAGATATACACCTCTATAGATACACAGATACAAATGGCGCTGGGCAGCTCGTTAATTATAAAAAAAAGTTGCAGAAATATGTCTTGATCTTTTGTGTCATATATACATTTGTCTTGTATCTGTTACCATTACTGTGTACAATAAATAATTAAATTATATTTTTATATGAAAGTTTACAATTTATAATAATTTGTATGTATAGGTTTTATTTATTTAACAAGTTATTGTACAGAAGAAAATTAAAGAGATTGTACAAATTAGATATTAGACAACAGGCACTACTTATCTCTAAAAAGAAATCTCTTCCAGCAGGCCTACAAAAAGAAAGGGATTGATCGATGTACAACACAAACGCAATTCTACCTATTCGCGATTCTACACAATATGGATTCCGCACAACTGACATTCAACACATTATTTATTCCACACAGACTTCAATTATACACAAACGCGTTTCTTCCTGTTCGTGATTCTACACAATATTAATTCCACACAACTGATGCGATTCACCAGATTCGCTATTCCACATATTCGTTACATATTTTAAATCATCTCGTCATCTTGGCGTTAATGTGAAGGTTGTCTTCTCGCTCACGAGGGCCCGGGGTCTGCATTGACCTTGATCAAGATCAGATCAAGTAATTACAGTGGAGCGACTGCCATCTGACCTGCTACCACGGGAACCTGAACAAATTGGATCATGGGTACCTACACATTTGGTCACCTGAATGAGCAGGTTTCATTATGATGTTTGCCCTCACCCTTCGAGCATCGGTTAGTATTCAACTAATGTACATATATCAGAAAAAAGTCATTGGTACATGGCGGCAGTGGGATTCAAACCCGGTCCCTCTCGCTTAAGAGTCGGATACAATAACCACTAGGCCACCTATGCTTCTAAGGGCAGGCGGCCCGTTAGTGTATTGTTGATTTACACAGACAGACCAAATTGGAACGCGTTGCTTATAGAAGTCTCATAATAACTCTGATCCAACCAGCCTGGTCAACGCTGTAGACCCTGGACTGCCATTCACACGTTCTTCAACGCTGGGCACAATGAGAATGGTTGTATTGTAACCTCAGCTAGAACTAAACCAGGGTGTAAGTTTAGTGGACCTAGTAGAAGAGAGGTAGGGCATAGCGGGGTATGCCGTTCGAATTAGAGCCGCCTGACTGGGGAAGTACCTCCACCTTACAGAATACCGCAGCTAAACAATACTGTTTTAAATAGTATTGTGTTTCTGCCGGTGAGTAAGGTTTCCAGTGCTCCATGGGGTGGGGATTTGGGGAACCGTAGCTTTGGCAGTGGGGGGCATTTGCCTTTTGTTGCCAGATCTACGTGTTATACAGGTGGGCAACTCTTGGTGTTGGTAATGTCTATAGGCAGTGGTGACCACTTTCCATAAGGTGGCCGGCTTGCCTGTTTGCGTACCGTATGACAGATACTCTTGGTGTTGGTAATGTCTATAGGCAGTGGTAACCACTTTCCATCAGGTGGCCCGCTTGCCTGTTTGCCTACCATACGACATAAAAAAAAATTATATTGACCAAGGTCAACTCTGGTCATCGAACCTGGTCAACGCTGTGCACCCTGAGACTGGTTGTTAGAATTAGACCAGGACCTAATAAAGGTTGACCAAGGTCAACCCCAGTCTAGGTTTCTTAAATAGGGTTGACCTTGGCCAACCTTGACTGGTTCCATTAAACTTAGGTCCAGGTCTAAGTCAGCCAGTCCCAGGTCCCCAGCGTTGTGGAATAGCGAATCTGGTGAATCGCAGCAGTTGTGTGGAATTAATATTGTGTAGAATCGCGAACAGGAAGAAACGCGTTTGTGTATAATTGAAGACTGTGTGGAATAAATAATGTGTTGAATGTCAGTTGTGCGGAATCCATATTGTGTAGAATCGCGAATAGGTAGAATTGCGTTTGTGTTGTATATCGATCAATCCACATGGAGGAAACGCCAATAATACTCTTATCCGAGTATTATTTCTCATTCCGAGGTTGACATAATTTTTTTACAAGCTTTTACTGTTTGACTTGTACTGTTCGTATGTAAGTTAGATATGATAAATATACGCAGAGACGACGTGCACAATAATTATATACTAAATATAACATTTTACACACACACATAACATAATACATAATATTTTTGTTAATATTTATTGTAGTTATGTATAATATAATATGTATAGCTTTTGTATAGTAAAATTTTTGTTTGTATTTTGCATCAGTTTATTTTGTATTTATGTTGTTTGTGTATTTATAAATATGGACCTCAATTGCCTGAAATAAATGAAAAAATAAAATAAAATATTTAAAAATAACTAAGCAATTCGTGACAAAATTCAATTTTATTATCCCATTTTACAAAAATGATTAGAAATCGCAAAGGGTTGAGATTGCATTGTACCTAGCGACGCGTAGTAAAAACAAAATGCTTATCGTTGACGAGGTCGGAATCGCGGGTAAAAGCAGCTGTTTTACATGCACACACTTCTTTCCAGTCCATTAACCACTAGTCTAGCTCTCTGTGACAGTTTGAGCTTGCATAGACGTGGGTCTTTTGTCCGTGAAGTAGCCCAGTCATTTGGTTCAAAGTCATTGGGTTACCTTGAACGCTTTCCTGGAGTTTAGAAAATTTGTAAATTTTTATTATAGATGTGCTCTTTACGAATTTCAACTTTGCTACTTTTACCCCAGGAAAATAATAGGTTCCCGCGGGAAAGGACAAGAACTGCGCTAAGGGTGTAAGCCGCTGAGAACTGCTAGTACTTACATATAGAAGGACAGACGGTGGTTGGTGATTACTATGTCCCCATAGCTCACAGTGGTGTAGATGATAATAGTTCGCGGCGCTCGTACGCCAAACGCTGTGGTGTGGAAAAGAGGTTTCTATGCCAGGTTGTGTACGGGCTGACCAACGTTTTGTAGGTTTTCTAAACCTATGCTACAAAGTGAAATTTTCGATGACGTAGTGACCTATGGCGCCCTCACAGTATAATAACGATCTATATATTTTTTTTTATTTTGTAAGTATTTTTTAACTTACTGGTAATTTTATAATGGGGCCTGTATTTTCACGAACTGTAAAATCTCTTTTATGCATACAATTACATGTTCGTCCGGACCGGCGTTAGTTGTGCTCCTTTTTATGTCCACCAGTGTACTGCGATGCGCTATAATGATGAATCTGAAACATTTCTACGACACACGTTTTTCCGCCGATTGATTCGCCGACAGAAGTAACCAAATGAGTCCAAACTCGACATGGTTACTAGCAACGGTTGCAGAATTCCATTGTCCACCTCCTGACTCCATCATCAGATCCTCATGTATATATCATATTATTGTACTATCACAGGAACTTAGTATGTGTGCATAGTAACATAAGAATCGGTTAAGAGGAACTACTTGAAAAAGCTTTCGCAGTATAAAAAGATGACCAAACCAGAAAATGACGTCCTTAGAAATTGACCTACTGAGAAGATGACTAACCCAGAAAATGACTTTTCAAGAAAATGACCTGCCTCGCCAAAAGGAATCTTTCGTATATGGGTCAATAGATATTAACGTTTCGTAGATGAACGATTCGCCGGCAGAACTTTTCGTTTCTAAGTAATTCGACGACAGCACATTTCAGCGACGAACGATTCGCCAACAAATATTTTCGTTAAGGTGCTAACCACAATTTATCAAAAATCTGCTCAACTTAATGTTTAGAAATATCAATAAATTCAGTTATGCTTTGTCAAATTTAGGATGATAATTTTGACAGTTTACAGTAGAGATATAGTAGTGTAAAATCGTTAGTGAATCTATTCGATTATCGATTATCATTCTCATAGAACTTGAAATCGATAGTTGCATGGTTATTCTGTACGTGTTATACAAAACAGAACATTTATTTTCTTTTGAATAATTTACAGTCAGCCTATTCCGTATAATACGTGCGAGACGAAATCGTTGTTGTGAAAGGTCTCTTAGGGTGAAATCCAAACAAGGAATAAGAGTTGCAAAAAATAATTTAATTATCAAAATGTCAATTTTAAATGTTCGATTATTTTATTTAAATACCAATTTTCGATTGTGTTATTCGTGGCACTTCACTAAAGGGGCGGGGCCTGTCTATGAAGTATGAAATTATCCGTAGTACATTTTGCTTAGATCATATAGTTAAGGATAAGACTTACAGGCGCTTTCCCCTCTGCCGAGGTATAAGATTAACGAACTCTAAAAAATCTAATGCTTTCATAAAAACCATTTGCGTAATCGATTACAAACAGTCGCGCATCGGTAAAACATCGTAAGGACGTCTGCGAGTGCTCCGCTAAAATGCCGTTTTGTGCTGTTAACTCGTGCAAAAACAAGTCCAACACATCAAACATTAAAAAAGATAGAATAACCTTTCATTTGTGAGTTTTTTTTATTTTATTTACGTATATTTCTATTTAAATGTAATTTATAATAATCGTAATGATGTATCGATTAGATAGTGAGCAATATGAATAATCGAGTCATGTTACTCATGTTTGTGCGACACGAGACTACATGCACTCCCCACGAGACTAGTGTTTTAAGAAATACAACTTAAGACTCTATGTTCTGAGCAATAGAGATTAATCGCGGTTGAATTTAAGTCAATCAAAAAATTTCGAAAATTTCCGACTTTTTGAGTGACGTGACTTTACTTCTTAACTATCGATGTCGATAAAAATTTATACTTAGTATAATTTTAATGAGACGAAACATAAATCCGATTGTTTTGAACTTTTACACGACTGCACAAACAAGTAGTTTAATGTGTATTATGTAAGTATGTATGTGATATTTATTTAAATGTGAAAAAAATCAAAATGTGATAATAATCACGTGTATGTTATCAAATGACGTAGTCGGGGTATAGTTTTTAGGGTTTCGGAGCCAAATGGCAAAAACCGAACTCTTATGTGTGAACTGCATCAAGATTTTCATACAAAAATAGAAAATAATAATAATAAATTTTGGGGGTCCCCATACATAAAACTGAAATTAAAATTTTTTTAGGCGATAAAGGCGCGTGAGAATAGGAGACAACTCGGGGGCACAACTACGGAGGACTATTGTTGGTATACCATCTGGTCCACTAGCCTTGTTCACGTCTAGACTCCGCAGGATTTTTAAAATCTCTTTCTGATGTATACGCACCTCTGCCATAGTGCAGTAGTTTTACCTGCAGTATCCAAACGTGAATTCGCCGCGTATTGAGACGCAAGTAAATTTGCTTTCTCTTCCGCAGCATGCGCCAGTGTCCCATCCGGTTTCAGCAATGGTGGTAACGAAGATTGACTAAAGTTGGATTCGACCGCTTTTGCCAAAGACCAAAACGCCTTACTCCCAGGAGGGTAAGAGGCAAGTTTGATGCCAATCCGAATTATGTGGTCGAATCGAGCCCTGCGTAGCGTCCTTTTGCAAGACTTGGCGGCGAGGTTAAAGGCTTTCTTCAGTTTGCGAGTATCCGAAGACATATGCGCTCGAGCCTCAGCCCAGACAGAGTATGCCGCTTGCTTCAGCGCTTCAGCGCGACTGCAGTCAGCACTAAACCATGGACGAGACTTGCCATTCATCGCTACGTCAGAATATGGAATAAAGTATTCCATTCCCTGCCGTATAACCGCGGTAACGGCTTCAGCACAACTCGACGGATCGCCCGAAGAGAAGCATGCCTCCCGCCAAGGATAGGACGAAAAAAAGTGACGAAACTCACCCCAATCTGTTGATTTGTATCGCCACACCCGTCGGGGGTTGCATGGGCTTTGCTCGGGTGGGGAATAGACGGATACAGATTTCACCAGACAGTGGTCGGATGTACCCAGCGGTGCGGAAACCGATACTGAGTGCCTGTCCGGATCAGTTGTCAGCAGAAGGTCTAAGCAATTGGCGGAATGGGAGTCGACATCCGGTACCCTCGTGGCGCAGTTTACTAGCTGGGTGAGATCTAGCGACAGAGCTAGTTTACGGGCCTCTCTCCCAGCATGATTGTTCACCTGGTATGGGAAAAGCCACTCTTGGTGGTGGGCATTGAAATCCCCCAGAATGACCAGCTGCGCCACGGGGTAACATTCCTTCGCTTCATCCGCCGCTTCAATGAGATGGTCACATAAACGAGTCGTCTCCTGGTCCCCGCTGTGGGATCGATAAACGCAGGCAAACAGGATTTGTACTTGACCAGTATCCACTAGAAGCCACAAAATGGACAAACCAGCCCCATCAAAGTATCTGAGACGCCGAATGCAGATGTCGTCGCGAGCGTACACACAGACTCCGGCACGAGGTACGAACCTGTGCTCGAGAGTATACCCTGGGTAACTGAGGTACGCCGCGTCAGCCGGACTTCTGATCTGCGTCTCAGTGAGGAACAGCAGCTGCAGCTTTTCAGTCTCGAGGTGGTGGTGGACTGCATTGAGATTTGAGTGCAGGCCTTGGATGTTAGTGAGGTGCACTTTGAGTGGGAGGGGGGACTTACATATGTTCCATTTCATAAGGTCACAGTCAAGACCATATAGAAATATGATTTTCTAAAATTCAAAGCCATGGTGGATTTTTTAACAATCCTACAGCGCGACAATTCGAGTCAATTTATAAAAAGCTTTAATCCACAATGAACTGTCAGTAACAAGCGTAGGGACCAACTGCATTCCATTGGAAAACTTTGGTATTCTAAATTGTTCTTCAATAGATAAAATTAATAACACTTTTTGTTCCCGTACAACAATTGAAGAAACTTACAGTAAGGATGAAGATGACGCGGATGATATAGATTTAGAATCACAACTTTATCTCTCACGTTGTGTATTCTATTTCAAAGCAAATTAAATGTGATGCATGCTTAAAGGGTATTTTTGGGGAGTGTGAGAAAAAAGCTTGGTATACTACAAAACAAAAGGCTATTAAAATATGCTTCAAAATATGTAATAATGTTGTGTCGACTTTGCCAAAAAATCATAATACAAAATCTTGATGAAAATAAAAAAATTACTACTACGTACCACGACATATATTGTGGCAAAATGTCTACGTCAGGTTATGAATGATAATTTGTTTCCTGATGTGGAACAACATGATGGTGACATTTTAGTAAATCATAAAATAGAATGAACTAAAACAGTATTATCAAAGTACGCAAACACTAGGATTGCATATCTTACAAAAAAAGTGACCCTAAAAAATGTATTTGGCACATTTATACTTAATTGATTCATTTTAAAAATCAAGAAATGTCATATTTTTCAGTATTTTGGTTGACTTAAGTTTTTTTTTTAATTTTGTTGTTCTGTTTGTCATTCAATTGGGTATTTTCTTCTATTTTTTTTAATGTCCATTTATGAAACTTCTCTGTGTCCAAATAAATATGATGAACGAAATGGATTTTTCTTGTGTTTTTTATTCCATACTAGCTTCTGCCTGCGACTTCGTCTGCGTGGACTCAACTTAATGCTTAGCACGTAAAAATATTTCCCTCGGGAACTACTTAAGGGATCGGGATAAAAGGTAGCCTATGTTCTTTTCCATGTCAAAGTCTACATCCATGCCAAATTTCACCCAAGTCTGTTTAGCCGTTTCTGCGTGATTGAGTAACAAACATCCAAATATCCAAATATTTCTAACATACATACAGTACGTGCTGAAAACATTAGTCTCCCTTCTTGGCAGTACGGTTAAATATGTCTGTTTACTATTTTTTATTAAATTAATATTTCAACAAATTTATTAATTTTGTAATATCGATAATTATGTCGATACGATTTTTAATTGGTTACCTCCCTTTAGAGCGAGTGTATTATTACGTATACGTACACAGATTTTTCTGTGTGATACATATTTGTGTGCAAAAACAAGCTACTGTGTCAATTTTGAAATAGTGTGAGTTTGTAAAGACAAACATTATTTTTGTGAATGTGTGATTTTGTTTCATAGTGTGATTTACCCTCCCGGCACCAAAATCGGCAGAAAGATTTGTTAGAAGATTTGTCCACAAATCTTATCCTTAACTATATGATCTAAGACATTTTGGCGAAAAAAAACACGAATCTTCATAGGCGCGCGCCAAGGTCCAACAATTAGTGAGCTGTCAAAATTAGACAAAGTGGGAACTGATTTTTTTCCGAAAGTGGCAGCACTTTGACCCCTCTTAGCGCCTTGGAACAGTTTGCCGACCAAAGTTTGATAACCAAAACTAATGCGGCTCAGCCATTCATGACAGAGAGATGCGAGTTTTTTTTTATTAATTCATTTAATGACGATAACGGACGAAAGTACCACAAAGATAGTTCCCCGTCTGCGCAGGACTTTGATATCCGGAGGCGTTGAAGCGCAAAATGCATGCCATTGCCAGACGGAGGTGACAATAGTATGTGTAGTGCACTTTTGAGTTCTAAGCTTGCTTGGTGAGAAATTGTTCTTGGTATAGAGGGTTGAGATTAACCTATACATAGTATAAACATATAATTCTAATGTAGTGTTCAACAATATATAGAGTGATTCAAGAAAAAGGTTTATAGGCAAGAAAAACTGGGGTAGGTAGGTGTAGGTACACGTACGAAGTCGCCTCGGGCCCACTAGTTTTAGATAAAGAAGATCTTGTAAGTGTGTATGAGGTGCGTTGTCACTTTACGACGCCTCTTGTGATTTTAAAAGTATTGCAGAATATTTCACACCGAAAGTCATAATCGAATACCGCTCGAAACGATGCGAGAGATTCAAAAATAGAGTAGTTCTAGGGGAACTAATAACACTCAGGCACTAATAGACTAGTGTCTATATAGGTTATGCTGAATTCATATTACTCTGGAGCTACTTTAGTCTATCAATCCCACAGGATTACACACTTCTCAGAAAGTGCTAATAAAATTATCTCTGTAAAAATAAATGCGGACGTTTCATTTTAAAAAACCACACACCGATGCGAAGCCGCTCGAGTGGCACTTGAAGCAATTTAGCGTCCGTTTGTGGCTAAACGTCGTCTATACATTACATTACAAGTGTTACAGTACATATTTTTGAATGAGTTCTCGTTTTGACCCCAGTTCTCACTTTTTCACAATTGTTCATGTCACTTTCTCACAACTCTGTACAATGACACAATGACATACAAAAAAGCTAGGAGGTACATTATGATGACCAAGACCACCTTGACAAAAGCAGTGGTAATGGAGGGGTATTTGGCAATTTATAGATGTCCCTTTAGGATATGCACTATTAAAAATAGAAACAAAATATAGATTGTGATTTTAGCTGTGATTAGGCTGTTTCTATGCATTTATGTCCAAGTTCCTTAGTTCATTAGCGATCTCATAGCATCATTTTGGAATCCGGGCGAGATTCTCCGCCGGCCACCGCACGGCAAACCAAACCCGTAGCGCACTCGAAATATTGGCAAGGTGCGCTAGCTCATTAATATCCAATCCCCACTTAACTCATCCGGAATTGTCCCGGCTGTCCGGGACACAGTGGGACAATAAAACGGGACGTGTCCCGCTACCGACCAATATCTGTCCGCCCATCCATCACCGCGAGAAGGATCCGGCAAACGATTTATCTCGCTGACGAAATTGAGTTTTCTTCGTCGGGTTACGTGAAGCTTAGCGCGATGCGAAAATAAATCGGTGCTGTGGAGAAGTCGTAAATTCCTTTGCTATGAAGGCCTAAATTAGTGGGGCGCAACATTGAATGTCTAGGTGCTGTAATTTCGACAGAATTTTATTTAATTTTGTTATCTACTGCAATTATTCTCCGGACTAAATAAAAATAAATATTATAGCCAGTAGTTAAGTTAAGTAGTAGTTTATTATTATATGAAATACAGAATAAATAAAAAAAAATTGCAAGCGGCACATATTTATTTAAACATAATCTAACCGACAGAACAAGTCGTATAACCTCGATCAATTTTACATTTATTCAAATATCTCGTACTAAGTGTTTTGCATCCACTTATCTTTTGCGCACTGCAAAGGACTGGAACTCTCTGCCTGAGTCATTGTTCCCTGTTAAGAATTGAAAAATAAATAAGTAGTTAGAAAAGCTAAGTAGGCGGTGCAGTCGCGCCACAACTATGCGCAAATGAGCTAATTTCCTTCAAAAGGCGCGAACGCGCCGTCAGTCTCTTGCGGAATTCAACGGAGTGCGCACAAAAAAAGCTGTGCCTAAAATGTTAAAAATATGTCATCTTGCACAATAGTTAATTACGAGCAAGAAGCTAACAGACTTCTAAATCAAATGGAGTGATTTAATTTCACCGTTAAGTCTAAAAACCTTGTATTTATCAATATTTTACGAAAAATATTTACCCTTGAGCGCGGGTAAATATTTTTCGTATTTATCGGACACCTTGCGCCCAATCTAGTGCTGTGCACATAAACCGACCTTATCGATAAATTATTTTGTTTATCGATATTATATATTTGTAGAATAGTAGAATTGACATCAAAAAAGGAGAAGATTCTTATTTCGATTGAATGTTCTTTTATTGTAGGTACGTGTGTTCCTTGAAATTTTCGTCAATTACGGACCGATTTTGATATTAGTTTTTAGTAGGGGCACAGCAGGGGCACGGGTTTGGTACAGGTGGGGTAGAGGTATGATGCAGTTGCCTTAACACTAAAATAAAATAAATACCTAATTGTAGACAAATTCACACAGCGCCATCTAGCCCTAAACTGAGCAAAGCTTGTATTATGGGTGCTAGATAATTGATATAGTACTCATACACTTTTTTGATACATACTTATTGAACATAGAACACCCAGACCCGTTACAGAAATTAAAATTCATAATTTAAATTTCTGCCCGGCCGGGAAACGAACCCGCAACCTCTTGTATGGCAAACTAGCATGTTAACCACTGAACTACTCAGGACGTCACACGCTATCGTACTCCTGACATATTCCTGCCATACCCCTACGGTAAATCTACCGTACCCCTACTCTCTCTATCTCCTCTCTACGCGTCCTTGAACCCCGCCTCACCCCCTCAATATAATAACATTTTCAATTCATTATTATTAAATAATAAATACCATAATAATAGTTAGAATTTTATCAAAATATTAATATCGACAAGAATTCGATTTTGTCAATCCCTAGCGTAAATGTAAATTTAGAGAGGATTTACAGCACACACGCAACGCAATGTGTGTATGTGGTAGTGACCGATTGACTAATCACAGCGCTCCGTTTGACTTTGCGTGTGCGTGCGTAAGCCTGTGCATATTAAGTTGCATGAGTAGTGGTAAAAATAGTGGGGTCGGGAACGGCGGCATCGGTTTCGGTACTAATGGCGAAGATGCCACTTCTATGATATCGTGTTCTGTGCTGATAAGTATAACCTTGGGGTCTTCAAATCAAGAGTGAATAGGTATCTTCTAGGCATGCTACATCTTCGACCTCATCGTCGCTTTCCATCAGGCGAGTTGCGGTCAAATGCAAGCCTATTGACAATAAAAAAAAATGTAAGCTATTTAACCATATCAATTGAACTGGCTTTAAATAGAGAAAACCGCATAAAAATCTTGAGCTGGATGGAGCTGCGATGTCCTGAACAGGCACACACCGCCACAGTGCCACTAAGTTAGGTTATGTGCATGTAATGTACTGAATTTAGTGACTTCTAACAATTTTATGAATAAGAAGCCAAAAAGAAAATTATTTTAAGAAATTTATTATTATATTAATATATTAATATTATATATTTTTAAGAAACGTGTGAAAGAGCACTATCTCTCTCTTAGTTCTTGAAAATGCGGGGTACAATGCTTATAGATAATTTGTAGGTATCTATGTATTTTATGTATTGGTATATGTAGTTTATTATATAAGGTTATTATATATGTATGTATATTTAGTTAGATATTGTGCATGTCTAATCTGCGACTACTTATCACATATCTCTTTGATAGGCCTGCTGGAGGAGATTTCTTCTAAGAAATAAGTAGCGCCTGTTGTGTCATCTATAACTCTGTATTTTTCATCAAAGTTTTATGTGTACAATAAACTGGAAAATAAATAAATAAATAAATAAGAAAAGTCCAACATTTTTAGATTTAAATGAATTTGTATCTATTTGGCTTTTTGAGGCAAAATATGAAGCGACAAGCTCAACGCTCGATACTCGTCTGAAGTGCTCTAATTACTGTAAATTATGGATTGGACGTCTCCAGGAAAGCCGCTCGTTTCTGAAGATGAGAATTGACGATTTTTCCAGGCCTTAGGGAGCTATTCCAACATTTTCAAGTAGGTTCGTAAAATATTGTTATTTGCAATCAAAATTATTTTGTCGACTTATGTCTTAGTCAGCGTGCTTGCGAGACCGGTAACAAAAGTTCAGTAATGCACGCCCAGTTCGGGAACTGGATGGGTGAAGGTTTCGTATATTGAGGCTAATCGAACTTATGGCGAATTGGCATTTTTGCCATTTGTCAATTTACAAAAATGCTACTTTGACATTGACTAGGTATCATGCAATCCTATCATAGGTTTTTCCATTTATAATTAACCTTCAAACCTTAACAAGCTAGCGTTGCTAATTGGCGTGGATATTTAGGCGCGTTGCTTAGTATAATTCAATAAATGTTAAATTATTAAATTGATTATAGTGAATAAATAAATAAATAATTAATATTCTTGGACAAATTCACACAGCGCCATCTAGCCCCAAACTAAGCAAAGCTTGTACTATGGGTGCAAGAGAACTGATATACTACTTAAATACTTTTATTAATAATAAATTAATGAAATGTAGTTCCAGAGCTAAGAACAGAGCTAAGAATCATCTCGATTAAATTAGCTTTCAAATAGAAACCGCAAGCAAATCCACTATTCCACAAACAGACACCAAGCCACAGATACAAACGTCAACTTTATAACACCTCTCTTTTTTCGCCGGAGGTTAAAAACAGCAATTTCATTGGTAAAGACCTATAATATTGATCATCACAGCCCTTAACAGTCCACTGCAGGCCTTAGGGCCTCACTTAGGAAAGGGGAAAGTCTTACCATAATCACCACGCTTGGCAGGTGGGTAGGAAATCGCAGTGTTGTAAATATAACAATGGAAAATGCTGCTGCCCATTTTCCAGCCTACGTAGACTAAATCTTTTGCCTCGAAAATTATTCTGCTCTGCCGGACACCACACGGCCACGGCTATAATATTACAAGTATAGAATACTCCCCTGATACAATTTCACGCCGCTGCCGGCTGAACTAATTTAAATCCTGCTGACGAGCCGCCATCGCCGCGAAATAACGAGCAGATTCATTTATTTTTTTGCAAATTGGCGCCAGTAGTTCCCCGGACCGTTTCTGTCAAGTCTCTGATGTCTAACTAGCGACCTAATTCTCGCGCTCTGACATATCGAATGCGACATTTTTTTGCCACAAATCTCCATTATTAATGACATTGAAATGTCTATTGCAGTCAAAAATTATTTTCTCAGCTATCTTCGACACTCGTATATTGTTGAAGATATCAGTAACGTTTTAATACAGTTTTTTTGACAAAATGACGAATTTGGGATGTCACAGCGTGAGGATCACCAATCAGGGAAGATTTTTTTTAGCTAACTATCTCTGTTAAAAATGTAATTTAAAACGATCTTCGACTATAAAGGATTAGCGAAATCTTTAAGTATAAGTTTTTTGCTTGCAATAGAAATTCAGTGACTTTTTAATATATATTTGTGGATAGAGAAATGTCAAATTCTAATGTCGAAAGCCCGAGAATCGCACCCAGCCCCGACTTAGCACGGGTAGCTATTCTCGGGGTGTCTCTACCTATTTCAATATGCATGTATTATAGGCACGTAAATAAACCTTCGTACCCTTTTGTACGCACTTCCTCCGCCTAACAACTTTTCCTTTCGATATTTCAAAGGTTGATCAAAAATGGGAAAATTTCGAATTTGTACATACCATTATATATTTATATTTTATATCACTTTTTTTATAAAATAAATATGTATAAATATAAATAAGTAATATTGTTCTGGTGCAATAGAGAATATTTCCTGACACTGAACATTAGTCAAGTATTTAGCGAAGTTGACAAGTACAGTGAGCAACTACATGCAGGATAGTAGCGAGTCCATAGAACGTATTGTACTTGTACACGCCACTCGCCACTGTCATTGACCAATGTATTTCGGGCGTAAATGATTATGAAAACCGCATCAAAATCCGTTGCGTAGTTCAGGAGGAGTAAGGTAGGACTAGTTAATTAGGATACAGACAGACTGACGCGAAATCGCGATATTAATTTCTACTGTGTTTGGAAGCCTGGACATCGAGTCCGCAAATTGACTAATCGCATCGAGTTGTTTTTGGTTCGCAACCGAAGCTCAATCGCATTCTGACAAGTTTTTGGTATTCAGCTACCAATACAAAACCAATCCAATTCGATTGGTTTTCGATTCGATTGATGATAAAAGGGTATTCTCCTCTTATTTAACAAGGATCTTCATTGCGGACAATTGAAAAGACCTAAAATTAAATCAATTAAAGCAAATTTCACGTTCATTTGTTGTCCCTTGGTAGGTAGACTTTAGATGGCAATACAATGAAAAGCGTTGATTGAAAATCTATTCGATTATATTACTTAATTGCGGTTATATAGAAGTTTTTGCAGAATACTTATATAATATTATAATAATAATTTGTCCCAAGTTGTAATCTATTTGTAATCGAATCGCTATCGAATTGTGAGATAACTAAAAATAGCGGACTTGAGACCTTGAACTGCTGCGCGAAATGTAATAAGCCAGATACCTCCTAAAGTTGGTCTCCTAACCGACAAAGCTTGTTGTTAGTTTTAATTTTGTTTGCTTTAAATATTTATTTATTTATTTAATACTTTATGCACAAAATAGTATAAAGGTGGACTTAAAGCTTTGTAGCTTTATCTACCAGTCTACCCCGAAAACTGGTAATAAAAATTGCCGGCGGTGCATAAAAATTTACAACATTACACTTACATTTCTAATTAAAACTACAATTCTACCCACCAGTATTCACATACCGAAACTCAAAATTTTTGTGAAATACTAAAATCCAACAACAACAAGATAGCAGAACGTACTTGACTACCAATTTTAATCAGGCCTACCCATCAAGGCCACTCGCAAAAGTATCTAATTAAATAAAAAACAAAACAATTGAGCGTGACCACACGGTAATACTGAATGTGACGTAAAGAAATATTAATATGCACTCGATAAAAAAACTATTCCCCAATCCCCAAATGTCCTCGAAGCTCCTCATAGGTGATACGCCGATTTTCTTGAAGATGTGTAATTCGAAACCGGTTGCAATTTAATAAAATAAAAGTCGCAATGTAATAAAGTGGAACTAGTGTACAAAAAATGATTTAATTCATAATAATGGAGTTGCATCACGAATTGAAATCACAAAGTGTTAAATTTTTTTTTATACCACCAAGGAGGCAAACAAGCTTACGGCCTGCCTGATAGTAAGCAGTCGCCGCAGCCTATGGACGTTTGCAATACCAGGAGCATAACCCAAATATACACATATTCACGTCACATCAAATATACTAAGTATCATTAAAAATCATCGCCCAAACATCTTTTAGCGTTAATTACATTTTTGCTACGGACAACGAACTGCAACTTGTGGTAAAAAAACAATTGACATGCAATTTCCCGCCAACTTTTTATTAAATCAATCATTGAGTTTCTTATGTTTCAAAAAATATGACATTCGAAATTCAAACACTTATGAGCGGCCAGGAGCACAGAACTTCCAGTGTGCTCTATGTACCTCTAGTCTAGATATAATTTTGTTTCAAAAGATGTTGGCTAAGTACAATGTATCTACAACTCTACACAGCCATAGTAGAGTTGTAAATAGAGAAACGTTGTAAGAGCCAATCGCTGCTGCCTACCGACAAACACGGCTAATTGTGTTTGCCCCCGCTGTTTTGTTTACCCGCGATTGAGTGCCGGATGGCGGAGGCTGACGTCGTAAATTCTTGCCGGTTATTCTTTCTATTTAGCAGCTGATTTCCGCGCCATTGTATTTTACGAGTTTTTGCGGTGGGATTTAAGTCGGTTTTTAGAATATTCCAATTCCAATTTCCACATATGTGGTTTCAAAGTTCGTACGCACCATTAGGAACATTTAAAAAAAAAATATGCGTGGACAAATTCACACAACGCCATCTAGCCCCAAAATAAGCAAAGCTTGTGTTATGGGTGTTGGATAACTGACAAACTACCTACACTTTTTTGTAATGCATACCTACTTATTATACATATTGTTCCATTTACGTAGATATGTTTAATAATCGAATTCTTGCCTATGAAATTGGCGTTTTTTTCCCAATTAGGTATACATTTTATTTTAGGGTAATTATGTTTGCTCCCGCTGGTTTGTTTGCCCGCGGTTGAGTGCCGGATGGCGAAGGCAGACGTCGTAAATTCTTGCTGGTTATTCTTTCTATTTAGCAGCTGATTTCTGAGGCGATATTGTGTTTAAGACTCTCTACGATGGAAACTAAGTCGATTTTTGAATTTGGAATTACAAAGTTCGTGGCAACGCCATCTGTCGCACCATACCCATAACAACTACCTATCTAATCAATAAAATTAATCATCTTGGCGTTAATGTCCCGGTTGTGCTCTCGCGCATGAGGGCCCAGGGTCCGCCTTGACCATGATCCAGGATTTGGCAGGTCAGATTATTACAGTGGAGCGACTGCCATCTGACCTTCATGACCCTGCTACCAGGGGAACCTGACCAGATTGGATCATGGTTACACATCCAGTCGCCTGAATGTGCAGGTTTCATCACGTTGTTTTCCCTCACCGTAAGAGCATCGGTTAGTATTCAACTAATGTACATAACTCAGAAAACAGTGATTGGTACATGGCCAAAGCGGGATTCGAACCCGGGACCTCTGGCTTACGAATCGTATATTCTAACCGCTCGGTCACCGACGCTCTTATAACAACTACCAATCTCTTACACCTAATATTAAGAGAAGAAAATATTACGGCTGTTACGGCGTGAACTATGTCACGAGCACTACAACACTGTAAAATATCATAGTTGCACTCTTTTGCGTGAACATAACCACAAATAAAAATTTTGCTTGAAAGAATATAAAATGTCCGTACATGCATCCATTCTCACAAACTACATTTATAATTCATTTTTACTAGGTTAACCGCATTTTAAAGCACTCCACGTTTCTTACTTATTGAAATCATCAATCATACATTTTTATCTGCTCGGTGGACTGAAGTTTATTCGGATTTTACAGCAATTTTCGACTTTACTGCCTGGTATTAGAGTCTAAAAGGTTTTCGCATTAAATGGCAACGCTAGTTCTCTGCGAATCTAAATCATAGCTCTTACTGCAACGTTTTAAGACCTATATTCAAGATTTCTTGGGAAATTTATGAATACTTCATGAGCTATAGTAACGTTGTTTAGATCGCTGGTTGACAGATAGATTAATGAATGTGATGAAGGCCTTATTATAATAATAATAATAATTTATTGAGTTATTATTGTTTTCCTCGTGGAAAAACTTCTGTATTACTATAATCTTCTACAGCACACAGGTACGATATTAATGATAGAAAAAGGTAAGTAAGTATTATTAAGTTTATCGAATTAGATTATTTCATACAGTTTGCTTGTAAGTAAATAATAATATTCAATTCACACAGCGCTAGCTTTGCTTCCTTTGGGGCTACCCAAAATAAGCGAAACTTGTGTTATAAGTGCCAGAAAACTGATAAACTACGTATATATATTTACATACTTATTATACATGCAATACACAGAGAAGCTAGTTGCGATGGATTGACATCGGTGAGTCGAATGTGAGAGCCAACGGCTTACGACGAGAGAATGCCGAAGACCGGGCGAAGTGGAGAAGATTGAGTAGGAAAGCGGACCCTGGCAGAGGCCGGGTTAATAAAACGGCTAGTTCATCATCACAGCCCGTAACAGTCCACTGCAGGACTTAGGGCCTCTCCCACGAAAGGGGAGGTTATTGCCATAATGTCCACGCTTGGCAGGCGGATTGGAGATCGCAGTGTTTAATTATAACAATGGAAAATGCTGCTGCCCAATTTCCAGACTACGGAGACTCTTGATCTTTTGCCTCGAAAATATTAGTCACCTTGTACGACACCCATGAGTGTAAGGGGTTGGCGCTATTCTACTCTGCCGGACACCACACGGCTAGTTATTTAAGCTATTTTAAAAAAATATTCAAATTTTTGTATTTGAAAGAAAGAAAGAAAGAAAGAAGACATTTATCACACGTAGACACCACGACACGACAATAAGGTACAAAAAAAAAACAAGGCATTAAAAATATTTCAATATAAATTATTGAAAATATGGCAATTTCGTGAAAAAAAATAATGTTTAGAATGAATACTTACTTCGCTAGCTCAGCGACTCGAAGTGAATCTTAGTCTCCGACACATGAATTCGCCATTGGTCCCTATCCTGCGCAATTTGTTCCCAGTGAGTTATCTGATGTTCACGCAGGTCTTTCCGGACTTCATCCATCCATCCATCGAGACCCTTCCCACCGGGCGCTTGAAGACTATTCGGCCCTGTTTAAAGAGTCATATTGCCCCGAGTTTACGGAGCTCCTCCATATATATTCACAACTTGACGAGTTTCTGAGATGATATGTAGTCGGAACAAATGCTGTACCACTTGTCATTTAGAATTAAGTATTATTGTAGGTAGTAATTATTGTTGATCTTGACTTGTGTTTGTTATCTTGACATTGTAATATGAAATGTAACTTTTTTATTTTATTTTAATATTATTGTGTATAGGCCATTAATGAATATTCGCACACAGTGTATTTGTAAATGAATAAATAAATGATGATGATGATGATAACTCTTATTTAACTACAATAACTTGAAACAATAATAATAGTTTGTATTAGGTTTTAATTCGATGAGGTTAGGTTAGCGTTGTGACCGGAAGAGCTCCGTTAACTCTGGGCAATATTATTCGGTAAAAGTTTCAACCACACTTTCACAGTTCATGAATTTAGCAAACATTTAATTTAATAATTGTTTAAAAAGCTAGTCATTTAATGAACCAACTTATATAACCGTCCGGTTGCGACAGATACATCTCCCTAGGCTAGCAACGTACTCGTGCCTCTTCCGATGTTGCGGATATCTCTGGCGGTAACCATTTACTCAGTGGCTCTATTTTTTATTCACTTGGCAAAACCGAAAGAGTACAGTTCAAAGATAGAGAAAATCAGCATCATGCATCCAAATATCGATTTTTAACGCCTTAAATCTAAATTTAAAACCATTCGAATCGAGCCGAGCGATTCATAAATCGGGCCCCAGGTGGCGCGCTCGCTGGTTCATCTCCGTCTACCATAGATAGAAGAAACATAATTTAGCCAGATAAACAAGAAACGGAACCGCAAGCGAAATCCCAAACTAGCGCCACCGCAGTAAAGTTTCACCGAATAGGAGGAGCGGAAAATAAATTTCAATACTTTCACCCGTTTGCGGCTCGCTGGCCCGAGATGATAAGGAACGACCTTCCGTCCTGCGATGAGTTGAACGGGTGTCTTATCGATTTTTTTTTCGTATATAGAAACAGCAGAATACTCTGCATCTGTTCAATATTTAAATGAAGGTGAACAGGACAGTCAATTCAATTCTGTATTGAGCGCTATTTTATATAAATTAAAAGAGAAAACTGCATCCAAATCGGTCCAACTCTTCGAGAGCTATGTTGCCACAGACAGATACACAAACCTACAGATACTTAGGTACACAGATACACACGTCAGACTTATAACATCCATTGTTTTTTGTCGTGGGTTAAATTGGTAGCGACTCTAGCATAGACCCTGGTGTGCACAGCCAGCCACTATCATGCTTAGGAGTGTACAAATTGCATCAAAAACTCCAAATATTGTAATATACGGCTGTTGGTACCTACTCCTACAAATAAATAAATATTATTTTATGATGAACCTTATCACCAAAGCACACATGGAAATTCATTTTGTTAAAAAAGAAGTACCTAACGCGAAATTTTTCCCTAAACAAACTTTCACTCACTAACAGGGGGAGTATATCCGTGCTCACTGTAATTTATGCGATGAAATATCGCACTTTTACTTGGGAAAAACACTGTTTTAAACGGTGCGGATGAGACGCTATGTTCTATGGTGAGAGGGTGGCAAGATGCTTTGAGAAATGGCCATGGTATTAACTTCCTCTTGGGGGACTAAATATAGAGTACCTCAAATACTGTACTTTGGCATATACGTTGCCACTGTGACGTAATTATCATTCTAGCCGGTTACGGTCACAACGACTGTCTAGATTCTTACTTCAAATAAAACAAAGATTAAATATTAATAATATTGTAACATGTCAAATTGATTTATAAATTTAAATGTGTTATTAGATACTATTCCAGAACGTGCGCATACAGTGGCAACATGACATGTCAAGACTCCGCCCAGATAGTTGTATGAAAAGGCTGCTGTTGTAACGTACGCGGCCTCTGCATAGTGCAGGAGCATCAGGTTCTGTGCTTAGAACTCAGCGCCGGACACTGATCCTTCTAACGAAGGCGTACCGTACCACAAGTACTGCCGTACTCTGGCGGTACTTGCTGCGTGCAGACCTGGAGGTGCGGCGGAGCGGAAATGTGGAAGGGGGCTGTACCGAATTGGAGACACACACATGATTTGTTTTGACATCACAACAATCCATAAGCTTTTACATATTAAGAAAATTTTATAACACTTCAATCCTAAACAAACACAATGTAGGTACAAACACACAAATACAATAAATGACGGACCAATGTGACGCCTAAAAGACCCCAGCTCAGTATTAGCTGCATATAGTGCTGCAGCGCTGATTTTCAGGAGAGGAAACGGGCTTAGTGATCACGCTTAAGGAACCTGCACATGATGACGCAGCCGACGCTTGGTGGAGCGCTGGAATACGGAGAAGGAAGAGAAATCTAATCGGATGCAGTATGCAAACGCTCTTACCGTCACCCGCTGTGTACCCCGTCCTTTAGTTAAGGATAAGTTTAAGCCGCAAGCATGTCAAGCCCCTGAGCACTAATTCACTAAGTTGAACGCTAACTTTGCCTTAGGTAGATTAGGGTAACGCGAAAGTTAGGAAAGCAGATGCAAATAACACGCATTTAATTCAAGTTCGTGAACTGCATTTCGTCTAAAGATGTGCGAATTTACAACAATTATCCAATTCATGGAACATGGAGTTCTTCAACAAAAGGTTTTTACGGGGTCGGCAACGCATGGGTGGTACCCCTATTATTTCAAACGTCCATACGCGGTGACTGCTTACATACAATACAATGCCTTTTTATTCAGTTTATATTACAATATGAATACTTATGAACGCCAGTATTTTATTGGTTATACCTTCCTACCTTCGCTTTACGGGTAGATAGGTGTTTACAATTTTAAGAGATGAGTTAGCTCGTCAAGATAACAATAAGATATCAATCCATTTGCATTCGATTGAATCAGGCAGGCCGTAAGTTTATTTGCCATCTTACTGGTATAAAAATAATTCAAAAGCTCCAATTCATGTCTCAAAGATCTACCGTTATAATTCAATCAAGTAAGTACTTCCGTAAAAATGATTACAGGGTGAGCTTCCAAGCTCTGGAGGGCAATTCTTAATTATCTTTACGAGTCCCAATTTTGTTCGGGCGGGGTGTAATGCCGCCCTCTGGCTTCATTGAGCGAGTCTTTTAAGAATGCATGAAAGTATTTAGCCTGCGCTTCGTATTTTTGCCCAAGAACAGCGGCTCTGCTTTCTAAATGCCGTTTCAAATGTTAAATCTCGCTCTTATTCATAATTTCAATGTTTTATGAGGTGTGTGTTTTGAAGGAAAGGAGATCCGGACAACTTAGCCTATATGACCAATAAATATATGTGTATATCTGTTGGTAATAAATAAATAAATACATAAAATAACGTTGAGCTATATATAATTGGAAAGGATTTTTCATTTACTAATTAAAAATTATTTCCTACGCTGAATTCTTTTATATGCTGAATTTTCCAGCACAAAATAAAGTTTATTTTAATTGACCATAACTTTTCCCACAGCGATTTGAGAGTTGTCGCCATAGTTAAAGTAGTAGAAAATTAAAAATCCATTCTATTGATATAGCGCTTAACGTTATTTATCATATAGGCAGCGGTCCATACATTTCTACCGGTCCTCCTTAAGATATTAGGGTGCAACCAGATCTCGCGAACGCGCTGCAGATATACTGTTGCAATGCTTCGCATTGAAATTCATCGTGCGCAACAATTGAAGACGTGCACGCCCGTCGCTCGCCGCAGGTGCTGCTACGGCAGATTCATGAATGCACCGCGAATATGCCGTATTCGCGGTGCATTCATGAAATCTGGACGCATCCAGGGGGTGAAATGTAGACGGAGTTTTCGAACCGTAAATTGCAATAACTGGTAAAAGCATATGCTGATAATTATGTAAATAAATAATCATCTTGCCGTTAATATCCCGGTTGTGCTCCCGAGAACGTGGGCCCGGGGTCCGCCTTGCCCATGATCCAGGATTTAGTGATCAGGTAATTACACTGGAGCTACTACCATCATGACCTCCGTGACCCTGCTACCAGGGGAACCTGACCAGATTAGATCATGATTACAAATTCAGTTGCCTGAATTTTTAGGTTTCATCACGATGTTTTCCCTCACCGTAAGAGCATCTGTTAGAATTCAACTAATGTACATAATTCAGAAAAGAGTCAGTACATGATTCGAACCCGATACCTCTCGCTTACGAGTTGGATACTCAACCGCTCGGCTACCGACGCTCAAGCTAGAAGCTGATAATTATGTAAACCATACAAAAGTCGGATAACCCACCTAGTTAACATAAAACTACATAAACATTTTCTAAATTACTGAACCGATTTTTATTGAATAAAGCTAATAGCCATCTCGATTAAACTGGCTTTCAAATACATAAAACCTCATCTAAGTCGATCCATCTGTTCGGTAGCTACAGATAATTCAAACTTATAACACCCGTATTTTTTCGTCCGTTGTTAAAAATATATCGGTAAGTAACCAAGTAATACAATTAATTTACGCGTTACAAGTACAGACGGGCCCAATAATGATGCCAAATGCCCTTCGCATACGTACACCTAAGCTAAATTAGAAGAACATTTTACATCGCGAGCCACTTAACTCCCGAGTTAGGTATGTACGGAATAACCCAATTTCCGTAAATTTCACATGTAAATATTGTAACAGGATCTAATGGAGGACATGTGTAAGTGATATTTCCTTTTCCCCGTCAAATTTTATGTTAAGTAATGTTGACATATTCTAAATTAAAAGACTGAGTTCCATTTTTAAAGTACTTAGATGATGATGATATTGATGTACTGAACTCAGAAGCGTTGGTAGCCGAGTGGTTACGATATTCGACTCGTAAGCGAGAGTCCCACTGCGGCCATGTACCAATGACTTATGTTCTGAGTTCTAATTACTGAGTTATGTTCATTACTTGAATACTAACCGGTGAGGGAAAACATCGTGATGAAACCTCACAAAATCAAAATCGGTTGATGTTTAAAAAACTACTGAAATATTTTATTCTGAGTAAGAGGTCGTAGGCAATGAGTGATGAGCTTGGCGTTGTCATTATCACATTTTGTATCTAGTGAATGTATATATAATAGGTATATGTTTATTGTATTTTTTTTTAAATAGTTATTGTATTTATAGTATTCAATTTAATTTAATCTTATATATTTTTTTCACCTAAGTCAATGTTGTCCTGTTAGCACCTACTTAATCACTCTCTGCATGGTCTGCTGGTTGACTGTTAGACAAAGCCTCAATGGCTTTAAGTCCGCCAATTGCTGTAATTTGTGCAATAAAGTTTTTTAAATAAATAAACCTGCACATTCAGGTGACTGAATCCAATCTGGACAGGTTCCCCTGGTAGCAGGGTCGCAGAGATCAGATGGCAGTCGCTCCAATGTAATTATCTGATCTGCCAAATCGTCTCGTGCACGAGAGCACAACCGGGATATCGCTGAGATGATTTAGAGAGTTTACATAATTAATAAATATGCTTGGACGAATTCAAACATAGCCATCTAGCCCAAAGTAAGCAAAGCTTGTGTTATGGGTGCCAGATAACTGATAAACTACAAATAAACAGTTTATATTCATACACGTATTGCACTTTTTGTGTATGTATGTAGATCCTCATAAACTATCTAAAAACACTCGAACAATAACCCTACAAGCCCTGGATAGCGTTACCAAGACCTTCGATAAAACTGTTCAACATTAACCCCGCAAATCCCATCTATGAACCGGAGATGCTCCGCTTCCAAATGAAATCTCCGGTCCCCAAGCGCCTTTAAACTGCGAAAAATATCGTCGAGAGACCGGCCTTTGCTTACGCAAGCCAGAGATATTCTGAAAAATATATATATCGGGAATACAGTAGAATACTATAGGTAATTACAGAGAGAGTCGGTGCCTTAATGGCTAGCTTGTGGTACTAATAAGTGAGAGGTACTGGGTTATTCCCAGTACTGATATGTACTTTTCTGAGTTATGTATGTACATTAGTTGAACATTACCCGATGATCTTACGAAGGGAAATATCGTAAGGAAACCCTATTATTGAATCGCTCGTCTCGACTTGACAGCTTGTCAATTAGGATTTTCGGCATGAAAATTGAAATACCTATTTGAGAAATGATGCTGAAATTTCCATTGAATAGTTCGCTTTCAATGTTGCTATTGAAAACCGCTCTACTCGTGGCGGGTGGTAAAACCATAGAGCACATTCATGTTGACATGGTCACGGGGGGAGGGGTGTAAGGTAACAATCATCCTTACAGAATATAACAGCTAAATAGTAGTTCTTTTAAATAGTATTGTGTTTCTGCCGGTGAGTAAGGTTTCCAGTGTTCCATGGGGTGGGGATTTGGGGAACCGAGGCTTTGGCAGTGGAGTGGCTTTTGCCTTTTTGATGCCAGAGCAACGTGTTATAAAGATGGGCAACGCATTGGCGATACACTTGATGTTGCTAATGTCTATAGGCAGTGGTGACCACTTTCCATCAGGTGGCAGAACTTAGGACCTCTCCCACGAAATGGGAGACTATTGCCACAATCTCCATAGAGACTGTAGATCTTTTGCCTCGAAAATATTAGTCACCTTGTACGACACCCACGTGTGTAAGGGGTTGGTGCTGTTCTA
This sequence comes from Blastobasis lacticolella, assembly GCA_905147135.1. Classification (NCBI taxonomy): domain Eukaryota; kingdom Metazoa; phylum Arthropoda; class Insecta; order Lepidoptera; family Blastobasidae; genus Blastobasis; species Blastobasis lacticolella. The sequence continues at coordinate 14,758,272 of LR990059.1, forward strand.
CTCTGCTGGACACGGCTAGATGGCAATCGGTCCACTGTAATTACCTGCTCTGCCAAATCCTGGATCTTGGTCAAGGCGAACTCCGTTCAAAATATTATTATTTGTAAGGGTTCAGTCCACAAACGACGAATGAAACAAAACAAACAATTTTAAGTACTTAACAAACACTTTAATTCATACAGTAACAATAATTTATCAAAATAACATAATTGCGACCGGCGTGCTGTCTTTTTTATTCACTAAATAATAACAGACAATCGACAGATATCCGATGGAGCGAGGATGATAAAAATAGCCAAGTTCTTGTGTCACCTCGTTACTTAAAGGTAATTTCGCGACCCATCTGTGCGACTAACTATCTTTATGAAAATCGTAATATTTCCGTTCGCACATTTTAAAGGCATGTTCCAGGTTTCCTACCGCGTACCGTTGTTTACGAGTAGCACGATATTTCGACGCAGGTGCATGCATCATGGTCACGGGGCTGCTCGTTAACAGGTATGATATGCGGTAGGAAACTCGGAACATACCTTTAAAATGTTTGATAATAACCGCGATAGTTTAAAACATTATTTTCCGTTCGTTACCGTTTTTACTTCAATGCGATTATTTAGGTGTGATATTGTTGATCAAAGTTATCATTCGATTTAATCTGAAACTATGTAGGTATAGTTCATAGCCTCGACAATGTACGATTTTCATGAAATAAATAATCGCACCACATATATTTAATCGTTGTAATTATATTTATTTTATATTCAATAATGTCAACTAAATACACATCGTCTATTGAGTATTATAGAGCTAGAGAGCGTAAATATTTAAAAGATTACAATAAACATTTCAGAAAATAATTATTTTTGCAGAAGAAAATACAGAGTACAGTCGACCATTTTCCATCTACATCAAGCTAAGCTTATTTATGACAAATACCGTATTTTATTCATATGGACGACTATACGTAGTTATAGTAAATACTTGTATTGATTGCGGCAAATAAAATAAAACGAAATAAAGTTTAAACTAAGTGAAGATAAAGTTTATTCATTAATATTTGTCGGTTTAAAGTAAACCGCAGTTTGAACTTTGAACTTAATTTCAAATTTTAATTTATTTTTCTGAATTTGGTGACTTAACATGTGTAGCAAATAAGTTATTTCTATGTAGCGGAAACCGTGTGGCTAACAATTGGGTCTTATTCAATACAAGTATTTCAGAAAACATACAAGTAAATAGGCCAGTTGCAAAGTTTAGGAACCATAACTTACTTGGTTGGTTATTTCATCGATACGGAATCACTTTTTCAGAGACACAGTTTGGTAATAACAAATCGATGTAATTTTTGTCAAATGAATTTTAAATTTAAATGAATTGATTCTGTGAATACATTAATTTTTATTGCTAATGTAGGTTTAGACAGCAATTATATTATGAAATAACCAGCCACGATTGAAACTTAGTTTTAGTAGAAAGAGGAAAGAAGAGTCAGCGTTGTAGACACTAACTTTAAAGTTAAAATTTTCTTAAGTAGATTGTTTGAGAGAAAGTTTACTTATAGGAATATTTTATCAGGATAAATTTTAAATGTTTCTGACAACTTGGCGTAATTTTACAATAATATACGTACATCTACTAATTGCTACTTTTATTATACATGGCGTATTTTTCACGACATATTTTTTATATAGGTAGCCAATGTTTTTAAAGCTGATATTCTTAAAAATGTTCTTTTACAAAACTAAAATATTATATCTGTTGTAAAGATAAATTATTTACTTTGTAAACTTTATAAATTCATTTAAAACTGCTATAAATACTTTGAATAAAAACTTACGTAAAATATTAAAAATGATGCTATGTAGTTGTTTTACGACATACTTTGCATTTTACACCATTGGTGTTCTTTTTCGATGTATTACATTGTTCCAACAACGATAAATAAAATACCTGACTCGAAACTAAAAGTTGTATACGCGGACGGCTTTTAACGAAAAGTTTAATACAAGAACACATTCATTGAATAAATATATTTCTTTAACGAGTTGACTCGCTATTTTAATATTAACAAATGAACAATTCATTTTAATGATTATCTAGTAATGGCATCTATTTAACAACCTATTTACACTATCAGTTCGTTATCACTACTAAAATGGCTTAAGTTACATTACGACAATACGAGAATTTGGAAATCTTAAACACGCACGACATTTAGATTGAAATATAATTAAAAACAACAGTAGCTAGAAATATATAGGTACTTGCTAATAATAATTAAAATGTATATAAGGCTACCTTACATTAGTGAAGTCTACAAAGAGGCGTTTTTCTACTGCATATATTTGAACACGTCGCTACCAAATTTAAATTTTTCTACGTTTCGGTTAAGACATAGGCAGCTATTACAGATTAAGTATTTGAAACATCACAATAATGAGATAATCTAAAAAGATTTTACTAAAATTGGATGAAATTCGCATTTGAAAGTTGTTTTTGAAGAACTAATCTTCGCAAACTTCACTAGTACAAAGTAACGTTATACGCGTACCTCCATTGATTTCGATTAGGTATTTTTTTAACTTTCAAGCAAATAATATACAAAGATTGCATCAAAATTGCATAATTGGAAATCGTCATTTTGCCATCGATGCCATTGATAAATAACTCAAATTTATTTGAACAAAACATGGACTGCATTATTTTGAATTTAATTAAAGTTCAAAAGTAACCACCTCTCAATCTCAGAAGCGACTGAATTCTGTTATTTTCTAATAACTTCCTGACGGAGAAAGTTAGTCCATGAGAGGAAAAACTTCTACTAAAGGATAAAAGTAATGCTATACAAAATTCATTTTTACGCGCTGTGATCAACTAATTAAAATGATTTCCGTTAATCAAAGCATACACAAAATTAAAATAAAGATTTTAAAATGTATGTAAAATTAAACATAATTGATACCAGACCTTTAATTCTTATTTAAAAAATTTTACATTCATGAAAGGAGAGAAGCTACATCTAAACAGGTAATCGCATTTAAAGGTAGGAAATGGTAGATTGAAATCATGTTTCTATATTCACTAAGAGCTCCACGTTATTAGTATATATAAATTAGATGTTATAAAGCTAAAATTCGGCATTCGTTCGTTCTATTCAGCTATATTAATACGACACGTTGTACTAAAAAGAGTTTATAAAATCTACGTTTAATAAATAAATAGAGCATAGAAAAAAGCTACGTAAAATAAATTCGAAAGTAATAAATTTTTGGTCCAAATTCAGGCAGAAATTTTATAAAAGTCCCAAAATGTTAGCTACGTAGAAAACAACTGTGTGGTATATTCATCCATTTATTTATATTTTGTTAAATTGAAACGAAAACAGATGATTTATATGATGCTCGAACTGAAGATCTTGGCAGTTTCACTATCGTGCGCCCTTGCTATGAAGAAATTAAAAATACAATGTCACGCTTCCACAAAACCTATCTCGCACCCAATAAATAGTTTAAAAACCTTTTTCGAATCGAAAAAGCGTCTAAAGTGAAGTTGTTAACTTTTGGGCCAGCGGCTGCATATTTAAAAAGCTCGTTTACATAGCAAAGTGACAGTTTAAGAGGTGGTCTGTGGAATTTTGCTGTCTTTTAGGACACGTAATTATGCCTCAGGGCGTGGTAACGTCTCGATTTACTCAGACAGGCATGAATTCAGGGCACATTACCTATCCTCAATATCTTGTATATTTTTTATACGGCATACAAACAGGCAACCGCCGCCTGTGGACATCAGCAATACCAGAAGGCTAATTTATTTAATTACGCAACGCAGTTGCCAAAAATTCTCTGATTTCAATGATTAAAGTTGGTAGTTTTACGATTTCGTATCATCGATTTAATAGTTTCAGTCTATTGCAATGACGCTTTGTTAGCAACTGAAAACATGAAATCGATGATACGGATTCGCAAAAGTAACCATTCCATTCCAATCATGGAAAATAGGATATTACAGGATATTTTTAACTGGGGCAGTATAAGGTAATTTGACGGCGTAGATGATAGATCTAAACGGTCTTACTCTTTTTGTGTGAAAATAAATTTCGCGTAGTAAAATTTTTTCAAGCGTGAGTAATTTTTCTCATCGTGTTGACTCAGTGGCCCTAGCACAAGTGTGTCCGCGACAAAGGTCGCGCCGCGAGAGAGCGTGAGTCTCTTTCTCTCAATACTAAGACGAAAGAGATAGCAATACCTATGTCGCGCTTTTTCTCGCTTATCGCGCGCGTGAGCAACTTGTGCTAGGCCTACTGTTTAATGTAAAAATCATTATATAATATGGAAATAAACTATCTGAACAACGGAAGTTAGTTTTTGCTACATCTTTCTCATACAATCTGTATACAAAACATTTCATCTGCAACATAGGTATCGAATAATAATTAATGCTCCATCTGAGTGCACGGTAGTGCTAAGAGCGCAAGAACATTTTACCATTACCATGCTTGCTCATTTACTTACAAAAAAAAAAACTAAAATCTTAGCAAAAATTTCCCAAATACCAATTCATAATATTGTATTAGGTATTTAACATGATACGGGCCTGTGTCAAGGGCGTCTTGGCTCGCTCATAATTATTACAGCGTTATATTACGCCACGGACCCATTTCGTGGAGACGTTTATTAAAAGCTACCGATAAGGGAATAGAAAGTCATTAGTATGGTAAATCAGTACCTGTTTAAGGAGTTAACTATATTAAAAAATAAACAATCGTTTTATACGAATTATTATAAAAGAATAAGTTTCAAAGTTTTATAGGTATCTCGAATATGCATTAGGAAAAGGTTTCTACGCAATCGAAAATTGTAAGAAAGAAATCGCAGTTCAAACTGAAGCTACAGTTACTATTCAACAACAAAAAAACAGATTTGCACTAAACTATGGCAGTAAATTTCGTCCCACTATCTACTAATAAAGGCGAACCATACTTAACACCAAAAGTTTTTATTTAAGTTTGAGATTTTTTTTGTTTTGAGTAAAAAGGAACGCAAAATTTTAGTTTATTTATTGATGTGAAGCAGTCAAAGTCAAAAATAAAACTAAATAATTAAGTAGGTATGCATATTATTCTTATAATGACATAATTTTGTTAATCGTTTTGTCTTTACTGTAATAGTAGTTTTCATAAAAAAGCTGTACCAACTTACATAGGTATCTCACAAAAACGAATCCACTCAAGTAAAATATTGGATGCGAATAATTTATTGGCGATCACGAACGCGATACCCAAAGATTTATCGCTACATTTCCAGTTAAATTGAATAAAATGGCGTTTAGTTTTTCGATATTAAGTATGGTGGCTCTTCAACGACCGAACTACGTTGGTGCTTATAATTCAATAAACATATTATCTGTATGTATATTATGTACTAGATGATGGGGTTTGATAGTGAAAAGTCAGTCATGATGACCGGTCAATGCTTTGCATTTTGGTGAAAACCAATTCAGAATTCAAATATACTTTAATGACAAAAGTGACTTTTGTAAGTTGATACTGTGATTTATTTAGGTGTTTTGTGTGTGTTTTTAAGCTACTCAGTGACGAGCAGACAGCCCACCTGATGGTAAGCGGTAACTGTTACCCACAGCATCTACTATTCGTGCATTAGATTGCAAGTAAAACAATGCAAGCATTGTTGCTTAGCGGCAGTAGTGGTGGTACTCACCAAGGCGGATTCCTCAAGCTTGAAGGAGTCCTAACACTTGATATAGAGTCCTACCACTTAATACAGAGTCCTATCACTTGATACAGAGTCCAACCACCTGATGTGTTTAGGATACTTTACAAGCATCAAACATAATTCATTGCTTAACTACTGTTATCTACTCTCTCTTATTGTTTGTATTGTTTATGAAGCCATGTCTGAAGCTTCATATAACTGCATTTTGTATAGCTATTTACATTGATTAAAACTATTCGTTTCGTAATATAATTAAATTATATTTGAATCTTTTGTGATTATATGTTTTCCATTCGTATATAATTTTGGGTGTGTAAAAAAATATAATCACATAAAATTCAAATACATCTAAAAATTTCTAATTATACATATACATACTTGAACACCGTGATTTAGAAAGAACAAAATTACTTTTCTATTCGGTATAACTAAATGAAAGAAATGATTTCATGTTCCTAAAAATAAAACAACTGTCAATAAATAATTTTAATTACTTACCTAAAATTATAGCTAATGAACTAGACAATTATAATTTTTTACGACGGTACCTAAAAATAATGATTCTCCGCGCGAATGTCGTCACCTTCATAATAGGGTTTAAAATAGCCAATAAATATTTTCTTGAACATTTGGCCATAAAACACTAAAATTATTACACAAAAAAGAGGATAATAAGCGAACGACATTATGTAACATGATTTTGATAAAACAAAACTGGGGATAACAAAACTAAAATTCCCGTATCGGGGGATAACATTTGGGGGACAACGGAAATGAACCACATATAATCTGTTTAAAGAAAATACAACAACTTATTACATACACATACGAAAACCGAATAATTTAATTCTCTTCGCTATAATTATTATTAAAATGCATATAATTTTCGTAAATCTTATCACCTAAACATACCACAGCCTCCAAGGCTACCATTATTTTTGTAAGTTTTGAAATTTTATGAGGGACTAAGAAAATGTTAATATGCACAATCAAGGTTTGTTATTCTGCCAACAATTTGATTTACAATTTGGTCATCTAATAGATTTCAATTGTAAACTAAACGACGTACTTTATTTTTATTATGTATACAAATATCATGCACCTTCTATTCTAAATAATTGTTTTTGACAGGATATCAAACCCTATTGTGATGTCAACAAGAAGGAAAGACGTTCAAGATTATCTAAATCTAAACATTTGAGCACGCGATTCTTCTTTTATCGACTCGTACATCTAGTCTAGGTAAGTCTAGGATCTTCTAGAATATTCTGGATTTTCATTCTTAAAATTTGATGCCTCAATCGATAATACAGTCACACCGTTTATTGACTGTGACTTCTTTCTGATGACACTCTTAATAACATCAAAAATACTCGCATCCATTGCCTGACCAGAAATATAAATAAGTTGCCTCCATTTTTAAAATTCTTATGCGCTTATTCCATTTGTCTAAATTCAGTAGCAAACCGCGTGACAGCAAATAAAAGTGGAATGTACTGCTCATAAAATAAGGTCAATTTTTTAATCACTCCTGAAAAGTGGAGTGACGCGTAACATAAAATAAATTATACAAAAATGGACCTTATTCTAAGAGCAATACATTCCACTCTAATTATCTGCTCTTACGCTTTTCGCTTCTGAATTATACGACTGAATTCAGCCAAAAGTATTAAGCGCATTACACTGGCAACAGCAAGTAACAGAAACACTCCAACTTGACACACTTGACAGACCTCATATATTATCTCAGTTCCATCTTTCTAGAATCCCGGTATGATGTCATAGGCCTCTAAACTGGACATGGTCAGGTAGAGAAGCCAAAGGGAGAAAAAGAACATCGATGTGAC